>OX439052.1:20398525-21598525 GCA_949317995.1 Acholoe squamosa
GTGTCACCACCCCAAATGCCTTGTGACCATCCGAAAAATCACAGGTCTTCCACCGTTGGCATGATATTAAATATACTTAAAATTCTCACAGTGCTTAGCAACCTACACCATATTTTAGCTTATGAAATGGAGAAAAAAATAAGATAGGTCCACATCAACATAGTCAGGCTAGATTTTGCGCAAATTGCCATGGTAACCAGGTAGTGATTTTTGCATGGTGAGGCCTGATCAGCGCATGAATACACATCAGGAACACTTCACCCCATAAACTTCCACTGAATTTATGTTTTGAACAAAAAATATTCTGGGACTATTGAAACACCCCTACTCATCATTCTGATACCAAATAACAATGGGTTTGGCCCCTTTTTCCCTTCCCTTGGGGCCAAATTCCTCAAAATAACTAAGTTCAGAAGGGACTATTTGGCCAGTAAACCCGGAAGTGGTCCGATTTAGGGTGGTGACACCTTAACAGAAAAGCTGGTTTTGTTGTTGCCATGGTTACCAAAAGACTCCTTCATAAACAAAACATTTTGAGGACCCTCAATCATAATTTGTCCCCAGATTCTACCTAAAAACCATATTTTATTGGTATTTTGGGCCATTTGGGACAGTGGTGGGATGTGCGTAGACCAAAACTGCCCTAAAAAGGTTGTTTTTCTAGCTACAAGTTTTTAATCTGACATAGAGAAAAATCTAGCCTGACTTTGTTATGGCAAATATGCATTAGAAGACAGCCCAGAACATCCATTTTCTCCAGTAATATTCCACTAAGCACTGTGAGAATTAGGGAAGTCAGTAGAATTGGCGAAAAAGCCCTAAAACAGGCATTTTTGGGGCCAAAATAGCCAAATTTGACCCAAAATAGGCCCCTTGGAGAGGAAACATGTTGTTATGTTGCCATGGTAACCATAACAATCAATGGAATTCTGGGATATTTCACCCCTGGAATGTTCCATTATATAGTGTCATGATATTCGCTCCTTTAAATGATAGGTGAGTTAAAAAAAATTACCCATTTCATCAGATTTAGTTAGGAAGTGAAATTTTCCTATAAAATGCCTGTAAGGACTGGAAAAAAGGGAGTTAGTTTCAAGGTCTAATTTTTGTGAAAATTAGACATTTTTAAGGCAAAACTCCATGAAATCCTATCATTTTTGGACACAAATCCCATATATAAGAGGTGCCCAGCACAAACAACCAACACTTATTGTTAAAAAAATGTGAAAAGGGCTCAAAAATGCCCGCCTGAGTGGCATATGTATTAAAATCAGCTTTTCCTTTAAAGTGTCACCACCCCAAATGCCTTGTGACCATCCGAAAAATCACAGGTCTTCCACCGTTGGCATGATATTAAATATACTTAAAATTCTCACAGTGCTTAGCAACCTACACCATATTTTAGCTTATGAAATGGAGAAAAAAATAAGATAGGTCCACATCAACATAGTCAGGCTAGATTTTGCGCAAATTGCCATGGTAACCAGGTAGTGATTTTTGCATGGTGAGGCCTGATCAGCGCATGAATACACATCAGGAACACTTCACCCCATAAACTTCCACTGAATTTATGTTTTGAACAAAAAATATTCTGGGACTATTGAAACACCCCTACTCATCATTCTGATACCAAATAACAATGGGTTTGGCCCCTTTTTCCCTTCCCTTGGGGCCAAATTCCTCAAAATAACTAAGTTCAGAAGGGACTATTTGGCCAGTAAACCCGGAAGTGGTCCGATTTAGGGTGGTGACACCTTAACAGAAAAGCTGGTTTTGTTGTTGCCATGGTTACCAAAAGACTCCTTCATAAACAAAACATTTTGAGGACCCTCAATCATAATTTGTCCCCAGATTCTACCTAAAAACCATATTTTATTGGTATTTTGGGCCATTTGGGACAGTGGTGGGATGTGCGTAGACCAAAACTGCCCTAAAAAGGTTGTTTTTCTAGCTACAAGTTTTTAATCTGACATAGAGAAAAATCTAGCCTGACTTTGTTATGGCAAATATGCATTAGAAGACAGCCCAGAACATCCATTTTCTCCAGTAATATTCCACTAAGCACTGTGAGAATTAGGGAAGTCAGTAGAATTGGCGAAAAAGCCCTAAAACAGGCATTTTTGGGGCCAAAATAGCCAAATTTGACCCAAAATAGGCCCCTTGGAGAGGAAACATGTTGTTATGTTGCCATGGTAACCATAACAATCAATGGAATTCTGGGATATTTCACCCCTGGAATGTTCCATTATATAGTGTCATGATATTCGCTCCTTTAAATGATAGGTGAGTTAAAAAAAATTACCCATTTCATCAGATTTAGTTAGGAAGTGAAATTTTCCTATAAAATGCCTGTAAGGACTGGAAAAAAGGGAGTTAGTTTCAAGGTCTAATTTTTGTGAAAATTAGACATTTTTAAGGCAAAACTCCATGAAATCCTATCATTTTTGGACACAAATCCCATATATAAGAGGTGCCCAGCACAAACAACCAACACTTATTGTTAAAAAAATGTGAAAAGGGCTCAAAAATGCCCGCCTGAGTGGCATATGTATTAAAATCAGCTTTTCCTTTAAAGTGTCACCACCCCAAATGCCTTGTGACCATCCGAAAAATCACAGGTCTTCCACCGTTGGCATGATATTAAATATACTTAAAATTCTCACAGTGCTTAGCAACCTACACCATATTTTAGCTTATGAAATGGAGAAAAAAATAAGATAGGTCCACATCAACATAGTCAGGCTAGATTTTGCGCAAATTGCCATGGTAACCAGGTAGTGATTTTTGCATGGTGAGGCCTGATCAGCGCATGAATACACATCAGGAACACTTCACCCCATAAACTTCCACTGAATTTATGTTTTGAACAAAAAATATTCTGGGACTATTGAAACACCCCTACTCATCATTCTGATACCAAATAACAATGGGTTTGGCCCCTTTTTCCCTTCCCTTGGGGCCAAATTCCTCAAAATAACTAAGTTCAGAAGGGACTATTTGGCCAGTAAACCCGGAAGTGGTCCGATTTAGGGTGGTGACACCTTAACAGAAAAGCTGGTTTTGTTGTTGCCATGGTTACCAAAAGACTCCTTCATAAACAAAACATTTTGAGGACCCTCAATCATAATTTGTCCCCAGATTCTACCTAAAAACCATATTTTATTGGTATTTTGGGCCATTTGGGACAGTGGTGGGATGTGCGTAGACCAAAACTGCCCTAAAAAGGTTGTTTTTCTAGCTACAAGTTTTTAATCTGACATAGAGAAAAATCTAGCCTGACTTTGTTATGGCAAATATGCATTAGAAGACAGCCCAGAACATCCATTTTCTCCAGTAATATTCCACTAAGCACTGTGAGAATTAGGGAAGTCAGTAGAATTGGCGAAAAAGCCCTAAAACAGGCATTTTTGGGGCCAAAATAGCCAAATTTGACCCAAAATAGGCCCCTTGGAGAGGAAACATGTTGTTATGTTGCCATGGTAACCATAACAATCAATGGAATTCTGGGATATTTCACCCCTGGAATGTTCCATTATATAGTGTCATGATATTCGCTCCTTTAAATGATAGGTGAGTTAAAAAAAATTACCCATTTCATCAGATTTAGTTAGGAAGTGAAATTTTCCTATAAAATGCCTGTAAGGACTGGAAAAAAGGGAGTTAGTTTCAAGGTCTAATTTTTGTGAAAATTAGACATTTTTAAGGCAAAACTCCATGAAATCCTATCATTTTTGGACACAAATCCCATATATAAGAGGTGCCCAGCACAAACAACCAACACTTATTGTTAAAAAAATGTGAAAAGGGCTCAAAAATGCCCGCCTGAGTGGCATATGTATTAAAATCAGCTTTTCCTTTAAAGTGTCACCACCCCAAATGCCTTGTGACCATCCGAAAAATCACAGGTCTTCCACCGTTGGCATGATATTAAATATACTTAAAATTCTCACAGTGCTTAGCAACCTACACCATATTTTAGCTTATGAAATGGAGAAAAAAATAAGATAGGTCCACATCAACATAGTCAGGCTAGATTTTGCGCAAATTGCCATGGTAACCAGGTAGTGATTTTTGCATGGTGAGGCCTGATCAGCGCATGAATACACATCAGGAACACTTCACCCCATAAACTTCCACTGAATTTATGTTTTGAACAAAAAATATTCTGGGACTATTGAAACACCCCTACTCATCATTCTGATACCAAATAACAATGGGTTTGGCCCCTTTTTCCCTTCCCTTGGGGCCAAATTCCTCAAAATAACTAAGTTCAGAAGGGACTATTTGGCCAGTAAACCCGGAAGTGGTCCGATTTAGGGTGGTGACACCTTAACAGAAAAGCTGGTTTTGTTGTTGCCATGGTTACCAAAAGACTCCTTCATAAACAAAACATTTTGAGGACCCTCAATCATAATTTGTCCCCAGATTCTACCTAAAAACCATATTTTATTGGTATTTTGGGCCATTTGGGACAGTGGTGGGATGTGCGTAGACCAAAACTGCCCTAAAAAGGTTGTTTTTCTAGCTACAAGTTTTTAATCTGACATAGAGAAAAATCTAGCCTGACTTTGTTATGGCAAATATGCATTAGAAGACAGCCCAGAACATCCATTTTCTCCAGTAATATTCCACTAAGCACTGTGAGAATTAGGGAAGTCAGTAGAATTGGCGAAAAAGCCCTAAAACAGGCATTTTTGGGGCCAAAATAGCCAAATTTGACCCAAAATAGGCCCCTTGGAGAGGAAACATGTTGTTATGTTGCCATGGTAACCATAACAATCAATGGAATTCTGGGATATTTCACCCCTGGAATGTTCCATTATATAGTGTCATGATATTCGCTCCTTTAAATGATAGGTGAGTTAAAAAAAATTACCCATTTCATCAGATTTAGTTAGGAAGTGAAATTTTCCTATAAAATGCCTGTAAGGACTGGAAAAAAGGGAGTTAGTTTCAAGGTCTAATTTTTGTGAAAATTAGACATTTTTAAGGCAAAACTCCATGAAATCCTATCATTTTTGGACACAAATCCCATATATAAGAGGTGCCCAGCACAAACAACCAACACTTATTGTTAAAAAAATGTGAAAAGGGCTCAAAAATGCCCGCCTGAGTGGCATATGTATTAAAATCAGCTTTTCCTTTAAAGTGTCACCACCCCAAATGCCTTGTGACCATCCGAAAAATCACAGGTCTTCCACCGTTGGCATGATATTAAATATACTTAAAATTCTCACAGTGCTTAGCAACCTACACCATATTTTAGCTTATGAAATGGAGAAAAAAATAAGATAGGTCCACATCAACATAGTCAGGCTAGATTTTGCGCAAATTGCCATGGTAACCAGGTAGTGATTTTTGCATGGTGAGGCCTGATCAGCGCATGAATACACATCAGGAACACTTCACCCCATAAACTTCCACTGAATTTATGTTTTGAACAAAAAATATTCTGGGACTATTGAAACACCCCTACTCATCATTCTGATACCAAATAACAATGGGTTTGGCCCCTTTTTCCCTTCCCTTGGGGCCAAATTCCTCAAAATAACTAAGTTCAGAAGGGACTATTTGGCCAGTAAACCCGGAAGTGGTCCGATTTAGGGTGGTGACACCTTAACAGAAAAGCTGGTTTTGTTGTTGCCATGGTTACCAAAAGACTCCTTCATAAACAAAACATTTTGAGGACCCTCAATCATAATTTGTCCCCAGATTCTACCTAAAAACCATATTTTATTGGTATTTTGGGCCATTTGGGACAGTGGTGGGATGTGCGTAGACCAAAACTGCCCTAAAAAGGTTGTTTTTCTAGCTACAAGTTTTTAATCTGACATAGAGAAAAATCTAGCCTGACTTTGTTATGGCAAATATGCATTAGAAGACAGCCCAGAACATCCATTTTCTCCAGTAATATTCCACTAAGCACTGTGAGAATTAGGGAAGTCAGTAGAATTGGCGAAAAAGCCCTAAAACAGGCATTTTTGGGGCCAAAATAGCCAAATTTGACCCAAAATAGGCCCCTTGGAGAGGAAACATGTTGTTATGTTGCCATGGTAACCATAACAATCAATGGAATTCTGGGATATTTCACCCCTGGAATGTTCCATTATATAGTGTCATGATATTCGCTCCTTTAAATGATAGGTGAGTTAAAAAAAATTACCCATTTCATCAGATTTAGTTAGGAAGTGAAATTTTCCTATAAAATGCCTGTAAGGACTGGAAAAAAGGGAGTTAGTTTCAAGGTCTAATTTTTGTGAAAATTAGACATTTTTAAGGCAAAACTCCATGAAATCCTATCATTTTTGGACACAAATCCCATATATAAGAGGTGCCCAGCACAAACAACCAACACTTATTGTTAAAAAAATGTGAAAAGGGCTCAAAAATGCCCGCCTGAGTGGCATATGTATTAAAATCAGCTTTTCCTTTAAAGTGTCACCACCCCAAATGCCTTGTGACCATCCGAAAAATCACAGGTCTTCCACCGTTGGCATGATATTAAATATACTTAAAATTCTCACAGTGCTTAGCAACCTACACCATATTTTAGCTTATGAAATGGAGAAAAAAATAAGATAGGTCCACATCAACATAGTCAGGCTAGATTTTGCGCAAATTGCCATGGTAACCAGGTAGTGATTTTTGCATGGTGAGGCCTGATCAGCGCATGAATACACATCAGGAACACTTCACCCCATAAACTTCCACTGAATTTATGTTTTGAACAAAAAATATTCTGGGACTATTGAAACACCCCTACTCATCATTCTGATACCAAATAACAATGGGTTTGGCCCCTTTTTCCCTTCCCTTGGGGCCAAATTCCTCAAAATAACTAAGTTCAGAAGGGACTATTTGGCCAGTAAACCCGGAAGTGGTCCGATTTAGGGTGGTGACACCTTAACAGAAAAGCTGGTTTTGTTGTTGCCATGGTTACCAAAAGACTCCTTCATAAACAAAACATTTTGAGGACCCTCAATCATAATTTGTCCCCAGATTCTACCTAAAAACCATATTTTATTGGTATTTTGGGCCATTTGGGACAGTGGTGGGATGTGCGTAGACCAAAACTGCCCTAAAAAGGTTGTTTTTCTAGCTACAAGTTTTTAATCTGACATAGAGAAAAATCTAGCCTGACTTTGTTATGGCAAATATGCATTAGAAGACAGCCCAGAACATCCATTTTCTCCAGTAATATTCCACTAAGCACTGTGAGAATTAGGGAAGTCAGTAGAATTGGCGAAAAAGCCCTAAAACAGGCATTTTTGGGGCCAAAATAGCCAAATTTGACCCAAAATAGGCCCCTTGGAGAGGAAACATGTTGTTATGTTGCCATGGTAACCATAACAATCAATGGAATTCTGGGATATTTCACCCCTGGAATGTTCCATTATATAGTGTCATGATATTCGCTCCTTTAAATGATAGGTGAGTTAAAAAAAATTACCCATTTCATCAGATTTAGTTAGGAAGTGAAATTTTCCTATAAAATGCCTGTAAGGACTGGAAAAAAGGGAGTTAGTTTCAAGGTCTAATTTTTGTGAAAATTAGACATTTTTAAGGCAAAACTCCATGAAATCCTATCATTTTTGGACACAAATCCCATATATAAGAGGTGCCCAGCACAAACAACCAACACTTATTGTTAAAAAAATGTGAAAAGGGCTCAAAAATGCCCGCCTGAGTGGCATATGTATTAAAATCAGCTTTTCCTTTAAAGTGTCACCACCCCAAATGCCTTGTGACCATCCGAAAAATCACAGGTCTTCCACCGTTGGCATGATATTAAATATACTTAAAATTCTCACAGTGCTTAGCAACCTACACCATATTTTAGCTTATGAAATGGAGAAAAAAATAAGATAGGTCCACATCAACATAGTCAGGCTAGATTTTGCGCAAATTGCCATGGTAACCAGGTAGTGATTTTTGCATGGTGAGGCCTGATCAGCGCATGAATACACATCAGGAACACTTCACCCCATAAACTTCCACTGAATTTATGTTTTGAACAAAAAATATTCTGGGACTATTGAAACACCCCTACTCATCATTCTGATACCAAATAACAATGGGTTTGGCCCCTTTTTCCCTTCCCTTGGGGCCAAATTCCTCAAAATAACTAAGTTCAGAAGGGACTATTTGGCCAGTAAACCCGGAAGTGGTCCGATTTAGGGTGGTGACACCTTAACAGAAAAGCTGGTTTTGTTGTTGCCATGGTTACCAAAAGACTCCTTCATAAACAAAACATTTTGAGGACCCTCAATCATAATTTGTCCCCAGATTCTACCTAAAAACCATATTTTATTGGTATTTTGGGCCATTTGGGACAGTGGTGGGATGTGCGTAGACCAAAACTGCCCTAAAAAGGTTGTTTTTCTAGCTACAAGTTTTTAATCTGACATAGAGAAAAATCTAGCCTGACTTTGTTATGGCAAATATGCATTAGAAGACAGCCCAGAACATCCATTTTCTCCAGTAATATTCCACTAAGCACTGTGAGAATTAGGGAAGTCAGTAGAATTGGCGAAAAAGCCCTAAAACAGGCATTTTTGGGGCCAAAATAGCCAAATTTGACCCAAAATAGGCCCCTTGGAGAGGAAACATGTTGTTATGTTGCCATGGTAACCATAACAATCAATGGAATTCTGGGATATTTCACCCCTGGAATGTTCCATTATATAGTGTCATGATATTCGCTCCTTTAAATGATAGGTGAGTTAAAAAAAATTACCCATTTCATCGGATTTAGTTAGGAAGTGAAATTTTCCTATAAAATGCCTGTAAGGACTGGAAAAAAGGGAGTTAGTTTCAAGGTCTAATTTTTGTGAAAATTAGACATTTTTAAGGCAAAACTCCATGAAATCCTATCATTTTTGGACACAAATCCCATATATAAGAGGTGCCCAGCACAAACAACCAACACTTATTGTTAAAAAAATGTGAAAAGGGCTCAAAAATGCCCGCCTGAGTGGCATATGTATTAAAATCAGCTTTTCCTTTTATAAAGTGTCACCACCCCAAATGCCTTGTGACCATCCGAAAAATCACAGGTCTTCCACCGTTGGCATGATATTAAATATACTTAAAATTCTCACAGTGCTTAGCAACCTACACCATATTTTAGCTTATGAAATGGAGAAAAAAATAAGATAGGTCCACATCAACATAGTCAGGCTAGATTTTGCGCAAATTGCCATGGTAACCAGGTAGTGATTTTTGCATGGTGAGGCCTGATCAGCGCATGAATACACATCAGGAACACTTCACCCCATAAACTTCCACTGAATTTATGTTTTGAACAAAAAATATTCTGGGACTATTGAAACACCCCTACTCATCATTCTGATACCAAATAACAATGGGTTTGGCCCCTTTTTCCCTTCCCTTGGGGCCAAATTCCTCAAAATAACTAAGTTCAGAAGGGACTATTTGGCCAGTAAACCCGGAAGTGGTCCGATTTAGGGTGGTGACACCTTAACAGAAAAGCTGGTTTTGTTGTTGCCATGGTTACCAAAAGACTCCTTCATAAACAAAACATTTTGAGGACCCTCAATCATAATTTGTCCCCAGATTCTACCTAAAAACCATATTTTATTGGTATTTTGGGCCATTTGGGACAGTGGTGGGATGTGCGTAGACCAAAACTGCCCTAAAAAGGTTGTTTTTCTAGCTACAAGTTTTTAATCTGACATAGAGAAAAATCTAGCCTGACTTTGTTATGGCAAATATGCATTAGAAGACAGCCCAGAACATCCATTTTCTCCAGTAATATTCCACTAAGCACTGTGAGAATTAGGGAAGTCAGTAGAATTGGCGAAAAAGCCCTAAAACAGGCATTTTTGGGGCCAAAATAGCCAAATTTGACCCAAAATAGGCCCCTTGGAGAGGAAACATGTTGTTATGTTGCCATGGTAACCATAACAATCAATGGAATTCTGGGATATTTCACCCCTGGAATGTTCCATTATATAGTGTCATGATATTCGCTCCTTTAAATGATAGGTGAGTTAAAAAAAATTACCCATTTCATCAGATTTAGTTAGGAAGTGAAATTTTCCTATAAAATGCCTGTAAGGACTGGAAAAAAGGGAGTTAGTTTCAAGGTCTAATTTTTGTGAAAATTAGACATTTTTAAGGCAAAACTCCATGAAATCCTATCATTTTTGGACACAAATCCCATATATAAGAGGTGCCCAGCACAAACAACCAACACTTATTGTTAAAAAAATGTGAAAAGGGCTCAAAAATGCCCGCCTGAGTGGCATATGTATTAAAATCAGCTTTTCCTTTAACAGAAAAGCTGGTTTTGTTGTTGCCATGGTTACCAAAAGACTCCTTCATAAACAAAACATTTTGAGGACCCTCAATCATAATTTGTCCCCAGATTCTACCTAAAAACCATATTTTATTGGTATTTTGGGCCATTTGGGACAGTGGTGGGATGTGCGTAGACCAAAACTGCCCTAAAAAGGTTGTTTTTCTAGCTACAAGTTTTTAATCTGACATAGAGAAAAATCTAGCCTGACTTTGTTATGGCAAATATGCATTAGAAGACAGCCCAGAACATCCATTTTCTCCAGTAATATTCCACTAAGCACTGTGAGAATTAGGGAAGTCAGTAGAATTGGCGAAAAAGCCCTAAAACAGGCATTTTTGGGGCCAAAATAGCCAAATTTGACCCAAAATAGGCCCCTTGGAGAGGAAACATGTTGTTATGTTGCCATGGTAACCATAACAATCAATGGAATTCTGGGATATTTCACCCCTGGAATGTTCCATTATATAGTGTCATGATATTCGCTCCTTTAAATGATAGGTGAGTTAAAAAAAATTACCCATTTCATCAGATTTAGTTAGGAAGTGAAATTTTCCTATAAAATGCCTGTAAGGACTGGAAAAAAGGGAGTTAGTTTCAAGGTCTAATTTTTGTGAAAATTAGACATTTTTAAGGCAAAACTCCATGAAATCCTATCATTTTTGGACACAAATCCCATATATAAGAGGTGCCCAGCACAAACAACCAACACTTATTGTTAAAAAAATGTGAAAAGGGCTCAAAAATGCCCGCCTGAGTGGCATATGTATTAAAATCAGCTTTTCCTTTAAAGTGTCACCACCCCAAATGCCTTGTGACCATCCGAAAAATCACAGGTCTTCCACCGTTGGCATGATATTAAATATACTTAAAATTCTCACAGTGCTTAGCAACCTACACCATATTTTAGCTTATGAAATGGAGAAAAAAATAAGATAGGTCCACATCAACATAGTCAGGCTAGATTTTGCGCAAATTGCCATGGTAACCAGGTAGTGATTTTTGCATGGTGAGGCCTGATCAGCGCATGAATACACATCAGGAACACTTCACCCCATAAACTTCCACTGAATTTATGTTTTGAACAAAAAATATTCTGGGACTATTGAAACACCCCTACTCATCATTCTGATACCAAATAACAATGGGTTTGGCCCCTTTTTCCCTTCCCTTGGGGCCAAATTCCTCAAAATAACTAAGTTCAGAAGGGACTATTTGGCCAGTAAACCCGGAAGTGGTCCGATTTAGGGTGGTGACACCTTAACAGAAAAGCTGGTTTTGTTGTTGCCATGGTTACCAAAAGACTCCTTCATAAACAAAACATTTTGAGGACCCTCAATCATAATTTGTCCCCAGATTCTACCTAAAAACCATATTTTATTGGTATTTTGGGCCATTTGGGACAGTGGTGGGATGTGCGTAGACCAAAACTGCCCTAAAAAGGTTGTTTTTCTAGCTACAAGTTTTTAATCTGACATAGAGAAAAATCTAGCCTGACTTTGTTATGGCAAATATGCATTAGAAGACAGCCCAGAACATCCATTTTCTCCAGTAATATTCCACTAAGCACTGTGAGAATTAGGGAAGTCAGTAGAATTGGCGAAAAAGCCCTAAAACAGGCATTTTTGGGGCCAAAATAGCCAAATTTGACCCAAAATAGGCCCCTTGGAGAGGAAACATGTTGTTATGTTGCCATGGTAACCATAACAATCAATGGAATTCTGGGATATTTCACCCCTGGAATGTTCCATTATATAGTGTCATGATATTCGCTCCTTTAAATGATAGGTGAGTTAAAAAAAATTACCCATTTCATCAGATTTAGTTAGGAAGTGAAATTTTCCTATAAAATGCCTGTAAGGACTGGAAAAAAGGGAGTTAGTTTCAAGGTCTAATTTTTGTGAAAATTAGACATTTTTAAGGCAAAACTCCATGAAATCCTATCATTTTTGGACACAAATCCCATATATAAGAGGTGCCCAGCACAAACAACCAACACTTATTGTTAAAAAAATGTGAAAAGGGCTCAAAAATGCCCGCCTGAGTGGCATATGTATTAAAATCAGCTTTTCCTTTAAAGTGTCACCACCCCAAATGCCTTGTGACCATCCGAAAAATCACAGGTCTTCCACCGTTGGCATGATATTAAATATACTTAAAATTCTCACAGTGCTTAGCAACCTACACCATATTTTAGCTTATGAAATGGAGAAAAAAATAAGATAGGTCCACATCAACATAGTCAGGCTAGATTTTGCGCAAATTGCCATGGTAACCAGGTAGTGATTTTTGCATGGTGAGGCCTGATCAGCGCATGAATACACATCAGGAACACTTCACCCCATAAACTTCCACTGAATTTATGTTTTGAACAAAAAATATTCTGGGACTATTGAAACACCCCTACTCATCATTCTGATACCAAATAACAATGGGTTTGGCCCCTTTTTCCCTTCCCTTGGGGCCAAATTCCTCAAAATAACTAAGTTCAGAAGGGACTATTTGGCCAGTAAACCCGGAAGTGGTCCGATTTAGGGTGGTGACACCTTAACAGAAAAGCTGGTTTTGTTGTTGCCATGGTTACCAAAAGACTCCTTCATAAACAAAACATTTTGAGGACCCTCAATCATAATTTGTCCCCAGATTCTACCTAAAAACCATATTTTATTGGTATTTTGGGCCATTTGGGACAGTGGTGGGATGTGCGTAGACCAAAACTGCCCTAAAAAGGTTGTTTTTCTAGCTACAAGTTTTTAATCTGACATAGAGAAAAATCTAGCCTGACTTTGTTATGGCAAATATGCATTAGAAGACAGCCCAGAACATCCATTTTCTCCAGTAATATTCCACTAAGCACTGTGAGAATTAGGGAAGTCAGTAGAATTGGCGAAAAAGCCCTAAAACAGGCATTTTTGGGGCCAAAATAGCCAAATTTGACCCAAAATAGGCCCCTTGGAGAGGAAACATGTTGTTATGTTGCCATGGTAACCATAACAATCAATGGAATTCTGGGATATTTCACCCCTGGAATGTTCCATTATATAGTGTCATGATATTCGCTCCTTTAAATGATAGGTGAGTTAAAAAAAATTACCCATTTCATCAGATTTAGTTAGGAAGTGAAATTTTCCTATAAAATGCCTGTAAGGACTGGAAAAAAGGGAGTTAGTTTCAAGGTCTAATTTTTGTGAAAATTAGACATTTTTAAGGCAAAACTCCATGAAATCCTATCATTTTTGGACACAAATCCCATATATAAGAGGTGCCCAGCACAAACAACCAACACTTATTGTTAAAAAAATGTGAAAAGGGCTCAAAAATGCCCGCCTGAGTGGCATATGTATTAAAATCAGCTTTTCCTTTAAAGTGTCACCACCCCAAATGCCTTGTGACCATCCGAAAAATCACAGGTCTTCCACCGTTGGCATGATATTAAATATACTTAAAATTCTCACAGTGCTTAGCAACCTACACCATATTTTAGCTTATGAAATGGAGAAAAAAATAAGATAGGTCCACATCAACATAGTCAGGCTAGATTTTGCGCAAATTGCCATGGTAACCAGGTAGTGATTTTTGCATGGTGAGGCCTGATCAGCGCATGAATACACATCAGGAACACTTCACCCCATAAACTTCCACTGAATTTATGTTTTGAACAAAAAATATTCTGGGACTATTGAAACACCCCTACTCATCATTCTGATACCAAATAACAATGGGTTTGGCCCCTTTTTCCCTTCCCTTGGGGCCAAATTCCTCAAAATAACTAAGTTCAGAAGGGACTATTTGGCCAGTAAACCCGGAAGTGGTCCGATTTAGGGTGGTGACACCTTAACAGAAAAGCTGGTTTTGTTGTTGCCATGGTTACCAAAAGACTCCTTCATAAACAAAACATTTTGAGGACCCTCAATCATAATTTGTCCCCAGATTCTACCTAAAAACCATATTTTATTGGTATTTTGGGCCATTTGGGACAGTGGTGGGATGTGCGTAGACCAAAACTGCCCTAAAAAGGTTGTTTTTCTAGCTACAAGTTTTTAATCTGACATAGAGAAAAATCTAGCCTGACTTTGTTATGGCAAATATGCATTAGAAGACAGCCCAGAACATCCATTTTCTCCAGTAATATTCCACTAAGCACTGTGAGAATTAGGGAAGTCAGTAGAATTGGCGAAAAAGCCCTAAAACAGGCATTTTTGGGGCCAAAATAGCCAAATTTGACCCAAAATAGGCCCCTTGGAGAGGAAACATGTTGTTATGTTGCCATGGTAACCATAACAATCAATGGAATTCTGGGATATTTCACCCCTGGAATGTTCCATTATATAGTGTCATGATATTCGCTCCTTTAAATGATAGGTGAGTTAAAAAAAATTACCCATTTCATCAGATTTAGTTAGGAAGTGAAATTTTCCTATAAAATGCCTGTAAGGACTGGAAAAAAGGGAGTTAGTTTCAAGGTCTAATTTTTGTGAAAATTAGACATTTTTAAGGCAAAACTCCATGAAATCCTATCATTTTTGGACACAAATCCCATATATAAGAGGTGCCCAGCACAAACAACCAACACTTATTGTTAAAAAAATGTGAAAAGGGCTCAAAAATGCCCGCCTGAGTGGCATATGTATTAAAATCAGCTTTTCCTTTAAAGTGTCACCACCCCAAATGCCTTGTGACCATCCGAAAAATCACAGGTCTTCCACCGTTGGCATGATATTAAATATACTTAAAATTCTCACAGTGCTTAGCAACCTACACCATATTTTAGCTTATGAAATGGAGAAAAAAATAAGATAGGTCCACATCAACATAGTCAGGCTAGATTTTGCGCAAATTGCCATGGTAACCAGGTAGTGATTTTTGCATGGTGAGGCCTGATCAGCGCATGAATACACATCAGGAACACTTCACCCCATAAACTTCCACTGAATTTATGTTTTGAACAAAAAATATTCTGGGACTATTGAAACACCCCTACTCATCATTCTGATACCAAATAACAATGGGTTTGGCCCCTTTTTCCCTTCCCTTGGGGCCAAATTCCTCAAAATAACTAAGTTCAGAAGGGACTATTTGGCCAGTAAACCCGGAAGTGGTCCGATTTAGGGTGGTGACACCTTAACAGAAAAGCTGGTTTTGTTGTTGCCATGGTTACCAAAAGACTCCTTCATAAACAAAACATTTTGAGGACCCTCAATCATAATTTGTCCCCAGATTCTACCTAAAAACCATATTTTATTGGTATTTTGGGCCATTTGGGACAGTGGTGGGATGTGCGTAGACCAAAACTGCCCTAAAAAGGTTGTTTTTCTAGCTACAAGTTTTTAATCTGACATAGAGAAAAATCTAGCCTGACTTTGTTATGGCAAATATGCATTAGAAGACAGCCCAGAACATCCATTTTCTCCAGTAATATTCCACTAAGCACTGTGAGAATTAGGGAAGTCAGTAGAATTGGCGAAAAAGCCCTAAAACAGGCATTTTTGGGGCCAAAATAGCCAAATTTGACCCAAAATAGGCCCCTTGGAGAGGAAACATGTTGTTATGTTGCCATGGTAACCATAACAATCAATGGAATTCTGGGATATTTCACCCCTGGAATGTTCCATTATATAGTGTCATGATATTCGCTCCTTTAAATGATAGGTGAGTTAAAAAAAATTACCCATTTCATCAGATTTAGTTAGGAAGTGAAATTTTCCTATAAAATGCCTGTAAGGACTGGAAAAAAGGGAGTTAGTTTCAAGGTCTAATTTTTGTGAAAATTAGACATTTTTAAGGCAAAACTCCATGAAATCCTATCATTTTTGGACACAAATCCCATATATAAGAGGTGCCCAGCACAAACAACCAACACTTATTGTTAAAAAAATGTGAAAAGGGCTCAAAAATGCCCGCCTGAGTGGCATATGTATTAAAATCAGCTTTTCCTTTAAAGTGTCACCACCCCAAATGCCTTGTGACCATCCAAAAAAACACAGGTCTTTCACCGTTGGCATGATATTAAATATACTTAAAATTCTCACAGTGCTTAGCAACCTACACCATATTTTAGCTTATGAAATGGAGAAAAAAATAAGATAGGTCCACATCAACATAGTCAGGCTAGATTTTGCGCAAATTGCCATGGTAACCAGGTAGTGATTTTTGCATGGTGAGGCCTGATCAGCGCATGAATACACATCAGGAACACTTCACCCCATAAACTTCCACTGAATTTATGTTTTGAACAAAAAATATTCTGGGACTATTGAAACACCCCTACTCATCATTCTGATACCAAATAACAATGGGTTTGGCCCCTTTTTCCCTTCCCTTGGGGCCAAATTCCTCAAAATAACTAAGTTCAGAAGGGACTATTTGGCCAGTAAACCCGGAAGTGGTCCGATTTAGGGTGGTGACACCTTAACAGAAAAGCTGGTTTTGTTGTTGCCATGGTTACCAAAAGACTCCTTCATAAACAAAACATTTTGAGGACCCTCAATCATAATTTGTCCCCAGATTCTACCTAAAAACCATATTTTATTGGTATTTTGGGCCATTTGGGACAGTGGTGGGATGTGCGTAGACCAAAACTGCCCTAAAAAGGTTGTTTTTCTAGCTACAAGTTTTTAATCTGACATAGAGAAAAATCTAGCCTGACTTTGTTATGGCAAATATGCATTAGAAGACAGCCCAGAACATCCATTTTCTCCAGTAATATTCCACTAAGCACTGTGAGAATTAGGGAAGTCAGTAGAATTGGCGAAAAAGCCCTAAAACAGGCATTTTTGGGGCCAAAATAGCCAAATTTGACCCAAAATAGGCCCCTTGGAGAGGAAACATGTTGTTATGTTGCCATGGTAACCATAACAATCAATGGAATTCTGGGATATTTCACCCCTGGAATGTTCCATTATATAGTGTCATGATATTCGCTCCTTTAAATGATAGGTGAGTTAAAAAAAATTACCCATTTCATCAGATTTAGTTAGGAAGTGAAATTTTCCTATAAAATGCCTGTAAGGACTGGAAAAAAGGGAGTTAGTTTCAAGGTCTAATTTTTGTGAAAATTAGACATTTTTAAGGCAAAACTCCATGAAATCCTATCATTTTTGGACACAAATCCCATATATAAGAGGTGCCCAGCACAAACAACCAACACTTATTGTTAAAAAAATGTGAAAAGGGCTCAAAAATGCCCGCCTGAGTGGCATATGTATTAAAATCAGCTTTTCCTTTAACAGAAAAGCTGGTTTTGTTGTTGCCATGGTTACCAAAAGACTCCTTCATAAACAAAACATTTTGAGGACCCTCAATCATAATTTGTCCCCAGATTCTACCTAAAAACCATATTTTATTGGTATTTTGGGCCATTTGGGACAGTGGTGGGATGTGCGTAGACCAAAACTGCCCTAAAAAGGTTGTTTTTCTAGCTACAAGTTTTTAATCTGACATAGAGAAAAATCTAGCCTGACTTTGTTATGGCAAATATGCATTAGAAGACAGCCCAGAACATCCATTTTCTCCAGTAATATTCCACTAAGCACTGTGAGAATTAGGGAAGTCAGTAGAATTGGCGAAAAAGCCCTAAAACAGGCATTTTTGGGGCCAAAATAGCCAAATTTGACCCAAAATAGGCCCCTTGGAGAGGAAACATGTTGTTATGTTGCCATGGTAACCATAACAATCAATGGAATTCTGGGATATTTCACCCCTGGAATGTTCCATTATATAGTGTCATGATATTCGCTCCTTTAAATGATAGGTGAGTTAAAAAAAATTACCCATTTCATCAGATTTAGTTAGGAAGTGAAATTTTCCTATAAAATGCCTGTAAGGACTGGAAAAAAGGGAGTTAGTTTCAAGGTCTAATTTTTGTGAAAATTAGACATTTTTAAGGCAAAACTCCATGAAATCCTATCATTTTTGGACACAAATCCCATATATAAGAGGTGCCCAGCACAAACAACCAACACTTATTGTTAAAAAAATGTGAAAAGGGCTCAAAAATGCCCGCCTGAGTGGCATATGTATTAAAATCAGCTTTTCCTTTAAAGTGTCACCACCCCAAATGCCTTGTGACCATCCGAAAAATCACAGGTCTTCCACCGTTGGCATGATATTAAATATACTTAAAATTCTCACAGTGCTTAGCAACCTACACCATATTTTAGCTTATGAAATGGAGAAAAAAATAAGATAGGTCCACATCAACATAGTCAGGCTAGATTTTGCGCAAATTGCCATGGTAACCAGGTAGTGATTTTTGCATGGTGAGGCCTGATCAGCGCATGAATACACATCAGGAACACTTCACCCCATAAACTTCCACTGAATTTATGTTTTGAACAAAAAATATTCTGGGACTATTGAAACACCCCTACTCATCATTCTGATACCAAATAACAATGGGTTTGGCCCCTTTTTCCCTTCCCTTGGGGCCAAATTCCTCAAAATAACTAAGTTCAGAAGGGACTATTTGGCCAGTAAACCCGGAAGTGGTCCGATTTAGGGTGGTGACACCTTAACAGAAAAGCTGGTTTTGTTGTTGCCATGGTTACCAAAAGACTCCTTCATAAACAAAACATTTTGAGGACCCTCAATCATAATTTGTCCCCAGATTCTACCTAAAAACCATATTTTATTGGTATTTTGGGCCATTTGGGACAGTGGTGGGATGTGCGTAGACCAAAACTGCCCTAAAAAGGTTGTTTTTCTAGCTACAAGTTTTTAATCTGACATAGAGAAAAATCTAGCCTGACTTTGTTATGGCAAATATGCATTAGAAGACAGCCCAGAACATCCATTTTCTCCAGTAATATTCCACTAAGCACTGTGAGAATTAGGGAAGTCAGTAGAATTGGCGAAAAAGCCCTAAAACAGGCATTTTTGGGGCCAAAATAGCCAAATTTGACCCAAAATAGGCCCCTTGGAGAGGAAACATGTTGTTATGTTGCCATGGTAACCATAACAATCAATGGAATTCTGGGATATTTCACCCCTGGAATGTTCCATTATATAGTGTCATGATATTCGCTCCTTTAAATGATAGGTGAGTTAAAAAAAATTACCCATTTCATCAGATTTAGTTAGGAAGTGAAATTTTCCTATAAAATGCCTGTAAGGACTGGAAAAAAGGGAGTTAGTTTCAAGGTCTAATTTTTGTGAAAATTAGACATTTTTAAGGCAAAACTCCATGAAATCCTATCATTTTTGGACACAAATCCCATATATAAGAGGTGCCCAGCACAAACAACCAACACTTATTGTTAAAAAAATGTGAAAAGGGCTCAAAAATGCCCGCCTGAGTGGCATATGTATTAAAATCAGCTTTTCCTTTAAAGTGTCACCACCCCAAATGCCTTGTGACCATCCGAAAAATCACAGGTCTTCCACCGTTGGCATGATATTAAATATACTTAAAATTCTCACAGTGCTTAGCAACCTACACCATATTTTAGCTTATGAAATGGAGAAAAAAATAAGATAGGTCCACATCAACATAGTCAGGCTAGATTTTGCGCAAATTGCCATGGTAACCAGGTAGTGATTTTTGCATGGTGAGGCCTGATCAGCGCATGAATACACATCAGGAACACTTCACCCCATAAACTTCCACTGAATTTATGTTTTGAACAAAAAATATTCTGGGACTATTGAAACACCCCTACTCATCATTCTGATACCAAATAACAATGGGTTTGGCCCCTTTTTCCCTTCCCTTGGGGCCAAATTCCTCAAAATAACTAAGTTCAGAAGGGACTATTTGGCCAGTAAACCCGGAAGTGGTCCGATTTAGGGTGGTGACACCTTAACAGAAAAGCTGGTTTTGTTGTTGCCATGGTTACCAAAAGACTCCTTCATAAACAAAACATTTTGAGGACCCTCAATCATAATTTGTCCCCAGATTCTACCTAAAAACCATATTTTATTGGTATTTTGGGCCATTTGGGACAGTGGTGGGATGTGCGTAGACCAAAACTGCCCTAAAAAGGTTGTTTTTCTAGCTACAAGTTTTTAATCTGACATAGAGAAAAATCTAGCCTGACTTTGTTATGGCAAATATGCATTAGAAGACAGCCCAGAACATCCATTTTCTCCAGTAATATTCCACTAAGCACTGTGAGAATTAGGGAAGTCAGTAGAATTGGCGAAAAAGCCCTAAAACAGGCATTTTTGGGGCCAAAATAGCCAAATTTGACCCAAAATAGGCCCCTTGGAGAGGAAACATGTTGTTATGTTGCCATGGTAACCATAACAATCAATGGAATTCTGGGATATTTCACCCCTGGAATGTTCCATTATATAGTGTCATGATATTCGCTCCTTTAAATGATAGGTGAGTTAAAAAAAATTACCCATTTCATCAGATTTAGTTAGGAAGTGAAATTTTCCTATAAAATGCCTGTAAGGACTGGAAAAAAGGGAGTTAGTTTCAAGGTCTAATTTTTGTGAAAATTAGACATTTTTAAGGCAAAACTCCATGAAATCCTATCATTTTTGGACACAAATCCCATATATAAGAGGTGCCCAGCACAAACAACCAACACTTATTGTTAAAAAAATGTGAAAAGGGCTCAAAAATGCCCGCCTGAGTGGCATATGTATTAAAATCAGCTTTTCCTTTAAAGTGTCACCACCCCAAATGCCTTGTGACCATCCGAAAAATCACAGGTCTTCCACCGTTGGCATGATATTAAATATACTTAAAATTCTCACAGTGCTTAGCAACCTACACCATATTTTAGCTTATGAAATGGAGAAAAAAATAAGATAGGTCCACATCAACATAGTCAGGCTAGATTTTGCGCAAATTGCCATGGTAACCAGGTAGTGATTTTTGCATGGTGAGGCCTGATCAGCGCATGAATACACATCAGGAACACTTCACCCCATAAACTTCCACTGAATTTATGTTTTGAACAAAAAATATTCTGGGACTATTGAAACACCCCTACTCATCATTCTGATACCAAATAACAATGGGTTTGGCCCCTTTTTCCCTTCCCTTGGGGCCAAATTCCTCAAAATAACTAAGTTCAGAAGGGACTATTTGGCCAGTAAACCCGGAAGTGGTCCGATTTAGGGTGGTGACACCTTAACAGAAAAGCTGGTTTTGTTGTTGCCATGGTTACCAAAAGACTCCTTCATAAACAAAACATTTTGAGGACCCTCAATCATAATTTGTCCCCAGATTCTACCTAAAAACCATATTTTATTGGTATTTTGGGCCATTTGGGACAGTGGTGGGATGTGCGTAGACCAAAAGCTTTCGGTCATTAATTTTTTTTAAAACCCCGGAAAAATAAGGGCCATATGAAAACCAAATATGCAGCTGCACTACCAGAGAAACCTCTGTCAAGGAACTAATAGATAGTTACTCACACAGAGGAATGAATGATTTGACACTCGGGACATGGTTTGGGTTGTTCAGGTCCTGAGGTCTGGTCAAATCTGATGCTAGAGCAGGTGTTTAAGGAGTGCATGGATAAAGTCTGGCCCCGAAAAAAATTGGGTACATCTGCAGAAGTCGACCACGTGCCCAATGTGTCATGTGATGAGACCTGATAATTTTGCCCTGGGCCTGACTCCTGGCCCTGGTTTGAGGTAAAATAGGCACTTCTTCACTAGGACTGAGTGTTGATTTGGCAATATGCCAGCCAGTCAATTCTACACATGCTCTAGGTGCTCATCTGGCACATTGCCAAATCAACACCCAGTCAAAGGAACTAAGTGCTGATTTGGCACAATGGCAGAAAGACACTCCCATGCTTAGTCTTAGTGTCTGTTTGGCAAATGGCCAAATGATGTTCTAGGCACTACGACTGAGTGCTTATTTGGCAAATGGCCAGAAAGTCTCTCACAAGCTTAGCCCTGGTGTCTATTTGGCAAATGACCAAATGATGTTCTAGACACTACGACTGAGTGCTTATTTGGCATATGACCAGAAAGTCACTCACAAGCTTAGCCCTGGTGTCTATTTGGCAAATGGCCAAATGATGTTCTAGACACTACGACTGAGTGCTTATTTGGCAAATGGCCAGAAAGTCACTCACAAGCTTAGCCCTGGTGTCTATTTGGCAAATAGCCAAATGATGTTCTAGGCACTAGAACTGAGTGCTTATTTGGCAAATGGCCAGAAAGTCACTCACAAGCTTAGCCCTGGTGTCTATTTGGCAAATGGCCAAATGATGTTCTAGGCACTAGAACTGAGTGCTTATTTGGCAAATGGCCAGAAAGTCACTCACAAGCTTAGCCCTGGTGTCTATTTGGCAAATGGCCAAATGATGTTCTAGGCACTAGAACTGAGTGCTTATTTGGCAAATGGCCAAAAGGTGACTCCAAAGCCTAGCCAAAGTGCAGGGTCAAACAAATTTTGCAACATTGCCAAATGAGATCCATAGCCCCTAAACCAGGTGCTGATATGGCCCAGCCATTTCAACATTGGACAAAGTAGTTCTATATATGCCAAGGAAAAACAAACTGACAAAACTTTTTTTTCTTTTTTTTTATTGCACACTAACAGCGAATGGATGGCTGAGTCGACAATTCTCTGCAACCATGTTACAAACATACATTGCCATCAAGCGATTCAGGGTCTCAATTTCTACATCAGTCAATGTGATTATGTCAATTTCTCTGGTGTAACATGCTGGGAAGTTGTAAAACGTTGGCCCACCATCAGCTTTCTTAACCAGTAAATGGAGGGGTTGGGACAATTCTGCCCCGAGACTGTTGAAGTCGTCACGGATCTCGTTCATATTCCTCAAGGTCATGATCTCATCCTCCGATGGTGTCACATGGTAAAATTTGGTGTATAGTTCTGCCAATCTGGATCCTCGGTTGGTGGGAGGCCCAACGTCGGCTTCTTTGTTGTGTTCCATCTTGTCAAATTAACTGCCTTTTCTTAACTAGTATCTCAGCATGCCAACCATTTGTGCTCCCACCAAAGTTGCTGACTTCAGTTTTTGCATAGCTTTATATACTTGAGAATCACATGACCAAATAAGAATTTGGGTCAGTCGGTACAGCATACTAGATCACCAGTCATGTGATCTTATTTGAATATTACAGCAGACAAAGTCACATGACCAAATTAGGAAAAAAAAAAAGAATGAAAGGGTCACATTGTAAATCACAGGATAAAAGATCCAGTATATGAGCAATGACAGGAATAGCATCTAATGGCATTTCAATACCCAAACATGTCACATGACTTGATCCGATATGAAATGCAAATGAATCACATGGTGCATCTCTATACAGTATATAAGAAAAGACAGGCATAGCATCCTTTACACCTTCTCATCTCTGAGGCTCAGCTGAAGTAACAGGTCTCTCAGCATGCCAAGCATTTGTGCTCCCACCAAATTGCTGAGTTAAGTTTTGCATAGTTTTGACAATCACATGACAAATTTAAAAATTAACATTTTTGTTCTAAATTTGTGTAAAAGATAATGTTGTCTATAATATCTATTCCTCTGTGTGAGTAACTATCTATTAGTTCCTTGACAGAGGTTTCTCTGGTAGTGCAGCTGCATATTTGGTTTTCATATGGCCCTTATTTTTCCGGGGTTTTAAAAAAAATTAATGACCGAAAGCTAAACAAGTGCAGGCTGTATATAACAGGGAGTATATCTGGCATAGAAATTATGTTGTAGTCAGAAAACAGCAATGCATTTTACTTTTGTTTTGTTTTTATCATTCTTAACAATAACATGAAAAAAGTTGGAAAAGCTCTCTTCTCGTGCATTCCTCCTCGATTTGGAATTTCTGATGCTGAACTCTCTGTGCTTTATCTTGTAACTCTATTTCCTCTGGAGAAGTGACCCTGGTTTACCCACATAGAACATGTGAAGTGCACATACAAGGGCATCGATTTGCTTTTCTCTTGGATATTTTATTAACCTGTTGGAGCACTCAATCATGTGTTTTCCAGATATTGAATTTGGTAGAGAGATTTCCACCACTCTGGTATAAAGCTTTGGGAAAGCAGCCTCTGTAGTTGTTACATTGGTAGTTATTATCCCTGGAGGAAATTGCCGACGTACAGCGCTTCTGTACCTCCTGTCTAGACGAACTTCCAATGCACCATCAATGCACGGAGTCATGTCCTGTAAAACTCGGAGTCCTACTGCAAATACGTCATCAAAGAGTAGAGCTTGTTTATTCACAGCTTCTTCAAGCCAGAACTTGTTAGTGTTCTTGTTAGGATCAAGAGTTGCATTGGTGAAGGGACTAAGAAGAACTGTGGCAAGAATAGTCTTTCCACTTTCAGATTTACCTGACATCAGTAGGTATTGCTGACGAAATTCTCCATTTGCCATGTTTATATAATGATCCCAGAAACCTTTTCCATTGACATCATGATTCAATCTGTCATGACCCAAGCGATCCTCTAAGAATTGAATGAAATCCTGTTGATGCATCTTCAGCTGCCCTAACTGAGACAAATCAAACTGGTTACAGAGCTCCTGGAGGATTTCCAGATTTGTCTTGAAGTTGGTATAGTCAATCTCATATGATGAGATTTTTGCCATTTTGACACAAATAAATTGATTTAAACAGCCTCTGAAGTACCCTCCAGTGAGTCTTGGGGCAGTGATTCAAAATCCAATTTCTCGGTCAAATAACAAGCATTCCAAATTAGATAAAAACAACTCATTCATTGAACCCACATGTAGATTGGGGTAACTTCTAGCATACATTGTTTTTTAGCACTCTCCCATTCAAACAACCAGTCTGTTCAAGCCCACTTTTGGAGGTCTAATCATGTACCTTGCAAAGCAGATAAACAAGTGAAGTTGTGAAGATTACACTTCTATTATTCCCACCCCTCAGATTCCTATCAGACATATCAGACAGCACTATTGATTTTCATACTTTTATTTTCAAAAGACTGTCCATGTACAAAATGGCCAATCATCTCCTCCTCCTCCATTGCCTCTGATGATCTCTGACTTTGACATCATCCCCAGAAGCAATTCCCGAAATTGACTTCTGGTCTCCACCTTTCGGACATAGAACTGTTTCGGGATGTAATCAGACACGGCATCGATCCATCTGAGATATTCTACAGAATCTTTAACGAGAACATAACCATCACGAACACTCAGCAGGGCATGAAGTGTTATAACTAGATGCAGATATCCTAATCCATCTTCTCCATAATCTGATGTGTATTGAAACAGTATATGGTCTATGTGCCCTATTCTATCGAGAAACAGAGTCAGCGTTTTCAGTATATGGTTGAGTTTTACAGTTAGGAGGGAAGAACTGATGTCACCTCTTTTAAGACAGCAAACAAATTCCTCCATATCGAAAACTCCAATTGGAATCGAATAGTGGAATGTCTCCGGGAATCCAAAATCTACCATTTTGAAGAGCGATGGCAAATCCATTCCCTCCAAATCACCCACAGGAAAGTTGTCATACAGGATTATCTGAATTTTCTCATCTGTATCACCTTCCCAATCTAGCATTATTTTGTCTATATCTTTGATGACATATCTTACAGTAAGCTATGCACAAGTATGGCAGCTAAATTGAATTCTGGGTGGAACAGTCGTCAATCTCTTTCATTTAGACTGATACTGATCGGACATAAACAACAAATGCATATTTTTTTTTTCTTTCTTTAATCATTTCACCAAATGTTTCCGCTCAGAACTTCACTTGAAGATCAAAAGGATGTGACAGTTGACAATTTTTTCTGCTCAGACGACACACATACAGGCCCATCATCTCCTCAAGAATCGCCCGTTCTTCTTCGGTTAGTTTTATACCACTGCCTCCTCCATAGTGCGCTGGGAAAAAGTAGTATATCGGTCCACTTTCAGGCCCTGCTTTCTTCACCAGTAATCGAACAGGTTTTGTCAATTTCCCACCGAGACTGTAAAACTCTTCAACTGCCTTGCTCATTTCAGTCAGGATTCCAAAGTCCTGCATGAGTGGTTCACCATACAGTTCTCTGAAAAGCTTTGTCAGGGACCCAGTGTTGGTCGCGGGTTCACTGCCTGTATCTTCATTTTCTCTTTTCATTGATGTCTGCATACTTGTCATTTTGCTGTTCGTTCAGTTCAGCCTCACCAAAGCAAAGGTCTGCAGAATCCTATTCATGTCATTCCTTATATACTGGATACTCTGTCATGTGATGCACCATGTGATTCATTTGCATATCATATTGGATCAAGTCATGAGACATATTTGCATACTGAACATGCCAGCAGTTTCTTCTTTTACCGATTGTATGTCATGTGATGCACCACATGATTCATTTGCATATTATATTAGATTAAGTCATGTGACATATTTGCATATTGAAACAGCATAAAACTGGAAGAATACGGGGGTCACACTTTAACAGTACACAAAGATGCCACTAGACGCAGATATTATCCCCCCTCCCATAGAATTCAGGGATCCTCCTCCTCTTCCACCGAGACGGAAGCCACCGCCTATTCCACAAAGGCATAATGTCTGGCAACCTGTCCAGCACAGAAGACCCATGCAGGTCGTGCATCCAATGAGGAAACACTGATGAATTAACAAAACGGCCCTTTTTAGGGCCCCAAAAGATCACAAAAGTTGTCATTACCTCAGACCAATGTTAATGTCTATGATGTCAATGGTACTTGGGTGGCTTTTAACCACTATCAAGAACATAAGTATTCTTATTTCATCAGTTTATTTAATGCATATGTCTAGTTTAAAAATCACTAATCACATCCTGACAACAAATTTTCCTGTTTAATTGATGATTATGATATTGAAATTATCATATTAGTTTTCAATTTGAATAGGTCATGTGACTTCAAACCCCTATAAATGTGTGCAAGTTTTCTTAAAACCATGGGACTTGCCATAGTTTCTGTAGAGAGTGCTTCCAAAGCCCTATCACTTCGAGAGCAACATCAGAATTTGGATGTATTGCTTTCAGAGGGTTCCTCATTTACTCCACGAATTCCCGTTGAGATTTCTGCTGTAATTGCTTGAGTTGTTTGGGTGACATGATGGGACGGGGAAACGAGATGTCTGTTGGGTCCATCAGAGTGTGCTGTATGTTTTGTTTGGGTTGGCTGATTTTACCCCCAATAATAGTATTATCTAATGCCTAAGACACCAGGAAATAGTGTTTTGTATGTTATGGGGAGCAATTTAGAGAAAGTGGTAAATGTGTCAAAGAAAGTCAGAAATTGATTTTTCATTCTGTTTTTTTTTATTGCATACACATACAAGCATCAATATCAAGAAGATAAAAGTCCTATGAAAACACAGATGTGCCCGGTTCACCGGATGCCTTTCCAAATCCCAATTCATTTGATGGTGCTTTGCTCAATGCCGATCCAAATCCAGCTACTGAAGCACAAGCTGAAGTTGAAGCTGAAGCTGAAGCATCAGGTTGGGAAGTCGCAGATTTCTGAGCTGATTTACCAAATGGAAATCGGTACTGAGTTGTTGGAAGAGAAAATTTCAGTTTGTTGTGATCATTTCTAAGAGTCTGTTGTTCATTTCTCACAGAGTTTAATTTTCCGATGATGTCTGCCATCAAGATCTTGCATTGGTCAACTGTTTTCACTGCTGCAAGTGCTATAGGACATACAGGAGAGTTTTTGAAGTGTTCCACTGCAACAATGTCATCTGCTTCCCATGCATGTACTACAACCCCACATTCATAGCATTGTACAACATCGGTTACTCCATGGAAAAAGAATCCATTTGAAGCCAGTGTTTCTGCAGATGGTGAAGTTTTCTTCCAACTTCCTGATTCAAAAGTATTCAGCCTCACTGACAATTTTTCGAACTGCTTATTTTTCGCCATTGTCGATTGTTACTTTTCTGAATGCTGACTACCTCCTCACGTCAGGTGAACACTCTGTGCTAAATTAAATTCCTTTATTCGATTCTGCAACAAAAGTTCTTTCCATAGACATAGTCTGAAAAGAGCATCTTTCCCTAGTCTTTGAAAAACAAGATGCTCAAACGTTTAGTTTAAAGTTTATTAATCATGGTTCCATGTCGCTTAGGAGATTAAAGCTAGCTTTCTGTGACATCTACTCTTTTGTTTGTTGAAACACTGCTAATTAGCTCCTCAACAAAAATGGCCACATCACTCCTTCCCATGTTGTCACGTAGGACTTGAACCAGAGTGTAAGGAGGACTGAGTTGTTTGTATTTCCAGACCATCAAAACTTCAAAAACAGGGTTTTTTACAGTCCTCTCAGAAGTAATGGGAGCAGCAATTCTAGACAGCTCGCTGAAGCTGAGGCGTAATTCTATACCCAGAGACTTCCAGTCTCGTGGGAGTTCCTCTGCTAATAGAGTGAAATAACTCTCTACTTTCCAGTCATCAGTGGGTATTATAGAGTCGTCATACATTTCATTCTTACGCATGAATTCTTTACTTAACTCAACCAAATCATTCCTTCCTATTTCACTTAGAGCCCCTCGAAGGTCTCTCCATTCCGCCAAGCCTGTTTTCCTGTACCAGCAAAATAGCATATCACGGGCTAGGGTAGAAACATCTCTTTCACTTTTTAGATACTCCATTTGACTCATCCTTAGACCTAGGAAACAACCTAGAGGCATGTAATCAGCTGTTTTCAGTTTCCGACTGACTTGGAGGAGGAGGCTGTCTGATAAATAACCCATGTCGTCTGTTAGAAAGTGAGTGTATGAGGGGACTAACCCACTGATAGCATCAGAGTACTCCATGGTGGTTACAGCTTAGTGTGATGGTTATTTCAGTAGAAATTCTATGTGGTAATAGTCAATGAGCAGAACTCTAAATTTAATTCACTAAACAGAATCATCCGTCTAGCATTTTAAGGGGTAAAGAACATGAACTCAAAGTGAGTCATGTTCTTCAACAATGGTATATTGAGGAAAAAATGTATTTGCATCTATAGCTCTTTTTCTTTGCAGAGGAAACAGCATATGGTTGGACAAATAAGTAGGGACAAATAACATTTTTCATGAGCTTTTAAGAAACAATTGATTAATTTTGCATAACACTCAATATAGAGAAGCCAGTTTCCTTCATAAGCATTGAGACTGAAAAGCACTTTTAAAAAAATAATGTCTGTAGTCCACTATAAAAAAATTATTTGTGGGTCTCTAAAATACCCCTGATTAACAGTTGCAAAATATAATTTCAGTTTTATCATCATTTGATTTTCAACAAACCTACCAATCATTAAATCCAGTCCGTTTGACTCAACCGGGACAAAATAGAAATTGTATTTTACAGTCGATGCAGCAAGCTAATATAGGTCCATAAAACTCTTGCGAATGCAAGCAGGAAAATGGCAGAGGATATGTACAAGCAACAATTGACAAAGTCTATCAAGACGTGGATGAATGAAGTGGTCATCGTTCTCCAGTCCTGTGTAGTTCGTCTCGAGAAGTTGATCCACTCCAGTGAGAATAACCAGGAGATGGAGAACCTTATTAAGAAACAAGAAAACATGATATCACTTCTGGAGGAAAAGCTAGAGATCAAGTTACAGAACTCATCATGAAGTTGATTGTGTGGAAATAAAACAAACAAAAAACTCACAGTTTGTGTTTTAACTTCATGTTGTGGTATTTTGTGGTAATCTACGTGTATTGTGTGTTATGACTCGAGAGGACAACATTAAACAAGTAGGAATGGATCTATTACAAGATAATGTTACACTTGCTGAAAGGAAAGTTAAAAACCCCAGAATAGCAGATCTCTGTTTTTTAGGAATATTGTGAAGGTGCTAAAACAGGAAAACAAATGTAGTAATAGCCACTCTGTCCATGCAACACATGCAAGAGAGAAAAATGAAAACAGATCGATTTTGGTCAATTTTTGTTCAAGAGAAAATAAAAAGGCAATGTAAACTTTCATATTTGGGCCTACTGAAAGAGAATGTTGGTGCTATTGTATGTGTGACGTGAATGCATGGAAAAGTTTTCACAGGAATGGCAAAGTCAGTGGTAATTATTTTATCAACAAACCCACCACTCACCAAAGCTCAGTCTGCATGACTTGTCTTGGACAAAACTTTTACCCAAATAGAAATTGTATTTTACAGTCAATACAACAAGCTGATATAGCTTTATATACCTCTTGGGAAAACAAGCAGGAAAATGGCAGAGAATATGTACAAGCAAGAACTGACAGCGACTATCAAGACCTGGATGGATGAGGTGGTCATCACTCTCCAGTCTTGTATAGCTCGTCTCGAGAAGTTGATTCATTCCAGTGAGAATATCCAGGAGTTGGAGAACCTTATCAACAAACAAGAAGAGATCATATCACTTCTGGAAGGACAGCTGGAGATCAAGTTACAGAATTCATCCTGAGGTTGCTTGTGTAGAAATAAAAAAAGAAAATATCAACGTATCAATTTGAATTTTTTGTTTCATCAAGTGATGATTTTATTAGTGCAGATGCCAAGATTACAGAGCTAAGCATGGATCTGTTTCAAGAAAATATTGTACTTTCCAAAAGGGAAGTTGAAAACCCAGATGCAAAAACAAAGTATTCACTAGCAGATCTTTGGTTTGGGGAATATTGTCAAGGTGGTAAAACAGAGGAAAAACAAAAGTCAAAATATCAGCACTTTCCAAGTAAGACATGCAAAGCTAGAAAGGTGAAAACTGATTGATTTTTGGTCTATGTTGCATGTGTGACATGAAAGTTGCATGTGTGACATGAAGGTCTGCAAATGCTCTATTCTTTTTCATTTGTTCCCTAATATATATTGTAAGGAAAAACATTGAGTAAAAGGTAAAAGAAAAATGTAATTTTTCATTCATTTTATTGGAATGACACAGTCAATTGTATCCCATTCTTTCAGTACCTAACACCACATACACTGAGAGGATGTATATCTGTGAATTATCTAAACAAATCATCATTATAAGTATTTGATATTAGAAAAGTCAACATCTCAAATAGTATGTAATTGTGTTCGGACAAATCAGTTAGAATATGGAAATATGGCAGTCCTGTAGTGTGTGTAGTCAACACCACACTTGTTTACCTCTACTGCTGTTCTTGCTGAGCTAAATATTGGACTATGGTTGTTGAAGGCCAATGAATTTGAAAAGTGTTCATTGAACAGTCTGTGTGCCTCTTGCCTTGTGATTGGTGCTTCCAGGTGGTGGCAGTATTCTTCTTTGAACAGCTTAGACAAATTACGATATAGAAGGACCAAAGTAGAGGCAGACTTTATCTTCAATTCCACTGCAAACTTGTTCAGCAAATGCTGTTTGAACTGTTCTGGAACAAAAAGACTGCTCCATTCCTCTATTTTGGCTCCCTTGGCTCCTACAAGGAAATCCTTTAGTCTTTTGATGAAGGATTGCTTCACCACTCTTCCAAGCAAGCCTGATGCTTCCCCAAACAATGTTTCCAACTTTGTGAATGTGCAATTGAATTGGAGTACAATATAGATAATTTCTTTAGAATATTGTTCAGCAGAATATACACAGTATTGTGTCTCTACTTCTTTCCCCCGTACAGTATGAGTTGTAGGCAAAGTTACCAATAAGTCCTCCACTGACTTTGCATCAGACTCTAGAGACAGTAACCAGTTTTCTGCGTGTGTGTCAGGCGTTACCACACTGGTATCAATATAGCGCTGAAGGATGTAAATTCCAGGAAATATGTCAGTCATTATTCCAAAAGGAAAAGCATGTTTGAGACCTTAAATTACGTTGAGAAGAGCTATGAAATCCAATTTCAGCTTAAGAAAAAAGATCGTTCTATCCTGCCTTTGATTACATATTATTTTGAATCTTACATAAAAAGAAATAAACATGTCCTGAGTATTTTTGATTCAAGTTTATTGATTGATCAATACTACAGTATGGCTGTACTCATGCAGTCGGCATAGTCAATGAGGCACCTCTTTATCTGTAGAGCCTTTCTAGCATGGGCTAACTGCTTAGTTTGACTCATGTTCACAAAGTTCAAGGAATTACAAAGGTTTTCCTCTAACAACCTTTGTGTGTCTACTTCTGTTGTTGTCACGTCCAGTTTCTTGCAGTATTCAGTGTCATTGACATCAGATAATTGACGATACAGAATCACCAAACTAGGAATGGAATCTATCTTCAATTTTACTGCAAAGCGAATCAATAAGGTCATTGAGAATTTCTCATTTTCTCTCCAGAAAATTGTGTTCCAATCATCTACTTTGAATGATTTGGCTGAGACAAGGAAATCATTCAGTTTGTTGAAGGATGACTGCTTCACAACTCTTCCAATCACACCTGATGCTTGATTGAATATCCATTCCAATTGAGTAAATTTGCAATCAAATTTGAGTGCAATGAAAACAATCTGCTGAGAACATCTTTCAACAGGATAAACAAAGTACTGTGTTACTACTTCATTTCCATGAGTAGCAGGCAGACCTTCCAACAACTCCTCTACTGACTTGACATCAGACTCTGAGTAGAGAAGCCAGTTTCCTGCATGAGTGTTAGGCTTAACAATGGTCTTTGAGAGGAAACGTTGAACGGTGTGGAATACATCTGCCATCATGTCAGGAAAACAATCATACATGAACCTCTGTAGTGCCCCTGACAGAGCATTGCAAAATACAATTTCAGTCTTGCGATATTGTTAGCCTTACTCAGATATAGGGGAGTAAAAAATATTCACTGAATGAGGCTCCTCATGGTGTACATTTTATCTTGTTTCTTATACTGAAATATTGTGAAGAATTCACATGATGCTCATCATCAGAACTGAACATGTGTTGATCTTCTAATAAAAGATGAGCATGGAAGCATAATTTTTCAATAAAGAAAGCAACTTGCAGTGTTATCTCGTCTTGAAGATACAAACGGCAAAAACAATCCATTCATAAGTTTCTTTTTACATTCTGTGCAATCCTTCTGTATTAGCTGTCTGCCCAACTTTATTTTGAGAGCATTTAGTTTTTGACATCTATTCCATCTATAGAGATCATAACGCCTCCACATTCTTCTCCTCTCATGCTGTTCCTTCTTTTCTATCTCGCATAGAGGCATCCATTTCTCCAGCCTCCGAGAAAGAAGTTCATCTCTTTTTTTATTCACTATGCAGTCTGGGACATCTCTGTAAATGTAGTCGGTCTCCTTCTTCTTATACATCGGTGTGTAATTTGGATGATTACTATAATTTTCCTGAAACTCAGAATCATTCACATACCTTACCATCCATTCCACACTAGTAACCGGCCAATATTCATTAGTTTCTTGTTTTGTAGGATGGGTCTTTTGGTTTTTGAGATATTTCTGGTCATAGCCTGGTTTGAGTAATTCCATAAAAGGATCACTTAACCAAGCTTTCATCCATCCTCGTGAACCTTGCTCGTGATATATATCTTGGTCGCTTTGTCCAGTACTGTGGTCATCACCTTTCCCAGCGTTATTTGACTCAATGTGTAATTGATCTGGTTCAGTACATTTCATATCACCTTCTTTTATCTTCTCTGCATTTTCACTCTGGATTTCAGACCAACTTGCAATATCTTCATACCTCATCTGTTTCAAAAAGTCAATTTCTTTTTTATTTTCCATATATAAATTAAATTCATAGTTCAGTTTTGTGTAAAGCATCTCTGTTCTGAACTTCTTGATCACATAGTCTGGGACAACTCTATAAATCATATCAGTCACCTGCTTCTTGTACATAGGTGTATAAAAAGGATTGTCATAATTTGCATTGAAGTTGGAATCTTTCACATATCTTGCCATCCATTCCACACTAGTGACTGGCCAAAATTCATTGGTTTCTTCTTTAGTGGGATGGATCTTTGGGTTCTTCAGGTAGTCATGCATAACCGAATCTCCGTCCAAGAAAAAATACTTAAATGGATCTCTTATCCAAGCACTCATATACTCCTTTGAAAATCTCCGGAGATACATATCATTATCATTTTCTTTGGTTCTATGAAGTGATTCATGCAGTGAATTGTTTCCACCATCCCTCTCCTCTTTTACTGCAGTACTACATTGATCTGCTTCTACAGTGTTAAATATAGTCACCTCTTTAAACAATTTCATTCCATCTTCCTTTTTTGATGTGTTATCAGCATTTCCTTTCATGTCTGAGGTCTCCATCATTGTCCCACCTGAATGTTCTAAGGTTCCATTATTGTTACATTCTGTATCCATGGCTTCACACCTCTCCGGTTCATTTCCCATAACCTCTGATTGGAGATCTAATGAATCATGATTCTTATCAATTAATTTTGAACCATCCACTGGTGTATGCTCTTTTGGTTCTTTATTTAAATACTCCACTATTCTCCCATCCGAACATTTCTTATTTTCACTCTCTATGACATAACCTTCATATTTCTCACTCACCATATCCATGTAATCAAATTGTTTTGGCAGATCTGAATGATGCACAATTTCACCTTCTGAATATTCTATATTTCCACTATTCACCACTATGTCTTCATCTCTCTCACTCCAAATTTCCACATCTTCAGCTTGCGCCAGGCGAGATTTCGGACCATGTGTCTTTTCATGTTCCTTTAGATCATCTACAGTTTCTACATCTGAATGATCTAGAAGTTCACCTTTAGAGCATGTGATAGTTTCCATCACCATATTTTCATATCTCTGACCTCTAATTTCTGTACCTCCAGATTGCTTAAGCATATCTATCGATTCCTGCTTCTTCTCATCTGTTGCAGAGTCATTCACAGCAGTATATTCCATAGGTTCTTTTAAATGTTCAGATCTTTCATCCACAGTTAGCTGAGATGAATCTTCTATTTTGCTTTTCTCTTTGGCATCTAGTTTGATCCCTGTATTGATGTATTTTGATGTTTCATTCACATCACTTTCTTCCTTTAAGTTATGAAGCAGCCTCTTCCTTACTTTAACTTCTCTCCTATATTGTTCATTCTTGTCTCGTAATTCTTTTCTTCTCACTTGGTCTGATATCAACCTTTTGTACCATTCCCTCTTCCTTTTATTATCCTTCCCCTGATAGTTTGGGTCTTTCATCTTCCTTTTCTTGTGCCTTGAAAGAGAAGAATCGATAGAAGCCATTTTGAACATAGAACAATTTCAAAATTAGGTTAATATACCATAATTGACAAATGTGTGGCTTTTATATGTCACTCATTCAGAGAGTAGGACAATTGCACACAAGCAAGGGGCAGAGATTTTTCAAGTGGCGGAGATTTTTCCGAGTGGCGGAGATTTTTTCCAAGTGGCAGAGATTTTTTCCAAGTGGCGGAGATTTTTCAAGTGGCGGAGATTTTTCTGAGTGGCGGAGATTTTTTCCAAGTGGCGGAGATTTTTTCTGGGTGGCGGAGATTTTTTCTGGGTGGCGGAGATTTTTTCCAAGTGGCGGAGATTTTTTCTGGGTGGCTGAGATTTTTTCCAAGTGGCGGAGATTTTTTCCAAGTGGCGGAGATTTTTTCCAAGTGGCGGAGATTTTTCAAGTGGCGGAGATTTTTCTGAGTGGCGGAGATTTTTTCTGGGTGGCGGAGATTTTTTCTGGGTGGCGGAGATTTTTCTGAGTGGCGGAGATTTTTCTGAGTGGCGGAGATTTTTTCTTGGTGGCGGAGATTTTTCTGAGTGGCGGAGATTTTTCTGAGTGGCGGAGATTTTTTCCAAGTGGCGGAGATTTTTCTGAGTGGCGGAGATTTTTCTGAGTGGCGGAGATTTTTTCTGGGTGGCGGAGATTTTTCTGAGTGGCGGAGATTTTTTCTGGGTGGCGGAGATTTTTTCCAAGTGGCGGAGATTTTTTCTGGGTGGCGGAGATTTTTCTGAGTGGCGGAGATTTTTCTGAGTGGCGGAGATTTTTTCTGGGTGGCGGAGATTTTTCTGAGTGGCGGAGATTTTTCTGAGTGGCGGAGATTTTTTCTGGGTGGCGGAGATTTTTCTGAGTGGCGGAGATTTTTCTGAGTGGCGGAGATTTTTTCTGGGTGGCGGAGATTTTTTCTGGGTGGCGGAGATTTTTCTGAGTGGCGGAGATTTTTCTGAGTGGTGGAGATTTTTTCTGGGTGGCGGAGATTTTTTCTGGGTGGCGGAGATTTTTCTGAGTGGCGGAGATTTTTCTGAGTGGCGGAGATTTTTTCCAAGTGGCGGAGATTTTTCAAGTGGCGGAGATTTTTCTGAGTGGCGGAGATTTTTCTGAGTGGCGGAGATTTTTTCTGGGTGGCGGAGATTTTTTCCAAGTGGCGGAGATTTTTTCTGGGTGGCGGAGATTTTTCTGGGTGGCGGAGATTTTTTCTGGGTGGCGGAGATTTTTTCTGGGTGGCGGAGATTTTTTCTGGGTGGCGGAGATTTTTTCCAAGTGGCGGAGATTTTTTCCAAGTGGCGGAGATTTTTTCCAAGTGGCAGAGATTTTTTCCAAGTGGCGGATATTTTTCAAGTGGCGGAGATTTTTCTGAGTGGCGGAGATTTTTTTCTGGGTGGCGGAGATTTTTTCCAAGTGGCGGAGATTTTTTCCAAGTGGCGGAGATTTTTTCCAAGTGGCGGAGATTTTTCAAGTGGCGGAGATTTTTTCCAAGTGGCGGAGATTTTTTCCAAGTGGCGGAGATTTTTTCTGGGTGGCAGAGATTTTTCTGGGTGGCGGAGATTTTTTCCAAGTGGCGGAGATTTTTCTGGGTGGCGGAGATTTTTTCTGGGTGGCGGAGATTTTTCTGAGTGGCGGAGATTTTTCTGAGTGGCGGAGATTTTTTCTGGGTGGCGGAGATTTTTTCTGGGTGGTGGAGATTTTTTCTGGGTGGCGGAGATTTTTTCCAAGTGGCGGAGATTTTTTCCAAGTGGCAGAGATTTTTTCCAAGTGGCGGAGATTTTTTCTGGGTGGCGGAGATTTTTCTGAGTGGCGGAGATTTTTCTGAGTGGCGGAGATTTTTTCCAAGTGGCGGAGATTTTTTCCAAGTGGCAGAGATTTTTTCCAAGTGGCGGAGATTTTTCAAGTGGCGGAGATTTTTCTGAGTGGCGGAGATTTTTTCCAAGTGGCGGAGATTTTTTCTGGGTGGCGGAGATTTTTTCTGGGTGGCGGAGATTTTTTCCAAGTGGCGGAGATTTTTTCTGGGTGGCTGAGATTTTTTCCAAGTGGCGGAGATTTTTTCCAAGTGGCGGAGATTTTTTCCAAGTGGCGGAGATTTTTCAAGTGGCGGAGATTTTTCTGAGTGGCGGAGATTTTTTCTGGGTGGCGGAGATTTTTTCTGGGTGGCGGAGATTTTTCTGAGTGGCGGAGATTTTTCTGAGTGGCGGAGATTTTTTCTTGGTGGCGGAGATTTTTCTGAGTGGCGGAGATTTTTCTGAGTGGCGGAGATTTTTTCCAAGTGGCGGAGATTTTTCTGAGTGGCGGAGATTTTTCTGAGTGGCGGAGATTTTTTCTGGGTGGCGGAGATTTTTCTGAGTGGCGGAGATTTTTTCTGGGTGGCGGAGATTTTTCAAGTGGCGGAGATTTTTCTGGGTGGCGGAGATTTTTTCCAAGTGGCGGAGATTTTTTCCAAGTGGCGGAGATTTTTCAAGTGGCGGAGATTTTTCTGAGTGGCAGAGATTTTTCTGAGTGGCGGAGATTTTTTCTGGGTGTCGGAGATTTTTTCCAAGTGGCGGAGATTTTTTCCAAGTGGCGGAGATTTTTTCCAAGTGGCGGAGATTTTTTCTGGGTGGCGGAGATTTTTTCCAAGTGGCGGAGATTTTTTCTGGGTGGCGGAGATTTTTCTGAGTGGCGGAGATTTTTCTGAGTGGCGGAGATTTTTTCTGGGTGGCGGAGATTTTTCTGAGTGGCGGAGATTTTTCTGAGTGGCGGAGATTTTTTCTGGGTGGCGGAGATTTTTCTGAGTGGCGGAGATTTTTCTGAGTGGCGGAGATTTTTTCTGGGTGGCGGAGATTTTTTCTGGGTGGCGGAGATTTTTCTGAGTGGCGGAGATTTTTCTGAGTGGTGGAGATTTTTTCTGGGTGGCGGAGATTTTTTCTGGGTGGCGGAGATTTTTCTGAGTGGCGGAGATTTTTCTGAGTGGCGGAGATTTTTTCCAAGTGGCGGAGATTTTTCAAGTGGCGGAGATTTTTCTGAGTGGCGGAGATTTTTCTGAGTGGCGGAGATTTTTTCTGGGTGGCGGAGATTTTTTCCAAGTGGCGGAGATTTTTTCTGGGTGGCGGAGATTTTTCTGGGTGGCGGAGATTTTTTCTGGGTGGCGGAGATTTTTTCTGGGTGGCGGAGATTTTTTCTGGGTGGCGGAGATTTTTTCCAAGTGGCGGAGATTTTTTCCAAGTGGCGGAGATTTTTTCCAAGTGGCAGAGATTTTTTCCAAGTGGCGGATATTTTTCAAGTGGCGGAGATTTTTCTGAGTGGCGGAGATTTTTTTCTGGGTGGCGGAGATTTTTTCCAAGTGGCGGAGATTTTTTCCAAGTGGCGGAGATTTTTTCCAAGTGGCGGAGATTTTTCAAGTGGCGGAGATTTTTTCCAAGTGGCGGAGATTTTTTCCAAGTGGCGGAGATTTTTCAAGTGGCGGAGATTTTTTCTGGGTGGCAGAGATTTTTCTGGGTGGCGGAGATTTTTTCCAAGTGGCGGAGATTTTTCTGGGTGGCGGAGATTTTTTCTGGGTGGCGGAGATTTTTCTGAGTGGCGGAGATTTTTCTGAGTGGCGGAGATTTTTTCTGGGTGGCGGAGATTTTTTCTGGGTGGTGGAGATTTTTTCTGGGTGGCGGAGATTTTTTCCAAGTGGCGGAGATTTTTTCCAAGTGGCAGAGATTTTTTCCAAGTGGCGGAGATTTTTTCTGGGTGGCGGAGATTTTTCTGAGTGGCGGAGATTTTTCTGAGTGGCGGAGATTTTTTCCAAGTGGCGGAGATTTTTTCCAAGTGGCGGAGATTTTTTCCAAGTGGCGGAGATTTTTCTGGGTGGCGGAGATTTTTTCTGGGTGGCGGAGATTTTTTCTGGGTGGCGGAGATTTTTTCTGGGTGGCGGAGATTTTTTCCAAGTGGCGGAGATTTTTTCCAAGTGGCGGAGATTTTTTCCAAGTGGCGGAGATTTTTTCCAAGTGGCGGAGATTTTTTCCAAGTGGCGGAGATTTTTTCCAAGTGGCGGAGACTTTTTCTGGGTGGCGGAGATTTTTCTGGGTGGCGGAGATTTTTCAAGTGGCGGAGATTTTTCTGAGTGGCGGAGATTTTTTCTGAGTGGCGGAGATTTTTTTCTAGTGGCAAGTGGTTCTGTCTAATGAATGAAAAAAAAACTAATATTTTTGCTTGTGCTCTTTATTCTCTAATGAAAAAAAAAGAATAAGAAGCTACTTTCATATACAAGTTTAGTGCATTTTCTTCTGATATGGCCAGCACTTTTCAATGCGGTTGTTTATTGCTGTGACAACTTCTGAAAGCAAAGTCTGAGTTGCTATGACAAGACTTACTGCATAACTTGCATCTTCATGAGCACAAGAACAATGGATTAGTGACTGTTGTGGCTGATCTGTAATCACTGGTTCATTGCATAACATTCTTTCTTCTCTTTCACTTGAAGAAGAAGGAACACTGTCTGCTTTTGGTGAATGAACTGAACTCTCATTTTCACTGTCCTGCAAAGAGGTTTTGTGGTCATGATATGAAGTGAGAGCCATAACATCTGCTTTAAAATTCGTTCCTTTCTTGGATGGCTGTACCATCCCCTGGTCTCCATCACTTAGATCATTTGATGAATTTTTAGCATCACTTTGTTCCTTTGATTTCAGCAACCTCTTCTTATCTCTATATTTTCTCTGATAACGATTCTCCTTGTCCCGTCTTTGTTTTTGAGTCACTTTGTCTGCTAGTAATTGTCTGTATCGTTCCCTTTTCTTTTTACTATTTTTTTCAAGAAAATTTGGATCTTTCATCTTCCTTTTCTGGTGTCTTGTAAGAGAAGAACTGTTCTGAGGCATTTTTGTCAAGGAGTTATTTCAATATTAGGTTAATAAATTATAATGAAACAGTATAGGAGCATCAAAACTTCTGAGCAACCTCCAGTGCAGGGGCGATTGAAAAATATTTTGGAATAAATAGATTTATTTTTTTCGGACAGAAATTATTGCAAGTGTCCTTGTAAGCCTCTCACTTTTTCTCTGAAGGTAGTCCCTCCTTTACCTTGAAGGTAATCCATCTTTTACATTGAAGGTAATCCCTTTTTCTCTGAAGGTAATCCCTTTTTCATTAAGAGTCATCACCCATAATTGCTGCACATGAAAAATATTTTTGAATAAATAGATTTTATTTTTTTGGACAGAAATTATTGAAAGTGACCGTGCATGCCTCTCACTTTTTCTCTGAAGGAAATCCATCCTTTACCTTGAAGGTAATCCATCTTTTACATTGAAGGTAATCCCTTTTTCTCTGAAGGTAATCCCTTTTTTATTAAGAGTCATCACCCATAGTTGCTCCACATGAAAAATATTTTGGAATAAATAGATTTTATTTTTTGGACAGAAATTATTGAAAGTGACCGTGCATGCCTCTCACTTTTTCTCTGAAGGTAATCCATCCTTTACCTTGAAGGTAATCCATCTTTTACATTGAAGGTAATCCCTTTTTCTCTGAAGGTAATCCCTTTTTTATTAAGAGTCATCACCCGTAGTTGCTCCACATGAAAAATATTTTGGAATAAATAGATTTTATTTTTTGGACAGAAATTATTGAAAGTGACCGTGCATGCCTCTCACTTTTTCTCTGAAGGTAATCCCTCCTTTACCTTGAAGGTAATCCATCTTTTACCTTGAAGGTAATCCCTTTTTCTCTGAAGGTAATCCCTCCTTTACCTTGAAGGTAATCCATATTTTGCATTGAAGGTAATCCCTTTTTCTCTGAAGGTAATCCCTTTTTTATCAAGAGTCATCACCCATAATTGCTCCACATGAAAAATATTTTGGAATAAATAGATTTAGGGTTTTGGCTCAGTTCATCAACTTGCCAGTTTGGCTTTTGGTGGATTTCAGCTCTTACTGTTGATTTGGTCAATGGTACTAGCAGTAGAAATGCTCTGTTCTGCCCTCTTCCATCAACTTCACAGGGTTTTGGCTCAGTTCATCAACTTGCCATTCTGGGCTTTGGTGGATTCCAGCTCTCACTGTGGACTTGGTCAGTGGCACTAGCAGTACAGATCCTCTGTTTTGCCATCTCCATCAACTTGCCAAATCAGGGTTTAGCATCTCTACTGCTACTTTGACTGACCAAGTCGAAAGTGAGAGCTGAAATCCACCAAAGTCCAATATGGCAAGTTGGTGAACTGAGCCAAAATCCTGATTTGGCAAGTTGATGAGAGAGGGCAGAACAGAGCATCTCTACTGCTAGTGCCACTGACCAAATCAAGAGTGAGAGCTGAAATCGACCAAAGTCCAATGTGACAAGTTGATGAACTGAGCCAAAACCCTGATTTGGGAAGTTGATGGAGAGGGCAGAACAGACATCAACTTCCCAAATCGGGGTTTTGGAGTTCATCACCTTGCCATTTTGGCCTTTGGTGGATTTCAGCTCCCACTGTTGACTTGGTCAGTTGGGCTAGCAGTAGAGATCCTCTGTTCTGCCATCTCCATCAACTTGTCAAATCAGGGTTTTGGCTCAGTTCACCAACTTGACATATTGGACTTTGGTGGATTTCAGCTCTCACTGTCGACTTGGTCAGTGGAACTAGCAGTTCAGATCCTCTGTTCTGCCATCTCCATCAACTTGCCAAATCAGGGTTTAGCATCTCTACTGCTACTTTGACTGACCAAATCCAAAATGAGAGCTGAAATCAGGGTTTTCACTCAGTTCATCAACTTACCATTTTGGCCTTTGGTGGATTTCAGCTCCCACTGTTGACTTGATAAGTGGGGCTAGCAGTAGAGATCCTCTGTTCTGCCATATCCATCAACTTCCCAAATCAGGGTTTCAGCTGACTTCATCAACTTGATCAGTTCATCTGCCTGCAGCCCCATGTACAAATTATAGTCTAGCCTTGCAAGAGGAGAATGGCACTCCACTTCAATTTGCTAATACCCTTAATTTAAGAAAGGGAAGAAAGACAGAAAGGATTTTCATTGTGATGTTTTATCTTATTCAAGTAAGACATAGGTTAGTTGACTATTACCATATGAAAAACTAAAAATCTCATGGTGTTCTTCTGGGAACAGGAGGAGGAGGTGGTGGATTATGTGAACGCTGATTCCTCTCATATGCATGCTGATATGCTTTCCATCCGACTTTCATTCTCTCTAGATTTTCTGAATTGATAGTACCATGTTCATGTAGATTTTTAACCATAGAATTGGAATGGGCAAGCAATCCATACAAAGAGTTTTCTAGAATGCAGCGATGCAATCTTTGGCTGTCTGTCATCTCTGCTATCCATCAGGAAATTAGTGGATTGCAGTAATACTCTAAATTCAAGACATAGGAATTGTATTTTGTTAGAATCATCAAGGTGTATTGAGTCTTTCCTCACAAGGGAAATCTTCATTTTTACACAATGGCTCACTACGATATCGGAGAAGAGCGATCTGTTTTGATCCATGTAAATATGGAATGTCATGAAGTGGAAATGGACATTGATCCGCATTGTCCAGAGCGGAAGGTATTTTCTCTTTCAAGACAGAGATTGTCAAGGCTTTTGTCTTGTGTATCTGAAGTCAATTCCCGCCTTGAAAAAGATGTCGTTTTAGAGACAGATCACAAAAATTGCTGGGTCGAAGAGTCAATCCTTCACATTGGAGGACCAATACATCTGCATGCATGTCCTGTGTGCAAGACTGTTGAAATAGCCAATTGTTGGCTGAATATAGACGGCATTTCACCAAGAAATGGAGATGTCACCATATGCATGAGTCACAAGGAGTGGGACAAGTTATGTAATGTACTAGATAGTATAGCAGAGCCACTGCAGTTGAGACATGTTGTACCTTGCTTTCAAAGTGAAGACCACCAGAACCAAATTGGGATGCTTAAGTGTGCCGAATGTAATCCTTTCAATTTTATGGAGTGGTACTGAAATAAACTTTCGAAAAAATATCTCCCAGTTTTGTCATTCTTTTGTATTGAACTTATTTTAAATAATATCATAAAAAGATTGTTCATAAGAGCCCTAGATTGAAGGGTGATCTTACTCAGGGGTTTACTTTTATTCTATGATCTATAGTTATGGTTTAATCAGTTATTGGAATAAAAGGTTTTCCCCTTATTTTCTTTATTGACTTTTATGACCTTAACAATGAACTAGCACAGCTGTACATGTACCTAATGGTGGTTTATTTTTTCTTCATTTTCACTGAGCACACTGACTACTAGATCTCCATGGTTATCAAAGACAACACATATTCATATAAGTTCTTTTTTTTTATTTGGTAATTCCTTTATGGAATATACAGTGGAAGAAAAAAACATCAACTGGGAAATGGCTGTTCAAAGACTGGCCACCATCTGACGCACTTCTACTATTCTCTTGGTGAACAGTGAGGAGTCATAGATGATTTCATACTGCTCTGCTAAGAGGCATAATCTAGAGTGATCAACTTGTCTTTCCACAAGTTGCAGCAGTTCAAGTTTTTGACTTTTCACAGAGTCAAGTATTGCCTCACAAAGTCTATGTGTTGGCAGCTTTGTGAACATGACATCCAATAGAGACCTGACGGGTTTGACCTTACCCCGCTTCTCTTCCATGTCAATGCCATAGAAGAATGTCAGTTGAGAGTCTGTGAGGGCATTATAAAGACCAGAATCGCCAATGTTGAGGACATACCGATAGAGGAAGTGGGCCCATAGACTGACAGGAACATATGAAACTTGTTCTGGCTGTAGCTTGTGCATTTGAACAAGACCAAGGCTTTCTCTTGTGATGAACTGTGCATCTTTGATCATGGATTGGGATATGTAATCATGGAAGGTGACCAAAGAGATTTCAATGGTCGCTCCACAACCTGTCAAGAGTGGAAAAGTGATGAAAGATGAAAGGGACTCGGCTGGCAGTGTGTGTAAGTCATTGAAAACTTCACGCATAACCTGGTTGACGAACATGCTATGATTAAGTTTGCCTTCACTGCGATAAGGACCTTTGATGACTTTCCTGTTCTGTAGGTCAGCATATGTGTAAACTTTGTTAGCGTTCACTGGTTTCTGCAGGAGTGGCCCATGAATCTCAAAGTCTGTAACCCTTTCCTTGAACTTGGGTCCTTCTCTGATGCTCTCTTCATGCTTACGTTTCTTAATATTTTGATATGTGTCCATTTCAGGTGTTTCTGACGAAATGAAAAGCAGAGGACACTCACTTTTAAGAGGTTGATAGTATTTTTGTGTCATCTTGTTTGTCTTCTGTTTCATTTTGTCAAAGAGGAAATAAACATGCTTGGTTTTCTCCCAGAGTGGATTCTTACCAAGGGCCTCCTCACTACACAACACTCCTTCTTCAAAGAAACTTATGATATCCCGCTTTTCTCTGTGGCCATGAAACTCAATGTATTGAGACTCTGACATTCCCTCAGGCTTGGAACTGAGAATTTTACTGGTGCTGCATCCATGCTTTCCTCTGAATGTATGCTTGTCCACTGCCCACACTGGCATTTGAGTCAGTACTTGGACAGCTTCCCACTGTTTCTCACATGGTGTGGGTTTGATGTCCTGTGATTGACCAAACATCATTCGAGCCAATGGAGCATACATTATCAGATTGATAGTTACATCTGGAATGGTGGCAAAGCAGTAGCAGGCAGCCAGATAGTCTTTCATGGAAACTTCCTCAGTGTTTTTATACAAAGCTGACACCACCAACAGTCCAAAGTGTGGTTTTATCTTACAAGAGTCGATCAGAAAGTCTTTTCCTTTTGGAGTGACCTGCCGTTTCTCATTACCTACCACCATAGTTGCAAGCTTCAGAAGGGTGATCAAAGCTTTAGTGTTCTTTTTCTTCCATTCTAGGACCAGTAGTTGTAGGAGCCTGTCTGTTTTTATCTGTCCTTCCTCATATGTGATGAGACCAGCTAAATCATCATCAACTCTTGTGTCAGTGTCTGAGCAGAAAGAGGGTTCATGTGGTTCAAATGTATGATCCATCGCTGCTACTGGCATACATGCAGCAATCCTACATGTCTTTGAGTTGAGTAGAAGTTCCACAAATCTATACTTTGAGGCTGTCACCTTATCCTTATATGCATTGTACATTGCTTTCAGTGCATGAGTGTCACTTAGACAGTGATCTTCAAAAAGGAAGGTCACAAGACATTTCCATGGAAGCTGGTCTTTCCCATAGCCAAGAAGTTCCTTTGTAGCCTGTGCTGCAAGACTATGGTCTTTGCGCCTGAGAGATTTTTGCAACAGAGATCGCACCTCATCCAACATAAAGTTGTGAGGAGTGAGAAACAGCTTACCATAAATGTACATTGTAAAGACTGTGTCTGCACACTGAGCCCCAGAAGCCCAGAACCTTCCTTATATGATGCCAATTAATATGCTAATGAGTTTCATAACCATGTGACCAATATCATATTATGTGGCACCAACTAATATGCTAAGTAGTCTCTCCCATGTGACTCTATTGTATGTTGCTATCTAATATGTTAATTAGCCTCTCCCACATGACATTCCGTCATCACATGATCATGACATTCCATCATCACATGACCAATTTGCATGTTAAAATCCTATATAAGTACTAGAGCAAAAAGATGCAGTCAGTCATTACATCAGACACAATGTCAAGCAGTCACTTCAGAGAAGCACGATTGGCTGTTCCTGTATATGTTGAGCCATATCTGATAGAATATTGGTTCGTGAAAAGAACATATCAGCCTCCGTCTCAACAAGTACAGCCTGAGACAGCACACAGCATCATCCTTCAAAGACCACCACTATACATGAAGCCAATGGAACTACAAATGCAAGGCACCTTGGCTTTGCAATCATCTCAATGCATTACTCCAGAACGTCCTCCACCCGTGTTGCAACCTTTGGCACCTAGGAAGAGGAAATGTAAACAGAGAGTGCTGAGATACATCTCTACATCTGAACCTCTGCCACCTTGGCGAAGACGCTCACCAGTTATTCCAGAGAATTAAAAGAGAGAAAGAAAATTCATTGTATTTGGTCAATTATTTTATATAAACCCTCATTTCAAATGAACATTATTACCGGTCATGTAATCAGGGTGTGTGCAACAAAATGATAACAGGAAAGCTGGATGACTGTGATGTGAAAGACCTTGTCTATCTGAAATTGTCAGAGAGATTATTTTTTGTTTTGATTAGGTCAAAGAGATTTGTTTACTTCTGTGATGATATAAGTCAGGACATGAAAGGCAGCTGTCTGAGATGGGAGTGGATTTCTACCAATCGATATGAAGTACGCAAGAAACTGCGTAATTATCCCAATATTTCAATTTCTAGTGATCATAAAATCCAACCATGGCCATACACAGATATATGTTTTGAAGAAAATGGATTTCAAACAATAGGAATTTGCCAGCATGAATGGGAAGAGCTCTTGAATCAAATGCGCTGGCTTTCTCTGGTTGTTAGAATGCCATTAGATGTAAATCTACATACATGCTGGACACCAGAAGAATGGAGGAGACACAAATGCGAGGACATATTTAATGATCCAAAGAAATGTGATGCTGCCATTGTAATTGGCACCAACAAATACCATGTATCAAAGAAATGTCTTTCCAAAAGCCCTGTTCTAAGTGTTATGCTTAACAGCCAAAACTTTAAGGAATCAAGACTCAAAGAGATATGTGTGATAGAAATGGATGAAGTTATGCCATACATGGAGCATGTTCTCAGGTTCATGCATTCTGGAAAAATAGACATCACACAGGAGAACATAATGCCGTTGATGCTTATTTCTGACAAGTACAATATTGGGGAATTAGAGAGACTATGTAAAAGAGCCATGAATAATTTTGTTTTCTCTGGGATGGCTGTAGAATTAGTCATGCAGTGGTGGGTTTTTACTGAACACCTGAGAATCGACACTATGTGTAAAGTCTATCTACAGCTCAACTTGATGTCTGTGCTAACATCTGAACTTTTCTTTGATATGGACCTAAATGATCTTGTGTCCCTGTTGAAAGGAAATAAACAAGTTATAGAGAGTGAATACACTCTGTTCAAGCATGTATTGAAGTGGCTGAAAATGAATGACAGAATCGCAGATCTTAAAATTGTTTTGCCCCATATCAAGCTCCATGCCATGTCCATGGATGAACTGTCAGATATAGAAAGTTGTCTCCCTGAGGATGAAGGAAAAGCCTCCTTGTATGAAGCTATGACATTTAATCGTCCATGTCATACAAGAGGAAATGATCAGTTCTATAGAAGGATTTACACCGCTAATGGCCATGAAATTCATGCCAAGACCAAACCGTTTGCCAAGTACAGCAGTATAATGTCCCCCACATTAGATCTGCGGGTCATGTATTGTACTTCAAGTGGCCAGAATGAGATTCACATAATTACTGAGCAGTTCACAGGAGCCCATTTCAGTTCAATAGAAATATCGACAGTTGTCTACTCATCAGAAAACAACATCAGATTTGTTAAGGGAGTTCATGAGGCCAACCTTCCTATAAGAGGTAACTGTGGTCATAAACTGATCATCAATGTCCCCAAGAAGAATTTCTCTTCTAGACGTACAAAGTTAACCCCTGATACCATTACCATAATCCCCAATCACACAGAATGCCATAACCGGGGAAATGCTGTGAGAAAGTTGTGTTTCTGAAATGTAATGAAATTGTATTACCATACATACAATGAGAAAGGTTTTGAGCATTTCAACACAGTACACCTATCTGCAGTTGTCTATTCCATGGAAAAGAGTGTTCAATTTGTGAAAGTGACTGTAAATATACCAAAGAGAACTCAGAGTAGAACAAGACACCATTACTGTAATTCCAACATACTCTGTTATAACAGACAGAGAGTATAGTGACAATGAAAAGAGTGAACACAGTGACGATTGAACGAAAACGATTACAAAAGTGTACAATGGAAAATACACTGTATGGACTGTCTATACATGCAGCAACAATGATAAGGCAGCTGAAGGATAATGGCAAGGTTTCTGGTGATGCCTTAGATAGGTTGCATGTAGGATGGAATGCTTATGTTGAGGCTCATCAAGAATGTTATCAACAACCACCTGCACACAGGGGACTACATCCATCCTCAGAAATGAACAGCTTACTCAGATGTGAGATTTGTTTTGACCAACTTTATGACCAACCAACCATGGAAATGAATCCTTGTGGTGACATTTTTCATGTGCTCTGTGCTGAAAGATGGCTTCAGAGGTGGCAAACTTGCCCACATTGTCATGAAGCTGTACTAAATAGTAAGAAACATTAAACAACCATGTCACAAAATATCTAGTTTACACCATTCATTCACTGAAAATGCTCTATTGCAAGAACAATTCCACATGAGAAAGGGAAAATTTTAGCATTACTGTAATTTCCAAGTGTATTTGAAATACATGAAAAACAATGAACAGAGTGGTAACAGACAGAGTCCGTAGTAAAAGATGTACTCTGGAAAATTCCATCTATGGGCTGATTGCACATGCAACACTGATGCTCAAACAACTGCAGGAAACTGGGAGATCTACCGAAGATGTATCAGATAGAATGAAGGTAGGGTGGATTGTCTTTGTACGTGCATTTCAAGAATATCACCGTGAATGTAATCCACCCCCACCACCACCACCACCACCGCCTCCTCATCCACAGACTGAAGAAACTGTTCATATGAGAGATGAGTCCCGGATCCATATTTGCGATTCACCTGGTAGATATGAAGCTGAAGAACCTCTGAAGTGTGATGTATGTCTAGACCTGCTTGACAATGAAGACACCACAACTCTTATTCCATGCGAACACACATTTCACAGCGGATGTGCTGAACAGTCACTAAATGCGAGACCAAGTTGCCCATATTGCCGTGAAAATGTTCATGGCCTTCGTCGTAACTGAAACACAAAGTACTATTGATGGATTTATTTTCCTTGTGTTATATAGCGGCCATGCCTGGTCAAATACAAAAGAATATTCTAATCAATGCACTGCACCTTCTAGTCGAAACTTCAGGGAATATTCTAGAGGAGATGCAAGGTGATGGATGGGCAACGGAAGATCTCTTACAAAGTATGAATGATGGCTGGCAGAACTATGTGCGAGCATATCAAGAATATTTACAGGGATCCAATTCTTCACCACCTTTTGCCCACTCATCTAGAGAAACTACAGTTGTGAACAGTACATCAGAAAATACTAAATGCGAGATATGTTTCGGCTACCTGCACACTCAATCTACTGTACAACTAGTTCCATGCAGGCACAAATTTCACACATTGTGTGCTGAATTTAGGGTGCAAAGCAGAGACACTTGTCCACATTGTTGTGAAACAGTGGAGGGGTTTTGCTATGATTAATTTTGATTCAATAAAAGAAAAGAAAATGAGGATAAATGGTTTGGTGCTTTATATCAATCATTATTTGATTTAGGAATGATAAGGAAAGAAGGGATACCATCAAGTTAAAAGAGAATCACCTTCAGTGAAAAAGAGGGATTACTTTCAGAAAAAAAAAACCTGAGAGGCATGGTTGGTCACTTTTCTTTTTGAAGTACAAATCTTTTATTGGAGAAATTTGTACACGTCATGGTCCTTGTACATATATCCATAATTATCATTTACACAAACAATATTTACATCTAAAACAAATGCTGGATTCCTCAAAATCTATTTTTTCTTTTAAAAAATAATTTTCACATTGAGCAATTATGGATGATGACTCTTCAGAACTTTCATATTTTGCACTGGTTTACATAAAAAAAAGTAAAATTCTTATGTGAACCAAATCTGGAATGATTAATGACCCCAAACCATGTGAAATTCCATACCTGAGAGCAAATGGTTTCTGAGTTATGATCATCTGAAGAAGAGAAAAATCCTTGAATGTCAACCCTTGCACTCACACTAAGCTAGGTGGTACTTAGCTGAGAATTAGAGCTCATAACTTCAGATAGGGCGACTGTATTGTCACCCAAGTATTTTAAACTGAGTTGTGATTCACTGCTAGTTGAACTATAGCTGGTCGATCCCCAACACATTCGCCTTGGATCTCATAGGGAGAATCCAAGCCCATGCGGCACCACGTGGAGGTGAAGTTGGAGTCTTGATCATATGAGGTAATCTAGGTAGAAGGAAGCGTCACACCATTTAGCGCTTGACCTTGTCACCATGTCATTAACTCATTTGACCCTGTGCCAGGGCACATGCCGCACTAAATTTTTTTTATGAATTTTGATTTTTTTTTTTTTATCAAACATTAAAAGAAATGATCTTCACTAACAAGAAGTATTTTTGATTTCATCATGACTTTTGTCTTCAAACACAAACCATGAACATCTTCTGCTGCTGTCACCAAAAGACCTGGATAAAGTGGTGGTAGTGGCTCTGCAGATGGTGGTGATAGCGATGGTAGTGGAGGAGGTGGTTGTTGGATGAAGGCATCACGGTACCTTATATTTGCATGGAGAAACGCTTGTAAAGCATCTGCCATTCTGTCAGCCCTATGGGCTGAGGTTTCTCCATCTGTCTGTAGCTCCCTGAGCATCGTAAATGCACAGGACACCATTTCGTCCAAGCTGTTTTCCAGCTGCAATTTTAAGAGAATGAGGCTTTCTCTATCCATAATTTTTGATTATGTACTGTATCGGCTTTGATTCTGTCTGTAGACGTGTTGTATTGGTTGATCCAGGGGGGCAGCGGGGAGGCTACAACTACGAATTACCCCCCATCTTGGAGAAACTGAGCAGCGAGGTGCCACATGCTCAGTGACTGAGCAGCGAGGTTCCACATGCTCAAACCTGCCTATGCGCTAAAAGGTGTTGACATGCAGCATAGGCAGGGCGATCCCTGCAGGATTTGGCCTTGGTCCGCAAGGACCAAGTTACCGTGCAACACCGCGTGGAGGTAGACTGCAGAGTCTTGGTCAGTCTAGGCCAACCAGAAATGTAAGACTAATACCAGAGGCTGCCCACAAGTTCACCAAAATCTGGTGACCACAGGATAGACCTGTGATCTTGGCCTAAGTCGACCCTTGCACCCATACTAAGTAAGGTGCACGTTGCACTTATTTTAGATCGAAAAATTCTACTGAGATGAAATTTAGAGCCTAAAACATGTAATCATTTCAAACAGGTTGACTGTACAGTCCCATGTATAAATTACCCTGAATTAATTGCAAGGGAGGTGCGATTTGATTCAAACAATTTTGAGTACTCAGGTTAGATTTAGAGCTCATAACTTCAGATAGGGCGACTGAACTGTCACCCAAGTATTTCAAACTGAGTTATGATGCACTGCTAGTTGAACCATAGCTGGTCGATCCCCAACACATTCGCCTTGGATCTCATAGGGAGAATCCAAGCCCATGCGGCACCACGTGGAGGTGAAGTTGGAGTCTTGATCATATGAGGTAATCCAGGTAGAAGGAAGCATCACACCATTTAGCGCTTGACCTTGTCACCATGTCATTAACTCATTTGACCCTGTGCCAGGGCACATGCCGCACTAAATTTTTTTTATGAATTTTGAAGGTTTTTATTAAACATAAACAGAAATGATCTTCACTAACAAGAAGTATTTTTGAGTTCATCATGACTTTTGTCTTCAAACACAGACCATGAAAGAAGTGGCCTTCATTAACAATAAGTATTTTTGGTTCATGATGAATTTCAATGTTTTTTTTTTCAAAATATAGACCATGAAGGAAATGGTCTTCATTAACAATGAATATGTTTTTGCTGTTCAAAAGTGAACATTTTTCTTTTTTCATCAAGAATGAGAAATTACAAATCTCAGTAACCACCAAAGGGAACCAGAAATATTTTTGCCGTTCTTAATGAACATTTTAGATTAAGTCCAAAGTATGGCCAAGAGTGAGAAAATGAACATTAACAAGAAATATTTTTGGTGTTCAGGAAAGAACTTTTTAGATATGATGCTGAAATATATATATATATATATAGGAATTTCGTTGCATCAATCAATGTTAGTTGTCCGCCTGTCTATTTCAGACCTACACAAAGGGCATGTGCTTCGGCCAAAATATCTCCACCTATTACTACAGCTTTCATGGAAGCTATGACCGCATGGGTGCAGTGTTTGTGTAATCTCTCCATTTTCAAGTGAGTCAAAGCATACACTGCAAAGGTCTTCCTCCTCCTCCTCCATTGGTACATCAGGTTGTGGTAACTGTGGAGGTGGTGGCGGTGGAGGTTGAGGTGGTGGTGACTGTGGAGGTGGTGGCGGTGGTGACTGTGGAGGTGGTGGCGGTGGAGGTGGTGGTGATGGTGGTAATGGTGGTGGTGATTGTGGTGGAGATGGTGGTGGAGGTGGTAGTGACCGAGGTGGTGCATGCCGAGGAGCTGGATGGGCTGGTGGAGACGGCGGTGGGGGCCGTGGCGGAGGTGAAGGAGGTGTTAGTGAGGCATTGAATGCTTGAACGTACCTGCCAAGGGCACGCATGTAGGCATCCAAGCCACCCTCCATTCTTTCGACCGTGTCTTGAGTGGTCGCACCGTCCTGCTGAAGTTCCATCAGCATTGTGCTCGCCCTAGAGATTATGCCGGCCAGGCTATTCTCAAGCTCGCTTCTTCGGAGAACAAGTCTCCGTCTATCCATAATTTTTGATTGCGTGCTGTATCAGTTTTGATTCTGTCTGTAGACGTGTTGTATTGGTTGATCCAGGGGGGCCGCGGGGAGGCTACAACTACGAATTTCCCCCCATCTTGGAGAAACTGAGCAGCGAGGTGCCACATGCTCAGTGGCTGAGCAGCGAGGTTCCACATGCTCAGACCTGCCTATGCGCTATAAGGTGTTGACATGCAGCATAGGCAGGGCGATCCCTGCAGGATTTGGCCTTGGTCCGCAAGGACCAAGTTACCGTGCAACACCGCGTGGAGGTACACTGCAGAGTCTTGGTCAGTCTAGGCCAACCAGAAATGTAAGACTAATACCAGAGGCTGCTCACATGTTCACCGAAATCAGCTATCTGGTGACCACCGGAAATACCTGTGGTCCTGGCCTAAGTCGACCCTTGCACCCGCACTAAGCAAGGTGCACGTTGCACTGTTATTTGAACCATAGCTGTACTGATTCACTGCTGGGGCACAGAAATGTGAAACAATGACAACTTGGAGCTAAGGGACTGTCCAACTACGCAACTTGTGAGGAGTCTTGGTCTGGGAGAAGCTATACAACCAGCAATGATTGGTTCTTTGGAGAACCTTTGGGCAAACCGACATGCAACACTTTTGGTTTTACTCAGACAGGGACAGTTTGACACATCATTTGCGAGCCCCATCAGACTTTGCATTAGATCCCCACCTAGATCTAACTTGTGGCACCATGGTGAACCAGTCCATGGTACTGATGGAGTCTTGATCCGGGAGAGGCTATTGAACCAGCAATGAGAGACTTATGACATGCTGCTCTCACTTTCACCGTTGAGGCTAGCTGGGTGTCGCTTCAAGAGCAACAATTACACACATCACCAGACCCCTATGCTCACCGTGCATATGCCACTTGTTCATTTCGATAGGGACAGTGCCATTGTTCTTTGGAGAACCTTTGGGCAAACCGACATGCAACACTTTTGGTTTTACTCAGACAGGAACAGTTTGACACATCATTTGCGAGCCCCATCAGACTTTGCATTAGATCCCCAGCTAGATCTAACTTGTGGCACCATGGTGAACCAGTCCATGGTACTGATGGAGTCTTGATCTGGGAGAGGCTATAGAACCAGCAATGAGAGACTTATGACATGCTGCTCTCACTTTCACCGTTGAGGCTAGCTGGGTGTCGCTGCAAGAGCGACAATTACACACATCACCAGACCCCTATGCTCACCGTGCATATGCCACTTGTTCATTTCGATAGGGACAGTGCCATTGTTCTTTGGAGAACCTTTGGGCAAACGGACATGCAACACTTTTGGTTTTACTCAGACAGGGACAGTTTGACACATCATTTGCGAGCCCCATCAGACTTTGCATTAGATCCCCAGCTAGATCTAACTTGTGGCACCATGGTGAACCAGTCCATGGTACTGATGGAGTCTTGATCCGGGAGAGGCTATAGAACCAGCAATGAGAGACTTATGACATGCTGCTCTCACTTTCACCGTTGAGGCTAGCTGGGTGTAGCTGCAAGAGCAACAATTACACACATCACCAGACCCCTATGCTCATCGTGCATATGCCACTTGTTCATTTCGATAGGGACAGTGCCATTGTTCTTTGGAGAACCTTTGGGCAAACCGACATGCAACACTTTTGGTTTTACTCAGACAGGGACAGTTTGACACATCATTTGCGAGCCCCATCAGACTTTGCATTAGATCCCCAGCTAGATCTAACTTGTGGCACCATGGTGAACCAGTCCATGGTACTGATGGAGTCTTGATCTGGGAGAGGCTATAGAACCAGCAATGAGAGACTTATGACATGCTGCTCTCACTTTCACCGTTGAGGCTAGCTGGGTGTCGCTGCAAGAGCGACAATTACACACATCACCAGACCCCTATGCTCACCGTGCATATGCCACTTGTTCATTTCGATAGGGACAGTGCCATTGTTCTTTGGAGAACCTTTGGGCAAACGGACATGCAACACTTTTGGTTTTACTCAGACAGGGACAGTTTGACACATCATTTGCGAGCCCCATCAGACTTTGCATTAGATCCCCAGCTAGATCTAACTTGTGGCACCATGGTGAACCAGTCCATGGTACTGATGGAGTCTTGATCTGGGAGAGGCTATAGAACCAGCAATGAGAGACTTATGACATGCTGCTCTCACTTTCACCGTTGAGGCTAGCTGGGTGTCGCTGCAAGAGCGACAATTACACACATCACCAGACCCCTATGCTCACCGTGCATATGCCACTTGTTCATTTCGATAGGGACAGTGCCATTGTTCTTTGGAGAACCTTTGGGCAAACGGACATGCAACACTTTTGGTTTTACTCAGACAGGGACAGTTTGACACATCATTTGCGAGCCCCATCAGACTTTGCATTAGATCCCCACCTGGATCTAACTTGTGGCACCATGGTGAACCAGTCCATGGTACTGATGGAGTCTTGATCCGGGAGAGGCTATAGAACCAGCAATGAGAGACTTATGACATGCTGCTCTCACTTTCACCGTTGAGGCTAGCTGGCTGTCGCTGCAAGAGCGACAATTACACACATCACCAGACCCCTATGCTCATCGTGCATATGCCACTTGTTCATTTCGATAGGGACAGTGCCATTGTTCTTTGGAGAACCTTTGGGCAAACGGACATGCAACACTTTTGGTTTTACTCAGACAGGGACAGTTTGACACATCATTTGCGAGCCCCATCAGACTTTGCATTAGATCCCCAGCTAGATCTAACTTGTGGCACCATGGTGAACCAGTCCATGGTACTGATGGAGTCTTGATCTGGGAGAGGCTATAGAACCAGCAATGAGAGACTTATGACATGCTGCTCTCACTTTCACCGTTGAGGCTAGCTGGGTGTCGCTGCAAGAGCGACAATTACACACATCACCAGACCCCTATGCTCACCGTGCATATGCCACTTGTTCATTTCGATAGGGACAGTGCCATTGTTCTTTGGAGAACCTTTGGGCAAACGGACATGCAACACTTTTGGTTTTACTCAGACAGGGACAGTTTGACACATCATTTGCGAGCCCCATCAGACTTTGCATTAGATCCCCACCTAGATCTAACTTGTGGCACCATGGTGAACCAGTCCATGGTACTGATGGAGTCTTGATCCGGGAGAGGCTATAGAACCAGCAATGAGAGACTTATGACATGCTGCTCTCACTTTCACCGTTGAGGCTAGCTGGGTGTAGCTGCAAGAGCAACAATTACACACATCACCAGACCCCTATGCTCATCGTGCATATGCCACTTGTTCATTTCGATAGGGACAGTGCCATCAGATTTTGCATTAGATCCCCTGCTAGATCTAACGACTAAAGGTTGGCGGACCGGGCTCTTCACCACCACCCCATGTTATTGGGCCAGAGGGTCTGAGCGGTCCCCGTTGTGCATTCGCTGTCTGTGTTCAGCTGCCATTCCACGGAGCGAGAGGCCGTCAAGATGCGCCTCCGTCAGAGTTACTAAGGCTAGTCGCCGTTTCGCTCTGAGGCTCACACCTCTGCTCTCCTCACATATGACACAGGGGTGGTGACATTGTGAGGCGCCTCACGGACACCCTACTCCTCCCCGGGACCCCATGGAGGGGTCATGAGCCCTGAGCTGACAGGTGCACTGCTCTCCTCACATATGACACAGGGGTGGTGACATTGTGAGGCGCCTCACATACACCCCACCCCTCCCCGGGACCCCATGGAGGAGTCCTGAGATATTCTCAAATTTCTCAAATTTCCTTCTCTGGTGGCCATCTTGGCAGCCATCTTGGATTGTAAAAAATAACAACTTCTGACCATTTAGGTTTCTACCGTGAAGCTCCACGCCAAAAATGAGTCAAATCGGACTGTAAACACCAGAGATATTCACAAATTTCAATTTTCCTCACATATGACACAGGGGTGGTGACATTGTGAGGCGCCTCACGGACACCCTACTCCTCCCCGGGACCCCATGGAGGGGTCATGAGCCCTGAGCTGACAGGTGCACTGCTCTCCTCACATATGACACAGGGGTGGTGACATTGTGAGGCGCCTCACATACACCCCACCCCTCCCCGGGACCCCATGGAGGAGTCCTGAGATATTCTCAAATTTCTCAAATTTCTTTCTCTGGTGGCCATCTTGGCAGCCATCTTGGATTGTAAAAAAATAACAACTTCTGACCATTTAGATTTCTACCGTGAAGCTCCACGCCAAAAATGAGTCAAATCGGACTGTAAACACCAGAGATATTCACAAATTTCAATTTTTCCTTCTCTGGCGGCCATCTTGGCGGCCATCTTTGATTCTGTAACTTTTAGGGTCTCAGATCTGAAATTTGGCACGGTTTGGCTTCTCTATGGGGCCTTTGATCACACTAAATTTCGTCCACATCGAATCACTTTAGTTTATGGTGACATTGTGAGGTGCCTCACAAGTTGCGTAGTTGGACAGTCCCATTGCAGGACTTAGAAAAATTTCTGGTTTGCGTAGTTGGACAGTCCCATTGCAGGAGTTTAAAAAGAGAAACTTGAATATCTCTGGTGTTTACGGTCAGATTTGGCTCATTTTTGTCGTGGGGCCTCCCTGTACAACCCTGAAGGGTCTAAATGAACTCTTTTCACAAAATCCAAGATGGCCACCAAAATGGCCGCCAGAGAAGGAAAAGTGGAAATTTGAGTATATCTCTGGTGTTTACAGCCCGATTTGGCTCATTTTCGTCGTGGAGCTTCCCTGTACAACTCTGAAGGGTCTAAAAGAACTCTTTTTGAAAAATCCAAGATGGCCGCCAAGATGGCTGCTAGAGAAGGAAAATTGGAAATTCGAGAATATCTCTGGTGTTTACGGCCCGATTTGGCTTATTTTCGTCGTGGAGCTTCCCTGTACAACCCTGAAGGGTCTAAAATAACTCTTTTTGCAAAATCCAAGATGGCCGCCAAGATGGCTGCCAGAGAAAGAAGAAATGGAAATTTGAGAATATCTCTGGTGTTTATGGTCTGATTTGGTTCATTTTTATCATGGGGCCTCCCTGTACAACCCTGAATGGCCTAAAAAAACTTTCTTAATAAAATCCAAGATGGCCACCAAGATGGCCGCCAGAGAAGCAAAAGTGGAAATTTGAGAATATCTCTGGTGTTTACGGCCCGATTTGGCTTATTTTCGTTGTGGAGCTTCCCTGTACAATCCTGAAGGGTCTAAAATAACTCTTTTTGCAAAATCCAAGATGGCCGCCAAGATGGCTGCCAGAGAAAGAAAAAATAGAAATTTGAGAATATCTCTGGTGTTTACAGCCCGATTTGGCTCATTTTTGTCGTGGAGCTTCCCTGTACAACCCTGAAGGGTCTAAAATAATTCTTTTTGCAAAATCCAAGATGGCCGCCAGAGAAAGAAAAAATGAAAATTTGAGAATATCTCTGGTGTTTACGGTCTGATTTGGTTTATTTTCATCATGGGGCCTCCCTGTACAACCCTGAAGGGTCTAAAAGAACTTTCTTAATAAAATCCAAGATGGCCGCCAGAGAAGCAAAAGTCGAAATCTGAGAATATCGCTAGTGTTTACGGTCCGATTTGACTCATCATTGTTGTGGAGCCTCCCTGTACAACCCTGAAGGGTCTAAAAGAACTCTTTTTGCAAAATCCAAGATGGCCACCAATATGGCTGCCAGAGAAGGAAAAGTGGAAATTTGAGTATATCTGTGGTGTTTATGGTTGGATTTGGCTTATTTTCATTGTGGGGCTTCCCTTTACAACCCTGAAGGGTCTAAAAGAACTCTTTTTGCAAAATCCAAGATGGCCACCAAGATGCCTGGCGGAGAAGGAAAAAATGGAAATTTGAGAATATCTCTGGTGTTTATGGTCTGATTTGGTTCATTTTCATCATGGGGCCTCCCTGTACAACCCTGAAGGGTATAAAAGAATTTTCTTATAAAATCCAAGATGGCTGCCAAGATGGCCTTCAGAGAAGTTAAAAGTAAAAATGAGAATAGCTCTGATATTAACAGTTTGATCTGGATCATTTTTTCTCCAGGAATAGACATTAAGGATACCTTGTTTGTGTTCACACATTTTTAAATGGGACTGTGTTAAAACAATGAAAAGCTTGTTCACAATTTCCAATAATTCTTGACCTCACATATGTTATTAGTTCCTTTTATCCATGTCAGGTAATAGTCTTTATGCTGTCTTTTCCTCCTCTCACTAAACCTCATTTTCATGCCTTGTCTTTGTTTGTGCAATGCACCCTCTTACAGAGTGATCCAAGGGTATTCTAGTATACAATGAGAATCAAAGTTTAAAAAGAAGAAACCAACATTACAAATATAGTCAAGTTGTTTATTATGCATGGCTAAAACTGACAAGGATTTTTAAAAGTCATCATCATCATATGGTAATGTGTTCTGACAAGTCATAATCTGCTCCTTTGAATGATAGTTATCTTCACCTTCGTCGTTCATGTCATCATCCTCTTTTTGGGATGTCTCTTCCCACTGAAAAGACAAGTCATTCAATGATTCAGCATGGATGTTATCTTGGGGTTCCACAGATTTTGGCACAGGGTCATAGGACCCCTTGGATGCCTGCTGCTCTTTACGAATTCCCTTCTTTTTCAGCTGACGGCAGACGCTCTGTAAAAGCCTCTCTGTCACTGATTGTTCAGTATGCTTTGCTTTCACATGGGCCAGTAGATGACGCTGATATCTGCCACATAGGGGGCACAATATATCTTTCTTGATAACCATCCTAAAGTCTGATCCAGACAGCCCTCAATAGTACAGATGGGGTTTCAGCCTTCCATAAAATTCAATTTCATTTGTGAAAAGATGTTTGCCAAAAAAAATGAGGGATTACATTGAGAAAAAAAGTGAGTGGCATGCACAGTCCCTTTTAATAATTTGTGTCGGAAAAAAAAATTCTATTTATTCCAAAATATTTTTCATGTGGAGCAATAATGGGTGATGACTCTTAATAAAAAAGGGATTACCTTCAGAGAAAAAGGGATTACCTTCAATGTAAAATATGGATTACCTTCAAGGTAAAGGAGGGATTACCTTCAGAGAAAAAGGGATTACCTTCAATGTAAAATATGGATTACCTTCAAAGTAAAGGAGGGATTACCTTCAGAGAAAAAGTGAGAGGCATGCACGGTCACTTTCAATAATTTCTGTCTGAAAAAATAAAATCTATTTATTCCAAAATATTTTTCATTTGGAGCAATTATGGGTGATGACTCTTCATAAAAAAGGGATTACCTTCAGAGAAAAAGGGATTGCCTTCAATGTAAAAGATAGATTACCTTCAAGGTAAAGGAGGGATTACCTTCAGAGAAAAAGGGATTACCTTCAATGTAAAAGATGGATTACCTTCAAGGTAAAGGATGGATTACCTTCAGAGAAAAAGTGAGAGGCATGCACGGTCACTTTCAATAATTTCTGTCCAAAAAAATAAAATCTATTTATTCCAAAATATTTTTCATGTGGAGCAATTATGGGTGATGACTCTTAATGAAAAAGGGATTACCTTCAGAGAAAAAGGGATTACCTTCAATGTAAAATATGGATTACCTTCAAGGTAAAGGAGGGATTACCTTCAGAGAAAAAGGGATTACCTTCAAGGTAAAAGATGGATTACCTTCAAGGTAAAGGAGGGATTACCTTCAGAGAAAAAGTGAGAGGCATGCAAGGTCACTTTCTATTATTTCTTTGTAAAAAAAAAAAGAAAGTTCATCACAAAATACTTTTCATGTGCAGCAATTATGGATGATAACTCTTAAAGATCAGAGCTTTGTTATTTTGGGACAAATTGAGAGGCACCCTTTATCACATCAAGTAACTTCTGTGTTGGAAAAAATCTTTTATCTTTAAATAATTTTCACTATTGTACCTTTTCATAATTCATATGTGATGACATAGTGTTTTAATATTGACAGCCCCATCCTCGCTGTCAACAGTGATGACCATCCTTTTGTCTTGCCACCTCCTTTACCCCTGCCTACTCTGAGAAACTAAGTGTGTTATATGTCTGCCTACTCTAAGAAGCTAAGTGTATCAGATGCCTGCCTACTCTAAGAAGCTAAGTGTTTGAATGCCTGCCTACTCCAAGAAGCTAAGTGTTTGTATGTCTATACCTTTTGACCTCTTTTGGTGTGGACATTTTGTATGAGTTTACCTTTTGACCTGTTTTTATGTGTGTACCTTTTTATAATGTCTTTCATATCTGTTTTTGTATTTTTTTATGGTGTCAACAGCCCCATCCTCGCTGTTAACAGTGGTGACCATCCTTTTGGTTTGCCACCTCCTTTACCCCTGCCTACTCTAAGAAGCTAAGTGTGTTTGTATGCCTGCCTACTCTAAGAAGCTAAGTGTGTTTGTATGCCTGCCTACTCTAAGAAGCTAAGTGTTTGAATGCCTGCCTACTCCAAGAAGCTAAGTGTTTGTATGTCTATACCTTTTGACCTCTTTTTGTGTGGACATTTTGTATGAGTTTACCTTTTGACCTGTTTTTATGTGTGTACCTTTTTATGATGCCTTTCAAATCTGTTTTTGTATTTTTTATGGTGTCAACAGCCCCATCCTCGCTGTTAACAGTGGTGACCATCCTTTTGGTTTGCCACCTCCTTTACCCCTGCCTACTCTAAGAAGCTAAGTGTGTTATATGCCTGCCTACTCTGAGAAGCTAAGTGTATCATATGCCTGCCTACTCTAAGAAGCTAAGTGTATCATATGCCTGCCTACTCTAAGAAGTTAAGTTGTATGTCTACCTATTCTAAGAAGCTAAGTATCCATGTAGTATGTGTGTAGTCCTTGCAATGATGATGAAGCTAGGTATCCATGTAGTGTGTGTGTGTAGTCCTTCCAGTGATGACGACAATGATGATTCCTTTCAATATCCTTTTTTTCTCTTTGCATGCGATTCTACACGAGCTAGCTATGGTACAACACAGGACATCACAACATTTAAACACATAAGAGTGGATAGAAATTTGTAGGAAAAAGATTGCCAGTGGCCCCACCCTCGCCACTGGCTGTCGCAACCAACCAAGCGCATAGGCCTGTTATGTTGCGTCCTGCGTACATACCGGACAGCTGAAAAGGAAGGTTGTGCATTAGACATGTCATATCACAATGTGAATGCATCCTGTACTGGACACATGGTTAAGAAAATCCCCAATGCAATGATGATGTATGAAGTGATGAAGTGATGGTGATGAAAATGGTTACTTGCATCTGCCAGCAGGATGCCTTTGGATGTTTCACCGCTTTTGAGCTTTAGAAAAAAATGGCCGAAAGTGATCTTTATCTCAAAAAAAAAATTCCAGTGGCCCCACCCTCGCCACTGGCTGTCGCAACCAACCAAGCGCAGAAGCCTGCTATGTTGCGCCCACTGTACATACCGGACAGCTGAAAAGGAAGGTTGTGCATTAGACATGTCATATCACAATCAGAAGGCATCCTGTACTGGACACACTAAGTTATTATATGCTTTCTTACAAAGAAGCATCCTGTACTGGATGCACTATGTTATTATATTCTATCCTTTTTTCTACTGGCAATTTTGAGAGAAGAAAATGGCCAAAAGTGATTTTATCTGAATTTAGAGAAAATGTCCGAAAGTGATCTTTGTCTCAAAAAAAAATTCCAGTGGCCCCACCCTCGCCACTGGCTGTCGCAACCAACCAAGCGCAGAGGCCTGCTATGTTGCGCCCACCATACCGGGCCGACCAGTGCATTTCTACCCCTTGAGAAAGCTACAAGAGCCGCCAATGGATCCATGCCTGGTATCTTGATAGCAACATCAGATACATCGAGGTACTGGGAGAGGGGATCAGCTTCGTGTCAAAGTCCCAGTCTTCGCCAACATGCTCGGCCATGCATCACATCCTCGGCTCCACACCCCCCAAGTTTCCGTACACTGGCCAATGGAATTTGGATGAACATAAAGTAGCCAAAGCATATAAGAGTCGATCCTTCTACATATGAGCGACAGAGAGAGGGGATCAGCTTCGTGTCAAAGTCCCAGTCTTCCGCCTATCTCCATAGCGCATCGACTACCCTGGCTCTCCCGAGGCACCAGATATACAAAAAAATAAAAAGAGCGCATAAGCACACACTGTTGTTGCTGAACAGTAAGAGTGTATATCCTTTATGGTGCTACATTGTGTACAGACATGTACAAACATGCACATACACTGCAGGCCTGATCATTAAAGAGTGCTTGAATCACTCAAGACCCACGGGTGCTCAAGAAATAAAGAGAGACAAAAGGCAACCCCTCCTCAAGAGGTGTTCAAACAAAGCGGTGAAAAGGCAAAATCATAAACGAGATGTCAGTGGCCCCACCCTCGCCACTGACTGTCGCAACCAACCAAGCTCAGAGGCCTGCTATGTTGCGCCCACCGTACCGGGCCGACCAGTGCATTTCTACCCCTTGAGAAAGCTACAAGAGCCGCCAATGGATCCATGCCTGGTATCTTGATAGCAACATCAGATACATCGAGGTACTGGGAGAGGGGATCAGCTTCGTGTCAAAGTCCCAGTCTTCGCCAACATGCTCGGCCATGCATCACATCCTCGGCTCCACACCCCCCAAGTTTCCGTACACTGGCCAATGGAATTTGGATGAACATAAAGTAGCCAAAGCATATAAGAGTCGATCCTTCTACATATGAGCGACAGAGAGAGGGGATCAGCTTCGTGTCAAAGTCCCAGTCTTCCGCCTATCTCCATAGCGCATCGACTACCCTGGCTCTCCCGAGGCACCAGATATACAAAAAAATAAAAAGAGCGCATAAGCACACACTGTTGTTGCTGAACAGTAAGAGTGTATATCCTTTATGGTGCTACATTGTGTACAGACATGTACAAACATGCACATACACTGCAGGCCTGATCATTAAAGAGTGCTTGAATCACTCAAGACCCACGGGTGCTCAAGAAATAAAGAGAGACAAAAGGCAACCCCTCCTCAAGAGGTGTTCAAACAAAGCGGTGAAAAGGCAAAATCATAAATGAGATGTCAGTGGCCCCACCCTCGCCACTGACTGTCGCAACCAACCAAGCGCAGAGGCCTGCTATGTTGCGCCCACCGTACCGGGCCGAGGTTACTTGCATCTGCCAGCAAAACGCCTTTGGATGTTTCACCCCACTAGAAATTTAGACGAAAATGGCCGAAAGTGATTTCATCCAAAAAAAAAATTCCAGTGGCCCCACCCTCGCCACTGGCTGTCACAACCAACCAAGCGCAGAGGCCTGCTATGTTGTGTCCACCGTACATACCGGACAGCTGAAAAAGAAGGTTGTGGATTAGACATACATCAACAATCACAGTGTATACAGTAGCTGAAAGAGAAAGTAGTGATTAGACATGCATCATCAATGGCAGTGGGACAATGGGTTAGGAGCACACACACATTCACAATGGACAATGGGTTAGTAGCACACACACATTCACACACACATTCACACAATGGTTCTGACATAAGAAGGCCAATCGAATGTCAGAACCATAATAAATCTCGAATGTTCAACTTCGGTCAGTGTGACAAACCCAAAACACGAAGCTCTGGGCCCCGGGAAAACACAGAGCTACTTCGACTGTCAACCAAGTCCTGCCCCGGGAAAACAGGACCGAGTCTAAGTCGATTAAGTTTCAAGCTTGTCACAACTGTCCGAAGTCGAACATTCGAGTGTGAATGGCCCCTGCCTCGCCATTCACCGTGGTGACCTACCAATGTATGCATGATACATTTCCCCTCTAGAAAGGGATGTCACCTCCGAAGGGATAAGTCCCTCTGCTCTCATGAGGTAAACTCAGGAGAGAGCTGCAAAATTCAAATCCATTCTGGATGTAATGACAAGACGGAACACACAAGTTTGGTTTTTGTGTTTTTATGTGTTCCTTTGTCAGTGTAAGAAAAATTGTGGCTCACCTATCCGGCAGGATCGAAAGGATGTGTGAAACCCCAAAGCGGCTTGGATGTGATATAGTGCATCGGTCTCTGAAGTACCCTTGCATGCAAGGGGTAAAATTCAATTCTGATTTGAGGGTTTCTCCTGTAAAATTCAATTTCAGCTTGCATCTCTTCCACTTGAATTCTAATTTCTTTATTTGAGTGATTAGAAAACCAAATCCTACTGGCCTCAATTCAATTCTTCATTTACAGCCCATGTACTTCCAAATGTTAGGTGTGTCATGCGAAATGGGGAACATCTCAACTTGCCATTTTGGGCTTTGGTGGATTTCAGCTCTCAGTGTTGACTTGGTCAGTGGGGCTAGCAGTAGAGTTCAGCTGAAATCCACCAAAAGCCAAAATGGCAAGTTGATGAAGTCAGCCAAAACCCTGATTTGGAAAGTTGATGGAAGAGGGCAGAACATAGCATTTCTACTGCTAGTACCATTGACCAAATCAACAATAACAGCTGAAATCCACCGAAAGCCAAACTGGCAAGTTGATGAAGTCAGCCAAAACCCTGATTTGGGAAGTTGATGGAGATGGCAGAACAGATATCAACTTCCCAAATCAGGGTTTTGGCTCAGTTCATCAACTTGCCAGTTTGGCTTTCGGTGGATTTCAGCTGCTATTGTTGATTTGGTCAATGGTACTAGCAGTAGAAATGCTCTGTTCTGCCCTCTTCCATCAACTTTCCAAATCAGGGTTTTGGCTGACTTCATCAACTTGCCATTTTGGCTTTTGGTGGATTTCAGCTCTCACTGTGGACTTAGTCAGTGGAACTAGCAGTACAGATCCTCTGTTCTGCCATCTCCATCAACTTGCCAAATCAGGGTTTAGCATCTCTACTGCTACTTTGACTGACCAAGTTGAAAGTGAGAGCTGAAATCCACCAAAGTCCAATATGGCAAGTTGGTGAACTGAGCCAAAACACTGATTTGGCAATTTGATGGAAGACGGCAGAACAGAGCATTTCTACTGCTAGTACCATTGACCAAATCAACAGTGAGAGCTGAAATCGACCAAAGTCCAATATGACAAGTTGATGAACTGAGCCAAAACCCTGATTTGGGAAGTTGATATCTGTTCTGCCATCTCCATCAACTTTCCAAATCAGGGTTTTGGCTCAGTTCACAAACTTGCCATTTTGGCTTTTGGTGGATTTCAGCTCTCACTGTTGATTTGGTTAATGGCACTAGCAGTAGAAATGCTCTGTTCTGCCTTCTCCCATCAACTTCCCAAATCAGGGTTTTGGCCGACTTCATCAACTTGCCATTCTGGGCTTTGGTGGATTTCAGCTCTCACTGTGGACTTGGTCAGTTGGGCTAGCAGTAGAGATCCTCTGTTCTGCCATCTCCATATCAACTTGCCAAATCAGGGTTTTGGCTCAGTTCACCAACTTGTCATATTGGACTTTGCTGGATTTCAGCTCTCACTGTAGACTTGGTCAGTGGAACTAGCAGTACAGATCATCTGTTCTGACCTCTCCCATCAACTTCCCAAATCAGGGTTTAGCATCTCTACTGCTGCTTTGACTGACCAAGTCCACAGTGAGAGCTGTAATCCACCAAAGGCCAAAATGGCAAGTTGATGAACGGAGCCAAATCCCTGATTTCGGAAGTTGATGGAGATGGCAGAACAGAGAATCTGTACTGCTAGTTTAACTGACCAAGTCCACAGTGAGAGCTGTAATCCACCAAAGCCCAAAATGGCAAGTTGAGATGTTCCCCATGGAATTTGCATATTATTCCTTTAAGCTCAGTCATTGGACAACTCCAAGTCACATGGCTGCTTTAGATGTTTCTGTTAGTCAATATGCAAAATCAGTCATGTGACCCAAATTTGCACTTAATACATGAGTATATAAGATGAGAGTTAGTCAAAGTTGCACATATGAACCATGGAGTATATACCAAACAGTTCTGTTCTAACAAAGCACCAACAAAGGAAGCTCAGAGATCCAAACTTCCAGGATAAAGATAACATAAGGAGAAGGAAAAAATACAGAAGGCTGATAGCAGACCCAGTGACAAGAGAAAGATTGAGAGCCCAGCACAACCATTATCAAAGGGAATATAGGGCTAGGAAGTTGAAGGAAAAATACGATATGAAAGATATGGCAAACCATGTATCTGAAGGGACGGGTCAGGACACCAAAGACATATTGGAATGTCCGTCTAGGTCAACAATGAATGGCAAACAGTCAGAAATATCTATTGATAATTCTGCTGCAGAAGAAAAAGCAATTGCTTCAACAGATCTGATAAAGCAATCATTTTCCCATTGTTCTTATGCTCATGATGATGCAAGCTCTGCAGTTGATCTTCTTATGGCAACACATATGTTGCTTTCTGCAGTTGTTACAGCAATGACAAACCGAATTGAGAAATGTGTGGCACATCAGAAGGAAAGTCAACTGAATCCATAGGATGAGTTTTTTTTTTATTTTTATTTTTTATTCATGAAATTCATCCTGATAAAGATTCATCAAATGTATTGAAATGCTGATTAAATAATAAGCGCATTTATAAATCTATAATAATCAACTTATACATTGTATTGAATGTAACTTTGTTATTTGTTGAAACAAAAGTTTGAATTGTATTTGAAATTGTGACCATTCAACTCTAAGTATTTATGAAATAAAGAGAACTTCAAAAGAATATTGTTTTTCTCACTTATTCCTAAATGGAAGGAGGAGACTCAGGCAGTACACTCAAAAAATAGCAGTATACTCATGAAGGACACTCAAGGAGAAATGAATGATTGATGAAGAGTTGACCCATGATGAGAATTTAAGACTAGTTGAAAAAAAATATTGAATTGTTCAGAAATCTAAACAGATTCTTGCCCAGGACATTAAAGGAAAAAATCCTGAATGGAAGGAGGACACTCAGGCAGTACACTCAAGAGAAATGAATGATTGATGAAGAGTTGACCCCTGATGAGAATTTTAATCTAGTTGACTGTTGAATTGGTCAGTTAAACTAGCGGTACAGATTCTCTGTTCTGCCATCTCCATCAACTTCCCAAATCAAGGTTTTGGCTCCGTTCATCAACTTGCCATTTTGGGCTTTGGTGGATTACAGCTCTCACTGTGGACTTGGTCAGTTAAACTAGCAGTACAGATTCTCTGTTCTGCCATCTCCATCAACTTCCGAAATCAGGGATTTGGCTCCGTTCATCAACTTGCCATTTTGGCCTTTGGTGGATTACAGCTCTCACTGTGGACTTGGTCAGTCAAAGCAGCAGTAGAGATGCTAAACCCTGATTTGGGAAGTTGATGGGAGAGGTCAGAACAGATGATCTGTACTGCTAGTTCCACTGACCAAGTCTACAGTGAGAGCTGAAATCCAGCAAAGTCCAATATGACAAGTTGGTGAACTGAGCCAAAACCCTGATTTGGCAAGTTGATATGGAGATGGCAGAACAGAGGATCTCTACTGCTAGCCCAACTGACCAAGTCCACAGTGAGAGCTGAAATCCACCAAAGCCCAGAATGGCAAGTTGATGAAGTCGGCCAAAACCCTGATTTGGGAAGTTGATGGGAGAAGGCAGAACAGAGCATTTCTACTGCTAGTGCCATTAACCAAATCAACAGTGAGAGCTGAAATCCACCAAAAGCCAAAATGGCAAGTTTGTGAACTGAGCCAAAACCCTGATTTGGAAAGTTGATGGAGATGGCAGAACAGATATCAACTTCCCAAATCAGGGTTTTGGCTCAGTTCATCAACTTGTCATATTGGACTTTGGTCGATTTCAGCTCTCACTGTTGATTTGGTCAATGGTACTAGCAGTAGAAATGCTCTGTTCTGCCGTCTTCCATCAAATTGCCAAATCAGTGTTTTGGCTCAGTTCACCAACTTGCCATATTGGACTTTGGTGGATTTCAGCTCTCACTTTCAACTTGGTCAGTCAAAGTAGCAGTAGAGATGCTAAACCCTGATTTGGCAAGTTGATGGAGATGGCAGAACAGAGGATCTGTACTGCTAGTTCCACTGACTAAGTCCACAGTGAGAGCTGAAATCCACCAAAAGCCAAAATGGCAAGTTGATGAAGTCAGCCAAAACCCTGATTTGGAAAGTTGATGGAAGAGGGCAGAACAGAGCATTTCTACTGCTAGTACCATTGACCAAATCAACAATAGCAGCTGAAATCCACCGAAAGCCAAACTGGCAAGTTGATGAACTGAGCCAAAACCCTGATTTGGGAAGTTGATATCTGTTCTGCCATCTCCATCAACTTCCCAAATCAGGGTTTTGGCTGACTTCATCAACTTGCCAGTTTGGCTTTCGGTGGATTTCAGCTGTTATTGTTGATTTGGTCAATGGTACTAGCAGTAGAAATGCTATGTTCTGCCCTCTTCCATCAACTTTCCAAATCAGGGTTTTGGCTGACTTCATCAACTTGCCATTTTGGCTTTTGGTGGATTTCAGCTGAACTCTACTGCTAGCCCCACTGACCAAGTCAACACTGAGAGCTGAAATCCACCAAAGCCCAAAATGGCAAGTTGAGATGTTCCCCATTTCGCATGACACACCTAACATTTGGAAGTACATGGGCTGTAAATGAAGAATTGAATTGAGGCCAGTAGGATTTGGTTTTCTAATCACTCAAATAAAGAAATTAGAATTCAAGTGGAAGAGATGCAAGCTGAAATTGAATTTTACAGGAGAAACCCTCAAATCAGAATTGAATTTTACCCCTTGCATGCAAGGGTACTTCAGAGACCGATGCACTATATCACATCCAAGCCGCTTTGGGGTTTCACACATCCTTTCGATCCTGCCGGATAGGTGAGCCACAATTTTTCTTACACTGACAAAGGAACACATAAAAACACAAAAACCAAACTTGTGTGTTCCGTCTTGTCATTACATCCAGAATGGATTTGAATTTTGCAGCTCTCTCCTGAGTTTACCTCATGAGAGCAGAGGGACTTATCCCTTCGGAGGTGACATCCCTTTCTAGAGGGGAAATGTATCATGCATACATTGGTAGGTCACCACGGTGAATGGCGAGGCAGGGGCCATTCACACTCGAATGTTCGACTTCGGACAGTTGTGACAAGCTTGAAACTTAATCGACTTAGACTCGGTCCTGTTTTCCCGGGGCAGGACTTGGTTGACAGTCGAAGTAGCTCTGTGTTTTCCCGGGGCCCAGAGCTTCGTGTTTTGGGTTTGTCACACTGACCGAAGTTGAACATTCGAGATTTATTATGGTTCTGACATTCGATTGGCCTTCTTATGTCAGAACCATTGTGTGAATGTGTGTGTGAATGTGTGTGTGCTACTAACCCATTGTCCATTGTGAATGTGTGTGTGCTCCTAACCCATTGTCCCACTGCCATTGATGATGCATGTCTAATCACTACTTTCTCTTTCAGCTACTGTATACACTGTGATTGTTGATGTATGTCTAATCCACAACCTTCTTTTTCAGCTGTCCGGTATGTACGGTGGACACAACATAGCAGGCCTCTGCGCTTGGTTGGTTGTGACAGCCAGTGGCGAGGGTGGGGCCACTGGAATTTTTTTTTTGGATGAAATCACTTTCGGCCATTTTCGTCTAAATTTCTAGTGGGGTGAAACATCCAAAGGCGTTTTGCTGGCAGATGCAAGTAACCTCGGCCCGGTACGGTGGGCGCAACATAGCAGGCCTCTGCGCTTGGTTGGTTGCGACAGTCAGTGGCGAGGGTGGGGCCACTGACATCTCATTTATGATTTTGCCTTTTCACCGCTTTGTTTGAACACCTCTTGAGGAGGGGTTGCCTTTTGTCTCTCTTTATTTCTTGAGCACCCGTGGGTCTTGAGTGATTCAAGCACTCTTTAATGATCAGGCCTGCAGTGTATGTGCATGTTTGTACATGTCTGTACACAATGTAGCACCATAAAGGATATACACTCTTACTGTTCAGCAACAACAGTGTGTGCTTATGCGCTCTTTTTATTTTTTTGTATATCTGGTGCCTCGGGAGAGCCAGGGTAGTCGATGCGCTATGGAGATAGGCGGAAGACTGGGACTTTGACACGAAGCTGATCCCCTCTCTCTGTCGCTCATATGTAGAAGGATCGACTCTTATATGCTTTGGCTACTTTATGTTCATCCAAATTCCATTGGCCAGTGTACGGAAACTTGGGGGGTGTGGAGCCGAGGATGTGATGCATGGCCGAGCATGTTGGCGAAGACTGGGACTTTGACACGAAGCTGATCCCCTCTCCCAGTACCTCGATGTATCTGATGTTGCTATCAAGATACCAGGCATGGATCCATTGGCGGCTCTTGTAGCTTTCTCAAGGGGTAGAAATGCACTGGTCGGCCCGGTACGGTGGGCGCAACATAGCAGGCCTCTGAGCTTGGTTGGTTGCGACAGTCAGTGGCGAGGGTGGGGCCACTGACATCTCGTTTATGATTTTGCCTTTTCACCGCTTTGTTTGAACACCTCTTGAGGAGGGGTTGCCTTTTGTCTCTCTTTATTTCTTGAGCACCCGTGGGTCTTGAGTGATTCAAGCACTCTTTAATGATCAGGCCTGCAGTGTATGTGCATGTTTGTACATGTCTGTACACAATGTAGCACCATAAAGGATATACACTCTTACTGTTCAGCAACAACAGTGTGTGCTTATGCGCTCTTTTTATTTTTTTGTATATCTGGTGCCTCGGGAGAGCCAGGGTAGTCGATGCGCTATGGAGATAGGCGGAAGACTGGGACTTTGACACGAAGCTGATCCCCTCTCTCTGTCGCTCATATGTAGAAGGATCGACTCTTATATGCTTTGGCTACTTTATGTTCATCCAAATTCCATTGGCCAGTGTACGGAAACTTGGGGGGTGTGGAGCCGAGGATGTGATGCATGGCCGAGCATGTTGGCGAAGACTGGGACTTTGACACGAAGCTGATCCCCTCTCCCAGTACCTCGATGTATCTGATGTTGCTATCAAGATACCAGGCATGGATCCATTGGCGGCTCTTGTAGCTTTCTCAAGGGGTAGAAATGCACTGGTCGGCCCGGTATGGTGGGCGCAACATAGCAGGCCTCTGCGCTTGGTTGGTTGCGACAGCCAGTGGCGAGGGTGGGGCCACTGGAATTTTTTTTTGAGACAAAGATCACTTTCGGACATTTTCTCTAAATTCAGATAAAATCACTTTTGGCCATTTTCTTCTCTCAAAATTGCCAGTAGAAAAAAGGATAGAATATAATAACATAGTGCATCCAGTACAGGATGCTTCTTTGTAAGAAAGCATATAATAACTTAGTGTGTCCAGTACAGGATGCCTTCTGATTGTGATATGACATGTCTAATGCACAACCTTCCTTTTCAGCTGTCCGGTATGTACAGTGGGCGCAACATAGCAGGCTTCTGCGCTTGGTTGGTTGCGACAGCCAGTGGCGAGGGTGGGGCCACTGGAATTTTTTTTTTGAGATAAAGATCACTTTCGGCCATTTTTTTCTAAAGCTCAAAAGTGGTGAAACATCCAAAGGCATCCTGCTGGCAGATGCAAGTAACCATTTTCATCACCATCACTTCATCACTTCATACATCATCATTGCATTGGGGATTTTCTTAACCATGTGTCCAGTACAGGATGCATTCACATTGTGATATGACATGTCTAATGCACAACCTTCCTTTTCAGCTGTCCGGTATGTACGCAGGACGCAACATAACAGGCCTATGCGCTTGGTTGGTTGCGACAGCCAGTGGCGAGGGTGGGGCCACTGGCAATCTGTTTCCTACAAATTTCTATCCACTCTTATGTGTTTAAATGTTGTGATGTCCTGTGTTGTACCATAGCTAGCTCGTGTAGAATCGCATGCAAAGAGAAAAAAGGATATTGAAAGGAATCATCATTGTCATCATCACTGGAAGGACTACACACACACACTACATGGATACCTAGCTTCATCATCATTGCAAGGACTACACACATACTACATGGATACTTAGCTTCTTAGAATAGGTAGACATACAACTTAACTTCTTAGAGTAGGCAGGCATATGATACACTTAGCTTCTTAGAGTAGGCAGGCATATGACACACTTAGCTTCTTAGAGTAGGCAGGCATATAACACACTTAGCTTCTTAGAGTAGGCAGGGGTAAAGGAGGTGGCAAACCAAACGGATGGTCACCACTGTTAACAGCGAGGATGGGGCTGTTGACACCATAAAAATACAAAAACAGATTTGAAAGGCATCATAAAAAGGTACACACATAAAAACAGGTCAAAAGGTAAACTCATACAAAATGTCCACACAAAAAGAGGTCAAAAGGTATAGACATACAAACACTTAGCTTCTTGGAGTAGGCAGGCATATGATACACTTAGCTTCTTAGAGAAGGCAGGCATATGATACACTTAGCTTCTTAGAGTAGGCAGGCATATAACACACTTAGCTTCTTAGAGTAGGCAGGGGTAAAGGAGGTGGCAAACCAAAAGGATGGTCACCACTGTTAACAGCGAGGATGGGGCTGTTGACACCATAAAAAATACAAAAACAGATATGAAAGGCATTATAAAAAGGTACACACATAAAAACAGGTCAAAAGGTAAACTCATACAAAATGTCCACACAAAAAGAGGTCAAAAGGTATAGACATACAAACACTTAGCTTCTTGGAGTAGGCAGGCATTCAAACACTTAGCTTCTCAGAGTAGGCAGGCATACAAACACACTTAGCTTCTTAGAGTAGGCAGACATATAACACACTTAGTTTCTTAGAGTAGGCAGGGGTAAAGGAGGTGGCAAGACAAAAGGATGGTCACCACTGTTGACAGGGAGGATGGGGCTGTCAATATTGAAACACTATGTCATCACATATGAATAATGAAAAGGTACAATAGTGAAAAGTATTTAAAGATAAAAGCTTTTTTTTTACAAAGAAATAAAAGAAAGTGACCTTGCATGCCTCTCACTTTTTCTCTGAAGGTAATCCCTCCTTTACCTTGAAGGTAATCCATATTTTGCATTGAAGGTAATCCCTTTTTCTCTGAAGGTAATCCCTTTTTTATTAAGAGTCATCACCTATAATTGCAAAATATTTTGGAAGAAATAGATTTTTTTTTTCCGACAGAAATTATTGAAAGTGACCGTGCATGCCTCTCACTTTTTCTCTGAAGGTAATCCCTCCTTTACCTTGTAGGTAATCCATCTTTTACCTTGAAGGTAATCCCTTTTTCTCTGAAGGTAATCCCTCCTTTACCTTGAAGGTAATCCATATTTTGCATTGAAGGTAATCCCTTTTTCTCTGAAGGTAATCCCTTTTTTATTAAGAGTCATCACCTATAATTGCAAAATATTTTGGAAAAAATAGATTTTTTTTTCCGACAGAAATTATTGAAAGTGACCGTGCATGCCTCTCACTTTTTCTCTGAAGGTAATCCATCTTTTACCTTGAAGGTAATCCCTTTTTCTCTGAAGGTAATCCCTCCTTTACCTTGAAGGTAATCCATATTTTGTATTGAAGGTAATCCTTTTTTGTCTGAAGGTAATCCCTTTTTTATTAAGAGTCATCACCCATAATTGCTCCACATGAAAAATATTTTGGAATAAATAGATTTTATTTTTTGGACAGAAATTATTGAAAGTGACCGTGCAAGCCTCTCACTTTTTCTCTGAAGGTAATCCATCCTTTACCTTGAAGGTAATCCATCTTTTACATTGAAGGTAATCCCTTTTTCTCTGAAGGTAATCCCTTTTTCATTAAGAGTCATCACCCATAATTGCTCCCTATGAAAAATATTTTGGAATAAATAGATTTTATTTTTTTGGACAGAAATTATTGAAAGTGACCGTGCATGCCTCTCACTTTTTCTCTGAAGGTAATCCATCCTTTACCTTGAAGGTAATCCATCTTTTACATTGAAGGTAATCCCTTTTTCTCTGAAGGTAATCCCTCCTTTACCTTGAAGGTAATCCATCTTTTACCTTGAAGGTAATCCCTTTTTCTCTGAAGGTAATCCATCCTTTACCTTGAAGGTAATCCATCTTTTACATTGAAGGTAATCCCTTTTTCTCTGAAGGTAATCCCTTTTTTATTAAGAGTCATCACCCATAATTGCTCCACATGAAAAATATTTTGGAATAAATAGATTTTATTTTTTGGACAGAAATTATTGAAAGTGACTGTGCATGCCTCTCACTTTTTCTTTGAAGGTAATCCATCCTTTACCTTGAAGGTAATCCATCTTTTACATTGAAGGTAATCCCTTTTTCTCTGAAGGTAATCCCTTTTTCTCTGAAGGTAATCCCTCCTTTACCTTGAAGGTAATCCATATTTTGCATTGAAGGTAATCCCTTTTTCTCTGAAGGTAATCCCTTTTTTATTAAGAGTCATCACCCATAATTGCTCCACATGAAAAATATTTTGGAATAAATAGATTTTCTTTTTTCGGACAGAAATGATTGAAAGTGACCGTGCATGCCTCTCACTTTTTCTCTGAAGGTAATCCCTCCTTTACCTTGAAGGTAATCCATCTTTTACCTTGAAGGTTATCCCTATTTCTCTGAAGGTAATCCCTCCTTTACCTTGAAGGTAATCCATATTTTACATTGAAGGTAATCCCTTTTTTATTAAGAGTCATCACCCATAATTGCTCCACATGAAAAATATTTTGGAATAAATAGATTTTTTTTCCGACAGAAATTATTGAAAGTGACCGTGCATGCCTCTCACTTTTTCTCTGAAGGTAATCCCTTCTTTACCTTGAAGGTAATCCATCTTTTACCTTGAAGGTAATCCCTTTTTCTCTGAAGGTAATCCCTCCTTTACCTTGAAGGTAATCCATCTTTTTCTCTGAAGGTAATCCCTTTTTTATTAAGAGTCATCACCCATAATTGCTCCACATGAAAAATATTTTGGAATAAATAGATTTTCTTTTTTCGGACAGAAATTATTGAAAGTGACCGTGCATGCCTCTCACTTTTTCTCTGAAGGTAATCCCTCCTTTACCTTGAAGGTAATCCATCTTTTACATTGAAGGTAATCCCTTTTTCTCTGAAGGTAATCCCTTTTTCTCTGAAGGTAATCCCTTTTTCTCTGAAGGTAATCCCTTTTTTATTAAGAGTCATCACCCATAATTGCTCCACATGAAAAATATTTTGGAATAAATAGATTTTCTTTTTTCGGACAGAAATTATTGAAAGTGACCGTGCATATCTCTCACTTTTTCTCTGAAGGTAATCCCTCCTTTACCTTGAAGGTAATCCATCTTTTACCTTGAAGGTAATCCCTTTTTCTCTGAAGGTAATCCCTTTTTCATTAAGAGTCATCACCCATAATTGCTCCACATGAAAAATATTTTGGAATAAATAGATTTTTTTTTTCCGACAGAAATTATTGAAAGTGACCGTGCATGCCTCTCACTTTTTTTCTGAAGGTAATCCCTTCTTTACCTTGAAGGTAATCCATCTTTTACCTTGAAGGTAATCCCTTTTTCTCTGAAGGTAATCCCTTTTTTATTAAGAGTCATCGCCCATAATTGCTCCACATGAAAAATATTTTGGAATAAATAGATTTTTTTTTTCCGACAGAAATTATTGAAGGTGACCGTGCATGCCTCTCACTTTTTTTCTGAAGGTAATCCCTTCTTTACCTTGAAGGTAATCCATCTTTTACCTTGAAGGTAATCCCTTTTTCTCTGAAGGTAATCCCTCCTTTAGCTTGAAGGTAATCTATCTTTTACATTGAAGGCAATCCCTTTTTCTCTGAAGGTAATCCCTTTTTTATGAAGAGTCATCACCCATAATTGCTCCAAATGAAAAATATTTTGGAATAAATAGATTTTATTTTTTCAGACAGAAATTATTGAAAGTGACCGTGCATGCCTCTCACTTTTTCTCTGAAGGTAATCCCTCCTTTACTTTGAAGGTAATCCATATTTTACATTGAAGGTAATCCCTTTTTCTCTGAAGGTAATCCCTTTTTCATTAAGAGTCATCACCCATAATTGCTCCACATGAAAAATATTTTGGAATAAATAGATTTTATTTTTTTGGACAGAAATTATTGAAAGTGACCGTGCATGCCTCTCACTTTTTCTCTGAAGGTAATCCATCCTTTACCTTGAAGGTAATCCATCTTTTACATTGAAGGTAATCCCTTTTTCTCTGAAGGAAATCCCTTTTTCTCTGAAGGTAATCCCTCCTTTACCTTGAAGGTAATCCATATTTTGCATTGAAGGTAATCCCTTTTTCTCTGAAGGTAATCCCTTTTTTATTAAGAGTCATCACCCATAATTGCTCCACATGAAAAATATTTTGGAAAAAATAGATTTTTTTTTTCCGACAGAAATTATTGAAAGTGACCGTGCATGCCTCTCACTTTTTCTCTGAAGGTAATCCATCTTTTACCTTGAAGGTAATCCCTTTTTCTCTGAAGGTAATCCCTTTACCTTGAAGGTAATCCATATTTTGTATTGAAGGTAATCCCTTTTTCTCTGAAGGTAATCCCTTTTTTATGAAGAGTCATCACCCATAATTGCTCCAAATGAAAAATATTTTGGAATAAATAGATTTTATTTTTTCAGACAGAAATTATTGAAAGTGACCGTGCATGCCTCTCACTTTTTCTCTGAAGGTAATCCCTCCTTTACTTTGAAGGTAATCCATATTTTACATTGAAGGTAATCCCTTTTTCTCTGAAGGTAATCCCTTTTTCATTAAGAGTCATCACCCATAATTGCTCCACATGAAAAATATTTTGGAATAAATAGATTTTATTTTTTTGGACAGAAATTATTGAAAGTGACCGTGCATGCCTCTCACTTTTTCTCTGAAGGTAATCCATCCTTTACCTTGAAGGTAATCCATCTTTTACATTGAAGGTAATCCCTTTTTCTCTGAAGGAAATCCCTTTTTCTCTGAAGGTAATCCCTCCTTTACCTTGAAGGTAATCCATATTTTGCATTGAAGGTAATCCCTTTTTCTCTGAAGGTAATCCCTTTTTTATTAAGAGTCATCACCCATAATTGCTCCACATGAAAAATATTTTGGAAAAAATAGATTTTTTTTTTCCGACAGAAATTATTGAAAGTGACCGTGCATGCCTCTCACTTTTTCTCTGAAGGTAATCCATCTTTTACCTTGAAGGTAATCCCTTTTTCTCTGAAGGTAATCCCTTTACCTTGAAGGTAATCCATATTTTGTATTGAAGGTAATCCCTTTTTCTCTGAAGGTAATCCCTTTTTTATTAAGAGTCATCACCCATAATTGCTCCACATGAAAAATATTTTGGAATAAATAGATTTTATTTTTTGGACAGAAATTATTGAAAGTGACCGTGCATGCCTCTCACTTTTTCTCTGAAGGTAATCCATCCTTTACCTTGAAGGTAATCCATCTTTTACATTGAAGGTAATCCCTTTTTCTCTGAAGGTAATCCCTTTTTCATTAAGAGTCATCACCCATAATTGCTCCACATGAAAAATATTTTGGAATAAATAGATTTTATTTTTTTGGACAGAAATTATTGAAAGTGACCGTGCATGCCTCTCACTTTTTCTCTGAAGGTAATCCCTCCTTTACCTTGAAGGTAATCCATATTTTACATTGAAGGTAATCCCTTTTTCTCTGAAGGTAATCCCTTTTTCATTAAGAGTCATCACCCATAATTGCTCCACATGAAAAATATTTTGGAATAAATAGATTTTATTTTTTTGGACAGAAATTATTGAAAGTGACCGTGCATGCCTCTCACTTTTTCTCTGAAGGTAATCCATCCTTTACCTTGAAGGTAATCCATCTTTTACATTGAAGGTAATCCCTTTTTCTCTGAAGGTAATCCCTTTTTCTCTGAAGGTAATCCCTCCTTTACCTTGAAGGTAATCCATATTTTGCATTTAAGGTAATCCCTTTTTCTCTGAAGGTAATCCCTTTTTTATTAAGAGTCATCACCCATAATTGCTCCACATGAAAAATATTTTGGAATAAATAGATTTTTTTTTTTCCGACAGAAATTATTGAAAGTGACCGTGCATGCCTCTCACTTTTTCTCTGAAGGTAATCCATCCTTTACCTTGAAGGTAATCCATCTTTTACATTGAAGGTAATCCCTTTTTCTCTGAAGGTAATCCCTTTTTCATTAAGAGTCATCACCCATAATTGCTCCACATGAAAAATATTTTGGAATAAATAGATTCATCCATATTAGTACCCCCACATGGAAATTAATTGAAGATTACAGAATTCACTCTAACAGTTCCTTGCCCAATTAATGAAAGTTCTGCACTTTATGAGTTGGCTTGTATAATTGCTCCACATTTAGATTATTGAATGTTACAATTCTTTCTTCTTTTTTCTGAAGGTACCATACCTGTCTTATATCCTTGAAGGTGCCATGCCTAATTCATGTAATGAAACAGTGAGGAGACAATTATCTTTAAATGCCCTTTTTATTTCCCAAATACAGAAGAAAAGCTCAGTTTACTTTACTGTTAACAACAATTTCAGTGTTGCTTTGATGATTCTTCTGAGACTATAGGAAAAACTCTTTTAGTGTGACAAATCTTCCTGCTTTCTCCATGATAATTCTGATGATTCATCTGACTGCTTTCCTCGTCACTGGGTCTTCCTTTGATCAGTAAGAACCAATGCTCTGTTTTTTTTTTCTCCTCAAACATGGGATCTCTGAGGGTCTTTTTATGGTGCCTTATTTCAAGGGAGGAACATGAAGTCAAATAGGCTTCAAAAAGAGATGTAGATCATTGTTCTTTTGCAGCAATTGCAGAATCTACCAAGAACATATTTGATTTTTTCCTTGAAATCCAGAATCAGGAAACAGAGAAGCGGATGCCTTCAACCACAATTCTATTCTGGCCCAAGACATCAATGTTAACCCAATTCAGCTGTTCTACTACCTCGGTTTTCTGCAGTGGAAAATACTTCACTTTTGCAGAAGGGCGAGAATCATGCAATGATATCCTGGCTTGTCTCTTGGGTTTGTTCTTACCATTCTTAGAAACAAACACTCTGCATGCATATTGGTTCATTATACCACACATAAAGAGTGTTCTCCTTAATTTCTGAAATGCTTGAGGTCTCCTTTTCATTCCGCAGTCTGATACTCTTATATGTGGAGGCCCATGGGCAGATCTTGGAACAATGTCCCCACTGATGTTGAGAACTGTTTGAATGTATGCTTTGGCATGATCTTTGTTGTTTGTTGTATCACAAGTGAAACCTTCCAGGGCACATGTGGGAATCCTGATCATGCAGTATCTCTTTTTTAATGGAACAATGGACACTTCTATTGGCAGCCAGGGTTCCAGAGCTTTCAGTCTACTGCTAGGAATTTTGCAATAGGTGTGATCATTCTTGACATGGGTGGAAATGCAAAAGTCATACAGTGCTAGCAAAACATGTTTGGCTCTAGCACATGTACTCACTGTATGTTCAAGTGGTTTGTTACTGATAGCATTCCATTGGAAATCAATGGACATATTGAGATTACTTCCTACAAAGGTGACAGCATCAGCTTTGTATACTTTAGTTGGAATGACATTGCAAGGACTAATGACTATTGGAACAAAGGTTGTGCCATCCCAACAGTCAAAGCAGCTTCTTGTGCTGTTTGCCAAAATCTTAGCACTGACCCATTTGTCATGACACTTTGAATATAAGCAATAACTATCAGGAACTACAAACATGATACTTTTGTTTTTGATTTCACAACTTTAATAATACAACATTGGCATAAAATGATTAAAAGGCAGAGACAATTGGTGACAAGTGATTATCTGACAGACTTCCAAGTGGATACAAATTGTCATACAGCAAGGCACTGACATCTAGGTCTAACATGTTCAGGTCAGCGATGGGAAATTCCTGATCCAACTCTTTGATTATCTGGTTGAGCCTCTCACCCATGCTGTGCTCCTTGTTCAGTCTCTCTTCCATCTCGGACATTCGCTGTCCCATCTTTTCTTCCATGTCATCAAACTTGTCAGTTAACTCCTTGTTGAGACCCCTTAGATGGTCTATGTCCAAATTGAGCATTCTAAGCTTTTCCTCCATCTCGACTTTCTCATGTAGCAATTCATCACGTTCTTTTGTGATAGCCTCCAGTTCAGCTTGAAGTAACTCAATGTCTGCAATTTCCTTCTTCATCCTATCAATGTGTGCCTGTTTCTCTTGAATTTCTTTGTCCTTTTGTGCCAGTTCCTGTTTTACCATCTTGGACCTGATGTAAACTTTGTTGTAAAGAACTCCAGCAACTTCTATTCCCATCTCGGGGCAGACACCATCTATGTCACACCAAGTAAACTTTCCAAGGGGAAGAAGCTTCAAGAGATGAGGTATACCATCTCTGTCAGGTACAGTGGCCTCTGATTGTGAGACAAAATTATATACCAGACCAGATACCATGGTCGCTCCAAATCTGAGGAAGTTGTTTTGTCTGTTCTCCCATTCAGGCTTCACCCAGAAGTTTATGCTAGAGTACATGTTTGTTTCAATCTTTAGATGTCGATTAGGTTGTCTCTTGTGATTGAGTCGTTCAGGTTCCTGAACGATGATGCTGCTCTTTTGCTTTTCTATCTGCCCATCTGTGTTTCTTGTTTGTACACCAATTCTTTTACATGACTGGTTGTTCGGGAAGTGCACTTTTAGAGTCAAATCACCTGATTCCTTCTCTTGCACTTGAACACTATCACCCAGATGAGCTGTCCCGAGTTTCACCTGTTCAACATGTTCCTGTTTGACCTTGGTCTCAAGTACCCTGTTGCATGAGAAACTAAGCTTCAGCCTTGTGCATACAATTGGAATGATATGTTCCTTGTTACCAAAAAACACATGCATGTCAAGCACATTTTCAGCATCTGGCAGGAGTTCATCCACTTCTATTCCTGCAGCTTGCAGGTCTGCTTTCATGTCTTTTGCTGTTACGCGGGAAGAAAATGCCACAGGGACAAAGATGGTGGTACAGATTGCCTTGGACTTCTGATTTTTTCTCTTTGAGTCCTGGCGTAAGTGAAGTCTCAAGTTGGTTCCATTGGTAAACTCACAGACATGTTCATATCTGGCTAGGTGACTCCTTGATGGCACTCCAGTTGGTAGCCTGCTGCCAGTTTTCTTACTCCAGGAAGTGTTATATTGAATTTGCCTTGTGCAAGCTGGATCCAGCATTGTCCTTGTTGGGCTTTCTCTCATGAGAAAACAGGATTTGTTGATGACCTGTTTGCCACATGATTTGCAGGACACACCTTCAAGCCACATAGGATAGGTTGCTTCTATTCCTGGCTCCCACATATCATTGTGTGACAAGTAGCATGAGGAACATGCCACATCTACAGAGTACAACATGACATTGGACCTTGTCAAGTGCATCTGTACACTGACAATATCCTTGTCACTCAGCTGATATAGCGATTGGCTTTCGTCCATAGGCTTCGGGTCCAATTCAATGCAACCAAAGCCATACATGAGCTCCAAATACTGAAGGTGAATCCTACTCATGATTTCTGTGCAGGTGGTGAGAAACAAAGGAACAAGAGGCTGACCTCTTTCTTTTGTCTCCTCAAAGAAGTCTATGACATGGGTCCTGCCTTCCGAATATATCACTCGCTGTGTGTCTATGGCTGCAAGAACAGGGAAGTCATTGCATCTCCGACCAAGTGCCTTTTGTTCCAATGTTTCACTGTCTGCATGGAATATTTTCATCATGACATCATTGCATGCTTCAGCATATGAGAGTGAACCATTTAGATGCTTTGCAATGGCATCTGGTAATCCCAAGACAACAGCACGGACTCCAGAGGTCAGCTGTGGGAAGGAAGTGTCCTGCTCTACCTGGCTGGTGTTGCATATTGTGTTGTCGACAACAAACACATCCTTTGGGTCTATGACTTCATTTTTGTCTGTTGCCCACTTTGCTGGATGGAGGAGAAATTGTGCCAGTGTAACAGATGGGCAGGCCTTCATATCAATGATAAGTTGGGTGGGGTCACACTGACCTAAGATTCTAGCCCATACATTGTAGTTGAAAATCAAATGTGTCAGGTTGGTGAATCTAACAAACCTTGTCTGGAAAGGGAAGTGCCCATCCATGTCATTCCTTGAAATAAAATTTGGATTTGTTTTATCCACATTGATTAAAACCCTGTTTTTTCTCAGAGCCATTGATGCTCTCTTGTTTAACTTCCTTCTCATGATGATGTTCTCTACAGGCTCTACCATGATAGGCTCTGTAGTCTGTAACACAGGTAACAACTCTCCTTTACCCGTGAGTTCTTGAACTGTCTCAAGCCTGTACTTTGCAGCTTCATCTTCTGCTAATTTTCTCTTTTTTGATTTTGTAGTTCGTTTGAGCTCTTTCACCTTCCTTTTCTGACTGACAACATTGAACTTAGGCTTGGGTATGTCCTCCATGATTCATATGTGGAACTTCAACTGATGCAGAGCTCTTTATATATACTCTGTTCTTAAATGCAAATTTTGGTCACATGACTGATTTGCATATTGACTTTCAGCAAGGTGTCATGTGTCTTTAAATTGTCCAATCACTGAAATTCAAGGACTAATATGCAAAAGTGTTGTCATGTGATAAAGCTCTAATTTGCATATTGAGATAAAACTATATAAGCACAGAAGGTTTGAACTGGTTAAAAACAAAGGAATGGGCTTTTCCCTAATGCCAAGGGTTCATCATGACAGCGTCTCCAGCAAAAGATATACTACTATACATCATGGAGGAACAACACAAATTGAAGAAGGGTTTGAGAAAAGCTGTGGACTATGTAATGCAAAAGCATACCATAACATTCAATAATAATACAAGAAAACTGTTTAACACAGGAAAGTCTCTGGAGGCTGCTTTTGTTTCTTCTGCCAGAGAAATGTTCAAGGACAATATGTGTAGCTGGGGTAGAATACTCACTGTCTACATATTTGGAGCCTGTTTGACTAAGACATACAGAAAAGAGGGTGTACAAGTCAACCTTATTTGGCTTTCAGAGGTAATGGATCTTTGCATCATGATAAAATGGGGCAAGTGGATTGAGGAAAATGGTTCTTTCAAAAGCATGGAATCACACTTTCCAGAACCCATTGAAGACACCATTTTCAGAGGACTTTTGACAATAGCTGCTGTTGGATTGACTTGTATAGCCATTGTTTCAATATTCTAATAGCTATGATAAAGTTAAAGACCCATGTCAAGATAATCAAAGTCTCATTTTATGTTATTGATATGATCATGACTGAAGACAGATTAGTGTAATGGGATTGCTTCATGTTTTATTGAAATAAACCATTAAAAGATATCTTGAATTCTTCTACCTTTGACATCTAAGTAATCAGTGATTTAGTTATTCATCTAGGAATAGCAGATATTATCATGAGGAGACAAAATATTCTTCATATAATGTAAATGAAATATTGATTTATTCAAATTTTCATGGCACCCATTGATTAAACCATTATGGCATGTTCACTATGATTTCTAATAAACCAGCTGCTAATCAATTTACCCTCTCTCATAATTAAAGATGAACATGTATAACTGTTTATGAATCAAAAATATTGTTCTATGTTATCTTTTCAAAACAAGACAACTAAATTCAGTTTGTTTTCATTTATTCACTCATTGCTGCAGCACCTCCCAAACATGCGCAGCTCTCACCCAGGTCTAGGCACTTCTTGTGGACCTCATTGTTGCAGTGGTGGCACTTGACCAGCTGATGCTTAGTAGACAGCTTGCTGAGATGCAGTCTTCCTTTGCATATGGCACACTTTGTCGTTGATTTCACAACCTCTTTTGGCTGCTCCTCCCAAGACTGTGGTGTTGTGGCATCTCTGGGGGCCTGCTCTTGCATGTCCAAGACAGAGCTGAGAATGTTCAGTTGTCCCATTTTCCTCTGTAGCAGGGCATGTGATATCTGGCCATGTTTGGAGAGTGAACTTTGCATGTTCTCTATCCAGCGTTTGGCTCCACTGAGCACCAACTGAGTTAGCTCCTTATTGGACTTGTTCATGCTAGCAAATGTGTAGGTATTGGGTCAACTGTCCTTTTTAAATAGTATCTAAGTATGCAAATATATCGGTCACATGACTGAGTTGTCCAATGAGTGAGCAGATAAGCCAGTCACATGTTAAGAAATACTGTTTACTTTTCTAACCAGCTTTCAAGTCATGTGACAGGACGATGTGCTCATTCAATGGAAGGCTCTGTCATGTGACTGGAACACAAATTTGCATATCCACATTTCCTTGAGTGCAAGAACTATGATGTGTTCATTCATTGGATAGCTCTGTCATGTGACTGAATCACTAATTTGCATATTGATATTTCCATAAATACAAGACCCTGCCTGCACTAGACATCATTATGACATCAGGACCATGGATTGCAGTAGACAAACAGCTGCAGCCAGGGCATTCAATGCTCTGACTGGACTAGAGTCTTGGGCAGTATATATGAAGAGACAGCTGTCTCTGGGTCAACTGGACCGTGACTCCCAGCAAGTTGGCATAGGATTTATGCTTGAGACAACAGAAGCTATTGCTCCTATATTGAACACAGCTGATCAGTTAGCGTTAGACTGGTTAGCAACCAAACTGCAAGAACCTACTCTTGTGCAGCCACCAACAGATTCACCAGCAAGTCCAGATCCTGTCAATGATGATGTGGGATATGACACGGATGGTAGTGAAGATGACCTTCCGCCATTTGTCCTACCATTTAGAGGAACTAGGACATCTACGGAGGAAGCCATTGTGATATCAGATGATGAGGGTGATGAGGTACCAAACTTAAATGACAAACCATCTACTGTTGAGAAGAATGTCCCCCGAGACAATGATGACTTTGACGATGAGTTACCAGACATTCCACCTCTAGTGGAAGTAAACAGAGCAACAGAACAATCTGCGAGCAATGAGGGTGACAGGAGAGGGCAGAAAAGGCAGCTTGAAGGAGATGATCCAGAATCTGATACCTGTGCCATTTGCTTTGAGCCATTGACAGAGTCTTCAGGATCAGCAGGAAGATTGATGACTGTTGGCAAATATCGTCTATCAACATCAAACCTAACAGCAATGACACCATGCAACCACACGTTTCATGGAAGCTGCTTGAAGAAGTGGAAAAGTAAGCATAGCAGCTGCCCAGTTTGCAGAAGTAACCTTCATGGCATTCTCTTTGGTCCATTAAAAGAAAAGAAAAACTAAAAACTTGTTCAGTCTTATTATTTCATTCCTGTGATCACCTGTCATTGTAGTTCATAATCTGTTCCCATTCAGAAGCACACATCTGAGAGCAAAATATATCACCTTTTCCACATGCTAAACAGCACTCATGACAGGTGTTCCTTTCACAGTTCGCACAACAAAACATTTGGTCCCCTGATAACTGTTTCTTGGGACATATGTCACAGTCGTAGAATATGTCTTCTGCTAAATCAGTGACAGTCGTACTATATCTGTCATGCCAGTCTAGTTGTTTTGTTATAGTCTCAGTTTCTATTCCTGATATATAGTCTAACAGTCCCTGAAAAGATAAAGTGTCATCTTCCTCTGGTAGTGTCACCGGTGTTGGATTGTATGTTGTCAATGTCTTTGATTCTGATGTGCGGAGAAATTCTATTATCTCCTGTAATTGTTCATCATCATTCTTGGAAGAAGCCATTCTTTAACTGTTTACCCACCATGCATTAATAGTCAATCATAACAATGTGGATTTAGATTTTAGTTGTGTGGATATGTTAATGATGTTGCTGTTTTAGAGACATCAACTTGAATATGATGGATGACACAGGGAAGACAGCTCTACCTCCTGAAAAAGTTATCTCTGACCTCCGTGTAGAGAACTCTCTTTTGAAGAAACAGCTATCAGATTTCCAAATCTCACACATGAACTTTCTGGCATATCAAAGACACAGAGCTTTAGAGAATTACAGTCAAGTATATCGAGCATCTCAAATGAATGGGAAAGTCAAGTGTGATATCACCAGCAAAGATGACCATAAGTTGGATGATGAAAATGAGGATATCATTGATGTACCCATGGCCAAAACCCTGCAAACATCTGGTTATCCAGCCTCACCACCACCACAAGCTCTACCCGAAAAACATAATATGCTTGAGTGCCCTAAGTGCCACCAGCGGTTTTCCGAAGATCAATCAGTGCTGTTTATTGAACATCATAATAAGGTCATCTCATCAGGGGTAACTGATCTTGTTCGAGGGAAGTGATACATTAGGATGACAACTAAATAAAAGAAATCAAAATATTGTACCATTTCCCATTGTATTACTTAAAATTCTGCGGATGTAACCTCAAATTTAACGTCAAGAGTAAAATAATAGCCAATTATGACCATAAGAGAATATTTGATGAGCTGCTCACAGAACTCTATGGACATAGAGAATCATTTTCCTCTCAGATAGATATGATGACGGATTCTTCGGAAAAAGTAAAATGGCTATGACAGCAACATTGACTATACATGAGATAACATCTGTGATCTTAGAAGGGAAAATGTTCTTTTAAAGAAACTGAAGAAATGATTTTCTTTCAAAAATGATGTAATCCATAAGCATGATGATAATGTTGCATGAACTTTTAATGACACATTGAACATCTCAGATTATTGGTGTTATAGAATAAATAAGAATATGATAATTCTTTTCAGATTTTCAGTTTTATTGCTTTTCAGGATACATTCAACATTTTTTTTTCATATAGGTACTTGTTATATTTCACCGGATCAGTTTTCTGAACAGCATTTTGTCTTCTTCCCTTCTAAGAGACTTCATAAAAAACAAACGTCTACGACTTTCTCTCAATTGGCTTGCATCAGCCTGCTCAGGTGGATGTACTTCTTGTAGCTGCAGCTGTAGTTTTATAGACGGGTCAAATTCCAGAAATGCCATACAGGTTGGACATAATTTGCTCCTGGTAGAGGCCAAACAAGTATCCAAATGCCTTTCTTTCAATGTCATGTTTTGTCCCAAGAGAGAGCACTTGGAGCACATCAAGCTTTTACTGTCCGCCATTTCAAAACAAGACCTCCTGCCTTGACAAATTGTAGTTTGCATGCAATCTGAATGACCAACACTCAATACAGTATGGTTCTTTGGGTTAAACAGAGATAACATGACACACATGTTTGAGTCATCCCTGTAGCACCTGTGCTCTAATCTCTCTGAATCCAAGAAATATCCAAAAGAGGAAGGTCTCTTGGTCAAACCCCAGTGGGTCAAGAGTTCCATGCAGTATGAACACATGACCATGTTGCATTTCTTAGAAAACGTTCCCCCTGCTGTGGCTTGGTGGATACACTTCATTGATCTCACTGGAAATATCTGATATTGGACATAGAGAGAACACATCCTCATATACATCAGAAGTACAAATTTAACATATTTCTTCATTTGGGGATTCAAACTTCTAACAAAAGCTCTGAGTATCCTAGGCTGATGACACTGTATCAGTCCTTCCAGAACACCAGCAGTTTGGTCTGCCCTCACATAATGCAAAGCTACCAAAGGGAAAGTGTGTGAGACTTTTCGAGACAGTATTAAATGCAGTCTGTTCATGTCTTGGTGTTCTTCAAATGATGTGGGATCAATATTTATACTGTGCAAACACCTGAGAATGATTGAGTTCTGACGATGAACAGGCAACATTTTTGGTTTGGGTAGCAGGTATGTAATATTAACATTTCCATCCTTGGCATACATTTCCTCCATCTTGGATAAACGATACTTTACATCCACCAACATCTGGACAAGAAACTCATTACCAGGCAAAGATAGTGTTCCATATACCAAGTGGAGAAGTGCAAATCTCTTGTCTCCTTTCTTTCCTCTCATATGAGAGAAAATGAGCTGATCGTAAGCCTCTGAGAAGCTAGCATGGACATCGATAGAGGGATCTATGGTCCTTTTGTTTCCTAGAAAGTCTCTCAGCCACCTAGCAAACTTGGTTGCACAGTCTCCCTCATCAACTAAAGGTGAAAGCAGTGGATTCAGAATGCTCACAACAACCAGAACGATAATTTTCTGTATAATCCTTTCAAATGAACAAGCATCGAAAGAAGACAGCACACAGCAGTCCCATGAGCAGTCCATATATCCACAAGAGATTTCCTTCTGTATCTTTTTGACTATTTCTCCCATGACCATCTGTAAAATCCAATTCCTTTTTTCCAGTTAGCAACAGGGTGGCATCTTGCCAAGCAGCTCTAGGTTCTGAGAGAAGTGTCAACTCTGTAATATTCAATTTCATTTCTTGTGATGCTTTTTCAACAATGTCTTTAACAAATACATTTCCCGGGATGCAAATGCTGTCTTTGTTCCCACTGTAAATCAATCTCAGTGTAATGGAGATAAAGTTATCATGAGTGTCACATACTATATATTTATCTGTCTTTATGGACACATCTCCATCATACTTGCATAGTGACCTAAGGACAATTTTCTCTATTTGATTTGTTCCTACACTTGATTTAACCCCATCCGTTTCTTTTGAGAGAGACATTACGTTGTATATTTCATCTTTCTCCAATTTCATTGTGCCAAATAAAACAACAACAATGTCCTCACAACATTGCCTCATCCTTGTTATTCCCCACCACATGACCAGTTCATGCCCAACTGTTTCTATGAACTCACTAAACTTCAGTAAATTCAAGAGGCTCAAACTGCTATGGGTGACTTCTTTGTCAGATGCAAAGCATGTAACCACTAGGTCTCCATTTTGCAGCTGATTCTTTGAAACAACTTTCCTCTGAAACCTCTCGCATATTTCCTTTATTACAGTGTCCATCTCATCACAGTCCATCTCTGTGTGTGCATAAATAAGAACAATGTGATGACTGCCACAACACTCACAGTTCCCTCCATGAGAGCATGAAAAGATAGTGGGCTCTTTATTCTGTTGAGTAATCCAATTTCGACTATCTTGACTTCAGTATATCTCTTGGCGGTATGCCATTTGCTCTCTTCCCAGTATGAGCTACCATTGAAAGCCGTCTGAAGTTGCAAAAGGGCTGCAGTACATAGCTTTACGCCACTCGGTTTGATATGAGTGAGGCAAAAGATGAAAGGGTCACTCAAAGGTTGAATTGGATCTGGAGGTAGCATTTCGAGAGTAACATCTTTTAACAAATTCACAGGAAAGGTTCTCTCACTGTCACTTAACCTACAAGGACGTCTGTAACATACCCCGTTTTGTGAAATTTCAGTACAAGAGAGAAAGAACGGTGGTACAGTACAACTAAGATGGAAATCAGCTGTGAAGTGATTTGTGTAACTCCCTAGTGAAAATTGCCTAGATCCTAAACCATATGAAATCACATCATCATCTTTTATAAATGTTGGCTCACTATGGCATGTTGCAAATGGAAGAATCTCACAGTGCCTCAAGCATGTATCACCCTGATGATGATACATTTTCTTGATCTGATGTTTTTCATTGCTTAAAGTGATTTTCATTTTCTTCTCTTGGATGAAAAATCTTTCTTCGTGGTATTGAAACCTAGACCCGCGCAATAGTCTAAGACGTAAACCTTTTGTGCCCTGGAAAATGATGTAGGAGCCTTTAAAGGAACTTAGTGTCCCATTCCTTCCATAGCACTGTAAAATGGAATATCCGTCTTTATGCCACTGTAAGTGTTTGGACACACAACTGACTTTGTCTAAGGCCTCCCATATTGGACCATCAAAAATGACAGGTATCTGAGGAATGTTGTGCCTGTATGGTTCTGAAAATGTTGGTTCATGTGCACGTAATCTAAGATCAAAATTCATGGAAAGGCAGAATGTATTCTTGGTATAAAATGCAGTGACATTCATGGGTACAAGCTCTGTATGTAGTGCTCCAATTGCACAAATTGGAATAAAAAGTATCAATATTAGCATTATATATTTGCAAAGACAGATACGGCAATGATGTTACTGTGTCTTGTGCATCTTTTAATTCATTTCAGTATTTCTTATGCAGTCTTACAAACAAGCTTTGGTTATTATGGCACAGCAGAGGAGTTGTCTACAATATCTGCAAGTGATGGCATAAAACCATATTTTCTCCGACCGGATGGTTTTGTGCCAAACTGCACTGACTATGCATGCATACATACTTTGATGCTCACATCTCCTTTCACATGCGGACATAAAGTTCTGTCGTATGTACATGAGCTCGTCCGTGTTCACCGTGGAATAAAGTTACTTCCAAGTTGTGTTGAGAAGCAAACAATCACTAGGATTTCTGGACCATCTGAAAACATGGGAGTGGTCAATCTTTTGTCTAGTGGTCTTGCAGTCTTAGATGCAGGGTACATGCCTTGTACTGTTATTGTTCTAGACTACAAGGATGTGTCCATCCAGAATGTTGACATTGACAACAGTGGTTGTATTCTCAAGTCGAATGAACAGTTTGCTACCCTTCCTTCATATCTCTCTGCAGCAATAGTCCTCATGACGAGTTCTCCAGAAGTACAGAATATCAAGCTCCATAATGTACAATTGGTGGCAGAAAACAACAGCTTGCTCGCTTATTTTGGAATGGATTCTGAGTCAGAAGGAATATTAGCAAATGTGTCTTTCACCATGCTGCATAACAATAGCATTTTCCTGGACATGCTCTCTGGTGATGTTGTCTTTGATGACAGTGTGAATGTTAGATCATTTGTACTGCATGGCAGTAGAATGCCTTTAACTTCACAAACAGATAGATTTATAGGACCAATTGTTTCTGTGAAATTGCTATCAAGAGCAAACAATGAAGAAACTAGATATCTAGCATATAAGACATTATTTATTGTTTCTTCTATAGTGGCAGCTCTCCTGTTGTTGTATACTGTAACGAGCCTCGTCCATGTACCAGAGGCTCGACCAATCACGGAACCATCAGTGTGATGTCTTAGTTCTTTTGAATGGGAAGTGATTGTGAATGAAATCATGTATTTTGTGAAGTGCCTTCTTCATAACATGGAGTGAAGCTCTCAGGATGTTGCCAATGACAGGTTTAAGCATTGTGAAAATCACATAAATCCAGATCCCTTTTGTGTAAATGAACTGGGATATAGTTTGTCCACCAACTACCCCTGCACATAAATCTGTCTGAAAATTAAGAGAGCATTTCTTGTGTAGCCCATCAACACCTAAAGCCTGAGTACCAAATGATGGATAGACGAGCCACAGCGGATATGATATGAAAATTCTAGTTAGTGTTATGGAATCGTACCACACCATCTCCTCACATAATGGATTCCCAAAGATTTTTGCAATAAAGTACCTCAAAATCACACCCAAGTGTTTGAATTCATCACATGTTCCATCAGTCAGACTTGCAACAGCCCTGAGCTTGCCATAATCCTTATGTGAAAAAAGATGGACAAGTTTGTTCAGAAGATAGGCAATATGTCCAGCCACATTTTGAATTGCAAAGCATATGCCGAAAGTCAAAATAGAGAGCATATAGAGGCCAATCACAGTGTACCAGAATGCTGGATTTATAAGAGTGAAGAGTGACTTCACAACAATTACAAATGGGTTCATTTATTGAACTTTTTTTATTGAACAGAACAAAGATATTTTTTCTCAACAATACAATTGTTGTTTATTTTGGCCTTGTCTATAAGTCCTTTGTGCTACTTCAGCTACCAATGATGCCTTTTCCAATGAGTGGGGCTTTTCCATGAATTTGTTGAATACAGACAAAGGGTGGTCGACCTTGTTCACTATGTCCTCCTTGCATTCAGGAGTTGTCGCATCTATATACTTCTGAAGGAATACCATGTATTCATTTTTGTCCATGGTTGGCAAATGTTCTGTGTCCACCTTTGAATAACTTTGGGCAATACATGATGCTTTATTGAACTGACCAAAGTCATGCAATATACGAGGTGCACTTGAGGGGTCTTTCTCTTGTTTCACGTTTATTATATCGTCTGTCTGTAGACAGGCACTGTTGTCACTTAGTCCAATCATCAGTCTGCAGGCAACTTCATGTATGTTACAGAGGATAACATCCTTCTCTTCCCGGTTGTAAACTGTTGTTTTACAGGAGGGACACTGGATGCTCTCAGCATTGACATCTACTGCCTGCAATTGAATCCAGCGGCGTAGACAGTCCTTGTGGAATATATGCATGCCGTTACTGTGATCTGCACTGAACCTGGAGCTTTCCGCTTTTATTTTCTTTGAAATGAACTGGATATATTGCTCATAGTTCTCTACATTTTCTGTAGATGTGCCAGGAGGCAACCCATTCTCTTCCAGAAACTGCCTTTCTGCATCTCTGTATACACAGTTGAATCCTTCCACTGGCCGGTTAGAATATTGTTCTTGGCAAATGGGACAATGTTCTTTCCTGAAGGTATTAACTTCTTCATCATATAACTGATTAACATTTTCCTCTCTTTTCCAAATACATGCCTTCACTTTGGGGTATTTGTTCAAATTCTGTAAGAGTTTTGCATTTGAATGCTCAAAATCAGTGGTGTCTATGCAATTAGCATTCGATACTGTTAGTTTTAAGTTCCATTCTGATACATCCTGAACAGCTTTTAACATGCTGTGAGTATCAGTGGATTCCTTTCCATATGCCACATCGGCAGTCGATTCGATGACCTCCACAGGAACCATGCATTTGTCACCGTGCCTTGCCAACCTCACTTTGAATAGGAATTTCAGTCGTCCATTGGCATTTTTGTTTATGTAATGAATGAGTTTACAGAACAGAATCCAACAGTTTTTCTTGAGTGTGTAGACATCTACATGGTCAGCATACTGCTCATAGATCTGGTTGAGAAGCAGGATCAAGACATTTCTGACAAGTGCATAACCACTGTCTGTGAAAAGATACATGGCATTGGCAGTGTTGGCAAACAGGTGGGCAGTAGCCATAATGAAAGTTTTCAGATTTGGATCAGACTTCTTGAGGACCCCTAACAAATATATGACAAGTTCTCTGTAATCTGCCAAACTCACTTGCATGTTGATAGGTTGAACTACATCTAACTGATATGTGTTCTCCAAATCTGTGATGTCAGAAGACTTCACTTCAATCTGTGTCAAGTCCATGATAGAGCAGTTTGGTTTGTCTCCATCATAATTCTTGATCCTCTTGTAAATTTCCATGTCTGATATATCATCAGGTGATTTACGCTTCTTGAATGGCTGTGTTGTAAATTGATTGTCTTTCATAGCTTTCCTGTATATGTCAACATTGTGCTGAGCAGCCTCTTCATCATGTGCAGTCAGGGAAGAGATGACTGCCAGTGCTATTGTTGAGCTACACCCTTCTGTAGAACCATGTGCAGGAATGCTTTGGATGACAGAGCTGGGTCGAGCTGCACCAAAGTTCAAATTTCCTGCTCGTTCTAATTCTTTGTGAAGATCCTCTGTGAAGATACTTGCTACTTTTTTTGCAGTAGCTTGTGAGTTTTTTATTCGCTCATTCATGTTATTCATTTCCGTTAGTACGGAGGTCTGCAACTTAAGAGCTGAAAGCCAGCCATGCATGTATTTTTCCATCTCCTCGGGTTGTAGCATACCCTTAGTCAGGTAGTTTACATGTTCCTTACACAAGTTCACAACTTCATAGTTCCGTTGTTGTTCTTGCTGGCTACATTCATACACTTCCATGCACTCTTGGTACTTGTTTGTCAATCTCTTGAGCTCGACTATGATTTGCCAGTTCTTGAAATGCACAGGCAAAAACTCATATACAACTGTACCTAGATTAGTTTTTTCTCTAAGTTTTCCATAGTCAAATATGTTTAGTAATCCATGTTTCTCTAACCAAACATACTCGTTTTGCACCTGTGTATCGACTCCCCACTGGTTCTTCAATTCAGATAATGTTTTCAGTTCATCAGAACTAACATTGTGAACTTCTTGAACATGTTTGGACTGCTCTACCATAGACCTGAAACGGCTACGACACATTTCATTGACTTGCTTGGCATTTCTGAAGCCACATTGATAGGGAAAGCCTATGATTGATTTCTTTGCAAACACATTGTCTCTGAGGTCTGACATGTGATGGACAAAAAAATCTTTGAGATTCCTCCAAAAATACTTGCATAGGTTTTGTTCAGTGAAATTAAGAGCCCCCCCAGGTAGAGACTTGGAAGGGCTATCAGGGTCACTGTTCAATGCAAATATCCATGGTACATCATGTTTGATTTCCATATTTTCCTCATTTTTCCGTGAAGCACAGAGGAACATCCTGCTCAGTTTTTCTATGTAGACGGAAGATGACATTTCATCTGGAAGGTATTTTTCCTTTAGATGCAGGATGACACCATTCAAACTCCGCCTTCCGTTCCCTGCTTCTATATAATGGTTGACATTGTGGCAGAAGTCCTTTGGTAGGCAAACAAAGGAGTAAGGAAGAGTGCCCTTTTCTATTGTATAGGGGTAGGTAAATGTCTTGGCCGCCAATTTTATCCTAACCAATGCACTAGCCTCCAGCCAGTTATCTTTATCACCTTGCAATTGTACCTGCTCATATTGCTTGAGCTGTGTCAATAGAACACAGATTTTCCTTTCACAGCAAGCTGGTGATATAGCATACATTCCTACCCTCAGATTGGTATCCGTTTCATCTTCTCTAATCTGCAGGTATTTCCTCCACTTTGAAGGACGCCCTCTGTCAAACAGTGGATCTGGGAGACTTTCCCGAATGAGAATAGATGCCAGGTCTTTCTCTGTGAAAATGTTGAACATCAATATGTCTTCCTTACACTTTTGAATGACATCAGACACAACATTGGTCAGGTTTTTTAGGCCCTGCCCTCTTTTACTGTCAGGTTCTATGTGCCCTATGAGTGAGAATGTTGTATATGGCAACAGGTGGAAAGCGATACCTTTGGTTTTCAGGTCGGTCAATATTGATGCTATCAATTCTTCTTCATGAAGATAAAAGCCATTTTTTGCCTTTTTGCAAGCTTCAACTGCTCTAACACAGAGCTCAGCCAATTCTCTCAGGTTCTTAGGAACGGAGAAAGAACCCTCATATTTTATTCCTAGAGGTCCATTCAACATTGAAAGATAAATGTCAGAAAAATCATTTCTGGATTTGTTTTTATCATTGAAGTATTTCGCTCTTTTAGCTCTTATATCAAGGAGGCTCATAATAATGATTCTGAATTTCTAATATGTTTTATTTCACAAAAGTCATCATCAATACACTTTCAGTTGATGCTTGAGGCTGTATCAGTTAGGTCTATTTTGTACTTTTCCTTCTTAGTTTCCCATTTCGAACCATGCTTGTGCACACTGAATATGGCATTTATATGATAGATGAACATAACTATGCCTGAGAGGATAATGATCGACTCCATGGCAGACCATGAAAATAATTTACATATTGGATCCCTATCTGCATTCACCATACAACGTCCTGTCAACAGTGATGCAAAACCAAACATGAAGAACACCACCAATGGGAGAATATGTTCTGCTATTTGAATCCATCCTTTAGGCTCAGACAACAGGCGCAGCACTTTCATCTTTGGCTCTTTCTGACAGGTCCTGTAGGATATCCATATAAGCATGATGGCAACCACTGACATTTTTAAGAAAAAACATATCTGAAGAGGTAATAGCACTTTAGGCCAATCAGACACTCTATTGAGATCCCCGTTTGCTTCATGGAAAGCTCTGACTAGCAAAATTATCTGTGTGCCTTCCAGCAAATTGTCTACAGCCTTAAAGATATTATTTGTCAAGTTGGTAGAAAATATCCTGCTCATTCTGAACCTCCACCAATCCATGGACTGGGTCACTTCCATCGAAATGGATTCCAGTTCTGTCATGATATTTTTAGTCTTCAGATTTCTCATCTCTACGGCATTGTCTTCGTCCAAGCACCACTTCTTTTGCAGAGAGCTTGTGTGCCTATAGTGATTATATATAGCCAATAGGTGATGGATCATATGGGCCACCATAGCCGTGCATATTATACCTTCAACTGCAGACAGGTTCATGTTCTTGCAAAATGTAAGTTGTGCTGTTCTCCCCCCTAAGTGACAACCTCCAATAGAGGCAGCACACAAGAGAAACATGATGTAAGTGACAACAGGAATTACATGTTCAAATACTGGAAGGCAGCTGTGAAGTTCTTCGTAAATCATGAAAATGGTATGCTTCCTCTCCTTTTGGACAAAATTCTCTGTTACCATACCAAGTGCAGCTAATTGTACCAGCAGCCTGAGTGCAAATTGGATGTATGTAGGAAGCATGATAACAAAAGTGTTTATGTTTTGAAAGTTGCCCTTGCTTTTTCGAATAAATTCAATGATCAAAAGGACTTGCATTATGTTCAAAACAAGAGCAATAATGCTGTTCACATGGAGTACAAAGTTTGGGGTGAAAATTCTTCCCATCCTGAATTCCCAGTACTTCCATGTTGAAGTTAGATCACGGTCTATGGCATCACACTGCTTGATTACTACATCAGCAGTGTGGTCTACTGCATTTCCAACACTTCCAATGAATTTTTTGGTTCTTTGGAATTTATTTAGCCCCTCTGGTTCCTGAAGATTCGAATATCCCCTATAAGATTTTGGGGTGTAAGCCTTCATAGTTATAACTGTCTCCAATCTCACTTTCATTAATGAATTTGAAATGAGGAGAATTAAACCATCATGAATACCTGGAAGGCTTATGAAGTAGACGATGGTACAATTGAATTTGCAAGTCCCTATCTGTCCAAGGAATATAGGGTATCTGCTCTGTCAGTTTTGAACGTTGGAAAATGGAAAGAGATTCTTAGCACCAAAGAAACCTCTCCTACGAAGCCAATCCATGAAATGGTTGTTGGGATTTCACTGCTAAACATAGAACTCCCAACACCATTGTATGAAATTCAGTCAATGGGGAAGAAGTGGTATGCAGAGGGAAAAAGAGCAAGAGGCATTACACATCTTCTGGCGAAACATCTCAGTGAGAGGAGGTATATCTCCAGAGGATACAGAACTAGGCGTAAACACAGGAGATACTGTCAGAACTGCTTGAAAGTAGGTATTGCTGTTGACAAAGAACTGAAGGACTTTGCCATGGGTAAAACATCATTCCAAGATCTCTTTTATGAAGACTCAAAGAACATCATAGAGCATTTATTTAAAATGGACATAACCCTTGTATCATCTGGTGTTCTGGTCAGCAATTGGTGCCCAGAGAAAGATCATGCAATATTATCAGGAACAGAGATAGATCTGCTTGGTTTCAATCATGAACAGAGGGAATTAGTCATAATAGAAATAAAAATTACTTCTTCAAGTTTTCAAGACTTACACAGGCAATACAAACGGTGTAAAAAGGACAACTTCACTGGTCTGAGAAAGTGTTTATTAGGACAATACATTGCTCAAGTTGTTTGCACAATGAAAATGTATGAGAAAACGTATCATGGCACAAATAGCTATGGACTGTTAATCATATGTGAACATCGTAACAGCACCCCATATTCCATTGAAATAAAGAGTGAAGATTATGATGAAAGAATTTTCTGTGATTGGATGCCTGGTTTCTAAAATAAACTTGCAAATGATGAAATTACTTTGTTTTCTCTGTTGTGTACCTTCCTTTTACCCCGGTCCTCAATGGGCGACTTTCAATGTTGTTAATTCCATATGCGTCAGCCATGACTTGTATTCCTCCATCTGTTCTCCGTGAATTCAGGCGCAATGATTCCGAGAACCTTGTTTCACTGTTGCTGTTTTCCTTCAATGGTGATTTGCTCTGCCAACTGTCATTCCTACTTGAAACAGCTTCCACAGATGCTCCATTATGAGATGCTCTAGAATCTAGATATTGCCTCTCAAGAAACCCAATGTTTGATTTCCCACTGAAAGAAGTGTAGAGAGGAACAGAATTTATCTTCTCGACCACCTTCCCTGCCATCTCTTTTCTTTCTATTGTTGCCCGTCTGTGAATATTATCCAGTCCATGGAATATGGTTTCTGTGTCATACAGAGGAACTCTATTCTCTGGAAACAGCACCCCATATATGAGGTGAGCCTCACTGTAGTTTCTTGTTGCATAAGGGTTTTCAGTATACCAACCACCTGGGAGATCACCAACAATGTCAAATTGAGTGAGGTCAAAGCCAGCTGAGTTGTAGTTCTCTCGCAGGTGGCGCCCGTTTAATGGAACAAAATGGTGCTGATCTAATAGTGGATGTGATCCAGGTAGTCCTTCCACTACAAAACCCAGGTTCTTCCACCAATTGAATGGTAGCGTGAACTTGCCATCAACAGAAAGGTGCTGAGTGACATCCAGTAGAGTGGAGGGTATGCCAGAGTTCAGGTTCTTAGATACTGCATTGTGTATCACACGTCCTGAACTAAGAGGGTCTATAATAAAGCAATTACCATTCACCCGTGTGGTTATATCTAAGCCATTGTTTGCTGTGGGTGTTGTAACTGTACTCATATTGCCAACTGCATACATCATATTGTCTTTACCACCTGTGTAAAGTCCCACCATTCCAACTGTCATGTTGCATTGGCGGATAACACGGTACTTCCTGTTCATGAGACATGAGTGGCCTATTTCCTTTTCTATGGAAGGTGTGTATCTAATCATGTTCAGATAGGCAGCCATGACTCTGACTGTGAAGGGTTCATCTGAGGTTTTCCTAAGGTATTCCCATCTGTGACTCACAAAGTGGTCAAAGAAGTTATTGTTTCTTGAATATGTTTGGTCACATATGACATCAATATCACATTTGAACAGTGGATCATAAGCTGTTACATCATGTAGATCATTTTGCTGATAATCATTTTCATCCTGATATTTTTGGACAGCACTCTGGAATTCAGATAGCTGCAAATTGCTTGGAAATCCATATTTGAAGTATGGCTGTCTGAATGTCTCCTCACGTTGTGTGTAGATATTTCTACGACACTCATTTGCCAACCTATAGTTAACAAAATCCACAGGAGCTTCCATGGTGTAAATGTGTTCAAAGATCAGTGGTACCACACAGAGAGAATAGAACCTGTATGCTGCTTTTGTCTCCCTACTGCAACTTTCATTGTGACTGACAGGATCCTCCAGGTTTTGAAGGATATGCTACTTGGACAGTCGGTAAGAACACCATCTGGTATGTCAACTCTAGGGAAAAGCCCAGCCAATCTGCTAGCAACACGAAATAATGCTGCTCTGGCTCTCACAATTTTCCATAGGTGCCCAGCTGAGGCATCAACTAATTCTTGAGATATTGTTTTTGTGGGTGTATTGGTCATATCCTTCGTTAATTGTAATGCTCGCGTGGCTAGAGTAGCAAGAGCATCAAAGTACCTTGGTATGCCAGCAAACCGGCTGTACCCTTCATATCTCTGAAGGTCTTTTATAAGATAAGCAACCAGCTCGTCATCGAAGCTTGCATTTGCCAGGTCTGTTGTTCTTTTAAATCTTTCATCTATCTGTTTCATCATCTTGAAGTCAAAAGCTGTCCAACTTAATTGAGCACATTTTCTGAGAAAGCCCTCTAGTTCATTCAAGTCATTTTCATCTAGGTGCACCTTATTTGCCAGCCAGTCTTTGGCAGCTTCCATGTCTCCTGCAGGGGGATGCCAATTATCAAAAGAAGGTCTGTTACCAAATATACCTGCACTTCGAAAATGACTTCGTTGGTTTTCCATTGGGCAATATCTGACCTTCGGACTGGGAAAGTAATATGCATATGGACTGTTGAGTGGTAGCTTTTTCCCTATCATTTTCAAGAGTCCAACAGAGTTTGTTTTCTTTTGTAGGAAATCTAGTAGTCCAGGGACACCTCTCAACATTTCGTCATATTTATATCTGTCATATGTTTCAGGGAGAAGACCACCACCAAACCTAAGACAATCATCCATGGAAAATTTTCCATCTCTTCCTTTCTGAAGGTCAGTTACTCTTATGCATGTTCTGTCTACAGCTTGGTAATCATGTACCTTGCTGTTGCTGAAACCAGACATGTATCCTACTTCATTGTAAACCCAAAAGCTTTCTATGTGCTCAAACATGTTGTAGGTGCTGTTAGATTCCCTGTTGAGGTGTGGTACTTGTAATATTGGTAGAGACACTCCACTGACATTGACAGATGATGTGTTCAGGGAAACCTTCTTACTGACTCCATGGTATGGGACTATGTTACCAGGAACAAATGTTCCTTTGTCATCAGAAAAAGAAATGGTGTACAGTACGTCAGAACTACATGTCTTATAGGCAAAGGAATCAGCGATAAAATCTGCAATTTCAGGAGTAGTCACTACACAATTAGGTTTTTGACCCGTTTTGCTCTCCAACAACAAAGACATGTAAGCATCTTGTAGAGCACCCTTCGGACTGATGGGATTCAGTGACCAGCTGCAGAAGTCCCTTCTCTCTCTCTCAATTTCAGCATGGACAAAGTCCTTCACATTGTCACTGACACTGCAAAGCCTTGATATATTAGGACAGTCATTCCTCAGTCTCATCATGGTCAGTGTAGGACAATTGGAGAGTGCATGTGTGATCTGGTCCTGCATTGTTTGATTGATGCTTCTCTCTACCTGTTCCTTCTTACGAATGTATTCAGCCAATCTTGATTCTGGTGTGCAGAGCAAGTTCGCTTCAGGTTCAACTGAGATTTTCACACCAAACATATCAACGCTAAAAGAAACTTCCCAGCTCTCAGCGGGAAGACAGGCAGCATTAGATCTGACTGTCATTGGTCCTGCTGTGAAAGTAGGGTAGTGCATAAACTTACATGTGAACTTTTGTTTTCCCTCAAATATAACAACCGGGGCAAGGACACAGAAGTTATTTTCAGTGCTGGTAAAACCAGTCCTGGAATTAATTCCACCCATGAACAAGTGAAGACCAAGGAAAGCATCACATAGTGGTCCAAGGTCCTGTCCTCTTATGGTGTTGCCCAAGCTGTGGTAGATCTGATCCTTTCTTTCCTGCCCATACAGGTAACTCTGGAGCAAGGGATGCAGTGGCCTATCAGAATTGAAGGAAGAAACTCCTCTTCGTACACTCTCAAGTGCCAAGTTTAAAGGATCTCTGGTTTTGCTTGAATTCATCATCATATGCAGGATTTATCTTCCCATGGCTAATACTATTGTTTATCCTTTTTTTTCTATCCTAGACTAATATACATCTCATCATGTCCCCACACAGTGCATGTCCCTTCAAATGTGGTTGAGCACATTCAAAGTCAAGGCATTGGGCAACAATTATTGGCGGCCGAAGAGAAGTAGCAAAGTTCAGTGCTGCTTTGGCTATCCGAAGAGTGTCGAGAAAGCCTTTTTCTGTTGTGATCAGTGGGCTGTCATCAAAGTCTGCATTTATTGTCCCATTGCAACATTTTGTGAATTCAGATCTTAAGACATCATCCTTTTCACCTAAATTGAACACCACACCTATGAGATTGAATAAAGCAGGCAACTGTTCATATTTAACAGAAGAATTCCATCCTCCATTGTTCAAATTCCCTATTTCAAGGTGGCATCTATAGTTATCCACATCATGATGAAACCTAGAATATCTCATCAGTTCCCAGTTTTCACGAACCGGATATGTGGCAAATTTTGAAAGAGAGGGCCGGACATTCCGTGACTGCTGCCACACTTCCATCTGTTGTTGAACATCTTGTACAGTTGGGAATCTCACCGCAACATAGTCAAACCGATTTATTGGCTCACTCCCCGTATGCAATATATTAGCTGGTTGTCCTGGAGTGAAACTGATATCCCAGCCATATCCTGATGCATTGTGTGCCATGCCAACCCCTCTTTCAACCTGGTTCACCCCTACATTGTATCTCTTGATTTCACTCATAAGATAGCTCTCCAGTTTTTCACCCAGAGATTTAGGATTGAAGGTGACCCTATATCCAGCAGCATCTGGTATCACTTCCAACTTCTCATAGTGGCATGATTCTTCTTCCTTCACTGTGCTCTGAAGCAGTACAACTTGACCAGCCTCAGCCACATTATCCTTTGGATCTATGCATGGGTACAATGAGTTATGTGAAGAGACATCACAAGAATCATTGTTGTGAAGATAGGTGGTAGAGATTTCAACTCTTTGAGATGGACCATAAAATGGAACAGACATATCTTTTTAAGTAATATCATTTTATTTGAATCAGCACACGCTAGTATTACAAATCAAAAAGTCGGTCATTGGTGAGGAGACTGCCCATCGAAGCATCTACTGTCTGTGCTGCTTCTTGATTTGGTCCTTTGCTACTCTCTTCTTTGGCATCTTGCCTGCCCTGGTTTTTCATGAAATGAAGCAAGTCCTTAATGTTCTGATTTAGTTCAGTGAAATCTTTTGCTCTCTCTTCTTTCTTTTTTGCTCTTTGTAGCAAATACTCTTCCTGCATTTGATTGTACCTCTTCTTCTCCTCTTCATACTGTCTTGATCGCTCATTGGCAAACTTCAGGAAGTCATCTTGTAATTTTGGGGGAATTTTAGATTCAGTATATACCTCATCAATCTTTCTCTTTTTTCCCACAGGCTCAGAAGCAAATTGATTACTGCCATCAACAGTTTGTTCAGTACTAAACAAACTTGTGTCCATTCCTCTGTCTTTTAGGTATGCTTCGAAACTCATGTTTTTTTCACTCTGCTTGCATCCTTCATTAGTAGTTACAGCTTGCCTCTTAATGTTATCATACTGACACTTTGCAAGCTCCATGGCTCTTTTGTTCAGCTTTTGATTCCTACTGTCTATCATTGAAGCTTCCTTTCTCTGCATTTCATGACGTAACACATCAAATGCGGCATCTACTGTTTCCATCAGTCTGGATTTCTTTACCTTGCCTTCCAGCTCGGGGAACCGAGAGTCAAACCTTTTGAGTACTTCGTCAGCCATTTTCTTTGATTCACTGTTGTCTGAATAGCACTCATGGCACAAAGTCATGAGCTCTCTCACTGATTCAACATCTGTTTTTCCTCCATCGATAATGCCCCTCTTCCTTAACATTTCAAGATCATTCCTTCTCTTTTGTGCTATTTCACTGTTGCTATCATTTTCTAACGAGAGTTTTGTGCATATCATGTCTCCCATCCACTTTCCCATGAGGTCCACTATTTGCTGAGATGTCGCATATTCTTTGCATACTGTATCCAGTGATGTCTGAGTCTCAGTCAATTGATCTTTTATTGCCTGGAAGTCATTCTCTGCTAGACCAGCCATTGATTCCTCGAATTCTGTTCCTTTCTTGCCTTCTTCCTCTGACATTGCGTAATGAACAGAACTTGCCTCAATGCATTTATAATCAGGAAATCCAAAATTAACAGCCTTTTCTTTCACACGTGCACCTCTTAAAAACATACCAACACAGCCATTCCTGGCACCACAATAACAGATTGATATTTCAACAGCAACCGACATATTACTTTTCAATGTTGAAAGGCTAGCAAAACTCTCCGATAGCATCATGAGATTGAGGGATGACTTCAAGAAAGACTGGTTGTCTATGTGTGCAATAAAAGCAACAGCAAAGTTGTGTCCATTGACCTCACTGAAATAATGATCATGCCAGGCAGCCACTACTTTGCCAAGGGACATTGCATCTTTGTTATGGTTGTATTTCACTGGCACTCCAATCAGTTTAATATCATATGCATCGTTCACATGCATATCATATGGACTTTCACCCTTTATGGTTGTCTTTGGATCACAGAGTAAATAACCCATCCAATAAATCTCATCTATGTGTATTATGTTTGTCAGAAAGCCAATAGGTGGCTTGTGTACTTTTCCCTCAGAACAAACATGGCAAAGCATTTCAGACACTATGAAGCTTTATTGTTTTCAATCATATTTCATCAATGATCAAGAAAGAAATCTATCAAGGTTCTTTCTCAACCAAATCTTTTGTATGGAATCTATGATATTCCTCACAAAGACTCTCAGTTGGTGATTCTCTTCTATTTCCTTGGAACTATTCCATTCCAAGACCAAGTTTGACTCACATAAATCAAGGTTGACTTTCACACTTGGGCAGCGGAACAGCATAATATGTGACGCAAACCAAGGGATGTGTTTTATGTTTACAAAAGTAAACTTTGCATGACTGTCTTTCTTTTCTGTAGAAATATGCTGTGTTCCGCCTCTGTGACATAGATCACGAACTAGAGCATCAACAATGTAACTGTCAACACCAGTTTCTTTTATGGTTTCCATAACATCAATAGGATATTTTGATATCATGTCAGTTTTGCTGTTGCACAGTGAACAATCTCTTTCAGACACTGCTCTTTTCTCTTCAACCATCAAACAGAATGGACCCAAGAACTTGTGCAGTATGTACATGTTCACTAAGCTGACTTCTGATGTGCCGATGTAAAGGGAATCCAATCTTATTCTTTTAAAGTCATAGTGCATTTCTTCATCTTCCTCTCGCTTCCTCTTCATGTTGTTATATATCTGTTTTGCTTTGTCAGTAATGCTATACCTAATGAGAAAAGCCTAGGAGACGACCATATGATCGACGGATGGCGACGTGCATATGACAACCAGAGTGCAACCCATTGCAGTCTTTCATCTAATCGTTCATAGAAATAGGTGTTTTCATATCTTGTTGCAACAGAGTGCCAAGTGAAGGTCCAACAGCAACTACCATGATGAACACTTACTTGATCAGACTTGGGAGGTTTTTTCTTCCAATAAAGACCACAAAGGGATCTAAAATACACCACGACTTTCCATTCCCTTTCATTGAAAATATCAATAGGTTTATATAGCATGTCAATAAGTGGGGCATTCATCCTTTGTTTCAAGAGATAAGTCCCAAACTGATGGATACATTGATTTATAGTGGGATGGACAGGTAACATTGTGATGTTCATTAGGAGGTACTCTTGTAGTGCACATGTATCAAGAAGGTGCTCAAAGATCAATACTATAGCATCTGTAAGTTTTTTCCTTTGAAGTTGGTGTTCATACACTACTTTGACATCATCATATAAATCTTTCACTCTCATATAATGACTCTTAACAAAGAGGTCCATGACACCTTCTTCATCATAAAACAACGTCCTTGGTCCTTGTCTGTCAAATATTTCTGAAATTTCAGCAAAAACAGTGTGTCTGGTCTCCAATGCATAAAATTCCAACTTCACTGATGATTCGTTGTAAAACAATGCTTTTGGTCCCCTTGAAAGGACATCCAAAACATGTATCTTAGATTTAAACTTGTTCCATAAGATGGAAATCCAACTCTTTGGCTTAAGTGTAAAACGTGCTTCTAGCATAGTTCACTTCATAACTTTCACGCCAACATAGTTCCAGTACATTTTTAGCAAGATTCATAATTCAACTTCTATTTTCACTGATACAATGTTCCATTGATATTGTACCACGAACATAAAGAGAGGCATCAGGGTGTTCGTTTGGAGGAACGTCCTCATAACCAAGAACACAGTTGTATGGTGGAGTTAGCATATGGCGAACCTTCAGAGATCCTTTTTTGTCACCATGATCAGATGTAGCACCACTGACCAGGCTATATGTGTTGTCTCGCATGTCTTGATACAGTCGTAAGAACCAGTATGTACTTGAATTGTGAGCAAAAAGAAACTCCCCAGTGCATTCAAGATGTTCAGTGTTTCTAGCATATCTTGTGCAAGGTCTCATATTTAAAAACCTTTTCCTCCCATCACTTCGGTAAACAGATATGCCATAGTAGTCAACGACATCAAAGCACACGGGGGTCTCTCTTTTATCAGAGCATGGGATTACTCTGTCTCCGTTTGGTATCACATGTTGGTGCGGAGGTGGGGAGGTGCTTACACTGACAAGAAATATATTTATTGCAGCCAATGTTATAGATGAAAATACAACAAACATCAAGGAGCTGGTAGAATGGTCTCTGAGGGAGATCCCATAATGCTGAATGGTACTGTTTTCTGTACCTGTTGATGGCTTGCTAGTAGGAACTGAGGGAGGAGGGGTACGGTGTCTGTAAAATTCTTCAGACTTGGAATCGAGAGGTACTTCCTCCAATGACATTCCTGAATACTTTGGAGGCTCAGCAGACATCTCAGTGGACTCACAATTTTTCTTGTCTGCCATTGCTCAAGGAAATATATATTTGAGTCTGTGAACAAGTAATAATTTTCAACATTAGTATGTTGCATACTACATCTCTCAAAAAACAACTTAAGGAAAATACCCAAGTTGACAAACCATAGGAAATATGCCACTGACACTGATAATGTATACATTTCATATTGATGGAGCATTCATTGTCAATATAGTGAAAGGTATGCAGACACAATTACACGAAGTGCTGTGGATATTGGAGGATCAGATTTTTTTATATAATTACTGGCATCACATTGACAGTTCACACACTAAAGATATTTTCCTAGCTACAGAAAATTTGCAACATATAAAAAGACTGTTGTATGAACAACTTATTGAATTGAGCCCAGAAGAAAATTATCTATCAGCTGGTTTGTACATGCGGGGCATATGCAACTGTATGACACTGATGAATAGAGGAGAAGAGCATTCCACTGAATTAGACACCCTGGATGACTTGAACCATAACATTGACGAGATATTGTACCAATGGTCTGAAATAAATTCCATTGAAATTCTGCAAAGGGTTAAACGAAACATATCATTTTTGCTTCAATATGGGAGACATCAGGTTCTCCACTCTGGATGTTTCATGTACCAAATCCATTGCCATCGTTGCAGAAAAAAAGCAGCATCTGATCTTATTCAAGACATCAATGGGGAAAACTTCTCAAGCAAGATGTGTCATCACTACAGAGTACCAATTTTCACCAGGGAAAACAAAAAACAGGTATTCCATGAGGAAACACGAGAAACATGCATCAATGCTCCTTCAGTCGATATTTCCATAGGCTTTGACAAGAAGAGGATTGCAATTCAGGATGCAAGAACCATACTCACTGAACTAATTGAAAAGGAACATAATATACAGGAAGAAATCAATCAAATCTGTACACCACATGCTCTGTCCTTGGGGTGTTATGCTGACACTTCTATCCTACTCATTTACCTTTTGAAGAGGATAAGAACAGTAATGCACTTTTCACCCTCAGAGGGCTCAATATCACCAATGTCTTACATGGAACATAGAGTTGTATTTGCCAGCAGTATCAGGAAGTTAAAAAGTGCACTGAGATCAGTAGATGTGACAAAACAGGACATTAAGATGGCCTTGGAGGGCTTTAACTATCTTCTAGTTGATCCATGCACATGCTTTGGACAGGAGAGCAAATTCCTGAGATATAGCATAATAGCAAAGTATTTCCATTTAGCTCACAACGTAACTCCAGAAGACATTTTCAAAGTGAGACAGTTTTGGGAATCCATGAAAGTAATATCATTATTTGACATAGAATGGAAAACACCAACAGAACGACTTGCTTACTCTGTAATAGCTACATTTGTCTTCAACTCCTGGTTGAACATACAAGAAGTTTCAAAGATGCATCATCTTAAGTGGGAAAGGGTTGAATGTACACAGGTAGACTTAAACAGAACTAGCATGTATGCTTTGTATGACAGTGAGCAAGTAGGTCTGAACATATCCAGTGATCTAAGATTGCATGGTACATATGAAAGCATCATGTCATTGTTCTTAGCATACCTATTACATTTGCATGATTCAGGGATGTGTTATAGTTGTTATGGAGTCAGAGATATTTTATTTGGACACTGAAATCGTATTTTAGATTGATCATTTCAATCTTGATCTTTTAAATTCGGTAGTCACAGTGTGTTATTATTCACAATGAGCTATGTTCCATCTTTCACAAGGGAGAATGCAGATGAGACGAAAGAAGCAGATGAAAAAAAACAAATCTCCTCACTGGAGATATCTTACTATACTACAGGATGGATACGGACCATTTCTTTGTATGCAGAATCTCAAAAAAGATTCATAGGCAGCCAAACAGATAAAGTACTAACCACAAATCTAGTGGTAGGAAATGCACACAAACAAACATGATGTTATACTTCTTTCCATTGTTGTATTTGGCCAGTGCTTGCAGCGCCACAGTGCAAACTATTGTCACTGGAATAAAAGTCATAGAAGATATGAATCTGGTGTGTCTGGAACTTACTATGAAAGATATCTCTATCAAAGAGGATTTCTTTCGCATTGATTACAATTTGGATGTATCATATTATTATAGCAAGCAGAGCCAGAAAAGAGAAGTGACTATGAACATGAGGTCACGTAATGGAATTTGTAATGCAATGGTCATGTATAATGCCACAACAGATGTCCATACAACCCATGTATGTGGAAAAATAACAAGGCCCTTCATAGAGTTTTATGGAATACGTGGAATACTTATGATGAAGAACTATGATCGGAGATTTGATCTGCATTTGAAGAGGGGCATATCTTTTACTGCAAGGGATTTCCCTAGTGGACGAATCGTGTTGAGGCACCACACAAATCACATTGACTCCTGTAGGTCTAAAAGGTGTAAGTCTTGTTCAATGATGTGCACTGCCTTGTACAATGACGTCAACATGGTTGTGTGTGATGACAAACTCACTGCATTGCAGGAAGACCATAAGATGATGGAGCCTTTGTCAATTGTAGACTTTCCACAATCAAATGTCTCCTGCATCTATTTCAGAACAAATCTGATGAATACATGTGAGCTATTTCCAGTTGGTTTCATCAAAAGAAATCAATACCGTAACAGTCTCTGCAGGGTGATTTTAACTGAGGCAGGCACAGGATATTGGTGTTTGAATGTGAATGCTCAGATATTGAAGGATACACCTATCACTGATTTCAAAGTCCATGCCAGATGTGGAATTGTCAGCAGTAAAAAGGTTTCAATATCCATGGACCTGAGGTCCTTCCAGTTTTTAACGGATGAAAGAGCACTAGGAAACCACTCATCCAAGATTAACTGTCTGAAAATGGTGAACAGTAACGGGGGTATGTTTCTCAAAGGAACAGACAAAAAAAAAGACTCTATATAGGACCTGTGACTGTCCTTGCAGCATTGGGAACATATTTATTGCCCTTATATATGATAACAATGGCTACATATTTTGTACAAAGGTTCATGATATGAAGCAACATCGAGAACTTTCTTTTTCTTTCAATAAAGATGATTCATCTGAGAAGTCCTCTTGTTCTCCTTTCTCATTCCATAGTATGTCAATCCATAGTTTCTGTTGAATGACTGATTCAGAAGTGATAGCTGGTAGCCGCTGCAATTTGTATGACAAGGGGGTGTTTTCCATTTTACTGTCCACTAGTGACTGTATTTTCTTAAAAGTCGATATGGCATGCTCAGGACTGTGTTCAAACATACAAAATTTCTCCACATGTGTCATAGTCAATGAACAGGGCAAAATTCGTTTCACAGGAAAGACTTGTTTTAGACAACATATCACCTTTTCTTTACAAGATGGTAGTATCTGTTTGAGGCCATTCAACACATCCTCTTGGCTCTCATTTGGGTTGGCCACTAAAATGTTCACTAGCATTACAAGTCTGTTGTAGTCGCTTTTCTCATTAAAATCTGACAACCTAGAAGAAATGAACTTTTCCACTTGGTCTGGTAGATTAAACATTTTCATGTCAGAAACTAGATCATGTATACCTGATGTGAGAGACTTCACATTATCATAAAAGCTGTGAAGAGGCTGTCTATTCACAGCCAAATCAATCATGTGCAACACAGTATTTTCTGTCATCCTCATCCATTGTTCTGTCACTAGCAAGGTCATAAGAGCTTGTATTAGGACAGAGCCGACATCAGGTAAAATTCTCAGGTCTTTGGTATGAGGAGCACTACTACGAACATGGACTGGCCACATCAAAGCTGGAACGGAGATAATGTCCCCATGTCTCCCCGTTATGCCCTTGAGAGCTACATTCAGTGAAAATGCCAACTGCTCCAACTCACTTTGCTCCAATTGACCATTGCCTTGATTCAGGCTGGTGAATAGTGCTCGGATTGCTCTCATGAACAGTTCAAAAAAGGGATTGCTACTTTCAAGGGTAGTTCTATTGAAACACCACCTGAAATGGAACTTTGACAAATTGAAATATTCATGCCATCTGGCATAACTCACTATTTTGTTTAGAAACTGAGCTAATGCAATGTGCTTTTCAGTATCTTCTAGTATTTTAAAGAGCATATCAGACTCACTGCACTCTGTTAGATACACAGATGCTTTACAGAAACCTTGGTGGCTTGATAGGTCACTCTGAGGCAAACCAATGTCTAGAACGGCACAGTCTGTGAAGATCAAAGACATCATATGTTCTTTTCAGTGTATTTCTATGGGTAATGATTTCCATGCTTCATTTTGATATTTTCTTATTCCTCCTTTCAATGTTTGAATATAGGCTGTGCAGTCCATTGAATCAAACACTATTCAAACGGAATGAAGCTTTAAGATATCTGGGGCTTTTCATTTGCAATATGCTATGACTCTTCTCCCACATAGAGTCAGGGAAGTGTATCCAACCGGTTTGCCATTTCACTACCCTTCCTGCCTCTCCTTTGCTGTTAGCACCTACCATACACAATTTAGATGGTAAAGAATCTATGGACTCATGATGCAACAGAGGTCGAAAAATGTCAGGTTCATTTGTGCAAACATGGCTCCAACTAGATTCGACCAAATCTGTGTAGCTCAATTCAAAAGCTGGAACATTTTCTCTGATGTGTTTCCCTACAAGATGACAAATCACCATCTCACTCTTAAAATCTTGCCATATGACAAAGCGTGTGTCTGAAGATGCATCATACATACAGCCTGTATCAGATAAAAGTTGCAAGGATTCTCTTTTTATCATGCGAAAGCACATTCTACCATCTTCTGTCACTGTGAGGCATGGCCAACAACTGTAGAGGAAATGTAATAATTTTCTTTTGCACCTGCTCTGGAGAAGAAGATTCTTGAAGTCGACAGGTATGCTGTGATCGGAATAGAGGGATTTGTACACAAGTAGGGATAAAATCAGCTGGTTGATGGCACAGTCTGTTTTATTACGAGGAATTGACATTGCATGAGAGAATGTGGTTGCTGTACATTCACCAGCAGAAATGTTACCTGTCACCAAATCTAACACAAGATACCACTTGTCATATGTTGACATGGGCAGTTCTATTCGCTCGACTATATTTAATGAAACGTTCCAGTCCATTTCCCAGGGAGTGCAAAATGTTTGAGTGCTAGAAAGAAAGCCGTGATATTCATAGCTTTTCAAATTGATTCGCTGATTTAGAGCAAAGGCCGATATTGGTGCCATAGTGGTGTGTCGACCCATATCCAGTTGCAATTTTCCTGTACAGTACATTCTGGCCCAAAATCTAAAATTCAAAAACAGATTGTTGTTTACTCTCTGTATTGATCTTTGAATTTTGTTCCTGCCTACCCAACGACCAATCTTGTCTAATTTAAGTACTGCCTGACCTCCATTTACTGCTGTCATATGAATAGAATTGACTTGTTTGGATCCAGTTGATAATATGTTTTGAAATATTTCAAAGGATTTATGCTTCACAACTTCAAAGAAAAGGACTTCATTCTTCTGATTGACTATGGAAAATATGACATATGAATTGTGATCTACTAAACAATCTGGCAATTGTGCATTGACATAGAATAGAGTTTTTCTTTCAATATGAGGAGTCAAATAGAAACGAAATGTTTGACCATCAGTCTTTGATTGGCTCTGTTCTACTCTCAGCAAAAACTCTAAGTTGTTTTGCAGTTCAGTGTCTTGACCCAGGGTGACATTTAGTTCTATTCCATACAAATAATTTCTTCTAGGAAAAACAGACATGGCACTTAAGTATATGTTAAACTTTTTATTAGCTTAATAATACAACACATCCTTCATTTTCCCTCAATGTCTGTTGGAAGATTTCAAGTCTATGGTATATGTCCTTCCATGTGACCAGGTCTCTTGTTGTATGCTTCGCTTGGAACACGGTAGGATGGAACCATCTCATAGCTTCTTCCAGTTGCACATAGGCAACAAGTGCTTCGTACCCAGCGACTGCCTCAACTATTTGCTGTATCACCCATGCACTGGATATGTTACCATCTATGCGGCGAGGTAGTGTTATATAGCCTGCGACATCTCCTGTAGGTGAGTGAACTATTTCAATTTCGTGTGACATTCTGATATATTTACACTACCTTCCTTTTTGCAGTGTTACTGACTTTACCCAATTCACTTCAAGCAAAATCCGATTTCTATATATTCATCTAGCAACCTCAGAACAATAAAATATATTATATGTCAACATCAATGTATACATTACAAACAAAATCCAATTCCAATATATTCATTAACCAACCACTGAACTATTTAGTACAATGATGTATCCCATGCCAGTATCAATATACAGTACAAACGACATTTTCAAGTCAAAAATCTATACAAATGTAAAAGATAACTGTTTTGATATTGAAATAGAAGAGGAGAGGACAAAAGATGATGAAGTAATCCTTACAGAAAATGTAGACGACTTAAGGTTTGGCATTGATGATGCTAGGCAAGGGTATAAAGCATTGATATTGGAGACAAAAGACAAAAAGTACTTTGTTCTGGGTGAAATGCACAAGAAACAAATATGGACCAAGCCAGAAAAGTTAAACTATCCCAAACAATGCATTTCCCGATGGACAAAGAGCAAATTTTTCTCAGGGCCTCTTCTTGAAATTGACTCTCATGAAGCCTGTGTCATGTCCATATATGAGATAAGCAGGAAGTTTTGCATGGTGCCAGGCTTTGATCAAATCATATCATGTGACATCATTGAGTCTATGAAAGGACAAATGCCTTTGAGACAAAACTTTCAGGTTCCAGTGCAACTGGAAAACATTGTCTCTTTTGTCTCGACTACTGGAACATACATCAGAATATTAAATTCTTATTCTGCAATGATACTTGGACTGAGTACTGAAGCTGACTTAGAATATCAGAAAGAGGCCGTTTACTTGTCATGTGCATTGATCAAAATATTGGAAGATGCCTTCTACCAATCAAACTATGTGAAAGAAACAATCATTAGAAGAGACAATATCAAAGAAATAAGATGGGCCATAGGGAAGGATGAGGTGGCCCTTGTTGAATTAATGTGTAAAAAGGTATTAACTAGTCCTGCAAAGTCTGTCAACATCAGTCAGCCAGATGAATACCTTTCCTTGCATGCTCTTTGTTTGCATTGGTTGATAGGGAGATATGACCGTGATCGTGATATAGTACCACCAGACAAACCAAGCTTCTTGATTGAACTTTATCGTTTAGGGCAGGAATTCCTTGCAACGGGCAAATTAAAAGAAGTCTTTCATGACAAGGACTTGTTGTTAACTAATCTTCCCTACTATATTGAAGCCCATAATGATTATGACAAGAGTTCATCTAAAATATTTCATGAGATGATAGAAAACATCTGTCATGAGGAACTATTTGTTTTGCTAGAAGTTGCATTGATGGCTCCCTCTCCAATGCATTCTGTGGATGGTGTTCTATCTGTCCTGGTTTTTCTTCATGAAATAAAGGGCCTTCCATTTTCGGCAATACGGGGATTGAACTATTCTCAGTTTGTGACAAGGAATCTAATATGGAAGGGATATCCTGCAGAAATTGGAGACCCTGAACAGTTTTTACCAGGGGACAACATTGTGGGCTATGCCCGAAAGGCAGCAACAAAAACATGGCTTGAGAAAATATGGAATGAATCTACTCACCCCCTTGACTCTGCAGATTCACGAACAGTGGTCGATGCACTGACATTATGCCCAGAACTGCCTAAGCTGAGATTGAGTGCAGAGTATGAACGAATGAGAGACACTTTCATGAAAGGCCTAAACAAAGATCTTCCCCTTTTTGAGATTAATTTCATAGTGGAGAACATCTTAAAGAAATCATTCAACAACATTTTCAAACTAGAAACATCTGCTGGCCTCCTTGCAGCATATGCATATGATGCAGTAGGTGGTCCATTCAACAAAATAAAAGATTGCTATATTTCTAGTATGCGGGATTCCATCAGTCTTGAAAATCTCTTACTCCATGGACTACCTTTCCCCCCCGATGACATATCTTCTATGATCAGTGACTACAAATTTGCCTCTGACTGTCAATGGGAGACCCCAGGTAGTTTCAAGCCTTTTATCCCAGAGAAAGACTGGAATTATGCTGCTGTTGCATCTCTTCTCTTGAAAGAAATATTCTTAGTGTACCAAGGCATTGGCAGTTTTCCAAGTACTGGTGATGAGGGTAAAGGCCAGAAAATGTGTATCTATAAATGGGTGCATGAGAAACAACCCATTCTTCCTCCAAAGGAGGCATTCAGAGTGGGACTCATAAAAAAGAAAGCACCACAAGTTCGTGAATTTGCTTGGGACTATCATTTATATAGACACAACCCTATAGCAGTTGAAACCAACTTTCCAACAAGAAGTTTTCACCCAATAGAGCCATTGAATGAAGTACAGACTGAATCCTTTCCATCTCTCTCTCCATTCTACTGAATAGAAATTGAATTTATTTTTGGTGATCACTGGCACTTGGTGTGAAAGAAGCAGGACTTCTCAAACAGAAGAAAGGATGTTAAACCTACTCTACATTGAAAGATCAAAACAATCAAAGTTCACTGGGACCTATGGCACTGTTGTCATTTCCAAAACAAAACAGGGTGCTATAGTCACCAAATATGCAAATAAAAGTACAGATGACATGTTCTACAATGAATACTGTCTCGGAAAGGAAACAATGATGCTGTGGCATCTTGAGAGGCAGAGAAAAAAGTCAGAACCAAGTAGATTTCCACTCCTGTATTCTAGTGACCACCAGCATGTCTTCTTCATGGACCAGCAGTTGGATATCACAACTGCTATTCATCAACAAAACACCGGTCCATCATTGTTGGCATGTCATCGACTCGGATTTATGGTGGATCCGAGAAAAGTGCTGTCAGATCTAATGAAAGCATGTTGCTATCTAAATAATGCAGGGGTTCTACACCTTGACATAAAACCATCCAATGCAACACTAGATCTTGACAGAGACCTGGTGAAAATAATTGATTTTGGCTACTCTCAATTTACTGAGCATGAGTGCACCATGAACACTGGCTTGCAACCGACTGACAATTATGTTTCAACAGGAGAGCGCATATGCATTCTAGAGAGTAAAAACCAAATAACCTCTGCATTTAGTACCAATCATCAAGTTCCAATAGCAGTAGATAGTGTTCCTTTCCAACAAGCTGACAAATATAAACTGAATTACACAGTGTGCAATATCAGATATAGGGATCCCACACTGCTCTGTGCAGAGGCTCTTGGAATCACAAAAGGATTAGATCATGATGCAAGGATTGATGTATTTGCTTCAGCTATGACAGTGCTGTATGGAATGAGTGGTGAACCAGGCATATTTAGGGACAATCGGAAAGAAAATGCACAAATCATGTTGTCATTTTTGTCCATGGTAAGAGGTTCACTCAGCAGGGGTGAAGCAGAAGTTTTGAGATCTACTTTAATGGATGCCTCAGTGCGCTCAGCAATGACAATCACAAGAAAGTCCAAGAGATTTGCTCTTCTGCAACATTTTATTCAATTCTCACGGAATCTCTCAAGGGGAAGCAAAGCTCTGATGAAATATATCTTTGGTGCTTTGTTTACCAAGGCTTTGATTGGGATAACACATCCAGTCAAAGTGCTACGTGATACTTCAGAACAGTGCTTAAAAAGGCTAGATGAAGCAGAGCAGCTAGCACGACCTGTGTTTGTTCCATTATTCAGCACAAAGAAGAGGATTTCTTTCAGCTGGGAGGAAAAAGAGTCATGCATTTTCCGTGGTCTGCTGTTTGGACATGTTATTGTTTCAGTCGTTGTAAAAGGGCATGAGATGTTATGGAACAGCATCCTTCCTGTTTTCCATCGACTGTCTCGTAAGGAGAAATTGGGCCTTGCTTTCAGAGCTGCTCAAGTACTTCACAAGCAATGCTGCAAATGTAATAGGAGAAATCATGACATACTCTGGTACATGGCATTGGACAGGGAACATAGATATGATATGAAAGTGAATGGAACAAATGACTACCTCAAGGATATATTGATGGGTTAGTTGCTTTTGAAGTTTGAAAGAGAATGCCCTGGAAATATGAGGATAACTATTTCTTCAAAAAGATTTTGTTCAGTGAAATCCTCATAAGAGATGGGACGACAACAAATTCCACGGCAAACATAGATTCGGCAAATGAAACAATAGGACATTTCGAGACAAACACAGGACAAAGCAGCTGTTCATTTAATGCAAAAGTGACTCTAACAAAACATGACTCACCGGACAAGTGCACAGATATGATTAGAGTCCGAACTGAAACACAAAATCCAGAGATACAAACAAATCATGAAGGAGATGATCATACTATATGTGAAGATTCAGATGATGGAGTGGTTATGTTAAGCACTTCCAGGAACAGTCCACTGGATTTAAAAGCAAATTCATCAATACAGGACTCTGTGAAAGATGGGAGTGCATATACCATCAGAGTTCAAACTGAAACACAAAATCAAGAGCTCCAAACAGATCACAAAGGAGCTAATTCTATATGTAGAAGAGAAGAGTTTTCCCTTCAGAAAGATTCCAAAGATGAAGATGTTTTGTCAGACACTGCCAGGGCCAGCGCTTCCCTGGGTTTACATATGACTCCCTCTGAAAACAGCGCTGAGTATGAAAGGTGCACTGATAGAGAAAATATACCAACCATGACTATGGATCAAGAGAAGCAAATGAACTATTCACAGGAAACAATACATGTGGAGCATTTGTCAGCTCAGAAACAATTCAATGATAAAGATGCAGTATCTAATGCTGAGTCTGATTTCAGCACACTTGAAGATTTTGAAGATGCTCAGGTCCCCTATACCCAACCTACATATGATACCAACATGGAGCTCCTTCCGTCCATGCAAGAGCATAGGACACAAATAGAAAGAACACCTTGTTATGATGCTTCTTCTGATATTGAAGTGATTAACATGTAATAAAAGCATCACATTTATTGTTTTCTATTTATGTATTTTCCCATTTATTCCAATAAAGAAATGAACAGCAATGGTTGGAAGTCAGTTTGTGTTGCAATCAATGTTTTGTTTGGGATGGTGTCTTCGAGTGGTTTCCTGATGGGACTAGCATATTTAAACATTTGCTCACAGGGATTCCCTGTGACTCTGTGGTTAATTGTCCATGGTTTACTAAGCTGTATCTACTGCATTTTTGTACTGATGGTCTGTGTCACAATACCATTGAGACAAAGACAATACAATGAAGAGTATGAAGTGCTCAGGAAAAAAATTGATGGAAAGTTGAGCACATTGAACTTACCACCCATGCAAGACAGCAGGGAAAGTCTACTAGATGATGATGGCCTGATGGAGATAAACAGCAAAGCAAGACATTCAAGGACAGATGTTGCAAGTGCTATCTTTGGAATGATGTACATTGTGTCAATGGCAGTGGGGATATTTTTGGTTGTCACACTTGATTCGCATTGTTCTAGTCTTAGAATATACACTATTTCTTACCTTGTACTCAGTGGATTATTTACTGGAATAGCATCTGCCCGTGTGTGTGCATGAATGAAATACCACAATGATTGCTTTGGGAAATACATTTGTAGCATATGAAAGTAGTCTCGTTCATTTTTACTGTGATACTGCTATCTTTCTCTGACAGAAACAGCCAGTCCTGTAGTCCCTGACAATCAACTGCCAGACCAAATGGCCCATGAAAGGGAATTCTACTTTTCACCATTACAGCAGAAGTCCCTGATGCTACTTCAATGCCATTGTTGTCATAGCTTGTATGTAGGATGCATGTTTTATTCTGAACTCTTTCAAATTCTAGAACTAGTCGATCTATGTTATTTCTCGCACTTGGATGGCTATACACCACTGAATAACTTTGAATCAACCGCAGACTGCCTGTTCTCTTGAAGATGTCATATTGTGATCCAGACCATTTGGTGAGAAGGAGAAAGTCAGGGGAAAAAGTGCACTCATTTGATTGTCCACGTTGAAACTTGTCAGAGCACTCATCCTTCAAATAACAGTCTGAATTCACAGATGGGCTCAAAAGCAGGACTATTGTCCAAAGACCAAATGAAGCAGCAATGCCTGCACATACCTGAAAGAAAGATGTTTGTTTCATTTTTATCCCTTTTAGGGTTATTTACCACTTGGTGGTAGTATAATGGTGACATGGCAAGGTATAAAAAAATAGGAAATAGCCATCTCTTTCAGCTAAGATCTCTTCAGTTCTGGGCTTGGGCAATACTTGGTTTCCCCACACATGACATTCAGTTCATAGTGACCAACTTTTTGTGTTCCATGATAGGTACAGTTAGCTTTATCATATTCAAGTTCTACTTTCTTGAGAGGTATCACCTCTATGGCTGTAGAGATAGCTACAGAAGAGGATTCCCAGTGGTTTGCCCAGTTCATCGAAGACCCACTGGTGCAGACCTTGACTCTGTTTTATGTCTGTTAGTTGGATTATTCTTCGGTGTGCTCAGTCGTCTCACTACAATCTACAGTATGCACTACCACTGGAGATGCTCGTTGGCACAAGAAATCAAACAGAATGTGCAAGAGCACATGGACAAATATAAATCCCAATCCAAGAGAATCAGCCAAATAATCTGTCACTTGGAATGTGTGCCTTTTGAGTGCAGAACAAAATCTTGCCCATACCATGGTCGAACCCATATTTCAAGAATACATGTCAGACGTTTTTGGCGATATGTCACCTCTCAGATATTTTCTGAGATCTTCCTCTGTTGGCATTTCAAGAAGTGGAAGTGTTTCTCTGTTGTAGTTTTCCTAATGACAGCCACTATTCTTCTTCCAATTGTGTGTTTCTTTGGGCAGCAAAACAGTCTGAAGTTATCTATGGGAATTTGCCTATTAGTTTTCTACTGCATGCCCATCAGCAGCTTGTTGATGATGCTGTTTTGTATCCCTCTGTTGATAACCCATATCAACACAATTTCAATGATGACTCTTTTGATATTTGGATGCTGGTCAATTTTGTTCCTAACATGTTTTTTTATATGCAGAAAAACAGAGTTCAAACATGAGATGTCCTTGGTCAGAGCCAGATATAAAGTCATAATGTCATCTGTTTCTGCTTCACATGAACAAGTTTTGGAGAATGATGTTGCAGTTTGCATGATGCTTTATGGATATGGTAAGTATTCTAAAGGGATAAACAATTATGATTCTGTATTGTCTCTATATATATTATTGATTTGAATTGCTTTCTTCTTTTTTGTTTCAGATGGACTCATCAGGAGAAATCAAAGCTTTTCACGACTGCTTCATGAATTTACCAGCAGAGCCAATTTCTATGGAAATCAAATCCATATCTGATCGCCATAGATCAGTTGACTTTTGGGCCAAATGTGGTTTATTTATATGTAAATGCATGAAATGTACATGTGACCTCGCTCAATGCTGCTGTTGTTTGTTTTGGATAAGTTTGATTTTACTGTTGCTATTTGTAATACTTGCCTTGGTCAAATGTGACAGCAAAGGTCTCAGTGCATGTATTGAAAATATATTTTCTTGAATTTAATTTTACAACAACCAAATCTGTCTTGCATGGGAAACTATAACAAATATTTTGATGTAACCAACCATGCAATTTCACGACAATAGTCTAAAACCCATGCCAAAGAGAAGACGAAAGGAAAGGGAGGCAACAAGTACACACACAAAGACAACCAAGAAGGAAACCTCTGAGAAGAAGAAACGTCTATCTTTAGAAAATGCTACATGTAGTACAGGAGCATTAGAAATCGATGCTTCTCTTCTCACTGACTTTGAGAAAACATTGCTGAAACCTATGAAAGATGAAGAGACTAAGGAAGCTGCATCTGAATACATCAGCAACATTGTCAGAGAAGATATGATGAAAGATCCTGAAAACAGGTCAAGTATATACGACAGTGCAAAGAGCTTGTTGCTTCCAACACCACCAAATGAAATACTTTCACTCCCAGACAGAATTTCTAGTATGTCATTAATTGATGGCTTTGAAGTAATGCCAGTTATCTATGAGAAACCACATGTCTGGCTATGTCTACAATGGTTCATTGATCAGGGAGAAAACCCATTCTTATCCCGGCCATGTGCTTCAAATCCTTGCATGGGAAAATATATTCTTGATGGCAGAACAGGTGAGAGAAAAGAAGATTTCAAGCTCCCTGAGATGGTGCCCCTGAGAACAATAAATGCATACAGAGAACACATTGCCATGGGATATTCAGTTCAGGCATGGAAGGATTTTCTTGTTCAAAAACGAAAGTCTCATTACAAATGCATTCTTCAATATCCAATTGCCAGTGACTTGTGGGCAGCACCATCTTGCATACTGTGTCGTATGCATAGAATGACCTCATTTGCACTGAATCCTCTAAATGCCAGAAAAAACATACCCCTTGGGGAGTATCAACAGTTTTTCATGTATCAGTTTCAAGGAATGCTACCACAGTATTTGTTTCAAACCCATGAGATCAATGTAGAAATTGAGTTAGACGAAAGCCATGTCCTCCTGCCACCTATGTCTGTCCCTTTCATCAGTAATATAATACAAGCACTCAAGGCTGTGGACAACTGGACAGGTATTGATATAAATGCGTTGTATGGAAACAATGAATAAAGGAAGACAAAAATATATAACTTTGAGTTCATTTTATTCATTAGACATAAACTGTGCTTTTCCTTTTTATACCATCCAGGATGTTTTTAAGCATTTCATTATCAAGTATGAATGGTTTCTTCTTGGATTTCAATATGATGTTCATATCCCTAGACCTTAGGTCACAGCTCTTTTGGGCGGAAGGTGTAACAAAGACTGTGTTACCTTCAGTGAAAGTAGTAGGAACAAAGACCACATTCCTTACAGAGCTTAGCATGATCACAAGCAGGCATATGTTTTTAAACTCTTCCCAACTTCCAGGTGAGTCTCTACCACCTCTCTTTGATGTTGATATGATCACAACAGAAAGCTGAAAGGGTATAACTGTTTCATAATTCAGGCTCATCTCTATGGCTTTACTCAATTCCCCATATGTTCCATTCACTATTTCCTGAAGCAAATGTTTCCTTTCAATGTCTTGGACTATGTGTCTTGTATCAGGACAAAAACGGGTTCCATATGTACAGAATTCTCTCAAATGGTAAAGAAGATAGTCACGAGACCCAGGCTTGGAATGTTGGAAAAATTTCAGCAAAACTTCAGGAGAAGGCTTGCCTTTTGGAGGGAGGTAGTCACAGAGACGTGGAAGTAACACATCATATGTCAGTAGTGGTTGCCTAACAACAGACCTCTTCTTCTCACCTAGGTGAAGTTTATCCAATTCAGACGCCAGGTGTTCAGTGTCTTCCCCTGACAATTCATCATCTGTTTCTGGAAATGCAAAAAAAAAAAGAAGAGAAAATCATGATTAAGAAGTTAAGAAAAAAACTCTGTTATGAAAAGTTATCATTATTTATATTCATGTAAAGAGTCACTTACCATGAGAGCAATTCATGAAATCCGAAGCAGCCTCAATGATTCCAACCACTGCATCATGAAGTATCTGTGCTGTACACTCATCCTTAGGACATTCATTTTTTTCCAACTCCTTTCGCAATAAGTGTTTCAGAGACTCATATATACTATTCCCTTGAACAGGCTTGGTTTTTGATATATCAGATAGAACTCTTAGTGGTAAACCTTCGAATGTTTTCATTTTTCCCACCCAGGATGTTACTATTTCCTTAGACATATTTGAATAGAACATAAAACATATACTTACCTTTGTTAGTAGTGCCAAGCCAGTTCATGTTTTCCTCTTTACGGCTGTTCTCAATATCATCATCATCGTCATCATCAGATGATCCAAAATACCAGCTATTTGTGGCTAGGTTCATTGACCTCAACTGGTGCTGAAGGGCTACTTTGTCTTCTTGTAGCTGATTCATTTTTCTTCTGATTTCGTGTACTTCTCTATTTTTATCCAGGAGCTGTTTTTGTATAGTAACCACCTCAGATTCAAGTTCCTCAATTGTTTTCCTCTTGTATGAAAGTTCTTTCTCTGCCTGTTTTAGTTCCACTGTCGTGTTCTCATGCTCACGAGTCAACTGAGTTTTCAAATATTCTAACTTTTTGTCCTGTTCTTTCAATTTCTGCTCTAGGTCAATTGTCAAAGTTTTCATTGATCTTTGACCCTGTCTTGATATCTGTAAGTCAGAGTGTATAGTGTCCATATAGTGTTGAAGGCTTCTTTTCACATCATCACAATACGTTGCCAGAGCAGTCCTACCATCAGAAAATGACATAGCAGACTTTTCAATGAGACAATAAAAGTGTCTACAGATCATCTTCATCACCATTGCTGCTGCTTCCCTAGCGTCTGCATTTTTCAAATGTTCTTCGTCTGCCAGCTGACACTTTTTGCTTTCCTCCAGCAGATCTGTTTCTGATGAGAGAAAATGGCCAAACCTCCTGTGAAGAGCTTCAGTTAGATTGTCAAGGTGATGGGAAGATCCCATAGCTGCTATCCTATCAAGAGCAGCTGATAGTTTCGTCTGCAGGTGGTCTCTTTCAAATTCTAGCTTGTCCACTTTTTTGTTTAATTCTTCTTCAGATAAGGTTGACTCTTTCTGATGGTACTGTGATATCTGTGTTTCCTGTCTCTTTAGTTCTTTGTGTAACTCAATTATCTGTTTTGACTTTTCCATGGCACTCTCTTCAATCCTTTTCCGTTCTTTTTCATTGATTGATAGAGCCTGCTTCAAATGATTGATTTTATTTCCTTCTGTCTGACTCTTCAATGCTATTTTCACATCGTTTTCTTTTGCTTCTTGTTCAAATTGAATGAGCTTTGCCTCTTTTGCCCTCAACATATCAGACAGTTCATCTACTTTCCCTTCCAGTTTGTCATTTGTCCCTTTCATTTGGGAGCATTCTTTGTTCATATCCTCAATGGACTGCACTTTCAAAGCAATTTCTTCATTCAACTGGAGCTCTTTTTCTCTTAGTTTTTCCGTCTCAGCAGTCAGTCTGTCATTACTCTTTTTTACACGAGAGAGTGAATGACTGTTTTCCTTAATATTTTCTTTTATAGAAGCCAACTGTTGTTCCAGATCATTTATGTACTCATCTTTTTTGTTGAGATTTTCAGACATTTCTGCTATCCTATTTTGTAAATGAATATTGCCTTTTGCTAAATGGGACGAAACATTTTTCTCTTTCTCAAGGTTAAGATGATTATCATCCATACCATTCCTACTGAAAGCTGCTGACTCCTCTAGTTGGATGATATGCTTCCGTTTTTCTAAAAGTTCTTCAGAATTTTTGGAGAGCAGCTTGTTCAGATGTTTGTTCTCTTCAGTCATTTGGCTTACCTCTCCCTCAATTTCTCTGATATTTCTTTCCATTTGAGCAATGTCCGCTCTGGAATTCTGTTTCTCAGTGGACCGACAATTTTCCAAATCTGTGTATTTCCCATGCAACTCTTTAAGCCTTGTCTCCAGCCCTATTATTTTATTCCTTTGCTGCTCCAGTGTTGTCTCTTGCTCAGAAATCATGGCCTGATAGCCTACATTCAAGTTCTCTGTGGTGTTTCTGCTTCTTTGGTTCTCATGTTTTAATGAGTCAAACAGTTCAGCTATTTTCATTTCATACCCTGCTATTAGAGACAAATGTTCCTTTTCTTTGCCACTTAGCTTATCCACCTCCTTCTGTAAAGCACTGATTTGACCCTGTGTTTCACTTTTCATATGGGCAATGGTTACACTGTAATTTGATCTCTCTTGTTCATCTTTTTGTTTCAGTGCTTGGTTTTCATCTGTGATAAGTTGGAGTTGATGTGTGGTTTTCTTCAATGTTTGCTCTAGTTGATTGGCTTTTTTTGTATTTACTTCATGCATAAGTAGGTTCGCTTCACTTAGAGACTTATTTTCAGAATCATAATGTTCTATTCTGGTTTGCATCTTGGTTGTCATTTCTCTCAGTTTCCTGTTCTCTTCTTCCATTTGACCTATGGTCTGCCAGGCTTCATTTATTTTTGTTGAATGCTCTCCTTTAATCAGATGTTCAATGTCACTAAAAATACCTTCTTTTTCACATGTTTCATCTATTTCATTGTTATGTTCTTCTCGCTTTGCTTCGCTTGAGGCTTTCATATTGTTACAGGTCTGGTTAGAGTTATTTTCATCTCTGTCGTCTTCACTACAGCCTTCCCTGCCAGGTGCCTCACTAGGATCATACTCCCTTGAGGTCAAATCTTCCGGAATAGAGCCTAGGAACTTACCCATCAGGATTTGCTTTCCATCCAATGCCCCATTTTCTACTTTTTGCAAATCCTCAGATGTATTCAGTGGCATATTCTGTTGCTCATCCTCTTTTTCAGGCTTTTCATTGTCTAGTTGGAGTTTCTTTTCAACTTTTGACATTGTGTCAGCGTTGTGATTAAGAACTCCAGGAGAAACATCAGCAGATCTATGAATTTCATCTATTTCATTGTAATGTTGTTCATGCTTTGCTTCGTTTGAGGCTTTCATATTGCTACAGGTCTGGTTAGACTTATTTGTATCTCTGTCATCTTCACTAGAGCCATTCCTGCCAGGTGCCTCACTAGGATCATACTCCCTTGAGGTCAAATCTTTCGGAATAGAGCCTAGGAACTTACCCATCAGAATTTGCTTCCCATCCAATGCCCCATGATCTACTTTTTGCAAATCCTCAGAAGTGTTCAGGGGCATGTTTTGTTGCTCATCCTCTCTTTCTGACTTTTCATTGTCTAGTTGCAGTTTCCTTTTAACTTTTGACTTTCTGTCAGAGTTGCAATTAAGAACTCCAGGAGACACATCAGCAGATCTAGGAGTACCTAATTTAACAGTAGGAGTATTCATTGCTATTCTATTTTGTAAGTCAGACGGAGACAGAATACTGTCAACTGGTGTTCTTAGTTCTGCTGGAGAATCATCCATATCAAATCCAAGAAATAATTCATTTGGGTACAATATTCCATTGATGACATCTTCACCCTCTCTATCATTCAAATCATCTCTCACAGGACAGTTAATCTGTGTTTCAGGATGAGATTCCTTTTCATCTGATGGTTTAGTTTTCTTTACTGCCATTTGAGAGTCCATGCCCGAAGTAAAAGAAGTGTCCATTCCTTTTCGTTTACCAGAATAACTGTTGCTTGTGCTGGGCTCTAACATATCATATACACTTGCCTGAGCATAGGGTGAGGGTGCATGGTCCGTTATTTTGCTTTCAACAGGGTTGCACAAAATGTTGGTAGATATTGACACATCAAATTTATTAGGTTCAGATCTAGAACTATCTGAGGGTATATTTGAAGAAGCATTGAATATATCATCTCCATGTGCCTTCATGGGTGTCTTCCTCTTTCTGCTAACCCTCTGTTGTTTTTCCTTTTTCCCTGGTTTCCCATTCAGTTTGCTTTCTAAGAGCTGCTTTACAGTTTTTCCTGTTTGTGGGAGTTCTTGTGTGATCTCATGTGGGTTTTCATGTTCCACATATTCTGGTATTCCTGACACCTGCATTGCCTTTTTCAAGAGGTCCATGTTACCACTCCCCTGAGATACAGGAACTGATATACATGATTGAGGGTATGATATTTCGCTACCTGCTGCCTCCCGTAGATCACCGTCATTCATATTTTGATTTACTGCTAGTCGGTCAATATATGGAACTTTACATATGCTAACTGCAAGATCTCTTTGGCGTTTGCCAAATTTACGAAATTTCATTTTCAGATCATGGGTCAATTGGTCTGCCTTCTCACCTGCATTGTTTTCACTCAGAAAGGGGAGGACATGTTTTTCTCCAGATCTGACTTCATCTATCAATACTTTCTGAGGAGAAGTCAACAGGACATGAGAGGAAAAGCCGTTTCTTTCATTTTTCCAAAGTCCACATGCAAGATATACAAGCAAAACAAAGTGGCACTCAGGCATGGAATAATCAAACTTGGTCTCCGAGTGGAGACCATGAAACTGAAATTCCCTTTGAAGTGCAGATGATAGGAATCCTGCATCTTCCTGAAAGGCCTTATCACTCAGAGGGCAAACCAGAATGGCTTCTTTTATAGTGTCTGGACACATTTCCTCATTGAGACCTTGGAGATAATAAACTGTGGATTTCACTAGTTGAGACCAGTTGACATCGTATGAAGGACCCTGACTGACAATGGATTTCAAAATCCTGTAGCTTTTCATGAACACATTGTCTTTCTCATCCAAAATGAAAAGCTTAGACCACTCATGTGCTGACATTTCAAAGAGTTGTCTGCTGTTCATCATCTTCTTCATTTCTGATTTCAAGTCCAAACTAAACTCAAGTGTTTTGAAGAAAGGACATTCTGCATAGTAGTATAATGTTGTGGCTCTCAGTGATGACAGGAAGTGGTTCTCAGGCCACTGCTCACTTAGATTTGAAAGCCATTCAATGAAATTGATCAGAAGAGAATAAAGAACGAGATCCAAAAATTCAGTTGTTGCCTTATTTTCATTCAGTAGTTGATCATCTAAAGGCTCTTGATTTATTGGAATTATATTATACTGGGGTAACTCGTCTTCATAGTAGACACACATACAACTATGTGTTTCCCCCTCTTTCACATGCCACATGGGATAGGCAAATAGACAAGCACCAGCTGTTAAAGACAGTGTGACATGTTTTGTCAAGTCCTCTAAGACTGGAGGATTACTGTTCAGGAGAGAAGCACCTCCGAACAGAGAAAGCATAAGTAGCTCTCGCTGTATGTGCTTTCTCTCTAAAGACTCATCATGTTCCATGTCTTTCTTTAACTTTACCCATGATGCAATGTTTTGTTCATAGAGGTTCATGAAGCCCAAAGAGGGCTGAATTTCTTTCAAATGGCTTTCCACCTGCTTTTCCATCACAAAAGACATTCGAATTATGCCCTGCTTCTGAGGACCCTCTTGACATATGGAAGATATTAGGCGCAGTATCTTGATTATGTCTTTTTCCTTCACAATGCCAGAAAGCTCTTTCTTGAAATTCACTCTTTCATGGCTGACAGCCCGTGGAGAATTTCTGACACTGTGATATTGAGTTATATTTTGAGTGCTATTTGATGAGGTCTGCATTTTATAAGGAAAACTTATCAAACATTAATGATGATAACATCAGCAGATTTGATTTCAAACTTTATTAGATAGTTTACACTTCACATTTTTTTTATTTAAAAGATATTGAATGATTTTTAGACAAGCTGCAAACTTTTTCAATTCAATTCCAAAATGTTTACATAATTTCACTCTACTGGGTAGTGGACACAGCCATTTGGCATATCTCAGAATAAACATAGGCTTTCCTTCATCATAGATCCCAACTGTGATTTTCTGCAATAAGTAGAACGTAACTGACTGTCCACAGTTTTGAAGTAACCGCAGCTCCTTCTTCCTGTCACAGTTGCTGAGTAATGCCAGTGTCATCTTTTTCAAATCCCTTTCCAGCAAGAGTTGTTCCATGACAGTGCTTCCCATGGGTATCTTTATCTGCCTGGCTTCATTTCTGTTATAGAACAAACGGTTTTCCTTGTTACATATCTTTGTTATCACTTCCATCATCCCATCCTCTAATTGCCTGTTCAGTTTCTGACCTCTTACTTCAATTCTTGATGCCTTGGCATTTTCTGCACTGTATGAACACAGATAGACCTGTTCCATTAGTTCTTGAGTTTCATATCGTGAATTGGCAAATATGCATCTGTTTTCATAGTTTGTCTTACAATATCCTGGCTTGCAAGAGTGGACTGAAAGATGCTTTGGACAAATGAAATGATTCTCAAGAAGCCCCTCATACAGACAATCTTCCATCCAACATTTCCTGAGATCTTCTTTTTCTGCTGACAGGAAAGGGAGGTGGACGATCCCCTTACGTTTGCAGTAGGCAACCCTCGCTGCCAGTATCCTTTTTCTACATTTAATGAGATGCTGTCTCTCCTTTTCTACTTTCAATATCTCTATGCCTTCTTCCATTGTATATTGGTAAATGTAAGGGTAGTTCCATTCATCACATTTATAGCATCCTTTAAATTTCAATTTGTCTTTCTACTTTCAGAGCAGCCGTGGATACGATCCAACATTTTGTGTTCTGGAGGAGTGTGGGTACATGAAGCAGACAGCAGTTGCCAGTGCTATGACATATGCAACCAACCATGGTGTTTCTATGCTGTTACTTTGTAGCACTGTTGAGTCAGACCATTGGCTATCAAAATTCAAAAATATCCGAGACGGGAATAAGCCTGGACTTTGTCTCATTCAAGTTAAATATCTATGTGACACTTGTGCAGCTAATGGGCAAACTGGCATTTGTGTTCATGGTAAATTGAAAATTCCCAACCACATAGATACTTCTGGGGAAGTTGATGAAGATCCAGTGCGCCAAGCAATGGAGTTTGTATCACCTGGGTCATACCAGCTAGAGGTCTGTGGATCAAATTTCCATACTTCTAAAGTAGAAAGTCATGCCTTTGATGTTGAATCCATAGAAAGGTTACGTAAAAATATCATTCAAGTAGACTGCATTGAATTTGAGATGGTCTATCTCGCCCTTGATCCAGTCCAAGCAGGAAGTGGCATCTCAGGAATTGGGTTGGCAGTTGTGGGACGTCAGCAAGATTCATATGTTGTAAGTATAGTGCTTCTTGCATGCTTATGTTCAATAAGCTGTTCAAAGGGATCAAAGGGCATGGGTTTCATTTGTTCATCTTTTGTTTCTTCTCTTGTTTTTGTGGCTATGGAGGCAACAATGACACTGGACATCTGAACACTTGTGATAATGGCTCGAACATCACATAATATGTCAGATGCACACTTTTCCACAGAGGAAATAAAATGAGGTGAATTCACACCTGTGCACATGGACATCACTCTCTCCTTAATGTAATCAATCATCCAATGGAACTCTTTGGAAGTCTTCCTCTTGTACAAATACTCATCAAAGAAGCAAATATTCACAGCTTCATACATTTGCAACACATCCAGCAAAAGCTGCTTGTTTCTGCCATCCCGTTTCAGTACTTGAACTAGCCCTTTAGCTTCATTCAATGGTCCTTCTAGGGCACATATCTCTACTGTGTGTTCAATGCGATCTTTGTCCTTTTGTGTCTTATGGCCTGTAGCATACTTTATATAGCTTTTCCTAACCTGTGCATTTCCAGACAACATGATCTCGCATGCAGTATTGTTTCTTCCGAGAAGCCTATGTACAGTCTTTGGGACAAAGGGGGCATGTTTGGCTCTTTCATAGAGGACACATGTATCGATGGAAAACTTTCTATCATAGAACTGTAAGAAACGCTGACATAAGAATTCAGAGTCAGCCTGAAATAGGTGGAAGGACTTCAGGAGCATTTCCATCCCTCCATCTTTCATAGTCTAATTCATTGTATGATATCAAATTATGTATCACAATCAAAATGTAATTCTTATATCTATTTTTTTCAGGTGCTCGGACTGGACCAGTTTGTGACAGAGGAACATCACTTAGGTCGACTCAATGACATACACAAAGACTTGATTTTGACTAATTTGAACTTTCTTTGCCACTTGTACCCTGCTTTGTGGAAAAAACCTGTTAACATATTTGTGGAGGCCAACCTCTCTCAAGACCTTGGGGCCTATCTAGAACAATCTGTCAAGAGACACTACATCAACATGTGCAGTGCCACTGGCCAAGGTTTCATTCCCAAGTTTGTCAAGCAACATGATCCTCATGGCAGGGTCCTTCCAGGTGTATTGACGCAGCACAAGGGCAACTTGGTATCTTATTTCAAGAGAACTTTAGACGAGGGAAAATTATTTTTAGCCAACCAGATCAGTTCTGTATCTAAGACAGTTAGAGCAAAGTATCAATCGGTGGCACTCACAGAATCATTAAGGCCTAATACAGCTGAAACCATAGATTTGGCCATCGATCAACTCAAGAATTTCATGTGCATTCGAAAAGGGAAAAAATTAACATATTCCGGAAAGCAATCTACAAAAGGTAGCAAGCAAATGGATGACATGGTGATGGCCCTCATCATATGTGTTGCTTGGGTTAGACTTCCAGAGAATATGTACATAGTGAACTAAAAAAAATAATAAAGGACATGATTCAACAATTAATTCTCTTTATTTCATTACAGCACATGTATACATTATTGGTTAACCATGCTTTCTAAGAGGTCTTGAAGTTCCCTGGGTACAGACAACAGGTCACATGCCTCTTGGAATGATGAGACATAACTCCCATCTGTCATCATCTTCACACTGCTTGCTAGGTTGCGAAGGTTGCTCTCTTCTTGTCGACCATCAGGAGAAAGAAACAGGGTTGGTCTCATGTTTGATTTTCTTCCATACAGTAGAGATGCCTTTCCAACAACCACAGGGAGGGTATTATGTGAAACAGATTTATTCCATCTTGAAATACCAGCTGAAAACATTGGATTCACGCTTTCGTATGAAGTGAAGTTCACTGGGACTAACATCAGAGAAGCGTATTCATCCTCATTCTCCCCTAGAGCACATCTTTCCTTCTCAGACAGTTGAAGCTGTGACAAAGCATTGGTGAATGGAATGTGGTTATAGTTTCTCCCCTTGACATTTGTTGTTGCGGAGGCTTTGTCAAAGTTTACTCCAAGAGTCTCCATCAGCTTTAAGTTGGCAGTCCTATTTGAATATGAGGAAGGAATAGTGAGATACTCCTGCACTTTCAGGTAATATCCACCATTTGATGGACACTTCAGTGGACATTTGTGCATTTTGGAAAGGGTTTCATCCTGATAGAAATAAGACAATACAGTTTCTGCCAAGTCTTCAACAGTCGGGTTCTTATTGTACAGGACACTCCCAGGTACTTGATGGCACCTGACAATTGTCTGACAGACGTATGCAAACACCACCAGATTTTTCTTTATGGCTGCAAGTGTTGCTACTTTTGAATGACAAGATCCATCTTGAAATATAAATCTAACAGATGCATTTTTTGGGTCAGACACGCCAGCATAGTTGTCATACCACTTGGGTTTCTTGTAGGAATGGTTTCTGGACTGCTGTTGTTCCCACCTGTTCAGTATTTGTTTCTTCCTCTGTTCATATTCTTCACCATCCAGGTACAAATCTCCAGTGACACTGAAAAACCCTGATTGCTGCTGCCCATAGAAATACACTGTGTTGCAATCACTCTCATTCAGTAATTTTGTTGATTCCTGCGGCTGTTCTCCTGACAAAAAAGGGCATTGTTCCATTTCAAAGACAGCAGAAGATCTGACTGTTTCACCTTGACTGACTTTTGATTCTACATTTTTCACATAGAGGCAACATAGTGGTGATCTTAGGAACTCTTTGTCAAGTGTATCAACTAAATGTTGACTGATAGGTGATGACTGAAGTTTCCTGTGTCTGTTTAAAAATGGGAGATCAACTAGGTCCCGAAGAATATGAATGGCCAGCTGAGAATGCATAAACTGATTCAGGATTGAAGTTGTTGACACTTCAGGCATTGCTTCACATAATAGATTTCTTGCAAGTTTGGTTGGTTTCATTCCCTTATTCTTAGCTAGCATTGAAAAAGAAACTCCTTCAACATCATCAAAATTGAACACTCTTTTCAGAAGATCAGGATCAATGAATGCAGCCGGCAGCTCTAGTATGGACCATATCTGTGTTATGACATCTTTCACCACAGCTGATGTTTCTTTGGATCTTTCCAACTGGGATATGTTTCGAACAGTTAGCACAACCTCTTGATGTCCATCAAATATCTTGAAAAAAGGCCGTCCACTGTCATTTGTACAATCTTCAGGACTTATGGGTAGCACAGAGGAGATCATGTTTAGCTGTTATCGAAGCCTTCATCCATTATATAGCATTTGGGTTGCTGTGTTAAATGCAAATCCAAAGTGGCTCCTATGGCAAGAAACAATGGGCAACATTGTCTTTCACTATGCAACTCCCAGGGCAAATAGGGCCCATACATTCAGATCTTGCTGCCTTGAAACGTTTTGCCAGCTCTTCCTCACCATGAAGACCACTGTTTTCAAGGTGCTTTTTCAGAAATGCTTCTCTCTCTTCTCTGCTAGTCCATGCAAGCACATCCTCAATGTTTCTGATATTTTTTATTTGTCCATAGATGGGAAGTTTATGAAGCTGAACTCTTTTCTTTTCAACACAGGGCAGACATGGCAAGAAAATGATATCACGTTTTGAGTCAAAGAACCACTGTCCTTGAAATATTCTCATGGCATCAAATAGTTCGAGAATATTAGAACAGGCTTTTTTTGTACCATACATCAGGCTACTGTGCTCAAAATATGGAGAGAGATTTTTCAGGTCCCTTAGATCTATATATAGCCTTTTACTCAATGTACAACCATCAGCCTGCACAGCATAATACTCTAAAGGGATATGAGTCAGGGCATAGAAGTGGTCAGGGGAGCAGTCTGCTCTATAAGGGGATACACATGGAGACTTAGGTAAGGCTTCCTCATAGCTTCCTACATGTATCCTGAATCTGTTCTTCTTTGCCTCTGTGATATTCCCTTCTGGTAGTATATGAAAAATACCCAGTGGGAAAAATGGAACATCTTTGTTCTTGTACCTAAACATTGGCTTAGAGAAAGACCATATGACAACTGACAAGTTTTCTCTGTCCAGCATGAGCTGTCCATGCCTAATCTCATTTTCCACATCCTTTTTTTCGACTTTTCCCAGAAGACAACAAACCCTATCAAAATCTGTAACAAACTTAGAGAGTATGGCAATGTATGAAGTTCCATATATGAACCAACCTAATATTTCATTGCCCCCTTGGATGAAATTGTGTGGAAATATGGCCAATTGCTCTAGATCCACCTTGCCATGTTTGTGCTTGATGTGTTCCAAGATAGGAATCACTCTCCCCCTTTTTTCTGACTGAACACCAAAATCCTTCAGTGGGATCTGTGCTTGGAAAACAGGGGATAAATTTGACCTGCTTTGACTTGTCATGTTTCAATATAAATTCAAGAATTTCCCTCATTCTTTCCTATCTCTTTTGGCTATCGATAATAATAAGACAAGGACTAAGTCATTGCTGCACATGGCCTATCACAAGAGTTATGGAAATGATACTTGAAAGCTACTATAGGGGGGGTCTCCATTATTTCATTGCTGACAAATGCATGAAAAGTCAAGAAAGTTGGTCTCTTGTTTTTCTTGAATTGGACAGGACCTGGGGCATTTTTCTCTGTCAAAAAACATCTGAGACCCTGTTCTACTTCAGCAACCTTTTGTACATTTTCCTTGAAGAAAGACACCGCTGATGATCCCATTGTTGCTCGTATGTGTGCAGTGAAAAAACGGAGCAATGAAATGTCATGCATGACATTGCATTCCATTGAAGACTGCAAAGATTCAGACTTTTTAAACACAATCCAAATGCTAAGTGGATAGCTGACAGATAATAAATGCTTCTCTTTATCAATGTTAACCTTTACTGGATTTTGAAGAAGGTAGTAAATGCCAGTCCTCTCATCTTCCTTTGCCAAGAGATTTTGTGTTGCAGTCTGGAGATTGTCCACATATGAGGTAGTCCAGAGATTGGAACTGGAACAGTTGTGCTCAATGCTATACACTGCAGCATTTCTTAGAACCTTGACTGCATTATCAAAAAGCACCCTGTTCTGAAATGTTTTAGTGATTTTGAGATGTGGAATTTCCATTACAGACTTCTTTGGCTCCCATGAAATCCTCGGTAATGTCTTGCCATTGTACTTGAATGAAATCCAATTCACAAAGCTGAATAAATGATTAAGGAAAATACAGTATAGTAAACTTTGCTACAAAATAAAATAAATAATCATAAATACTTACGTTGTGGCCACCAGCAACAAAATAGATGAACGAGGACTTTTTTCTCTCATCGCTGAACTCTACTTTTATTGTGTGAAGGCCATTTCTGATCTTGAAGGACACAAGGTGACTCTCAAGCAATGTCTGTAGATAGCTTATAATATCATCTTTGTACAAGAGCACTGCATTTATCTGATGAGCCAATAATACAATGATGGAACCCTCCTCACAAACAGCATTTGCTGCAACGAATAGTTTACTGGACTTTGATTTCCCGTTTCTCCTGGGTGCTACCACCACTACGAATCTCTTACAATAAGAGTAAAAGAGACTATGAATTTCTGATTCTTGTTTGGTCTCCAGATCTATTGTACCAATTATGCCCAGTATTTCCAATATAGAGGGGATATATTTGAACAGTTCTTGGTTCAATAGTCGAACTGCCCTCGAGCAGATACAAGCACGTATGGTTTCTAGTTGAAATGGTTCCAATCTCATGTTCAACTTTTCTGTTATGACTTGAATGCTTTTCATCATAAGTCGAATGGCTGTCATACCCTTTGCTTCCATGAGGTGGCTAGTGTCATACATAGCATGCCAAGCTTTTTTCCCTTTCGTACGACATATCTCAAGTTCATCACAGACTGTGTGCAAACTTGCATCAAAATCACATTCCCTTTTTGTTTTGGTGTTCTGCCATTTTCTGGTAGCACTCACAAACGGATTACGATAGCCAGATGGCCATGTCGTCACACCTTGTATGTCAAATCTAAGTGAATATGATCCCCACTTGTCAGTCTCTGAATAGTTTTCCAAAGATCGACCTCCTTGGAAAACATCGGTTGAAGTGTGAAAGAGCTCTTGAAAAATTGCTTCGTTAAGATTGTCCATGGATATTGATACATCCAATTAAATCATTATTAATGATGTATTCAGAAGAGATGGAATGTAAATGGAAGAAATAAAGAAACTTCTGGAGCCTTTTGATCATCAAGCAATGCAGTCTAAAAGAAAGAGGAGAACAGTCACATGTGATGAAGATAGTGCCCCCTCGTTTAATCTAATAAGCCTTCCAGAAGAACAATTAAGTACTGCATTCCAAGACTCTATAATTCGGGAAGATCCCCTGAACTGTGCATTCCAAAAGTCTGTCCTTCAAGAAGGTACAGACCCTTTACCTGGGTTTGACAGAGAAGTGACTTGCCCTTTGTGCAAAATAAAATGTGACAAGGTTATGGGATCTCTACGTGAAAATCCTGATGGTGCATCATTCATAGAATTTTTGGACGTGGCTAGGGTCATGTTTCACCAACAGGAAGGCCGGCCAGCATTAGATATTGCTCAGGAAATTTTGGATAATTTGATGCACTTTGTCAAAAAGCATCCACAGAAACTGAAATCCATTAAGAACCTAACCAAAGAAGATGTGTATAGACATTTCAAATACAACCATGAAAGGAAAACTATGACAAAAATCAAAGAGGAGGTCCTGCAGGTGCTCCTCTCTATGTTAGATGTAGCTGTGATGAGTGCTTGCCACAGACAACCATCTGGGAAGCTTTCCCTCTGCAAACCAGAAGCAAGTATTGTGTTGAGCATAGTTGATCGAATACAGAGGATTTCAGGCCTGAAAGAGAACACAAATTAAACTAACAGGAATTGAATTTGTTTTATTGCAGTGATATGCACTTTCCATAGGGTTATAAGAAGATAGGCTTGCAGTTATGAGTGGTCAGACTGTGCTATGTTGTAATTCAACCAGTGATTTCTTTGTTGTGTACACATGTGTCAATCAAGTATCTAGCTACAACACATTCTACTGTGATAACACCCACCCACTGGAGGAGGCACACAGTGTTCATCTCAGACCACTGGAAGGCAGGAATTGTTTTGTAGAGAACATGACTAAGAGGATCAGACCCTTCATCTCATCTAGCTCTCACCTTGCCTTTCCTTCTACTTCTTCTAACAACATGACCAGTAAAGGCTCTATATCAGAGGAGTTCTATTACAGGGCATGCCACAGTGCATTCATGACATCATCTTTCCAGAGATATCAACATATTGCTGCTCCTCCGAAAACCAATAACAGAAACTACACCATGCTCTTACATGGCATTGAAAACAGAGGAACTCTCTTTGAACAACTTCAAGAGGACGATTCTGTCAGGTTTTCAAAGGACAGTTCATTTCCCCCACTGAAATCAGCCTCCACTTATGTCAGGCAAGGTCTGGAAGTTCTCTGTCAGAACCAGTTGTACCGTAACTCTTTCTCAGTGAACACTCAACGCCAAACAAAGGAGTCTCTCATACATACTACTCCAGAGTTTTTGGCCCCATTGTTGCAAAATGCAGTTATTGATTATTCCCTCAATCACCTCTGTTGTGAATGGGAAATGAAATTAGGAAAAAACCTTTCTGCACTTGAAAAATGTCAACTTATTCTCCAGCTAGAACTCATAAGGCAAGAACACTCAGAAGGCTCAAAATCCTTCCAAAAAGCATGTGAGGGCTTTTTTGTAATAGAAGATGACAATTCTTGGTCCAGAAACTTGTACGGTATTCGAAGGAAGAAGAGATTGAATCCAGAACTGTGTTGTATGTGGCATGTACTGCCAGATTGGCTGATGGGTTTAGTGAGCAAAAGGTGGATAAAGGAAGGAAAGGATGTGTGTTTAAAAAAGTTTCAGTTGAATACACCTGATTCACATATACCAGATGTTAAGCAGGATGAAATTATTACCTTGTCCCAAGAAATCATGTCTAAATGGCAAGAGGGAAACAAGAACTGAAGGATATTGTTGAGAACATCGTCTCTTTTGCCACAAAGGAACAACTTGAAATGGATGATTGGATGAAAAGGTTGGTTGTAATATCAGAGAGTTCAGCGGAAGCTTACACTGGAGATTTGAGAACAGGTGAACTTCTATGCCAGAACCTAGAAAAAAAGAAATCAAGAGTCACAGATCTAGAGCAAGAACTAAAAGAGACACAAAATAAGATAGAACATGCATGGAAGATATATAGAAACCTAAACAAGAAATTACACACATGGTTGTCTGCAAGAGGTATCTCAATGAACCAACATGAGAAATAATGTTTTGTTCAACATAATAAAATCAAACACAAACTTGATATCATGTTACTCTTTCACCTTGGTCATGGTCTTTTATTAAACTAAACAATCAAACTGCTGCAAGTTGAGGGGAATTATCTAGATCAGTTATATTGTTGGAGGATTTAATGTCAGTTACTTTATCTGATGGCCTTAGTTCTCCCACACAGCCAGACAACAGAAATCTGTTCAGTGAATTTGCTGATGTAGCTTTGTCAACTTGATTACCAATCATCACAGCTGTCCTGATGTTGGATGCCCTTGCAATAGAGAGCTGACTATTTATGTATTCCTTTGTCTTATCAAACTGAGCCATGTGTCCCAGGAGAGACTCCAATGTGTTCTCAAACCTAACAGACTTGGAAATCTTGAATGCATTTAGGGAACCAAACTGCTTGCTATAGAAGGCAAGTTTTTCTATACGTTCTGTTTCTGCTAATGTCCTGCACACCAAATCATCTATGTGATTAAATAAACCATAAAGTTCCTTGCAGCGCTCATATTCAGAAAGTTTTACTTGAATATCGCTTTTTGTCATAAAGGTGTCTTGTTGGTTCTCATTCAATTCCAGAAATGACTCCCTCAACTCTGTGAGGGTTGACCATGTTATCTGTATTTTCTTTGAGAGAACCATTTTCTCAGAACACACATCATTTGCTACACTTTCGAGATCATTTTGAGCCTTCTTAAGAGCAATCATATTTTGCAGGAGGCAGCAGTAATTGCGTAAAAAGTCATTTACTCTCTTTATTGCCCTGGTGTGCATGGAAACAAGGGAATAGTGTGGGTGTCCGAACAACTGTTGCATTACAGATCCGATCATCAGTAAACCTTTTCGATATATAGGTTCGTGCTCCATGCCAAGAAGGTTGTCAGTGTCTGCCATGTTATTATTAGCTGACTTTTCTAACTGTAGATTAGTAGACAGAAATGGATGAGGCAGATATCCAAAAAGATTCATTTTGGCAAAGTTACCGAGAACTTCATCTGCGATGGGAAGAAGAATGCAAGAAGAATGACAAACATGCTAGAGACATGTTCAAGCAAAGAACAAAATTGAAAGAAGCCAATGAACAGATGGCACTCTTTCAGGAAAGGTGTAATTTTGCAGAGCAGGCCCTCTCTGACATGGGATATTACATGAAAGGTGAAGCTTACGAACCAGAAGACAACAGGTCTGATATTCTCAGAGAGTTGAGGGAAATACAGAATGCATTGGAAGAGGAGAGATCTAGTCATGATAGAATACTATCAGAAATGAATGATAAAGTAAGAAAACTTGAAGACGTCATAGACAAACTCCGTGGAGAGCTTCAGTGCAAAATATCTGAAGCGATGATTTTGGAGAAGGAACGATCTTCACTCATGGAGGAAAACAATGAAATGAATGAGATTCTAAAAATGGAAGGTGGAAATCTACATGGTCGTGCTTGCATAACGGATGCATATGATGTTCTGCTAAAAACTTTTATCTCATTATTCCCACAGAGCCTATCAGAAAACCAATGGCAGTTTTGTGATAAAAAAACCGGAAAGTATACTCCATCGTTTCATTTGTTGATATGCCTGAGTCACGAGGACCTCACAGGCAATGTACAAGGTATGGTGCTGATAATAAAAAGCCCAGATGACATGGTGGAAAAGTCACAAAGTCTGGGCTTGCAGCAGGATCTCTGCCGATACATGCGCACCATTCAATGGATAAATGCTGGATTGTTCACAGACATTCAAGAAGCCATACTGAAACAGTCTGAATTGACACGTCACAAGATATTGTATGAAAACAGAGAACTAGTAGCTGCCCGACAAGCTTTTGGATGTCGCCTCATGAAATGCATATCATCTTCAAAAGATATTATGTTCAAAGAACCAAATCCAGAAGGCAGGCTGGTCCCATTAGGTTATGTATAAGAACTGAATAAACAACATAAAAAATAGTCATCTTTATTTTTGCTAGTTTATTTTTTCATATGAATCTGTGAAAACTAGATAAAGTGGGGAGCATTGGGAAAGAAGGACATCGAATTGGGAGTATTGTCTTGCATCTACATGACATGGATCATGAACAATGTGTGGACCCACAGAAAGTTTTCCAATAGGCTTGATAATAGTATTGGTTAATTTGCCATTTCGCGATAAGTGGCACCTTCCTCTTGTAGCAAGTAATATATCTTGCATTATCATCTCCTTTGTTTTATCACTCAGTAACATCCGTATTGACGGATAGTTGAATTTGTAGTCCCCAGGAACAAGTTGTTTCATTTCAACTATTAGATATAAAAATCCATTGGAAAGGACACTCCCATGTTGCAAGTGATGATCTCCATCCTCTATATCTATATTGAGTGATCCAGTTGTTTGCAGTGTCACAATACCTTCATAAGCTTTCCCATCAGAGAATGGCACTGTTTTTCCTGTTGTGTTGCTACTGAGAATGCCTCTTGGGAAAAAAGTGTCATAGAACATTTCAGGTGACTGAATTTGGACCATTAGAGCAGCGACACTCTGAGGACGATGTTGACTGACAACTTTCTCCTTTAAGCTAATGTAACTATCATTTCTTGAAGAGGAAAGATACTGTGACTGCAATATGCGATTAGTTTCTTCAATATGTTGCTTCAGCTGAGTGAAAGGAATGAGTGTAGCCAATGGATCTACATTAAGATTACCGAAACGCAGGCTGTACTCTTCTTGAACACAATTCATGAGGCGTATTTCCCTTTCCAGTTCATTGCAAGTATATTCAATACCATCATCCAAAGGAATTTCATCACGTTCATTGTACAATTCCATCTGAATGATAGACTTAAGGGGATCTCCATTAGGATGTTTTTCTCCATGGGAATATGGTATGCGTTTCAACCCCATGTATTGAAAAAGGAGATGGTTAGCTTCCAGTGCGCGACAATTTTCAGTATACAATGAAGTCACTGTGTTCAAGACAAGGTCAAATTTTCCAGCCACTTCTATCGTGGGATCTCTACCAAACGCAGGCACTGAGAGATCAGGAAGCTTGATTATTCGAGATGGATCCCCCAAAAGTTGATTTCCTCGTGCCACATAAGGTAATTCAATCTCACTTGTCAGCTCTTCCTTCATAAACATGTCACGGGACCTCTTGATATCTGGTCGGTAACTGTTGCTGGATATGGTGTTATCTAACATGCAGAAGTTCAAATCATAATCTAATATTTCCTCCAGTCGTCGCTTGATTCCCTTAGTTTGGTTAGAGCTAGGGCCACAAAAAGCATCATATACCATGGCGAGGTGAGCCACATCATCAAGAGACATATTCATATGTCTTATTCCAAAGCATGGAACTTTAATAAAAAGAAATCCGCTTTGAACATTTCATGTCTGCTATACCCTCATATTTCTTTAAGTTCATTTCAAGTTGTTCCTCCGTTTCATTAGAAATGTACGGATGAGATCTTGCCATTGCCTGAAAATTGAGATCGTTTAACAAGAGCATCGGTGGATCCATTCTGGTTATGTCTTGTGTGTCTTTCCATCCTATGCCTTGTGAAAACTTGAGTTCTACAAGGATCTTCATTGGGGTATCACCTGGCACTAGCAAATGTACAATTGGAGCAGTGAACTCCTTTTCAGCAATATAATACAGATAATTATGCACTTCAAGCTCTTGAAAAAACATAATTATATTTTTTACTGCTTGCATTGGAATCACCTTTAAAAGTTCACATGGTGCACATTTTGATATCTTAACAGGAAGATTTAAAGGAAAATGCTCTTCCTCAGGACCTGTTTCAAGGTGTAGACCATATTTGAAGAGCTTATCATATATGGGGTTACTGAAATATTCCAACAGTTTCAGAGTTGACTCATTCTGAAGCAAGGCATCTATGAAAGTGATCAGAGGTCCTCTGTTGGCATTATCCTCATTTGACGAGATCATGATACATTCGATTTCCCCTTGTCTCCGCTTTTCATCCATGTAAAATGTTTCCATGTGGTCAGCATACTTTTCATTTATTTTTCGGTTGTGTATAAACTCTCTTTTGAGTTCCATGTAATTTGACTGAAAGGTAGAAAATGCAAATTCTTCTATGTTCTTTTTCAGAAGTTGTGGGAGTTGTGCTGAATTCCATCCATCAGTCAAATTAGCGTACCCATGATATCCCTGACTTGTATCTACCTCAGACCTGACATGATCTCTGGAATGAGTCAGACATGGCAATAATGATGTGCCATTCCAGCTGACTATCCAAGGCAAACATTTGTCGGAAGTCACACGGACATTCAGATTATCTATACTTATGAATGTACCTTTGTGTTCAAGTAGTTTGGTAATTTCAATAGGAACCCACATTTCCTTGCTGTGAGGAGGGATGTCTTTAACTACAGTGATTACATGAGAAACCTTTTTATCAAAGTGAATAGGCATGTCTGTGTACAGGAAAAACTAAAGAAGGCACGATAATACAAAGTTTTTTTTTTCAGTTTTATTTTCCTGTGTTGCACATTCTCTTTATGGCCTTGTAATCTAAGGTTGAAGAATATCCACACTTGTTGGCCAGCTCTGCATCAGACAACGTCACCCAATTGACATATCTTGGCCTGCTGTCAGAGAGAAGAGAAAGCGAATACAATCTGCGCTTCATGCTTTCAGTGAATGCTGCTCTGAGTTCAGGTTGCTGCATCAGGCCTGCCTGAGAAGTAGTTGCTTTCTTTGACAAGGTAGGAGGACACTTTTTTGCATACCATTCAAAGCTCTCATCCAAACTTGTTGGATCATATTCAACCAAGTAGACATGGTCCTGTAGGCGAACTGGAAAAATGTACTCAACTGTTCTGATGACGTTGTATATCAGTCGTCCAAAGACAGAAGGTTCTTGTAATTCTCTAATGTGGATTTTAATACATTCAGTGTAGTCATCAGTTTTGTCATTCATGTCATCTAAAAAGTGTTGTATTTTCATCCAAGTAACAAAGGACACACCAGGAAAGAACTGAGTCTTTGGATGGCATCTCATGACATCACAACCATGCAAGATGACTTCAGATCCCACCATTGGAAAAGATTCCACATAGTCATTTCCACCCATTGTTAGATGCAACATCATTTCCAATTGCTTCTTTTTTTGGAGACACTTTGCCCGGAATGCAATTTCCCTGTCAAAAAGCCTCAGCGTTGTATTACAAAACCTCTGTTCCGTGGTGCAAAGCAGCAATAAATTAGGATCTGCAAGACACAAAAGTGTTAGCAGCATATCAGTATCCTTTGAGATGATGCATGCTTTTTGATGTGACTCCTTTATGATAGACCATACCATAGGCACAATGCTGTCTGCCTCAGCATATTTTATTTCCTGTTCTTTCAATATTTGGAAGAGAGGATGATTCAACTTCCCCCATATTTTCCTGCACCTTTGTTTTTTGTTCCAATCTTTTGCAGGACCTGCAACTAAGTAGATTGATGTTCCTTGAGTCAAAGGATTTCTAGAGACTTTCAAGAGGTCAATTAGCACCTTCAGGATAAGGATCTGGTTCTCACGGTTTGCCATGAACCGAGTCATGCTTCCCTTATATAGATGACCATGTACTATTTCTAGACATGTGGTTCTTTCACTCATGTTCCTCGGTGAAATAGTTCTTTCTGAGGTTTTGGAAGGAACTCTCCTCTTCTTAAAGCTATCTTGGGCATTGTTCTTCACAGAAGATACCTTTGCCATAGTTGCATCACCGTCCATGCAGAGAAACACATACTTCAACATGTTCTGCACTCTGTATTCAAGAGCGGCTTCCTTCCACTTTTCTATCAGGTTGAACACCTTATTTCCAATAGCACACACCATTGCCTCCATGGAAAATGTTTGAATTGTATTTGTGACAGTTCCAGTGTCCTCATCTATGTTGATTTCACCGACCAAGTTGGTAGTCTGGTTGGAAATCATCTCACGCCATGACTTGTATTCTTGCACTATCTCCTCTTCCACTGTCATTGCAATTTCTTTGGCTGAAAGGTAAAAAAGTTGTGTCATATCCACGAGCAGGACCTCTGTTTCCCTGAGCACTTCTTCTCTCTGAGTAGGCTCTAACCATTCAATGTGGTGCCGTGGTCTCCTATTTAGATATGTCTTGATGGAATTCCTCACAAGCTGTTTACCTAAATGTGCACAAAGACCCATTTCTCTGAACTTAGTGAATGTAAAGGGCACAACATCACTACTGACCTGTTCCACTGACTTTCTCATTAAAATTGATTTTTCATTCTAGTGAAAGGCTGTGTTTGTCTGCAAGATTAGAAAGAAAGTGATATTGTTCAGATTCAAACAAGGGCTTAAGATCCACTTCATAGTTGTTTTCATTTTTTTGCAATTTAATCCTATCGGTTTGGCTGAAGGTTTCTGGATTAACATCTCCCATATGTGGCTGACCTGTTACATAGCTTCCTGTTTTGTTTGTGTTTAAGTCATCCCAGACTGTGACTCTCTTTCGAGATTTCTTTTTCCTATTCACTTCATTTTCTTCCTTTGTCATTATTTGTTGTTGTTTCATCATAATGTCAGCAATTCCATTCAGATGTTGAGTATATGACCTGAGCTGACTTGGCGATAGATCAAACAATTGTTCCATGTTCTTTCTAATTTTAATATGTATTGCATTTTCTGCACTTGTACCAAGTCTTAGATGCAGTGGCCTGCAGCACTTTGAATGCTCTTTACCAAGACTTAGTTCACACAAGTGGCTGTGCAATATGTTACGGTTTTTAATGAATAAAGGTTCTGAACCCTGTTCACGAAGTTCACAAGGAAAGAAAAATATGTCATTGAAATGAACTCCACCGAGTGAAAGCCAAAATGTTCTTTTGTAGTCGTTGCGTCTTGTACTGACCCAACATCCAGAGTTGGTGTTCACGGTAATTCGTGAAATAATTTTGGAAACATCATTTTCAACATTCTGAATGCATATCTGTGACCTTCGGGCTATCTCACTCAAACAAAAATAGTCCCTTATGACATCCATGTAGTCAATGCCTATCTCTCGGTACATGAGGTCATTCAACCTTTTTTGACTTTCGGAACAATCCTCAATCATCTGTTTTTCTTGAAAACTGATTTCTCTCCTATACAGTAGTTTGTCTTTACCTTTGTCTGTTACCCGCGTGATATACTTAATGGGATCCATTATAACATATCTTGTTGTATCTTTAAAACTTCTCAGAACACCAATGTAGTTGGATTGATGATATGTTTCATATGTCTTTTGTTTGAAATTCTGATCTCCTGTTTCATCAAAGAACTTTCCAGTTGACGGCCATGCAAATTCTACTTCTAAATAGTATAGACTCTGGCATAGTTTGTTCTTGTCTCTGTCCTTCTCTTTCATGCAATAGATATAGGGGATAGTAGACAAACCCATTCCATGGGGATTTCCAGCCATGCTCAATATGACATCTTCCCTATGCTCTGGTTCACACCCTATTTTATTGTACCGTGAATATAGGACTGTTGATATAGAGTGTACACTGACTTCCATTTAAAGGATTATGTATGTCAGGGGATTATCTTCATTTTGATATCAATAACAGGTCTTATCAGATCAAATGATAATAATGTTTCTTCAAGAAGAAAGATACAGAGCTTTGGCCACTTTTCTATCATGTTGTGTTCCTTTCGGTATTGAAATACTTGTCGGAGGTGTGATGCACTCCCCTATGCCATGGCATTGTATGGTAATTGCATGGCTTTATGTCAGTCTGGCATTCAAAGCAACAGTTGCAAAAAGACATTTTCCTAATGAATTCACAGCGTTCGGAGCATGTTGTCAAGCATCCCTTTTTGTCCTCACTGTATATACTTGGCTTTCTTTTTTTAGCAATCTTTATGTATCTACTATATCATGTATGCTGCCTTCAACTGAATCTGTGGCAAGTACCATGCTGGTTGAATGCCAGAAAGGTGGTCTGGTTCGCGAGTGTGAAAAGAACATCCAGTTCCTGAATAAAATCACCATAGCACAGGCAAGATGTCCCACACAGGTGTTAGGACAGTTCTTGGGAAATACTTACATTGCACTTGTGTACTTGTTTCGTGTTTTACCATGTGGAGTATTTTGCCTTTGGAACCTATACACATGGAACAAAGAACGCTTTGAAACTACTGAATACATGTCACCATCTGATGTGAGAATAAGTTCTAGGAACATTCCTCAAATGAAACCAATGATCTTTGTTATCTGTGCAGTGATAGTGTGCTGTATCCTTGAAATCTCTGTTTCCAGTGTAGAACCACTGACTTCATTTGAAGTAATTCTACCCTATGTCTTTGGTTTGTCCCTCTATTATACACTTATAACCACGAGAATGAATCAAACTTCAAAGGACTTTATATTCATCATCAAGAAGATGGTTTTTATCACAGGCATTGTGTATACTCTCGCAGACTTTTTAATGAATAGCACAGGGATATTACATAGGTGTATTGGAAATGATGCAATAGAGAATGAGCTTAAGCACACATGCAAAGATGTATCTGATCCGACATCGATATCCGAGTGCTATAACATGATAGGGAAATTGGATGAAACATATTTCTACCGGGAAGAATGCCCTGGACTAAACTCCCCAACCTTTGTCATGTATACTTCTAATATTGTAAAGGTTGTTGTTCTTGCCATTGGAGTTCCATGTATGTATGCAGCTAGAAATAAAGTTGGTTAAGTTCTATGTTGCCCTCAGAGTTTTCAGTCTCTCTTCCAAATCCTTGACAGTCACATCAGTACTGAGAAGAAATTCTTCCAGACAACCGCTACTATCTCTCTCTTTCACAAGGTCTTGCAGCCAAGAGGAAAATCCACTGTCTTCATCATTTTCACCTTCCTCATTTGCATCCTCTCCATCTGAATCACATGCCATTTCACTGTAAATGTCACTAAGGTTTTCCCTTTTCAACTTCAGTTTCAAAGCTTTTTTGTTCATTTTTTGTGTGGAAGGTCTGGCATGATATTGAAGCTTCTCACAGCAGTATTGTTCTGTGAAATGATCTTGTTTCATAGCATGCATGAAGTAGCTGTTTTTTCTTAGTAAGTACCGATTCAAAACATCTCTGAGACTGCTGTGCTGTTTCAGCTGTTTTTTTATGTTTTTTAACTGAGAAAATATGGACCGCAATAGTTCTAGACTTTCTAATTTTGAACAATGTTCATCAGCTATTAGTGATTTTGCCTTTTGGGTTAAGCTATTCAGTTTGTCCATCAAAATGTTTTCCTGAATAGAAATTTGCAACAAAGACACTTCCTTCACCCGCTTCTTTGTTTCAACAGCATTTCGGAAAGCACCTTCAAAGCGACCTTTGCGATCTGATAATCTGAGAAAAAGCCCAGCAAGTCGATATTTTATGGTAGACATGGTATATACTATATGAACAGTATTATCACTTGAACTGAACAAGTAAAGGGTAATGAAACCATGTCTCAGGTTTGCCAACTCGTTCTATGTTCATCGGTTGTGGGGCTCAGCATAATGACAATGCTTTTTATTGTTTTTCAGAACTTTGATGATAATGAGGAAAGAAGCTGGGTACCATCTAGGTTTTTCACAGCTGAGAGTGTGTACACAAAGAAATTGGAACTAGCACTTTTGATATATGTTACCACATTCATTTCACAGTCTAAGTCAGTCCTCTGGCATTACCTCAGAAATTTTCTTTTGAGGAGAAACCTTTCTACACCACTCACACTGGGAATCATTCATGTTGCATTATCCATGACTTGTATTTCTTTGTTTGATTTCCGAATCATTCATGTCCAAGGTACTTCAAAACTCATGAGATCGAGTATACTCTTTGCTGATCTGACTAGTCTCCTTTTCATTGAGTCAATGGAAAATAAATAAGCATATTTACTATGAAATCAAGGCAGTGCTCAAAACATGTGGATAACTCCTGAGGAATATACCAAGACCATATTGCCACATCATTACAGTTCTGCAATGAGAAAAATACAGGGATGTTACAAGGAAGATGAACAACTTGTGCTAGTACATCCAACCAAAAAATGTTCTGAGCTGAAGGAAATAGCAGAAGAGGATCATAACTTTCAAACTTTGATCACAGCAATCACGGCTAAGATGGATGTAACTAGTATGTACAGAAGTGGACTCAGTCATTCAAACATTTGTGAACCTATGTCCATCATGCTCCAAGAAGAATTCTGTAGGTCTGGCCTAATGGGTCAGTTACAACGCTTCATAAGAGATGTTGTAGTCATATGTGAGACATTTGGATGGTTTATATATGATACTGGAAGAGACCGTGTTCCATATGTGCCATCTGACTACCTATTGGTTTTTCTTCCCCGCTTGCAAAAATGGATTGCAGTTTCTACCAATGCTGAACACAAAGAATTGAAGTTAGGATTCATTAGACATCCAGGTAGGTTTCTACAGCCACAGAGTACAACTTCTGTTATGCTTCCTGCATATGTAAGAATGAAAAAACTCAGGACACTGCATTTGGAAGCAGTCCAATTTGCATCAAAGCCAGGTTTCCTAGCCAGTTTCCATGATAAAAACAACCCCAAAAATGGAAAGGAGACTCCCCTACTGGACAAGAAGATGGTCAATCAAGAAATTACAAACAATGTGCTGGAGCAAATGGTTTCCCAACATGTGGCTACAACATCCAGACACATTTCACAACAGGAACGTGCTAGTCTGATGTGCCAACTGGACGGCTTTGTGTCTGGCATAAGCAGAGACAACTTGAAGGCAAGTGATGAGGTGAACAGGTTAAGATCAGAAATATCAATCAAGGACGAATGTATAAAGTCATTGATGGAAGACCAAGTGACAGACCAACCAAGTCTCAAACCCATTTCAACATATCTACCTGAAGGATCTAAGGTAGACAGTGCACAACTCATCATCCATCCAATAGATATTGGCCAGCTCGAGAGAGAATACGACAAACAGTGGCTAGCAGTGGGGACAGGTGCCTCTGCTATAGGAAACAAGAAGAGAAATGAACTTGAAACCAACACAAACTATAATGATTTTCTGAATTCAAAACGTGAATTCTATCGCCGAATAATTACATATGAAATTCTCAATGATTGGACTAAGGAATCAGGTATATCATTCAGTGTACAATAAAAGATAAAATATGATCTTCTTGATTTTTTTTTATTGGTTACTATGTTTTACATTTTGATACACAATATAGGCTCAAGGAGAACAGCATTTTCTTTTGATGTACAATACATCCAGAAGTCAGTGTAGATAGTTTTGCTGGCTAGAGACACGTTATCTCTCATAAACATAAACTTGGTTGGTGATATTATGTCACCCACTAGATCCTTCATTGGTGACATGCTCTCAAATAACTTCTCTGACAGTTTTTCTCCCAAGGCTTCTTGCAAAGGAAAGATAATGATCTCTAAACCAAACACCAACTGATATAATAAAGTTTTGTTATATCGGACTAGGTAGAGTACCTCCACAAGAGAGAAAATCTGGGCAAGCATATAATTCACAAACACCTCCAAAGTTGGAAGAGGCCCATTCCAAATGAAAGGACCAAATGACTTGTATCCATATTTTCTCACCCATGCAGTTAAGATGGCTTTTCCATTATGTTGCTGTAGTTCTTTTTCCAGGTTTACATTTCCCTGAACTAGTTCTCGAATGTGATCTAAGATGTGCTCATCAGTCTCTGTCAATGGTTGTTTTTCCTCCTTTACTTCAGATAATGGACATGATACCACTTTAGTTTCCATTTCATTTGTGATAATACCTTCTGAAGGTATGATGTGTTTGATGGTCTGTTGAGTTTCTTCATTCATGTCAGCCAACCCATCTATGAAAAATCTATGGTAGCTATTAGGTGTCTTCAAGAGATCCAGACGTTCCTTTATCAGTTTAACCAATACAGCTTTTGTGCAAGAAACAGGAAAAGTAGTGTTAAATTGGCCCTTCAAAAACCTGTTTATCCTGCTACTTCTGTCAATATGGGCATCTTCTATCTTGCAGTAAGATATGAATAAACCAAACCAAGTCTGATCAGTGTCATTTTCTACAAACAATGACGATGCATCAACTTGATCTGTATTATATACCAGTAGATCTCCAGGTGTGATTACAAGGTTTCCTTTGATCTTCTGCTCTGTAAGTGGTAAAAGAGCCATCAGTTGTCTTCCAACATAAGACTGCTTCTCCCCTGCCAGGACACACTGTGCAACTTCAAATGTATTCACTATATTTTGGGTCTGTAACAGCTCACAGAAAATGTATCTTATGGTGGGTTGTATGTGTAGTTTTAGACAAGATGTAGGTAGGTGATGTATTCTTGCCATTCCAATGTCAGGTAGAGGCATGCCCTGGACCTCACTTTTCAGATCACTCATAGCTGATTCAAGTTCTTCCATGTCTGGGAATTCCAGATCTTCTATTCCCCATCCCGACTTTTTAATTCTTATCAGAAACGGTTGACTCATGCTTCATATGCTGTCTTCTCTTTCATGGTAATATCATGCTAACTGCGAGGAATAAACACAATACAAACCCTTCTATGGTAGGAAAGAAAGCATTGTTCTCATCTATAGGATAGAAAAAGTCATGAAATGTATCATTTTCATTTCTATTGTTGACTGGGTGTCTTTTAGAAATGAAGTCAGTTGGGCCACTTGGTTGCTCTGATGAATTTCTTCCATCCATATTTCCTCTTGACAACATATTTGTTTTATCTTCTATGTGTAGTGAATCATTCCTCACATCAGAACTATGTGAAGCAGATGTGTTGCTCATAGGGATTTCCTTTGTCATGGTCTCAGTCTTATTTGAGGGATCCTCAAGAAATTCTCCTGATAGACTGGCTACACTGATGTTCCCTCCATCGTCAATTGAGAGATTTGTTTGATTTGTGACTGGCAATGAGTGGTTTCCTATCTCCATTGAGAGTGAAGCAGACTTGATACAATCATCTATGCAACCAGGATTTTGTTGAGTTGTCTTTTCACCAATTTTAAATTCCTCTGATATATTTGATACATTCCCTCCAACTTCGTTCAAAACATCTGTTTTTTCTGTGGTTGACAAAGGATTACTGCTCAATTCCTCTAAGTGTGCAGAAGACGCATAGTGGTCAAATGGGCTTCCATCACTTTGATTTCTTTTGAATTCAGTCTTGTTCAAGGAATCATTGAGAAACTTGTATGATGAATTTGCATTTCGATGATTCTTTGCTTCATTCATCTTTTCATTTGAGTATAGATCATGTGTTGGTATTCCCATTTTGATGTGTGATGTATTTCCACCGCTGGACTGCTTTACACAAAAATATCTGCCAGTGCCTTCAAGTAAATTTTGGCATGTTTCCTTGCACTCTGCACAACCGGCCGGACATGGGGAACTAGTTTCATCTGTTATGTTCAGACCCACTGGCAAGACTATATCTTCCGTAGCTTGAAATATCATGTATGACCATTTTTTAACTCTTCTCTCTCTGAAAAGTTTCAGTTCCAGCGGTCCCTGGAGAGAAACCACCCTGACAGGACCTTCACGACAATTAGTCTCAGCACACACTGTAAGCTCAGGAACAGATGTAGATGAAAGACAATGTGAAGAATTGGCTACAACTGTTTCCAATTCTCCATTTCTACACTCTATCATATATCTAAAAGAATGAGGTCTCAGAAGCCTTTCACGTGTCCAAAACTTTGCAGTTCCAATTGGGAAGAGATGCACAGAATGAAATGATAGGCAAAGGATGCCCCTGTCACGAAAATAAACTGCATTCTTATATCTGAAGTTTACAGGGTACGAATGATTGAATATCAGTGTGTCTCTGTCCATAATGTGTGGAGCTCCATTGCAGAATAATCTCTCAGGGTTGGATACCAAGTCACTGCAGGTCTGATAACAGCCTCGGATACATTTCTCAGAGTAAAGTTGACAGACGTCCATGTCAGGAAACAACAGATATTTACCCATGGAATGTGCTGATTCTGATTCATCTGCCACCTTATGAGATATTGAGTCATCAAAGAATCTTATATCAATGCTTCTGCTGCTAGATTGTATTTTTGAGTCATCTCGACATACCATGCTTTCAATTTCATATGGTCTCTCCAAGGTGCTGATTTGACACAATGACGGAGTCCAGAAACTCAAAGCAGTCAAGGGTGACCCATACTTGGCGAGCAGCTTCTCATGTTTATAGACCAGTCGTGAACAAATAACATTTGCATTCTGTATGTAAATGACATTTTTCACTGTCACTCTACCAGAGTCAGACAAAGCTCTGTCCTTCATTTGTTTGACATTTGTATCTGAAAGTACATATCCATCTACCATGCGTTGCCTTGGTTTGTTTTTGCAGGAATACCTTCCCAGAGCCAAGAAGATGGATTCACATGATTCTTGACAGTGCTCGCATCTTTTATCATCATTACAACTGAATGGATGCAGGGAAAGATGGAAATATGTGTAGTTACTTTGTCTTAAATCCGCAACAACATTTTTCTTGTACGAGATGCCTTTATTTTCCACCTTCACTGTAACAGTCATGGCTTTTAGCTTATATAGCAGAGGATTGAAGGGCTGTTTGAAACACACAGTTCTGTCCAAATCACATGCCGAACTTGTTGAGTTGAAATATTGTTCCTTGAGTCTGTTTTCGTATGCAGTTTTCACCCTGTCAGAAAGATGATTTTCATCTTGCTGCAACAGTGGTCTCACATATCTTATACAAGTGATCCAGTAGGGTAAAAGCACCCTCACTTCTTCTACAGCTATCAAATCTGTCTGGGATGAACACTTCACACATAATACTAGAAGCAGAAAAACCCCAATCATATTCAAGGTTTTTTTTTTTGGTGAAAGTAACAACAATAATGACCATCATTTGGAATGTCAAGTTCTAAATAGAATTTTGAAGAGATGCTCTCAGGTGATATACCTATTGATGTACACTTATCAAAGTTTCACAAAAAATGCCGAGGTTGATTCAGTCTAAAGAAGAAATTAATAGGAAGTTGGCAAATGAACCATATGCCATAGTGAAGTTGGATGACTCAGCCCTCCAGGAGCTTACACGTGCAAAGGAAGACCTCATAAAAGAAATCAACAGGCCACCAGTTTCCATTCCAGTGGATGGCTATTCTACCATTGAGCTTATGCCTGCATCTTGTCTTGAAATGCAGATCCTTCCATGCATTTCAGACGTGTTCCGGTGTTTCTATGGGACTAAAGATGTTGTCTTCAACTTTGATGTTGCACTACATGTACCATTCAACCACAAGCAGACATATAGGGGAATTGCCAGAAAGGAATATCCATTGGTCGCACTCATCATCTTGAACAAGCAGAAGATAACTCACTTTGAAACAGAAGTTGATATAGGACACATAGTTTTCTGGAAAGCAAAAATATTAAATGACTATTTCTTTTCGCACAACAACACTACAACTGATTGGCTTGGTTTGTTCACTGGTTTCTGGCCACAGGATAATGGTGATCGACTCAGAGTTGAAATGAGGGAATGGTTATTTGAGACTGGACGATTTGGTCTGTATTATGATAAATCTGTCACATTCGGAGAAAGAGCACATGAGATTGCTGCTTCAAGGGCCTACTTGAAAAAGGCTGTCATGAATGTCCTCATAGGGAATAGTAAAAGTAAGAGAACTGAAGGATATTTCTTTAAGAAACAGCTGATAAACATAAACATGAAGGAGATGATTGAAAAGGAAAATCAGAGAAAGGAAGTGGCAGTCCATTTGCCAACAAGCCCATACATACAGCCAAACCAGTGTCTGGAATCTAGGAAATCAAATCTTCACACTCCAAAGCGAGCCTTCTCTGAAGTCTCTGAAAATATTGTGAATACAAGTTGCAAACCAGTCAACACTCAGACATCCAGTGCTGCAAATTGCAAGAAGAAAACTGTACAATTCAAAGAAAATGTTCACATCTCTGTCTTTCAAAATATGTTAGATGATGAAGAACAACCTTCAATGAAATTTCCACGTCTGAAGAAGAAGAGAAAAAAACAAAACTTAAAAGATGCATCTATGAACAAGTTGGATGACAAGAAAACAGAACCAGGTTCCTATGGTTTTCATCTGAATGCCATTACACAAGCTGTCAGCAATAATGTTTCCCCATCTGAGATTTTGAAACAGTCCGAAATCGAGAAGCAGATCGATGAGATGCACACTGCTATGATGGAGTCTATTCAAAAGGCTGAGCCCAAGGAACCTTCATTCATAGAACTCGTGACCAACATGGGAAGATCAAACGTTATTGAATACCCGAGAACAGACACAGTGATTGACCTCACAACAGATGAACCTATTGACAATGGAATGGTCACAGATAATACTTGTTTTATGGAAATGGTGGCCAACATGGGAAAATCAAACTACATTAAATACCCAAGAACAGACTGTAATACAGTGACTGACCTCACAACAGATGAGCCCATTGGCAATGGAATAGTGACAGATGAGACATCCCATATGGATTACTACAATGATGGTGTCATGCAAGATCTGACATATGACAATGCTGAGGGAAAAGGGCAATTTCTGAGTCTTCAACAGGATCTTAAAGTATCAAGTGATTCAGATGAGGAAGAGAGTACCTTAATGTCAAGCAACCCTTTCTACAGAGCAATGCATGATGACCAAATGATCAAACTAGTAGAGCACTTACACAAAGGGTCAAACTATTCCAGTGAAGAAGAATCAGCTGATGAAAAAAATATCGAAAGACAAATGATAGACAAAGAGGTGAATGCAGATTTTAGGAAAGCTATATATAGGAAGCACCATGAAAACGTTCTGTGGTGCAAGTCAGATGTTGCCGTTCCACTTCTCTCACCATATATCCTTTACATCTCAGAAATGCCAAATCCAGTTTATGAGTTTCGTGAGCAATGTTGGAATGATCCTAACATTTTTAGGACATACTTTTACATTGGGAATGATGTGTCAACTAAAATGGAAGTAAGAGGGGAAAGTGCAAGGTCACCTCTGAATTGCCTGAAAGCCTTTCATACTCTGTTTTGTGTCAAGAAAGGGCTTCTCCTGAGGATAAAGAAACATCATCTACAATGTCAGAGCAGTTTCTCACTGGATGAACAAGTAACAGAGCTGAAGAAGGATCATGTGTACAGAGTTAAAAGATGGCCTGGCAAGTCGGGGGTGTGTTGTCCAATCTGCTACCCTGTGGTAAGCCCAAAAGAAGCAACTGTCATGGAAAGGAGGGAACGATTCGATAAGCATATGATGACAGAATATCACAGTAGAATTTTGTGTCTGGCAGAAGATCCTGACACATCTAGTAGAGGGAAGGAAAACAAGGAGAGATACCGGACTGCTCTGAAGCTCTTTTCTGATATATCAAAGGGAATAACCAAAAGATGTGAGAAAATGGTAACACCTATTCACTTGGATATTCTTTCAACATCTGATATCCTAGAATCTCACAGGACAACAGCTGCTCAGATCAAAGATGCAATGTACAGATATGTTGACAATCCAAATATGTCTGAGAAGGATGTGGCCACAAATATAAAGGAAATTCTCCATGACACAGAGGAAATGCAAAAGATCCAAATGATGAAAACAAATGAGTACTTCAAATACCTCTACAATGCTATACAAGAGCCACATGAGTTCTTTCTGTGTGTGCTCCTGTTCAAACACAATGAGTTCAAACAAGTTTTCTCTGATTTGGAAAGTTTAATCAAATAAAGATTTGGTAACTAAAATACCTTGTCTCTTGTTTATTTGTACAGTGATTCCATATTCCACACCATGAAAACAACACATTTAATTCCATAATAACTTCATTCAAATGAAGAATGAAAGGTGAGAAAAAGAAGTCTCCTTTTAAGGCCATTTAATTATAATAACTTGGATTATGGATATCTTTTTCCACTGGGATTTCTAAGGAAATCTCGGAAAAAAATTAGAAAAAAAGTACATCTTCACCAGCAAACTACTTATATTTCCCCCATTTTCTTCCTGTGTCCTTGTCAATATTTGACATTTTATTGTCAAAATGTGACATTTGATAGCAAATGACATTTTTCTTGCCATTTTTTTTTCTTTGGCCGCGGGGATTTTTCAAGTGTTATTTGGGATTTTTATTTTATTTTTAACATCACCTAAAAAAGTTTAAAATTTTTTTTTTATTTATCTCAATTTTGTCTGCTGAGAGTCCTTTAGCACCTCACAGTATGCAGGTTTGCCTTCAGAGATTTGCCTTGACATGTTGATATACCGACTTAGCTTGTTTTGTTATCAGCCAATGAAATAACACCAACTTTTCACTATTCTCTTCTCGGGGGGGGGGGGGCAGTGGTACCCATCAGATAACTGCTATCAGTGATGAGAGATGGGAACCGGCTTCAGCAATGGCCATTCCCATTGGACAATCCGCTGCCTCTGTATACTCTAGCTACAATCAGTGCTAGCTGTGTGATAGAGAAAGCCATGGCGGCAAAAGATAGTTTTCCACTGCACAGAAGGTGGCAGCATACAAGGTCACATCAGACCACTGCGCCATCTGTGGTGAAAAGCGTGGTTCACTCGCCGTGTGCTGTGATCACATTTTCCACATCACGAAAACATTCTGTAATAACTGCATTCAAATTAGTATTGAAAGGCAATGAAAAACAAATCTCCTTTTACATATAGCTACAGAAATGTCAGATGGCAGCTGGATAAACTGAGGAGATAACCAATCCTAGTTGTGTTGACAGAGAAAGCTGTGGCGGCAAAAGATAGTTCTTTGCTGTACAGGAGGGGGCAGCATACACTGTTGCATTAGACTACTGCGCCATCTATTGTAAACGGCACAGTTCACTCGCCAAGCAGTAGGTTTGTCCCAGTGTTTTCTGAGGAAATATCAGGGGGGAGAGATGGTCCTGTTAGCTTGACCAACCAGATTGTGAGTTTCTTAGATCGTCAAAGTGGTCTGACTTTGGACCAATCAGCGCAGGTTTAAGAAACAAGACGTGACATCAGCCTTTTGCGTCAAACGAGTTCCCCCCAAGCAGACAGGCTATTAGGTAAGTCAATGTAAATCCAATCCATCTGCGATTTATTTTTACATGGTATGTGACATTTTTGTATGTAAATGATGGGGGAGATATCTGTTATGTGACATGCATGGTTATTTTCCTCATCCAACACTCGGTTTCATTGTAATGAGCGATTTTTAGATATCCAAATTTGAATCAACATGTCCAGCCCCGGCCGCCATCTTGGATTAATCCGGTGGTGAACGCTAATTTGTAGTAACTTTTGCCTACATTGAGCTTAGATGACACAGAAGGATGTGAATTTTTTGCGAGTGTTTATTTGGTAGAAAGTGGGTGAGTCAGAAAAAGAACTTCCTTTTTTTACCAAGGCCACTGTCCTGACATTAGTATCTCAGCGAAATTTTCTGTGTTTTTTTATTTAGGCATGCCCCAAATGTGAAGGGTATTCCAAGTTGATAAACGTACAAGTCCTAGTTTCCCCCAAAACACAAAGTCTGACAGAAGCCAGGAAAAAAGGTGGGTATAGAAAATCTGCGCAATTGTCGATTAAATTGGTTTTGATTTCAATGTTTTCATACCAAGGTGCCCCTTCTGGTTGGCCGAGTTTTAGTTTCGGTTTCGATGTCTAACTACGATTGGTCTTCTCCAAGAATTTAACATTGTAAATCCTCCTGTGTATAATCATGCACATAATGTGACCCATCAAGGGAGAAGACTCCTCCGCGGGGATTTTTAAGTCCCTATTTGGCCACCACTCTTAAATCATTATTTAAAGGGTCAGGTCGCCAGAAAGCAGTAGATTTTGTGTTTTTGGGTCATTTTGCACTCTTATGGCTCTAGAGAAAGAAGTTGCAAATCAATCTTGTTTTACATAGACTCATTTGATAGATAACACTTAGGGCTATCAGAAAGATGTTAATTTGTGGCCATCCATCAAAAACTCAGACTTATAGCTTGCCGAAGTGAGAAAAACAGTCAAATTTGTTCTTTTTTTTTTTTTTTTTGTACTTTTTACAAATGTTCTGTATTGAATAAAGAACATCTGGAGTAACTCAAAGTTATTTTTTGTATTGTATATGATCATAGGTATCATTTCCATCAGGTTTGAACATGTTACTGAGTGAGGATTTTTCATTGTGTGTCTTTGAAAATGGAAATCTGTAATTTGTAACGTCCGATACCAAAATCTAAACCAGTTATAAAACATGAAAAAAATTAATCTTCATAATCTTTGTTATTACCCATATGAAGGGCTTTATTATCCCCTACTTTGGCGAAAAAATTGTGTGTCCAGCAGCATTTGTCTCCATGTGAGAGCAGCTTATGTGAAATAATTCTGATAAAAGTACCGGACGTTACGTAACGTCCGGTACTTTTATCATCATGTAGGAGGCAGTCTACTGTACATGCATAACTCAAATTCTGTTCCATTCTGTAATTGAAGTCAATAATAGACATATTGGCCTTGTTAATTAATGTGTTTGTTATGCATAATGGGACATTCTTATATTACTGAGAGCAACTTCAATTACCTCTATATTTCATTATTTTGGTACCGGACGTTACATGACACAAAACAAGCAATAAAAATGGAACCGGATGGGCTAGATCGGTATTTTTTGGTTTTCTGAGTTGAGCGGAAGTCCCTTCACAGTTGTGTTAAGGTCATATAAAGGAATTAGAAAATTAATTTTAAAGGCCCTTCAAGGGCAGAATCTTACACTTTCTGACGACCTGACCCATTATAAAGATAATTATGTTAAGCTAATTTTTATGCAGAATTCAATGGTCTCATTAAAAAAACGTTTTCAGTAGAAATGGCCATATTTGGATGGTAAAATGAACATTTCTCATGCCAAATCAACCTATATGCTTATTCCTGGTTGCCATGACAACCATTCAAATGATCAAAATTTGCAGATTTTTGTGCCAATTTTTGGCCAAAAACTGAAATGGAAAATTCCTTCTAGATCAAAATCTGTCATAAAATCTCACCTGTAATACAGACCAAAGGTCAGGTAAACCATATGAAATGTATCATCCGATCTCAGTTAATTTTCAATTTGTATCTAATTTCTTACTATGGTCTCCACAGAAGGGACCAGAAAGAACCGTAGCCACAGGCAGAGAAGGAAGGCACAGAAGGACGGACCACAGACCAAGAGGGAAGGACCACAGGCAAAGAAGGGAAGACTGGCATGATCATAATGGGTGAGTGTACATTTCCTTCTGATCGCTTCTCTGATAATGAATTTCGCAGAAGTAGTTCTGTTTCTCAACTATTTATTATTTTCTTCTCGTACAGAAAAAAAGTATGATGTTCCATCCAAGTATCTTGTGGCTCCTCATCCTGGACTCCCAAAGAAGGAACGTCACTTGGTCCATTATAAAAACAAGAAGAAGAAATTCATTTCATTTTGGTATAGAAAAAACCATCTATAATTCTTGATCCACCATGTTTCTCCTTCTAGTCTAGGACTTCCAAGGAAGTACATGAAATGCACCATGTAGCAATCTATATGAAAATGTATCTCCTCTTTGTATTTAAAAAAAAATACAACAGGGAGTCTATGTTGTATCTGAGCATGCTGTTTCTCCTTCTGATCCAGATGTTTCAAATAAGGAATATCAAATCTTGGGGACCCATTCTTTAAAGGCAAAGAATTCATGAATTGTCCGAAGCATTTTTTTTCGAATCAAGAATGAATATTGAGATAAAATATTATGATGTTATATGCGAGGTATGCACTTGAACATCAACTCAGTTGAAAGAGCCATGGCAAAACTACTTGTTTTTTTCTACTTACTTGTCTGTGGTCTGACTTTGGTGTCGAAGTTTTGCACCAATGTGAAACGGGTAGAAAAGAAATTTGTTCCATGAACTTAAAAGAATTGAAAACAGGGAATTCAGTTTCCATTGAAGAATGTTGCGGTCCATTATTTTTCAGAAAAAGAAAATATATATCAGGGATAAAACAGCAGTTTTGGAAATATATTTTTCATTGTACCTCTCGAATGCACCATTTCTTTATCCAGCTTTTAAAGACTGTGAATATCATGCATGAAACTATCTGCTTACTCTTCTTTTCTAAGGGAAATCAACATCTTACAGTCAATACTGCTCGAAAAACTGTTGGTTGGCCAATACACATGTGTTGATGGGTCGAAACATTCTTCTCTGTTTAGGTTTAAAGAAAATGTTAGTCAAAAAATTATATGACACAGTTGTGTTTCTCTTTCATCTCTCGTACAGGTGTCAAAATGTTACAATCCTGTCTACACCAAGACCTAGACCCTACAGAGGATAATGAGGCACCCCAACCTAATGAAGAGAACAAAAAGAAAAGAAAGAATACAAACAGATATCTCTTTCTGGGCTTCTGTGTCTGTATTTTATATCTTGCATTTGTATTCTATTGGACAACCAAAGTGTGCTTGTTCAAGAGACAGAAGTTGATTGAATCTTATATTCTCAATCAGGAACGATGTGAATACATGATATGCCATTGCAGAAGCATTCACCCTGAATATGTTTATGTTTATCAGCGTGCATGCATGCCAAATCATGTGACGTCAACTAGCTGGAGTATGCAACGACTCCGAAAGTTAGATAAAGTAGTGCCTTGAACTTTCTCGAGAGTTTTTGAAGTCTCTATTCTCAGTCCCTTGGAAAGCTGTAGACAGATTTGCCACAATGCTTTGTTGGAACAACCTGCCATTCTTTTCTAGACTTGTTTGTACATGTTCAGGTGAATGTTGTGGTCCATGTTTAGACTTGTTTAAAGATTTTTTCATGTACTTTTTCACTATAGGCTGCAGGCCCGGCCATAAAAAAGATACATGTCAAGACTTGTCTCATTTTCCTTGCAAGCCCATACTTGTTTCTAGGACTTATTTGTGGATGTGGTACATGTTCAGACTTGCTTTCTTTTCTTCACATGCCCATACATGTTTCTGAGCATGCGCAATACCTACATGCATATACATATATAAAGGCAAGATGAACACTGAGTGTCATCAGTTACTTTCTGACAGGCACTATGGCCACTTCATTTCCAGATCGGAAAGGGCCACTGGAATATGTGGTTAAGCAGACTGCCAGAAATGCAAGAAATGATTTGTACCGGGCAGTTTGCTCGAATGATATGCACTTGCTGCAACACATATTGGCAACAGGAAAAGCATCTCCTCATGAACTCATGTGTGCTTACTTTGATGAACATCTATTTACTTCGACGATCGATGAAAGCTCAAGTGCCTACTGCGATGAATGGACGGTCTTGCATTTGGCAGTATACCAAGGAAAACCTAAAATCGTAGAATTCCTTCTCGAAAACCACCATGTGTCAGTCAACAGAAAGTCAGTTCTCTTCCAATTAAGCCCCTTGATGATAGCCATTGGCAAAGGTCATCACAACATAATGAAACTGCTGCTTGCACATGGTGCTGATGCAAATGACAACTCTGCAAGGCAAGTACTGAGTACCAATTAAACTTTCTGACAAATAAGTTGGATTATATATTATATAGTCAAGTAAACTTCTTTATCTGCCTATCTTTCTAACAGATTTTCAACCCCACTGATGATTGCCATCAGTAAACGAGACGCAGCTGCGTGTGAAATTCTGATGTCCTCACGATGCCCTTCAGAAGTGAAGTTTTGTCACAAGCTGAACATGAAACACTCTTATTTGTCCATGGCCTGTAGAAATAAATCTTCTGATATTGTGAGAATTCTTGTAGATGCCGGTTGTGATGTAGAATTCTTGTCCCATCCATATTTTTACCCCCTCCACATATCAATCGCAAACTCTGACTACTCTTCATGTGAGATTCTTTTGAACCATGGGGCTGACATAAAGAAAGAGTACAGAACACGTGAAGGTAGTGACATGTTCTTTTTGGCTTTACTGAAAGGGAACACCTGCATCATAAAGATGATGCTTGAAAGGGATCGCTCTTTGGTAGAAGAGACACATGGCCCAAAGTCATTCTCATGTAACCCTGTTACAGTTGCGGCATATTTGTGTAGGTTAGACATAGTAAAACTTCTTGTTGGGTATGGAGGGAAAGTAGACACTTGGGAATACATTTTGTGTCCTCTACATCTGGCATCATACAAAGGGGATACCAAAACCATAGCGTATTTACTAGAAAACGGTGCCAAGGCCAACAACAGAATTGTCCATTCTAGTTGTTTGTTTTACTTCACAGAAAGACTGAGGGGTTTTCAGTCTCCGCTTTCCATGGCATGTGCCATGGGTAACTTAAATGCAGCAATGATCCTGTTGATATCTGGTAATGCATCTCCAACTGCTGACCACAACTTGTGCTTGATCAACACCAAGTTCAGAGAGGGTGTCAACACAAATCCCATGTTGATGAATCTGTTGTTGTACAAGGGTCTCCCCTTAGCTGTTCATTGTGACTGTCATTATCCTGACAACCTTTTGGACAAAGCCATTTGCCAAGGCCTATACAACTTGGTGGCACTGCTCATTGCACATGGGGGAGGTCCTGATTGGTGCTGCCATGCTGGATCACACTTTTATCTAATTCCTTCATTCTCAAAAGAATTGGTCGAAGTCATGTACTTGTGTGGCATGGCAAATGAATACTTCAAAGAATGCCCTGCATCCTGTCGCTCTGAGTTACGAAGGGTGCGTATGAATTCAAATCATGACAAGAGTGTAGATTCCCTACAAACAATCTCTCTCCAGGCATTCAGGTACTGGTTACATAAGACCTGTGCTTCAGAACCTAACTCAACCACACTATGGCATCTGATAGACTGCATGACACTGCCCCCTCACTTGAGAGAAATGTTGAAGCTCAGCAAGTATATCAAATGGGAAAAATAGACATGTTGATGTTGAAAACGGAATCCAATGAAATACTGAAATATAAAAGATTATTTGTTTCTCTGACAGGTTAAATAGACGGATTATAACTCCTCTCATGCTGGCTATCAATAAAGAAGACCTACAAGCCTGCCAAATTCTCTTGTCATCAACCCCACGAGCCGATGTGAACTTTTACCACCCAGCCATGGTATACTCCCATCTAGCAAGAGCATGTTTCATAAACTGTACTGACATTGTGAAAATACTCATATCTGCTGGAGCTGATGTTGACTTTGCCGAGATGCCTCATTCTTCATTTTATCCCTTGTGGCTGGCAGCGAAAAAGGAAAATGTTGAGATGTTCGAGCTGCTGCTCACTGCAGGGGCGAACATAACGAATGAATTCAAGACACGCTCAGGTGCTACATTGATGTACCCTATATTGTTCTATCAGAAAATGCCCATTGTCGAGTGTCTTCTGAAATGGGATCCATCCTTGGCGAATGCATTATGTTCTTTTGAACATAAGGGGTGTTACCCAGCTACAGTTGCTGCCGCTGTGGGTAATTTGGATATGTTGAAACTTATCCAAAAATATGGTGGACGAATTATTCATACCACCCACTCATTTACCCCGCTACATGCTGCAGCACTGATGAACAAAAATGAAATAGTTCAGTACATTCTAAATATTGGGGGAGACCCGAATCCTCTTTATCAACCACCTCCTCCATTGAACATATCAGAACAAGAATGGCTATCACCTCTCTCCATGGCATGTTCCATAGGTAACTTGTACTGTGCTTTCACCTTGATAACACAAGGAAATGCATCACTCCAAATTGGGCACAACCTATGTTTGAGATCTCAAGTATTCTTGACACGTTCAGACGATAAACCTCATTTGATGCATCAGATGTTACAAAGGGGACTTCCATTAGATGCTCAGTGCATTTGCCATGACAACAGCAGACAACTTGTAAATATAGCATTGAACAACTCTTTATTCAAACTTGCAACATTGCTGATTGTGCACGGTGCGACACCTCAGTGGCAAGGTGATGCTATGGCACTTTCAATGAAATGTCTTCCATACAGTCTGGTAGCAGCCCTTTTCATGGTGGGTGTGTCAAAGAACAGAAGCTTTTCACCTCTGGTCAGAACTGCTCTGAAGCGTGAAATGCACAACAGAATCAAGCTTTTCCCCCGGCTGGAATGCCTCTGTATCCAAGCAGTTAGATCCGAGCTCCAGAGAAAAGTGGCATGTGCAGTAGAACCAGGTTCTCTTTGGCCAGTGATAGATGGAGGTTTGCCGGTTCCAAACTGCCTGAAGGAAATCCTCAAACTAGGCATATACCTGCACTTATAGTTGTCTTTACATTTACATCCTCTTCTGGATGTGACATGCTGTGGGGTTTCAGCTTTTCCTATTAAGAGAAAGGTTATTATTTGTTGTTTTACATATTATTTCTTAAAAAGGATTTTTGTTGCCATGGCTCTCTTTTTATGCTAGTACATGAACTGCTCTTTGAACTGCTCTTTGCCTACACAGATCTTAGCTGGCTCAGTGGCATATTTATGAGGTGAAAATGCTTTGCAGTTAGACTGCTGGAATAGTTTGTATCAAGTACTTTGACTCACTTCTATGCATACTTTGGTATACACTCATTTGATTTTGAATTTTGATTCCGTAGGAACTGTTGTATACGGTAACAATGGCTATGAACCTCTTCTACGACCGATCATGGAGGAGAGTCACAGCATTGAAGGGCTCTTGCATGTCACCATCACTCAGGTCAATGGTATGAGTGGAGATGATGAAGTCTTTTTGTATGTTCAAGAGAAAGAGGAAAATGTAATTTGCAGTGCAGACTTGCTTCCATCAGTCATGAGACACTTGAGACAGACCTTGCGCCATCGGAAATGGATACATCGAGCATTCCTGATGGTAGATGCAGGAGCCTGTTTCCTCCAACCCATGCATGGGATATTAAGTGAACGGATAAAGATGCACGATCTCTCCAAATTCTCAGCCGTAGAGGTGCTAGGGTATGCTTTGAAGTTCGTTGACGGGAACACAGATTTAGAAGGTGAAGATAAGGTCATTTGGGAGAACAGCCTGAATCACCATCTCACTCACAACGATCATCACCCCCAGTTCTCTCCAGGGAAAGCCATGGAATCACATGCCCTCATTGAAAGCGTGCTAGACATGCTTGCCTGTAGACTGGAAAGAGACATTTCTTGTGAGAACACATGTGTGGAAAACATTTTTGACATTCCAGACAAATATCTCTATCGTTATTCAGAACCAGACAGGCATCTCGTTTTGATATATCTGAGCACCTGGTGCAAGGAATTCACTGATTTCCTTGTCAAAACTACACCTGAAATGTCTACTGACAGTGTAGACTTGACAAAACTCTTCTTCTTCAATGCAGCTTGAAATTGTTCTTTTTTCAGAGTAAATGTTATTTTCATAACAAATAGTAAAATGGTGCATTAGTGGGTCCATGCGGGCCCATGGTAAAATGTGAGCCTGATGTAGTACCCATATAACTATATTTTGTTTAACGTCTTTGGCTTGTCTGTGGTTGTGACCTAGTTTGTGTGTGATATATCAATAAATATATGTAAAGTTGAACTGCTCTTCTGCAACTTCCATGTATAATATAAGGCTTGCATTTAAAATCCAGCTGGTGAAAAAATTATCTTCGTTCAAGGTTATTGTGATCGTCACTCTTCTCCTTCTTCATGAGGTGCTGTGTGTGTGAGACAGTCTGCTAGTGAGTCTCATAATCCTGTATGACTACATGTTAAATTGAACAAAGCCATTTAAACCTGAGGTTTTCATACAATTTCTTCAGTAAATATCTCTTTTCTCCAATTCTTACTTTTGCATCCAAAGGTACTTGACCTGTTAGCTTTGTGTTTGGATTGTCAACAGTTGTTGCCGAGGAATTCACTGATTTCCTTGTCAAAACTACACCTGAAATGTCTACTGACAGTGTAGACTTGACAAAGCTCTTCTTCTTCAATGCAGCTTGAAACTGTTCTTATTGCGGAGTAAAGGTCATTGAGGTCTTGGTGCCAGATGTATTTACATAACGAGTAGTAAAAAGGTGCATTAGGTGGTATATATTTCTTTTATATGGTGCATAAACAACACTGTGTCTTTCTGAAACATGTGCATGAAGCTTAGGAAAGGGATGTGGTTGGTGTTTCTTCTCTAACTATGGTATATTTACTTCACAAAATAAGAAAAAATGTACTGTTTCATCATATGGCTTATTCTCTGCTATTGTCAACTTTCTCTCAAGTTGAGGTGAGACAGTTCTCAAAGTGTGCAAACTATAGCATAAAAACAGTAAAAAGAACAAATTAAAACAACAAACTGTGTTCTCAAGTCTTTTTTAAAGCATGTACATGAAGCTTAGCAGAGGTAGTGGTTGTTGTTTCTTGTGAAACGTGGGTAACTCAATATTACTTCATGTATTTGATGCAAAGTAGTGTTTTATCATATGTATCTCTTTAGAAAGTTTTGAACACTTGATATCAGAGACTTTTAATTATAATGGCTCTTTTTACTTCCTTTAAAGCTTTTCTGTATGTATTCAGGTGTACACGTAAATGGAAAAAAACCAGTTAAGATACGCTGACTGGTATAAAGTGAAATTCATGTATAGTTATCATTTACCATAATTTTTGTGTGGAGAAAAAAGTAAAAGTATGCTCATTGAATAAATGTATGGTGTCAAATAACCTGCACAATGAAAGCTTTGTAATAGTCCCTTTGAAACATTAAGAGTCCTTGAAGCAGGAGCATATTTGTCTTGAAATCACTTTCTGGAAATAGTGCACTCATTTTTCATCCATTCTTATGCTTCAATCCATGAATATCCTCTTAGCAAGTCAACGATATGTGTAGGCTGAAAACATGAGTGCACTTGAATTATATATTTATATGTCAAGGAACTGCATAACACATTATCTATATGAAGCACCTTATAGTATATGATAAACATTTCTTTTTTTCTGATTTCCACTCTGAACTCCTGAAGTATGTGAGAATGTTTGTCTTCAAGCCTTTAAGGACTGTGTTTGCAGTGTTCGCTGCTACATGTACATCATTATGCATCTGATTGTGCTTTGGATAGCTGTCACAGTAGCAGTTATTTTCATAATAAGCACTGGTATGGTCCATGCGTGCCCATTGTAAAATGTGAGCCTGATGTAGTACCCATATAACTATATTTTGTTTTACATCTTTGGCTTGTCTATGGTTGTGACCTAGTTCGTGTGTGATATATCAATAAATATATGTAAAGTTGAACTGCTCTTCTGCAACTTCCATGTATAATGTAAGACTTGAATTTAAAATCCAGTTGGTGAAAAAATTATCTTCGTTTAAAGTTATTGTGATCGTCACTCTTCTCCTTCTTCATGAGGTGCTGTGTGTGTGAGACAGTCTGCTAGTGAGTCTCATAATCCTGTATGACTACATGTTAAATTGAACAAAGCCATTTAAACCTGAGGTTTTCATACAATTTCTTCAGTAAATATCTCTTTTCTCCCCTTCTTACTTGTGCATCCGAAGGTACTTGACCTGTTAGCTTTGTGTTTGGATTGTCAACAGTTGTTGACGAGGAGTTCACTGATTTCGTTGTCAAAACTACACCTGAAATGTCTACTGACAGTGTAGACTTGACAAAACTCTTCTTCTTCAATGCAGCTTGAAACTGTTCTTATTTCGGAGTAAAGGTCATTGAGGTCTTGGTGTCAGATGTATTTACATAACGAGTAGTAAAAAGGTGGATCAGGTGGTATGTATTTCTTTTATATGGTGCATAAATAACACTGTGTCTTTCTGAAAAATGTGCATGAAGCTTAGGGAAGACAGTGGTTGGTGTTTCTTCTCTTCCTCAGGTGCCACATGCAAGCTTCATCATTGTTACTGAGGCTCTCGTCAGAATGCAGATGTGATATTGTGATAATCGATTTTTTTTTTTAAGTGAGAATTTCCTCTTCTCATATATCTTTTCATTCTTATGTATAACACACACAAAAATGAGTAAGCTGTTGGGATGTGTCATAAAAAAAAGTAATGGAAGGTGCTGTATTGCAAAGGCAAATAAACTTAGAGCAGCCTACGGTTGCCAATCATGCTACATGTTCGTAACTACTTCTCATCCTCTTGTATTGTAAAAAAAAAAACAAAAAAAAAAAAAAAAAACTGGAATGTGCAGAGCAGCCTATTCCATGTTGTCCAAAAATGTAACTTGCTGTCGTGGAAAGGGATGTACCAGTAGATATGAAAATGTGAAATTTGTCATATTTCTGTGTCCTATAGCTATGTATTTATCATGTTCTTTCTTACTGAAAATGCTCATTTGAACCACCTCAGGAACAATATACTTCAAGACATGGGGAAGTATTAGTTCACTTCTCAGGTCTCAGACATGGTGTGGTAAAAAGGTTGAAAGGAACAATTATATTTTACCTCAAGCGTATAAACTTTGACTCGTATATCATGACAAGTTTGGTGGTATAGACTTCACATGGTATCATAATACTTTGTTTCTGGATTTTTTTATGGATGAAATATGTGAACTGTTGAGCAGTTATTATATCTTATTGTATCTTTATATTCACATAGCAGAAGCATATTGTCCATGATATATCTATGTAAAACATGATGAAAATATACAAGAAAGTATTGTGTTCTTCATAGATGCTGAGTTGAGAGCTTCTTATATGTCTATCATAAAGCATGTTCTTTCCAGAGAGAAAGACTTCTTATCCTTAAAGTCTCAAGTATGAGCAAGTATGTAATGAAGCTGTGGAACAGCGCTTTTATTTAATATCATGTCAAAAGCTCATATTTTATATAACAAGGTCTTCATATACAAATACTCAAAATGCCACAGTTTTCAGAGTGAAGCGTGTACAACTTCTCATGTATCATTATGATCTAAAAGATGTTTATTTTTCAATAAATATGTAAAATCAAATACGACTCATTTGTCCTCAATTATAATAATGCAGATTGAAGAAATTAAATGAAAAATCCTAAGGCTAAATGATTATCGACCCCGTGCTATTAATGTTAAAATTATCTAGTTGCCATGACAGCACTAGTCCAAGTATAATGAACAAAAGAACTCATTCTATACAACTTTGGGTCATTCAAAGGGCGGAACCTCTACAGAAAGGTGGCATAACTTATTGAGACAAAGTCCCCTCGTTATTGATCAACTAAATTGACGCCAGGTGGAAGCACTGTGCTTTCAGATATATTAGTGCCTTTACTGAACACAGTTTGGTGACCAGGTTTGACGCTAGGGGGCCTGACTGAGTCGATGGCAAGCAACCTGGCACTGCGATGAAATGTTGTCTCTCAAACATTTTGCAGCCAATTCTAGTGGTGACATCATAGCTGTTATGTGTTTTCTATTTAATGGGGAGCATAAAAGAGCGAGATCTTCAGATGTATGGAGTAACAGTTTCATTCCACCATAGATGACTGAGAGAACTGAATCTACGTACAATTGTCTCTCTGACTTTGACAACTGAGGTGAGGCCAGCACAAGGTCCAAAGGGCTAAATAGTTCACCATCATTTGAATTACCCAAAGATCTCTCCATGTCATCTCTATGTCGAACAAACAAATAAATCACCACTGAGGTTGAGCCATAAAATATAGCTTCATGTAGCCAATTGAAGTAGATGTCATGGAACTCAGACTTAAAAGGGTCTATCTTTAGGATTTTGATCATGTACTTGTGGAGCAGATCCTCTCTGTTTCTCTTCACCAACAAGGAACAAACACTGTGGAAGTCAGCATGTCTGATGCCAATGCATGATTCTCGGAGTTCCTGAATAGTTTCGACATTTACTCTCTTGCTCATTTCTTTGAACACACCCTCTATTTCATACTCGGCAGCATAGTGAAGGACAGTGGATCCTGAAATATCTGGAATAGTTAGAGGCACTCTGGAAGCAACTCTGTCAAACAGATATGTTATATCTGGTTTAGAAATCACATCCCCACATGAAAAAATATACCTGCCATCAGGCATTTTCAAAGGAAGCTCTCCTTTGGACCTAACCAGAGCTTTTCTCAAATCTATGCTATCCACTTTGGACTTTGCTTGGCGTGCCATATGCACAAGCTCATGCATTGTTTTGAATCAGAATAGAATGTCTTTTTTCAGTGATAATACAAACAAGATGTTTTTTAATTTTCTCTTTGATCAGAAATTGTTGCATATTTCCTCATGCTGTCTTAAAGTTAGAACGAAGGATTCCCAAGAAAGAATTCTGGAAAAGGTTTGAGCTTTTGAAATCCCTGGAGGAAGTTCTGTACCTATCCATGAAAGCAGGGAAGTATGTTTTCAATAGATGATGCCTTCGTGCTTCTGTGTGCATGTATGAAGCGTGACAGATCAAAGAGGCTATCACACACCACATTTGTTTTCCATCCAACATTTCTTCCCCATGTTTTTGGCTGAACTTAATCACAGCAAAGTCGATCATTTCTGCCATGTGGAATTGTTCACTTGTGAAAGCAGATTCTTTCTCTTCTTCGATTTCACGCCAATTCAGACCACTTATAAATTCAACCAGTTTCTTTATGCTATCTTGTGTGTGTTGTGGGATGTAAAACGCAGCTTTCTTGTCATGCACATTTTTCTTCTCTGAACCAACAAAGCCTTTGACTAATACTTTAAGTCTGTCATGATCGCCTTCTCTGCCATCCAGATAATGGAGAACAGCATGAAGGATGTCAGTAGCATTCTCTGGAATCTCTGACTTCACATATTGTAGAAAAAAAGCCAACTCATCTGTGGAAGAAAAGCCTTGGACAGATATCTTCTTCAAGTGGTTCAAGGCTGGTTTATCCAAAGTTAGATCATTATTCTTTGGTTCACTTGCATCGTTTGTTTGGCCATTCTTCTCATACAAAAGCTGCTCATACAACCACTCAGTGACTGATTTTTCCTTGTGCATTCTGCTCAAATGATGGGAGAAACAAGCCACTTCCTTGCAGCAAATGGGGCACTTTGTCTTTGGCTTCATTTTTCCCTCCTAACTCATTCACCAAAGTTTAACAAATCGATAAAGATTTCCATCCAAAACTCAATTTCTATTATCTCTTTTGATCTTGTGTTTCAAATATCATCATGGACAAAATTGCAAACTCTCTCTACAAGGTGATAGATCAACAGCATGACTTGATCAAGGAACTGAAGGATTCCATGTTGAAGAAAGACAATGAAATTGACATGCTGAGACAACATCTCTTAGAAGAGAGACTTCATTTAAAATCTCTTCAGTGTGATATTCGGCAACTTCAACAAGAGAAGAATATACTGAAGTTAAGACTTGAATGTTCTATGAATGAGGTCAATTAGACCATGGGGGAAAAAAATAAAACTGACTGAAAAACAAACAGAAGACAATGTCAAACAGTTTCAATTTTTGTATTTTTATTTTTAATCAAACAATCAATCAAATCGAACATCCATCCTTGTGCTTAATCGACTTGCTATTGCATCGACTACCTCATTGTATGGAGCAGCTACAATGTCAGCACATTCACTGAGATCACATTCATCATCATGTGCCACAACCATTTTGATGGATATTCCTAGCTCTTTTCCCTTCTTCTCGAGCATGTCATCCATGGATTGCAGCATTGCTGTCTGGAGGGCATTTCTGTCTGAAAAGATGTCCAGTGACTCACGTTTCCTCTTGTGAACTGACACCCAAAATGTCTTGGGACGATCCAACACTGTCTTCAACCTTGCAACGACCACTGGTACTTTCACACTTCCTTGAACTGAAACATACCCCATAGGAAGCTGTGAGCTGATATCACATGAGTTCTGCAGGTTTGCTGCCTCTCCAAACAAGGTATCAAAAACTGGCATCTCGCGATTAGTGTCCACCACAACCACCACTTCAGGAGTTGTCTTTCCCCCTTCTGCTGTCCAGGTTGCAGATCCCTTTCCACCTCCTCCTTCACGAATTATTTCTGTGTTCCCCTCTATGGTTTCCAAGATTTCATCCACGAGGAGAGTGGCATTGGGTCTCACTAGCTTTGCCCTCATGGCAATGAACCATTTCTCAGATGGCTTTGTCCTCTTTCCAGACTTTGATGACATTAGTTTCTCTGCCTTCAACTGATCAATCTCTCTCATCCAGAACTTGTCATCCAAATGCTTCAACAGAGGATGTTTGCTGCCATTGGCCAACACGCTCAGCTTCCTTATCGGACAAGAATATTCAGCTGCCATCCTCTTTAACCTAAGCTTCCTGCTCTGTGGATATCTCGATGCATACTCCTTTGCCTTCTGACTTTTTCTGATGCGAATATTCAAGACTGTATCCCTTTCGACTGGCATGTTCACTGTAATTGGATAACCTTAGTGTCAACGTTTACCAAGTAAACATGGAGTTTGTTTTCAAAATTCAATTTCCATTTGGTCCTTTTCCCTGCCTTTTGTCATCTTCATATCATATTCCTTGCTGTACAAAATCAAATCTATTTCTTCAAGGACAGGAATGTGATTCTTTCCCCATGCCATTTGGAACCTTGCAGCTATTTCTCCTTCCATATAAATGAAGCAGCAAACATTGAAGGAAAGGAAATGCCAATTTTTCTCTTCCCTAAATAAACCAATTTTCTCTAGTACATAATATAACCAGCAGTAACAATGTCTGTTCATTTCATATAATTTATTTCATACTCTTCAGCAAACTTATGCATTGCTGGATTCTTTCCTTGAACAAAGACTCATCGAAATACACACCATGCACCCTGGAAAGTGCCCTCATTTCGGTGAAATTGAACTCTGAATGCATCAGTGTTAATATTTCGAGCCTGCATTTCTTCACTGCTCTCATCATGCTGTGGTCTGTCTCCTTCTTCGGGGTTTTGGATATCATGACTTCCAAGAGTGAACTGGCACACTTGAGATTCAAGTTGTCGACTCCAAAGCTTTGTGGGAAAGAGTCATTCACCACTAAGCCATTCGGTGGGATGACTAATCGCAGAGCATACTTGTACATGAGGTGGGCCCAAAAGGTTGCAGGAAAGTTTGCAAAATCAGTTAAACAATGAAAGTTAGATATGATTGATGTGCCAAATGGTACCATGAGGGATTTTCCTTCCCTGTAGACTTTTATTGCATGCTTATCCTTAAGGACCAAGCAAAGGCATTCATTCCCAAAGAAGGTTTGAGACATTCTGTAAGGATTCAAATGTGGGCCCATTATTTCCACTTTGTCTTGAAGAGTAGACATGACATTGAGCTGTTTCAAATCTTTCCTCTCACTTAATTTCCTTCTCTTGTAACTTGGATAAACAACATTTGGGCCTCTAAACTTCAACAGATTATTACAGTTCCCTTGCCGGTACTGCTTTATAGATAGTTTCAAGTGTCTGTGAATCATGTTATCCGTTATATTCATTTGCTGGAATTCCTCCAAGTAAGGGTTGGCAATATCAACTGAATCTTTGTATTCCTCTTCTTCATCAACTTCTTCTTCAAAATTCTCTCTCACTTGTTCCCAATGTGGACTCCTTCCTAGCAAAGCGAAGGGAACAATCTTTGCCTTGTTCATGCATCTTGTCACTATGGAAAACAAAAGAAACCCAGGGTAAACACCTTTTATAGTTGCCAGGTTGTAGCAAGCAAGGATGTAGTCCTTGGTGTCTTGATCCTGTGTAGCTTTATAGAGAGCAGTGAGAACAACCAATGTAAAGTCAGGTATCACAGAAGATGGTCTGGGGAGTAGGTAATCTTCACCTTTTTGGGTGACATACCTCCTGCTTTCCAACTCTGCCACAACCTGAGTCATGGAAATGCATTCTATGACAACATGCCAGTTTTCTTCATTCCATGCTCTCAACAACTGACTTAGAACAAGATTGCTATCAACACATCCAAAATGTTCATCCAACAGTCCTTGAAGTGACTCAGGTGTAGGTTGAGGTCTTAACCAACTATCCCAATCACGAAACTTTGGAGAGGGGGAATGTGTAGAAAATGCCAAACATTTAGCTACAATGCATGTCTTGCAGCTTCTTAACATAATGTCGATGCATTCAAACATTTCTTGTTTTCCACCTGTATGATATCGGTCAAACACAAACTTGAAGACCTCCAAATCACTCATGCAGTGGTCTACATAAAGTATGTTTACAACATGATGCCATTTCAGCTGATCTTTTAGCAGGAGCTCTTTCACTGATCCATATGTAGATTTGGTATCCTTTCTTCTAAGTGCCTTTTGAAGTGCACTTAATATAACGCACTGTTTACTTGTCATGCTTGTTTGATGCTAGTTCGGATCTGGGGACACCAAGAAATGGGAGCTTGTCAAATACAATTTCAATATCATAAGGACAACACTTCAAATTATTTTTTTCTTTTTATTTCAGAATATCACAGATTTCTCAGTAAAGATATAACCTGTGTCTGTTTCTTCACAAAGAGTGCCTCATTGAAGTACACACCATACTGGCAGGCAAACATTTTGATGTCCTGACAAGGATTCTGGTTCATAAGCTGCTGTAGTATCTGCATTTTATACTTCTTCAGTGATGTCAGTGTGCTTAGAATGACTCTTTTCTTGGTCACCTTCGAAAATATTATGTCTGTAATGCTATTGGTCTCCTTGAATGGCAATCCTCCTTTCTCCATTCCTATGCCATACACATGGCCTGTTTTTCCACATACAATAGCATTGTGCAGAGAGGAATCCTTCAGTCCAAATAAATACCTGAATATAAAGTGCACCCAAACTGTGTATGGGAGATCTTCTATCATACAACCTGGCAACTTGTTCACGGTGGGCACACCACTTTCTATGATAGGATACACTAGAAAATCTGCTCCTCTCTTCAAGACAGGCAAGGTATGATCATCCTTTAGCACAAACAACATGCAGTCATGAATGAAAAGAATGTGTCGCATTTTCAAGAGGTCGGAAAATGGGCCTTTCACTATTTGTCCTGCCTCCTCATGTGTCACATTCTTTCGTTTAGCTTGTGGCTCTTCTGTGGATACCAGATTTCTTTTCCTCAGGGCATTTCTCCTGTCACCCTCAAAGATGCATTTCACATCACCATGCATCAGGTTTGAAGAAAGATTTATTCTGTGTAATTGGAGGTCATTACCCATTGCACCTCTCAGTCTACGAGTCATGTGATTCATACACATTTCTCTGAATGTTTTGGTAAACGGGTTCTCTACCTCAACTTCCTCTTTGCATGCAAGACCTACCGTCAAATAGAAGTCTATGTCATGATCCTTATGTCTGTCAATACCCTGACGCAAAGAAGTTTCGAGAGTTATTGCCCAATCTGGTATGTTCTTCAAGTCGGGGATGTCCAGCCAGTCTGGTGTTTCAGTGAACGAGGAGGGCAACACAATAAACCCATGTTGGTAGCAGGCAACTACAGAGAATAATAGCAGACAGAGAAAAAATGAATCTGATGGGTGGACTGTGGCCAAATCATAGCATGCTTGCAGATAGTTTCTCATATCTGTCTCTACCGTGCTCTTATACAGGGCAGTGAGAACCACAAGGCCAACATGAGCATGTGGGTTTGATGATAGCATATATTTCTTGCCCTTTTCTGTCACAGTTCTGATGTGAAACTCTATATAGACAACAGTAGCAACTATCTTCATGTAAGCCAACACCTGTTCCCACTCTTTGGTTTTCCATGCATGGACCAACTGTGTTAAAACTATGTCAATATTGACATGACCTTCCTCTTGTTGTACTAGGCCTTCCACAGTCTCGTCTATTCCCATAACAAGACATTTTGCCTCAATGCTGTTTGAAGCCATGCATGGAGCCAACCTGCAGGGTTTGCAGCGATTCAACATCATGGCAATACATGAAAACTTGGCTTGGTTTCCTTTTCTCCTGTACTGTTCAAAGAAGAAATTTAAGATTTCTGTGTCACTCAAACAGTAGTCTTCAAAGAGAAAGGCTAGGATGTCACCCCAGCGTAGATGGTCTGCAAGCAGAATTTCTTTTGCTGCCTGATATGCAAGTTCCTGTTCCTTCCGCCTCAGTGCCTTCTGGAGCAAGGACAAAACCTGATCCCTGTGGAACCCATTTGCTGTGTAAAAGACCTTGCGTATACTTCGCCCCATCTTTAACAATGATCCCTTTGATTAGATTTGTCCATACATAAATTCCACACATGTATGTTAAATTCAATTCCTATCACTAATCATGTGTCCTTTGAAATATGTCTTTCCTTCCATTGTATTACACTACGGATTATGAGGAAGCAGTTACCTATGGATAACGAATGGAAGAGATAACCAAACCACCCCAGCCAGATACCTTTCTTTTCTTTTTATTTGAAAGAATAAAAATATTGGTTGCATCATCTAGAACTTAAATGTAGACTGTGGGTATGGCAAAAGAGGTCCCTCTACCTTGCGTGGCTTTAGTTCCTTGTCCTCAGCTGCAGCTTCCAGATATACTGCTTCCCTGAGCATTTTCTGGAATTCTGTTGGTCCATACTTGTGTCTAAGTTCTCTCACTGTGCCATTGCACAATAATCTCTTATATGCGAGTTTGTTGCGGCGGTGGCCAGGGATGAAGGACACACATCTGTCACCAAAGCGCCGTTTGGTGTTGAAGGTAACACTCTGCTTATGATGGATGTCAGCCCAGAACTCTTCCTCTGTATGGTTTCTCACAAAGCAGATGGCATCCTCAGGGATCTGTGTATCATGAACATTTTCCCTGTCCCAGACAAATATTGTCGACATGTCTGTCATATTCTTGCACAAAGTTTCTTTCGCAAAGGTTACGGCCCTGCTTTCTCGTTGAGGAAAAACACCATGGATCATTGGGAAGCAGTCAAGTGTCATGTAATGGACCAACAACTTGTTGTCTCCCTGAACAATAAATGCAAGAGACTTCTCACTCTTGCAGTTGCCTTTGACAGTTGTCTCAGCCTCAACCGTGAAATACTCATTGGATGCCAAGTGTCCAGCAGACAAGTCCATCAATATCTTTTTTCTGATTGCAGCATATGGGTTGTGCTCTGGCATGAAGATGCTGATGTGAATCTGGTTTTCACCAAGTTGCACTGGTTTGGAAGCTGTTTCAATCACTGGGCTACATGAAGCCCTGAAACTGAACAAGCACTTCACCTCTTTTGTCAGTGGAATGGAGAAGTAACCTTCTTCATCTGTGTATAGTATTTCACTCTCCTGATTGTACTTGTTACACATGTGAGACTTCAAGAGGTGCTGTGCAACTCTAAGGCGCAGATTTCCAAAATCTACAGGAACAGCAAACTTATTTGCTACAAGGTACTCTATGTGTTCCCCTTCACCAACATGACACAAGAAGTGAAATGTCCTGACAAGATCCTCTGGCACAGTGAACACTAGTCGGCCATCAGTGGTGGTCAAATCCCCTTCCCTCCATGACAAGGGCTTGTTCCATTGAAGTCGTTTTGTGTTTACAAGTTCTTTTGTCAGGAAACAGGTGCACTGCTCAAGCTTAACCACATCTTTCTCACAGTAGCTAACTGCAGCAGTGTGTGCATCTATATACAAGGTAAAGCGGTCGTTTGACATAGATGTTGTGCTACTCTTCCTGATAAGGGGGTTTCCAGTATCTGTTGTCAATTCCTCCAGATCAGAGATACATTCTTTTATTGTCAGAGGATTAAGAGAGCATGACACATTTTTGAGGTCTGAACACATTTTCTTGAGACTTGTAGTCAGCTTCATGCAGGTGACACCATCCTCAACACAAATGCAGGTAGGGTCCACGAGATGACAACACATTATTTTCAGGACTTCTTGAGTGTGGTTATCAAATGTCAATACCATCGTCGCAGCAAACAATAAGTCTGAAGGGTCCAGCACTGCTCTTTCTTCTACCATCTTTGCAAGCTGTTCTTCACTTAATTGTGCCAGATTTTCCTTGTCCCGACTGAGCTGCACTTGGAGAGTCGTGCAGGTATTGGTTCTCGGATGACTGTACCCAAAGACCTCTGTGACTGCTCTCCAATAGCAAGAGACCTTAGCCACATGTGTGATTTGTTGTTTTCTTCTTGTAGTCAACATTTTTTTGTACCCCATTTCATCCAAGACTTGCTCCATCCTGTCAAAAGTCAACAGCATTTCATATTGATCCAAGTCTTCATGAGCACTGCATTCCTTGATTTCAAGGCCTATCCTCTTCCGGTTGATCCCCTCAGAGATATGGAACCTTTGAAATGAAAAATATTGAGGCAGTCTTTTGTCATTGAGTTTTTCTATTGTTTTACTCTTGTCAAGTGCATGATGCTTTACTTTGATGTCTGGGGCATGATAGATCAAGTACCTGTCCTTTAAGCTGTTGCATGCAGGGAAGCCATTGGCCAGTATAATCATCGCTCTATCATTCAATGCTACATCTCTCGTAGTCCCTATCTTGTCAGACTTTTCCTTCTTGAAGCATCTCTCACTCCTAACCATCCCATTGTCCCAAATGTTCTTCAAGGTGGTTGCCTCCATCGAGATGTCACCAGAGAACCTGTTCTCGTTACCATCACCAGCTTTCCATTCTTCAATGAATCGTGTTCCAGACACTCTTTCATACTCATCATCACGTGAAGCACACAGAGATCTTATGGTTATATAATCTTCTTGGTCAAAGGCTTCTCTGTTCACACAGACCCCACTCCCTGTGATGATCATTCCAGCTGCCTTTGCAGTGTGGGACTTTCCAGCTCCGGGAGGACCAGTCGTCACAGTGGTTGGTTTGTTGTCAAGCGTGGTGAATGAGATGATGTTGTTAAACAAATGTTGGCAGAAATCAACCATCAGCTGTTTCACACTTGTTATCCTTGCCATAGCTAACAAAATGTTGGCCATCATGCAATGAGAGGGTTCTACATCAGCTGTTCTCCAGAGGGCCATGGGGGATGCATATTTTCCTGTGACAGAGTTGAAGTGTCCATCCTCGAATATATCATACAATTTACCTATATAATTGTATTGATTCTTACGGGCTCTCCCACAACATTTAGCAGATCTTATGTGATTCATATAGATTTTGTTCATGAACTCTGAGTTATGATCCTTGACAAAGTAAGAGGTGATGTCTTCCCCACTGTCTGTAAGGCTTTTCAATTTATTCTGTATCTTAGATGTTGCTGGATAGCGGAGTTCAAAGTCAGATTTGCTTGTTACCTCATTTCCTAAGTCCTTTTTCTTTACATTGAGTGTGGCAGCAGCCGCTTGTGTCTTTTTCTTCTTGTTTGGGGGTCCATCCACTTTCCCGCCGTTTCTCTTTCTGCTCTGTCCAACAAAAAGTTCTTCATCAACCAACCGTTCATAGAATCTATTCTTGTGGAAGTATCCATCATTTTTAGTGAGATGGGGGTCACTAAGTCTCCATGCAATATAGTCCTTCAAGTCAAGCGTGAACCCTTTTTTGATGGTTCCATCCCACTCATACAAATTGATGTGCCTCTGCACAACATTGTCATGAATTTTCAACTCATTTAACTGTTTAACTGCTCTCTTGAAATGAATAAAGTCTGCTGAATGGTTTGTATCAATCTGGTTTTCAGATCTCCATCTCACGTAACCAAGCATATCTTGGTAGACCTCTCTCAACCGTGAACCAAACTCAAACAAAAACTGTGGTGAGAACATCTTTGCCCTCATATCCCAGTCTTCATCTGAGTTCCCATGGGCTTTTTCTAACCAAGGAAATTCATGCAGATGGTATCTTTTTATGAAGGTGTCTAAAGCCGCAGTGGTGTTAGAAGTGGGCAGTCCTGGTTGTGGTTTCACCTTCTTTAGCTTCTTCTTATTTGATTTGCTGGAACCATCTATTGGATCAAACAGTTGTAACATCTTTTCCAGCTCAGTCCAGTTTTTGTCACTGACAAACAACTCTGCAGGAGACAGAAAACCACATCCTAGAGCCAATACAGCAGTAGCAGCCAACCAGAAGTAAACATTGAAATCTACCTCTGGAAAGACGAAGCAGAAAACAAGTCCTGGTGACACTTTCGATCTCTGGTCTTTATCCTCAACACGAATGAAAGAATCAAGCTGAATCATGAAAACATCACATGTTCCTTTGCATTTTCTTCTGAAAATGTTTTGTATACACATCCAGAAATTAAAAAGCTCTATTGTGTGTTCTGGTGTATCTTCAAGGCACCAGTTGGGCATCTCTTCATCTTTGATATGAAGAAGTATGCAACGAAAGTCTTCCTTGTACTGTACATCATCTTCCGTCACTTCCTGAGCAGATATGTCCCATTCTGTCAGTGGCTTCATTTCTGTCATCCATCAGCAGTGAACCTGACCCTCATTACATAAGAAGCCTTCTGTAAAATCGAAATCTTATAACCCTTAAGGTTACATGTTTTGATTGTGAAGTGATGTTTGAGTTAAGAAACTCTTTTGAGATTTCAATCCTTGTTTTGAATTTTTAAAATGCACTGTTTTAGCAGCAGATTGGAGACATCAGACCTTTTCACCTTATTTGGAAAGTATACTTTTTTGTTGATAAGTGTGATATCTGAGTAGGTTATTTGTAGATGAAGTGTGAGTTTTTCAAAAAAAAACATATTATATAGAAATTACGCAAGACTTCATCACCTTTTTTTCACCATTTTATTTCATGAGAACTGAGGCAAGAGATGGAACATCTTCATCATCATTTAAAGTGAAAAGGACCTGAGAAGATAGGGCATGTGGAAATGAACAAGTTCTTGATTTTTAACATATTGTCATTTATATCATAGAACTCATAGTATTCTCCATTGGCATCTTCATTATGGCTGTCTAGGCAAATAATCATATCATGCTGATCTGAATATATGTTGTCATAAAGAAGCCATAGAGAGAAGTTGTGAAACTATAGGTACATCTCATGTATTCTTCTCCATCCTGTATTTCCCATAGTTTTATTGCAAAAAATGCTCAAATTTGGACTCTAACAAACCCTTTATTGGTTTCAAACACACGGCTAGGTTCAACATTTATATCACTCTCGATGGCCACAGTTGTCTATGGGAAATGCCATGCAGTTTTAGTAGTCCAAGAGTCCTGCTAATGTTTTTAAATCTACAGTGGCTAAAGGGGGTTTTTGATTCTTTAACACAGTCTCACAATCTTGTGATATTGAACAAAATTCAGGATGAACCCCAAACATTCCAAGTTCATCCACTGTAGACATTTGCACAGCTGAGGGTGTCATAAAGCTGGTTGCCTCAGCATAGATACTTGGCATTGGTGGTTGTAAAGTAGGAAGAAGAGAGTCTGGTAGGTGATCATTCTCATAAACAGTAGACTGTGAAACGTGTTCCTCTCCTAGGAAACATGTGTCCCGGTGACCATGATTGTCCTTGGGTGTGCAATCATAATACTCTAAGTCCACATCTAAGAGTCCTTCTAAGGCTTTTAAATCTAGCATGGTCAAATGAGATTTTTGAGGATGAACTCCAACCTTTTCAAGTTGATCCACACTGGACATTTTAGCAGGTGAGGGTGTGGGAAACAAGCGTGTAGACTCAGTGTTGATACTCTCCAGATGTGGTTGTGAAGAAGAAAGAAGAGAGTCTGGTAGGTCATCACTCGTGTAGGCAGTAACATGGTTGGTTCTACTTGTGACATCCTGAGATAGAAACATATTCCTCTTCCTTTTTCTTGAAACTCTTTGCACCTTTGCTTTTTTCTGTAATGGGTCATTTCGCATTATGTTTAGAATTTGTCGGACAGTCAACACCATGTTTGACACTCATTGCCAGTTACTGGGTGTCTGGAGTACAGTTACAGGTTCTGTATATTACACATTGATTATTTACCTAAATTGAATTTACAAATCAAAACCATCCAGAGGTCTACTCTACTGAGGCCTTCATTTAACTTCTTAGGGTCCTTGGCCACTGAACACTGCAAAGCCTTGAGAGTAAATAACCTTGTTAGTTTTTTTGGTCCCCCCAAATTACTGATTTTGTTTAAAGGATGTAGGATATATTTCCTCTGTTATCGACACGTTAAAAATATAAGTTTGATTTAAACTTTTGTGAACATTCAGGGCCTGTTACTACTTCATCCACTTTTCCTTGCAGCTACATGGTTGGTTGTTTACTCTTGGCTTATTGACACAAGCCTTTGTGTGTTTCAAGATCTTGAAGTATGAATTTTTCAAGACACAGCCACACCAGAGGCAGTCAAAGTAATGTTTCCCAAGCGCATGTATATCAAGTGGCCTGTGGCCAAGGCAAACCTTGCAGGTTGCCATCATTGCAGATGAATGATGCAACAACAGAACATGCAGACTTTTATAGTGATTTGAAGTCATATGATAATGAAATCAACCAATCAGGAGGCAATCCAGTGTTACAATATGTAAATTTAGAACTAATATGCTAATTATGATTTGGTCACATGATTCTAAAGTATATAAAGCTATGCAAACCTGAAGTCAGTAACCTGGTAAGGCCTGCTGGTGAACTGACTAGAAAATGCTGGAGACAGTTGACCTACCCTCTGAAACAAGGATCAGCCAAAGGAGGGCAAAGCAACTTGCAAATCATGCTCACTCTGAACATGAAGTTCAACCGTATGACACCTGTGGTGTGAAGAAGTATTGGAATGACCTGACACGAGAGAATTGGATAGAGTCATGCAAGTACTTGCTTGGTGAGTGGGGACCTGATGCTAAAAACTTTGTGTCTTTTGGTCCTTGGGAAAAGGGCCTCTTGGAATTCTTTTTCTTGGCCCCCTATGCCTTCCCAGTGTCAGGAGAAGTACCTTCAGCTGACTGTCAAGAATCAATTCCAGCACTGATGAAGATTTTCCAGGATGTTCCAGATCTAAAGGAAGATTATTTTGCTCTGCTGGAGCCAGAAAAAAAGTATGAATCAGGAGAAAACCCTTATCCAGCAAACATTGATCCCTTATGGGTTTATTTCCAGCTGCTTCATTTTGGTTCCATTAACATGAAACACTCTCTAAGGCGCATCAATAAGGACAAGAATGAAAGGTGTAGGATGGCACAGAGAGAATCCCAGGCAGTGCTGGAGAAGTTTAAGTTCGGCCAAGGATTCAGTCTCCAAGGTAGCTGTGTGCAGGTCATCAGAGACCTTGTCTTTGGAGGAAGTCAGGAACAATCACACATATGTCACACAGAATTTTCATGCAGAGTCGATACCCTACCCCTGCCTGACCTCATGAAGAACATGATAGATCCCTTCACGCCACCACGTTTTGATTCTGCCAATTGCCCTATGTACAAACTCTTGGTGAGCTTTGCCAGAGGAGAATGGCTGAACACTCCACTCCAAATCAACTACTTGTTTCAAGATGACTCTGATGACGATGGTGACTCTGATCTCCGATTCAACTACTTCTTCCGGGATAACTCAGATGATGATGATGACTCTGATCTCCGAATCAACTACTTGTTCTGGGATGACTCTGATGATGATGATGCTGAAGATGATGACAACGGTGATAATGACAGCACATGAACTATCATATGCGTAGTAATTGATCTTTTTATTTTTCTCTTTATATCTTACTTTTTGATGTGCACCAATCAACTACATCCAATGATTAAACACAAAAGAAAAATCCATAAGTGTTGTTCATTGTCTATTTATTAGACTGGAATACCCTAATTAGATTTGGGTCACATAAAAGTTCAATCTCTGTAATGCAAATATAAAGCCTTAAGCAATTAAGACCGTTGGTCTATTCAAAATAATTGTGCCAACCATATATGAAGACTAACAGGGATACATTTAAGGTTAAGGAGGGGTACATTGGGAGAAAAAGTGAGAAGCCTGTTTGGTTAAACAATCAGTAATTACGGATTGAAAAAAAAAAGATCTGTAATCTTTCAAATAATATTCAAGTGATTCTTCTATAAATGATGGCTCTTAAAGTTTCATATTTGTGGCAGGACAAGGGAAAGGAGGGATTACCTTCAATGTAAAAGATGGATTACCTTCAAGGTAAAGGAGGGATTACCTTCAGAGAAAAAGTGAGAGGCATGCACGGTCACTTTCAATAATTTCTGTCCAAAAAAATAAAATCTATTTATTCCAAAATATTTTTCATGTGGAGCAATTATGGGTGATGACTCTTAATGAAAAAGGGATTACCTTCAGAGAAAAAGGGATTACCTTCAATGTAAAAGATGGATTACCTTCAAGGTAAAGGATGGATTACCTTCAGAGAAAAAGGGATTACCTTCAATGTAAAATATGGATTACCTTCAAGGTAAAGGAGGGATTACCTTCAGAGAAAAAGGGATTACCTTCAAGGTAAAAGATGGATTACCTTCAAGGTAAAGAGGGGATTACCTTCAGAGAAAAAGTGAGACGCATGCATGGTCACTTTCAATAATTTATGTCCAAAAAAATAAAATCTATTTATTCCAAAATATTTTTCATGTGAAGCAATTATGGGTGATGACTCTTAATCAAAAAGGGATTACCTTCAGGGAAAAAAGGGATTACCTTCAATGTAAAAGATGGATTACCTTCAAGGTAAAGGAGGGATTACCTTCAGAGAAAAAGGGATTACCTTCAAGGTAAAAGATGGATTACCTTCAAGGTAAAGAAGGGATTACCTTCAGAAAAAAAGTGAGAGGCATGCACGGTCACTTTCAATAATTTCTGTCCGAAAAAAAAAATCTATTTATTCCAAAATATTTTTCATGTGGAGCAATTATGGGTGATGACTCTTAATAAAAAAGGGATTACCTTCAGAGAAAAAAGGATTACCTTCAAGGTAAAAGATGGATTACCTTCAAGGTAAAGGAGGGATTACCTTCAGAGAAAAAGTGAGAGGCATGCACGGTCACTTTCAATAATTTCTGTCCGAAAAAAGAAAATCTATTTATTCCAAAATATTTTTCATGTGGAGCAATTATGGGTGATGACTCTTAATAAAAAAGGGATTACCTTCAGAGAAAAAGGGATTACCTTCAATGCAAAATATGGATTACCTTCAAGGTAAAGGAGGGATTACCTTCAGAGAAAAAGGGATTACCTTCAGAGAAAAAGGGATTACCTTCAATGTAAAAGATGGATTACCTTCAAGGTAAAGGATGGATTACCTTCAGAGAAAAAGTGAGAGGCATGCACGGTCACTTTCAATAATTTCTGTCCAAAAAAATAAAATCTATTTATTCCAAAATATTTTTCATGTGGAGCAATTATGGGTGATGACTCTTAATGAAAAAGGGATTACCTTCAGAGAAAAAGGGATTACCTTCAATGTAAAATATGGATTACCTTCAAGGTAAAGGAGGGATTACCTTCAGAGAAAAAGTGAGAGGCATGCACGGTCACTTTCAATAATTTCTGTCCAAAAAAAATAAAATCTATTTATTCCAAAATATTTTTCATGTGGAGCAATTATGGGTGATGCCTCTTAATGAAAAAGGGATTACCTTCAGAGAAAAAGGGATTACCTTCAATGTAAAAGATGGATTACCTTCAAGGTAAAGGATGGATTACCTTCAGAGAAAAAGGGATTACCTTCAATGTAAAATATGGATTACCTTCAAGGTAAAGGAGGGATTACCTTCACAGAAAAAGGGATTACCTTCAAGGTAAAAGATGGATTACCTTCAGAGAAAAAGGGATTACCTTCAATACAAAATATGGATTACCTTCAAGGTAAAGGAGGGATTACCTTCAGAGAAAATGGGATTACCTTCAAGGTAAAAGATGGATTACCTTCAGAGAAAAAGTGAGAGGCATGCACGGTCACTTTCAATAATTTCTGTCCGAAAAAAAAAATCTATTTATTCCAAAATATTTTTCATGTGGAGCAATTATGGGTGATGACTCTTAATAAAAAAGAGATTACCTTCAGAGAAAAACGGATTACCTTCAAGGTAAAAGATGGATTACCTTCAAGGTAAAGGAGGGATTACCTTCAGAGAAAAAGTGAGAGGCATGCACGGTCACTTTCAATAATTTCTGTCCGAAAAAAGAAAATCTATTTATTCCAAAATATTTTTCATGTGGAGCAATTATGGGTGATGACTCTTAATAAAAAAGGGATTACCTTCAGACAAAAAGGGATTACCTTCAATACAAAATATGGATTACCTTCAAGGTAAAGGAGGGATTACCTTCAGAGAAAAAGGGATTACCTTCAAGGTAAAAGATGGATTACCTTCAGAGAAAAAGTGAGAGGCATGCACGGTCACTTTCAATAATTTCTGTCGGAAAAAAAAATCTATTTTTTCCAAAATATTTTGCAATTATAGGTGATGACTCTTAATAAAAAAGGGATTACCTTCAGAGAAAAAGGGATTACCTTCAATGCAAAATATGGATTACCTTCAAGGTAAAGGAGGGATTACCTTCAGAGAAAAAGGGATTACCTTCAAGGTAAAAGATGGATTACCTACAAGGTAAAGGAGGGATTACCTTCAGAGAAAAAGTGAGAGGCATGCACGGTCACTTTCAATAATTTCTGTCGGAAAAAAAAAATCTATTTCTTCCAAAATATTTTGCAATTATAGGTGATGACTCTTAATAAAAAAGGGATTACCTTCAGAGAAAAAGGGATTACCTTCAATGCAAAATATGGATTACCTTCAAGGTAAAGGAGGGATTACCTTCAGAGAAAAAGTGAGAGGCATGCAAGGTCACTTTCTTTTATTTCTTTGTAAAAAAAAAGCTTTTATCTTTAAATACTTTTCACTATTGTACCTTTTCATTATTCATATGTGATGACATAGTGTTTCAATATTGACAGCCCCATCCTCCCTGTCAACAGTGGTGACCATCCTTTTGTCTTGCCACCTCCTTTACCCCTGCCTACTCTAAGAAACTAAGTGTGTTATATGTCTGCCTACTCTAAGAAGCTAAGTGTGTTTGTATGCCTGCCTACTCTGAGAAGCTAAGTGTTTGAATGCCTGCCTACTCCAAGAAGCTAAGTGTTTGTATGTCTATACCTTTTGACCTCTTTTTGTGTGGACATTTTGTATGAGTTTACCTTTTGACCTGTTTTTATGTGTGTACCTTTTTATAATGCCTTTCATATCTGTTTTTGTATTTTTTATGGTGTCAACAGCCCCATCCTCGCTGTTAACAGTGGTGACCATCCTTTTGGTTTGCCACCTCCTTTACCCCTGCCTACTCTAAGAAGCTAAGTGTGTTATATGCCTGCCTACTCTAAGAAGCTAAGTGTATCATATGCCTGCCTTCTCTAAGAAGCTAAGTGTATCATATGCCTGCCTACTCCAAGAAGCTAAGTGTTTGTATGTCTATACCTTTTGACCTCTTTTTGTGTGGACATTTTGTATGAGTTTACCTTTTGACCTGTTTTTATGTGTGTACCTTTTTATGATGCCTTTCAAATCTGTTTTTGTATTTTTATGGTGTCAACAGCCCCATCCTCGCTGTTAACAGTGGTGACCATCCGTTTGGTTTGCCACCTCCTTTACCCCTGCCTACTCTAAGAAGCTAAGTGTGTTATATGCCTGCCTACTCTAAGAAGCTAAGTGTGTCATATGCCTGCCTACTCTAAGAAGCTAAGTGTATCATATGCCTGCCTACTCTAAGAAGTTAAGTTGTATGTCTACCTATTCTAAGAAGCTAAGTATCCATGTAGTATGTGTGTAGTCCTTGCAATGATGATGAAGCTAGGTATCCATGTAGTGTGTGTGTGTAGTCCTTCCAGTGATGATGACAATGATGATTCCTTTCAATATCCTTTTTTCTCTTTGCATGCGATTCTACACGAGCTAGCTATGGTACAACACAGGACATCACAACATTTAAACACATAAGAGTGGATAGAAATTTGTAGGAAACAGATTGCCAGTGGCCCCACCCTCGCCACTGGCTGTCGCAACCAACCAAGCGCATAGGCCTGTTATGTTGCGTCCTGCGTACATACCGGACAGCTGAAAAGGAAGGTTGTGCATTAGACATGTCATATCACAATGTGAATGCATCCTGTACTGGACACATGGTTAAGAAAATCCCCAATGCAATGATGATGTATGAAGTGATGAAGTGATGGTGATGAAAATGGTTACTTGCATCTGCCAGCAGGATGCCTTTGGATGTTTCACCGCTTTTGAGCTTTAGAAAAAAATGGCCGAAAGTGATCTTTATCTCAAAAAAAAAATTCCAGTGGCCCCACCCTCGCCACTGGCTGTCGCAACCAACCAAGCGCAGAAGCCTGCTATGTTGCGCCCACTGTACATACCGGACAGCTGAAAAGGAAGGTTGTGCATTAGACATGTCATATCACAATCAGAAGGCATCCTGTACTGGACACACTAAGTTATTATATGCTTTCTTACAAAGAAGCATCCTGTACTGGATGCACTATGTTATTATATTCTATCCTTTTTTCTACTGGCAATTTTGAGAGAAGAAAATGGCCAAAAGTGATTTTATCTGAATTTAGAGAAAATGTCCGAAAGTGATCTTTGTCTCAAAAAAAAATTCCAGTGGCCCCACCCTCGCCACTGGCTGTCGCAACCAACCAAGCGCAGAGGCCTGCTATGTTGCGCCCACCATACCGGGCCGACCAGTGCATTTCTACCCCTTGAGAAAGCTACAAGAGCCGCCAATGGATCCATGCCTGGTATCTTGATAGCAACATCAGATACATCGAGGTACTGGGAGAGGGGATCAGCTTCGTGTCAAAGTCCCAGTCTTCGCCAACATGCTCGGCCATGCATCACATCCTCGGCTCCACACCCCCCAAGTTTCCGTACACTGGCCAATGGAATTTGGATGAACATAAAGTAGCCAAAGCATATAAGAGTCGATCCTTCTACATATGAGCGACAGAGAGAGGGGATCAGCTTCGTGTCAAAGTCCCAGTCTTCCGCCTATCTCCATAGCGCATCGACTACCCTGGCTCTCCCGAGGCACCAGATATACAAAAAAATAAAAAGAGCGCATAAGCACACACTGTTGTTGCTGAACAGTAAGAGTGTATATCCTTTATGGTGCTACATTGTGTACAGACATGTACAAACATGCACATACACTGCAGGCCTGATCATTAAAGAGTGCTTGAATCACTCAAGACCCACGGGTGCTCAAGAAATAAAGAGAGACAAAAGGCAACCCCTCCTCAAGAGGTGTTCAAACAAAGCGGTGAAAAGGCAAAATCATAAACGAGATGTCAGTGGCCCCACCCTCGCCACTGACTGTCGCAACCAACCAAGCTCAGAGGCCTGCTATGTTGCGCCCACCGTACCGGGCCGACCAGTGCATTTCTACCCCTTGAGAAAGCTACAAGAGCCGCCAATGGATCCATGCCTGGTATCTTGATAGCAACATCAGATACATCGAGGTACTGGGAGAGGGGATCAGCTTCGTGTCAAAGTCCCAGTCTTCGCCAACATGCTCGGCCATGCATCACATCCTCGGCTCCACACCCCCCAAGTTTCCGTACACTGGCCAATGGAATTTGGATGAACATAAAGTAGCCAAAGCATATAAGAGTCGATCCTTCTACATATGAGCGACAGAGAGAGGGGATCAGCTTCGTGTCAAAGTCCCAGTCTTCCGCCTATCTCCATAGCGCATCGACTACCCTGGCTCTCCCGAGGCACCAGATATACAAAAAAATAAAAAGAGCGCATAAGCACACACTGTTGTTGCTGAACAGTAAGAGTGTATATCCTTTATGGTGCTACATTGTGTACAGACATGTACAAACATGCACATACACTGCAGGCCTGATCATTAAAGAGTGCTTGAATCACTCAAGACCCACGGGTGCTCAAGAAATAAAGAGAGACAAAAGGCAACCCCTCCTCAAGAGGTGTTCAAACAAAGCGGTGAAAAGGCAAAATCATAAACGAGATGTCAGTGGCCCCACCCTCGCCACTGACTGTCGCAACCAACCAAGCGCAGAGGCCTGCTATGTTGCGCCCACCGTACCGGGCCGAGGTTACTTGCATCTGCCAGCAAAACGCCTTTGGATGTTTCACCCCACTAGAAATTTAGACGAAAATGGCCGAAAGTGATTTCATCCAAAAAAAAAATTCCAGTGGCCCCACCCTCGCCACTGGCTGTCACAACCAACCAAGCGCAGAGGCCTGCTATGTTGTGTCCACCGTACATACCGGACAGCTGAAAAAGAAGGTTGTGGATTAGACATACATCAACAATCACAGTGTATACAGTAGCTGAAAGAGAAAGTAGTGATTAGACATGCATCATCAATGGCAGTGGGACAATGGGTTAGGAGCACACACACATTCACAATGGACAATGGGTTAGTAGCACACACACATTCACACACACATTCACACAATGGTTCTGACATAAGAAGGCCAATCGAATGTCAGAACCATAATAAATCTCGAATGTTCAACTTCGGTCAGTGTGACAAACCCAAAACACGAAGCTCTGGGCCCCGGGAAAACACAGAGCTACTTCGACTGTCAACCAAGTCCTGCCCCGGGAAAACAGGACCGAGTCTAAGTCGATTAAGTTTCAAGCTTGTCACAACTGTCCGAAGTCGAACATTCGAGTGTGAATGGCCCCTGCCTCGCCATTCACCGTGGTGACCTACCAATGTATGCATGATACATTTCCCCTCTAGAAAGGGATGTCACCTCCGAAGGGATAAGTCCCTCTGCTCTCATGAGGTAAACTCAGGAGAGAGCTGCAAAATTCAAATCCATTCTGGATGTAATGACAAGACGGAACACACAAGTTTGGTTTTTGTGTTTTTATGTGTTCCTTTGTCAGTGTAAGAAAAATTGTGGCTCACCTATCCGGCAGGATCGAAAGGATGTGTGAAACCCCAAAGCGGCTTGGATGTGATATAGTGCATCGGTCTCTGAAGTACCCTTGCATGCAAGGGGTAAAATTCAATTCTGATTTGAGGGTTTCTCCTGTAAAATTCAATTTCAGCTTGCATCTCTTCCACTTGAATTCTAATTTCTTTATTTGAGTGATTAGAAAACCAAATCCTACTGGCCTCAATTCAATTCTTCATTTACAGCCCATGTACTTCCAAATGTTAGGTGTGTCATGCGAAATGGGGAACATCTCAACTTGCCATTTTGGGCTTTGGTGGATTTCAGCTCTCAGTGTTGACTTGGTCAGTGGGGCTAGCAGTAGAGTTCAGCTGAAATCCACCAAAAGCCAAAATGGCAAGTTGATGAAGTCAGCCAAAACCCTGATTTGGAAAGTTGATGGAAGAGGGCAGAACATAGCATTTCTACTGCTAGTACCATTGACCAAATCAATAATAACAGCTGAAATCCACCGAAAGCCAAACTGGCAAGTTGATGAAGTCAGCCAAAACCCTGATTTGGGAAGTTGATGGAGATGGCAGAACAGATATCAACTTCCCAAATCAGGGTTTTGGCTCAGTTCATCAACTTGCCAGTTTGGCTTTCGGTGGATTTCAGCTGCTATTGTTGATTTGGTCAATGGTACTAGCAGTAGAAATGCTCTGTTCTGCCCTCTTCCATCAACTTTCCAAATCAGGGTTTTGGCTGACTTCATCAACTTGCCATTTTGGCTTTTGGTGGATTTCAGCTCTCACTGTGGACTTAGTCAGTGGAACTAGCAGTACAGATCCTCTGTTCTGCCATCTCCATCAACTTGCCAAATCAGGGTTTAGCATCTCTACTGCTACTTTGACTGACCAAGTTGAAAGTGAGAGCTGAAATCCACCAAAGTCCAATATGGCAAGTTGGTGAACTGAGCCAAAACACTGATTTGGCAATTTGATGGAAGACGGCAGAACAGAGCATTTCTACTGCTAGTACCATTGACCAAATCAACAGTGAGAGCTGAAATCGACCAAAGTCCAATATGACAAGTTGATGAACTGAGCCAAAACCCTGATTTGGGAAGTTGATATCTGTTCTGCCATCTCCATCAACTTTCCAAATCAGGGTTTTGGCTCAGTTCACAAACTTGCCATTTTGGCTTTTGGTGGATTTCAGCTCTCACTGTTGATTTGGTTAATGGCACTAGCAGTAGAAATGCTCTGTTCTGCCTTCTCCCATCAACTTCCCAAATCAGGGTTTTGGCCGACTTCGTCAACTTGCCATTCTGGGCTTTGGTGGATTTCAGCTCTCACTGTGGACTTGGTCAGTTGGGCTAGCAGTAGAGATCCTCTGTTCTGCCATCTCCATATCAACTTGCCAAATCAGGGTTTAGCATCTCTACTGCTACTTTGACTGACCAAGTTGAAAGTGAGAGCTGAAATCCACCAAAGTCCAATATGGCAAGTTGGTGAACTGAGCCAAAACACTGATTTGGCAATTTGATGGAAGACGGCAGAACAGAGCATTTCTACTGCTAGTACCATTGACCAAATCAACAGTGAGAGCTGAAATCGACCAAAGTCCAATATGACAAGTTGATGAACTGAGCCAAAACCCTGATTTGGGAAGTTGATATCTGTTCTGCCATCTCCATCAACTTTCCAAATCAGGGTTTTGGCTCAGTTCACAAACTTGCCATTTTGGCTTTTGGTGGATTTCAGCTCTCACTGTTGATTTGGTTAATGGCACTAGCAGTAGAAATGCTCTGTTCTGCCTTCTCCCATCAACTTCCCAAATCAGGGTTTTGGCCGACTTCATCAACTTGCCATTCTGGGCTTTGGTGGATTTCAGCTCTCACTGTGGACTTGGTCAGTTGGGCTAGCAGTAGAGATCCTCTGTTCTGCCATCTCCATATCAACTTGCCAAATCAGGGTTTTGGCTCAGTTCACCAACTTGTCATATTGGACTTTGCTGGATTTCAGCTCTCACTGTAGACTTGGTCAGTGGAACTAGCAGTACAGATCATCTGTTCTGACCTCTCCCATCAACTTCCCAAATCAGGGTTTAGCATCTCTACTGCTGCTTTGACTGACCAAGTCCACAGTGAGAGCTGTAATCCACCAAAGGCCAAAATGGCAAGTTGATGAACGGAGCCAAATCCCTGATTTCGGAAGTTGATGGAGATGGCAGAACAGAGAATCTGTACTGCTAGTTTAACTGACCAAGTCCACAGTGAGAGCTGTAATCCACCAAAGCCCAAAATGGCAAGTTGATGAACGGAGCCAAAACCTTGATTTGGGAAGTTGATGGAGATGGCAGAACAGAGAATCTGTACCGCTAGTTTAACTGACCAATTCAACAGTCAACTAGATTAAAATTCTCATCAGGGGTCAACTCTTCATCAATCATTCATTTCTCTTGAGTGTACTGCCTGAGTGTCCTCCTTCCATTCAGGATTTTTTCCTTTAATGTCCTGGGCAAGAATCTGTTTAGATTTCTGAACAATTCAATATTTTTTTTCAACTAGTCTTAAATTCTCATCATGGGTCAACTCTTCATCAATCATTCATTTCTCCTTGAGTGTCCTTCATGAGTATACTGCTATTTTTTGAGTGTACTGCCTGAGTCTCCTCCTTCCATTTAGGAATAAGTGAGAAAAACAATATTCTTTTGAAGTTCTCTTTATTTCATAAATACTTAGAGTTGAATGGTCACAATTTCAAATACAATTCAAACTTTTGTTTCAACAAATAACAAAGTTACATTCAATACAATGTATAAGTTGATTATTATAGATTTATAAATGCGCTTATTATTTAATCAGCATTTCAATACATTTGATGAATCTTTATCAGGATGAATTTCATGAATAAAAAATAAAAATAAAAAAAAAACTCATCCTATGGATTCAGTTGACTTTCCTTCTGATGTGCCACACATTTCTCAATTCGGTTTGTCATTGCTGTAACAACTGCAGAAAGCAACATATGTGTTGCCATAAGAAGATCAACTGCAGAGCTTGCATCATCATGAGCATAAGAACAATGGGAAAATGATTGCTTTATCAGATCTGTTGAAGCAATTGCTTTTTCTTCTGCAGCAGAATTATCAATAGATATTTCTGACTGTTTGCCATTCATTGTTGACCTAGACGGACATTCCAATATGTCTTTGGTGTCCTGACCCGTCCCTTCAGATACATGGTTTGCCATATCTTTCATATCGTATTTTTCCTTCAACTTCCTAGCCCTATATTCCCTTTGATAATGGTTGTGCTGGGCTCTCAATCTTTCTCTTGTCACTGGGTCTGCTATCAGCCTTCTGTATTTTTTCCTTCTCCTTATGTTATCTTTATCCTGGAAGTTTGGATCTCTGAGCTTCCTTTGTTGGTGCTTTGTTAGAACAGAACTGTTTGGTATATACTCCATGGTTCATATGTGCAACTTTGACTAACTCTCATCTTATATACTCATGTATTAAGTGCAAATTTGGGTCACATGACTGATTTTGCATATTGACTAACAGAAACATCTAAAGCAGCCATGTGACTTGGAGTTGTCCAATGACTGAGCTTAAAGGAATAATATGTACCAAAACTGCCCTAAAAAGGTTGTTTTTCTAGCTACAAGTTTTTAATCTGACATAGAGAAAAATCTAGCCTGACTTTGTTATGGCAAATATGCATTAGAAGACAGCCCAGAACATCCATTTTCTCCAGTAATATTCCACTAAGCACTGTGAGAATTAGGGAAGTCAGTAGAATTGGCGAAAAAGCCCTAAAACAGGCATTTTTGGGGCCAAAATAGCCAAATTTGACCCAAAATAGGCCCCTTGGAGAGGAAACATGTTGTTATGTTGCCATGGTAACCATAACAATCAATGGAATTCTGGGATATTTCACCCCTGGAATGTTCCATTATATAGTGTCATGATATTCGCTCCTTTAAATGATAGGTGAGTTAAAAAAAATTACCCATTTCATCAGATTTAGTTAGGAAGTGAAATTTTCCTATAAAATGCCTGTAAGGACTGGAAAAAAGGGAGTTAGTTTCAAGGTCTAATTTTTGTGAAAATTAGACATTTTTAAGGCAAAACTCCATGAAATCCTATCATTTTTGGACACAAATCCCATATATAAGAGGTGCCCAGCACAAACAACCAACACTTATTGTTAAAAAAATGTGAAAAGGGCTCAAAAATGCCCGCCTGAGTGGCATATGTATTAAAATCAGCTTTTCCTTTAAAGTGTCACCACCCCAAATGCCTTGTGACCATCCGAAAAATCACAGGTCTTCCACCGTTGGCATGATATTAAATATACTTAAAATTCTCACAGTGCTTAGCAACCTACACCATATTTTAGCTTATGAAATGGAGAAAAAAATAAGATAGGTCCACATCAACATAGTCAGGCTAGATTTTGCGCAAATTGCCATGGTAACCAGGTAGTGATTTTTGCATGGTGAGGCCTGATCAGCGCATGAATACACATCAGGAACACTTCACCCCATAAACTTCCACTGAATTTATGTTTTGAACAAAAAATATTCTGGGACTATTGAAACACCCCTACTCATCATTCTGATACCAAATAACAATGGGTTTGGCCCCTTTTTCCCTTCCCTTGGGGCCAAATTCCTCAAAATAACTAAGTTCAGAAGGGACTATTTGGCCAGTAAACCCGGAAGTGGTCCGATTTAGGGTGGTGACACCTTAACAGAAAAGCTGGTTTTGTTGTTGCCATGGTTACCAAAAGACTCCTTCATAAACAAAACATTTTGAGGACCCTCAATCATAATTTGTCCCCAGATTCTACCTAAAAACCATATTTTATTGGTATTTTGGGCCATTTGGGACAGTGGTGGGATGTGCGTAGACCAAAACTGCCCTAAAAAGGTTGTTTTTCTAGCTACAAGTTTTTAATCTGACATAGAGAAAAATCTAGCCTGACTTTGTTATGGCAAATATGCATTAGAAGACAGCCCAGAACATCCATTTTCTCCAGTAATATTCCACTAAGCACTGTGAGAATTAGGGAAGTCAGTAGAATTGGCGAAAAAGCCCTAAAACAGGCATTTTTGGGGCCAAAATAGCCAAATTTGACCCAAAATAGGCCCCTTGGAGAGGAAACATGTTGTTATGTTGCCATGGTAACCATAACAATCAATGGAATTCTGGGATATTTCACCCCTGGAATGTTCCATTATATAGTGTCATGATATTCGCTCCTTTAAATGATAGGTGAGTTAAAAAAAATTACCCATTTCATCAGATTTAGTTAGGAAGTGAAATTTTCCTATAAAATGCCTGTAAGGACTGGAAAAAAGGGAGTTAGTTTCAAGGTCTAATTTTTGTGAAAATTAGACATTTTTAAGGCAAAACTCCATGAAATCCTATCATTTTTGGACACAAATCCCATATATAAGAGGTGCCCAGCACAAACAACCAACACTTATTGTTAAAAAAATGTGAAAAGGGCTCAAAAATGCCCGCCTGAGTGGCATATGTATTAAAATCAGCTTTTCCTTTAAAGTGTCACCACCCCAAATGCCTTGTGACCATCCGAAAAATCACAGGTCTTCCACCGTTGGCATGATATTAAATATACTTAAAATTCTCACAGTGCTTAGCAACCTACACCATATTTTAGCTTATGAAATGGAGAAAAAAATAAGATAGGTCCACATCAACATAGTCAGGCTAGATTTTGCGCAAATTGCCATGGTAACCAGGTAGTGATTTTTGCATGGTGAGGCCTGATCAGCGCATGAATACACATCAGGAACACTTCACCCCATAAACTTCCACTGAATTTATGTTTTGAACAAAAAATATTCTGGGACTATTGAAACACCCCTACTCATCATTCTGATACCAAATAACAATGGGTTTGGCCCCTTTTTCCCTTCCCTTGGGGCCAAATTCCTCAAAATAACTAAGTTCAGAAGGGACTATTTGGCCAGTAAACCCGGAAGTGGTCCGATTTAGGGTGGTGACACCTTAACAGAAAAGCTGGTTTTGTTGTTGCCATGGTTACCAAAAGACTCCTTCATAAACAAAACATTTTGAGGACCCTCAATCATAATTTGTCCCCAGATTCTACCTAAAAACCATATTTTATTGGTATTTTGGGCCATTTGGGACAGTGGTGGGATGTGCGTAGACCAAAACTGCCCTAAAAAGGTTGTTTTTCTAGCTACAAGTTTTTAATCTGACATAGAGAAAAATCTAGCCTGACTTTGTTATGGCAAATATGCATTAGAAGACAGCCCAGAACATCCATTTTCTCCAGTAATATTCCACTAAGCACTGTGAGAATTAGGGAAGTCAGTAGAATTGGCGAAAAAGCCCTAAAACAGGCATTTTTGGGGCCAAAATAGCCAAATTTGACCCAAAATAGGCCCCTTGGAGAGGAAACATGTTGTTATGTTGCCATGGTAACCATAACAATCAATGGAATTCTGGGATATTTCACCCCTGGAATGTTCCATTATATAGTGTCATGATATTCGCTCCTTTAAATGATAGGTGAGTTAAAAAAAATTACCCATTTCATCAGATTTAGTTAGGAAGTGAAATTTTCCTATAAAATGCCTGTAAGGACTGGAAAAAAGGGAGTTAGTTTCAAGGTCTAATTTTTGTGAAAATTAGACATTTTTAAGGCAAAACTCCATGAAATCCTATCATTTTTGGACACAAATCCCATATATAAGAGGTGCCCAGCACAAACAACCAACACTTATTGTTAAAAAAATGTGAAAAGGGCTCAAAAATGCCCGCCTGAGTGGCATATGTATTAAAATCAGCTTTTCCTTTAAAGTGTCACCACCCCAAATGCCTTGTGACCATCCGAAAAATCACAGGTCTTCCACCGTTGGCATGATATTAAATATACTTAAAATTCTCACAGTGCTTAGCAACCTACACCATATTTTAGCTTATGAAATGGAGAAAAAAATAAGATAGGTCCACATCAACATAGTCAGGCTAGATTTTGCGCAAATTGCCATGGTAACCAGGTAGTGATTTTTGCATGGTGAGGCCTGATCAGCGCATGAATACACATCAGGAACACTTCACCCCATAAACTTCCACTGAATTTATGTTTTGAACAAAAAATATTCTGGGACTATTGAAACACCCCTACTCATCATTCTGATACCAAATAACAATGGGTTTGGCCCCTTTTTCCCTTCCCTTGGGGCCAAATTCCTCAAAATAACTAAGTTCAGAAGGGACTATTTGGCCAGTAAACCCGGAAGTGGTCCGATTTAGGGTGGTGACACCTTAACAGAAAAGCTGGTTTTGTTGTTGCCATGGTTACCAAAAGACTCCTTCATAAACAAAACATTTTGAGGACCCTCAATCATAATTTGTCCCCAGATTCTACCTAAAAACCATATTTTATTGGTATTTTGGGCCATTTGGGACAGTGGTGGGATGTGCGTAGACCAAAACTGCCCTAAAAAGGTTGTTTTTCTAGCTACAAGTTTTTAATCTGACATAGAGAAAAATCTAGCCTGACTTTGTTATGGCAAATATGCATTAGAAGACAGCCCAGAACATCCATTTTCTCCAGTAATATTCCACTAAGCACTGTGAGAATTAGGGAAGTCAGTAGAATTGGCGAAAAAGCCCTAAAACAGGCATTTTTGGGGCCAAAATAGCCAAATTTGACCCAAAATAGGCCCCTTGGAGAGGAAACATGTTGTTATGTTGCCATGGTAACCATAACAATCAATGGAATTCTGGGATATTTCACCCCTGGAATGTTCCATTATATAGTGTCATGATATTCGCTCCTTTAAATGATAGGTGAGTTAAAAAAAATTACCCATTTCATCAGATTTAGTTAGGAAGTGAAATTTTCCTATAAAATGCCTGTAAGGACTGGAAAAAAGGGAGTTAGTTTCAAGGTCTAATTTTTGTGAAAATTAGACATTTTTAAGGCAAAACTCCATGAAATCCTATCATTTTTGGACACAAATCCCATATATAAGAGGTGCCCAGCACAAACAACCAACACTTATTGTTAAAAAAATGTGAAAAGGGCTCAAAAATGCCCGCCTGAGTGGCATATGTATTAAAATCAGCTTTTCCTTTAAAGTGTCACCACCCCAAATGCCTTGTGACCATCCGAAAAATCACAGGTCTTCCACCGTTGGCATGATATTAAATATACTTAAAATTCTCACAGTGCTTAGCAACCTACACCATATTTTAGCTTATGAAATGGAGAAAAAAATAAGATAGGTCCACATCAACATAGTCAGGCTAGATTTTGCGCAAATTGCCATGGTAACCAGGTAGTGATTTTTGCATGGTGAGGCCTGATCAGCGCATGAATACACATCAGGAACACTTCACCCCATAAACTTCCACTGAATTTATGTTTTGAACAAAAAATATTCTGGGACTATTGAAACACCCCTACTCATCATTCTGATACCAAATAACAATGGGTTTGGCCCCTTTTTCCCTTCCCTTGGGGCCAAATTCCTCAAAATAACTAAGTTCAGAAGGGACTATTTGGCCAGTAAACCCGGAAGTGGTCCGATTTAGGGTGGTGACACCTTAACAGAAAAGCTGGTTTTGTTGTTGCCATGGTTACCAAAAGACTCCTTCATAAACAAAACATTTTGAGGACCCTCAATCATAATTTGTCCCCAGATTCTACCTAAAAACCATATTTTATTGGTATTTTGGGCCATTTGGGACAGTGGTGGGATGTGCGTAGACCAAAACTGCCCTAAAAAGGTTGTTTTTCTAGCTACAAGTTTTTAATCTGACATAGAGAAAAATCTAGCCTGACTTTGTTATGGCAAATATGCATTAGAAGACAGCCCAGAACATCCATTTTCTCCAGTAATATTCCACTAAGCACTGTGAGAATTAGGGAAGTCAGTAGAATTGGCGAAAAAGCCCTAAAACAGGCATTTTTGGGGCCAAAATAGCCAAATTTGACCCAAAATAGGCCCCTTGGAGAGGAAACGTGTTGTTATGTTGCCATGGTAACCATAACAATCAATGGAATTCTGGGATATTTCACCCCTGGAATGTTCCATTATATAGTGTCATGATATTCGCTCCTTTAAATGATAGGTGAGTTAAAAAAAATTACCCATTTCATCAGATTTAGTTAGGAAGTGAAATTTTCCTATAAAATGCCTGTAAGGACTGGAAAAAAGGGAGTTAGTTTCAAGGTCTAATTTTTGTGAAAATTAGACATTTTTAAGGCAAAACTCCATGAAATCCTATCATTTTTGGACACAAATCCCATATATAAGAGGTGCCCAGCACAAACAACCAACACTTATTGTTAAAAAAATGTGAAAAGGGCTCAAAAATGCCCGCCTGAGTGGCATATGTATTAAAATCAGCTTTTCCTTTAAAGTGTCACCACCCCAAATGCCTTGTGACCATCCGAAAAATCACAGGTCTTCCACCGTTGGCATGATATTAAATATACTTAAAATTCTCACAGTGCTTAGCAACCTACACCATATTTTAGCTTATGAAATGGAGAAAAAAATAAGATAGGTCCACATCAACATAGTCAGGCTAGATTTTGCGCAAATTGCCATGGTAACCAGGTAGTGATTTTTGCATGGTGAGGCCTGATCAGCGCATGAATACACATCAGGAACACTTCACCCCATAAACTTCCACTGAATTTATGTTTTGAACAAAAAATATTCTGGGACTATTGAAACACCCCTACTCATCATTCTGATACCAAATAACAATGGGTTTGGCCCCTTTTTCCCTTCCCTTGGGGCCAAATTCCTCAAAATAACTAAGTTCAGAAGGGACTATTTGGCCAGTAAACCCGGAAGTGGTCCGATTTAGGGTGGTGACACCTTAACAGAAAAGCTGGTTTTGTTGTTGCCATGGTTACCAAAAGACTCCTTCATAAACAAAACATTTTGAGGACCCTCAATCATAATTTGTCCCCAGATTCTACCTAAAAACCATATTTTATTGGTATTTTGGGCCATTTGGGACAGTGGTGGGATGTGCGTAGACCAAAACTGCCCTAAAAAGGTTGTTTTTCTAGCTACAAGTTTTTAATCTGACATAGAGAAAAATCTAGCCTGACTTTGTTATGGCAAATATGCATTAGAAGACAGCCCAGAACATCCATTTTCTCCAGTAATATTCCACTAAGCACTGTGAGAATTAGGGAAGTCAGTAGAATTGGCGAAAAAGCCCTAAAACAGGCATTTTTGGGGCCAAAATAGCCAAATTTGACCCAAAATAGGCCCCTTGGAGAGGAAACATGTTGTTATGTTGCCATGGTAACCATAACAATCAATGGAATTCTGGGATATTTCACCCCTGGAATGTTCCATTATATAGTGTCATGATATTCGCTCCTTTAAATGATAGGTGAGTTAAAAAAAATTACCCATTTCATCAGATTTAGTTAGGAAGTGAAATTTTCCTATAAAATGCCTGTAAGGACTGGAAAAAAGGGAGTTAGTTTCAAGGTCTAATTTTTGTGAAAATTAGACATTTTTAAGGCAAAACTCCATGAAATCCTATCATTTTTGGACACAAATCCCATATATAAGAGGTGCCCAGCACAAACAACCAACACTTATTGTTAAAAAAATGTGAAAAGGGCTCAAAAATGCCCGCCTGAGTGGCATATGTATTAAAATCAGCTTTTCCTTTAAAGTGTCACCACCCCAAATGCCTTGTGACCATCCGAAAAATCACAGGTCTTCCACCGTTGGCATGATATTAAATATACTTAAAATTCTCACAGTGCTTAGCAACCTACACCATATTTTAGCTTATGAAATGGAGAAAAAAATAAGATAGGTCCACATCAACATAGTCAGGCTAGATTTTGCGCAAATTGCCATGGTAACCAGGTAGTGATTTTTGCATGGTGAGGCCTGATCAGCGCATGAATACACATCAGGAACACTTCACCCCATAAACTTCCACTGAATTTATGTTTTGAACAAAAAATATTCTGGGACTATTGAAACACCCCTACTCATCATTCTGATACCAAATAACAATGGGTTTGGCCCCTTTTTCCCTTCCCTTGGGGCCAAATTCCTCAAAATAACTAAGTTCAGAAGGGACTATTTGGCCAGTAAACCCGGAAGTGGTCCGATTTAGGGTGGTGACACCTTAACAGAAAAGCTGGTTTTGTTGTTGCCATGGTTACCAAAAGACTCCTTCATAAACAAAACATTTTGAGGACCCTCAATCATAATTTGTCCCCAGATTCTACCTAAAAACCATATTTTATTGGTATTTTGGGCCATTTGGGACAGTGGTGGGATGTGCGTAGACCAAAACTGCCCTAAAAAGGTTGTTTTTCTAGCTACAAGTTTTTAATCTGACATAGAGAAAAATCTAGCCTGACTTTGTTATGGCAAATATGCATTAGAAGACAGCCCAGAACATCCATTTTCTCCAGTAATATTCCACTAAGCACTGTGAGAATTAGGGAAGTCAGTAGAATTGGCGAAAAAGCCCTAAAACAGGCATTTTTGGGGCCAAAATAGCCAAATTTGACCCAAAATAGGCCCCTTGGAGAGGAAACATGTTGTTATGTTGCCATGGTAACCATAACAATCAATGGAATTCTGGGATATTTCACCCCTGGAATGTTCCATTATATAGTGTCATGATATTCGCTCCTTTAAATGATAGGTGAGTTAAAAAAAATTACCCATTTCATCAGATTTAGTTAGGAAGTGAAATTTTCCTATAAAATGCCTGTAAGGACTGGAAAAAAGGGAGTTAGTTTCAAGGTCTAATTTTTGTGAAAATTAGACATTTTTAAGGCAAAACTCCATGAAATCCTATCATTTTTGGACACAAATCCCATATATAAGAGGTGCCCAGCACAAACAACCAACACTTATTGTTAAAAAAATGTGAAAAGGGCTCAAAAATGCCCGCCTGAGTGGCATATGTATTAAAATCAGCTTTTCCTTTAAAGTGTCACCACCCCAAATGCCTTGTGACCATCCGAAAAATCACAGGTCTTCCACCGTTGGCATGATATTAAATATACTTAAAATTCTCACAGTGCTTAGCAACCTACACCATATTTTAGCTTATGAAATGGAGAAAAAAATAAGATAGGTCCACATCAACATAGTCAGGCTAGATTTTGCGCAAATTGCCATGGTAACCAGGTAGTGATTTTTGCATGGTGAGGCCTGATCAGCGCATGAATACACATCAGGAACACTTCACCCCATAAACTTCCACTGAATTTATGTTTTGAACAAAAAATATTCTGGGACTATTGAAACACCCCTACTCATCATTCTGATACCAAATAACAATGGGTTTGGCCCCTTTTTCCCTTCCCTTGGGGCCAAATTCCTCAAAATAACTAAGTTCAGAAGGGACTATTTGGCCAGTAAACCCGGAAGTGGTCCGATTTAGGGTGGTGACACCTTAACAGAAAAGCTGGTTTTGTTGTTGCCATGGTTACCAAAAGACTCCTTCATAAACAAAACATTTTGAGGACCCTCAATCATAATTTGTCCCCAGATTCTACCTAAAAACCATATTTTATTGGTATTTTGGGCCATTTGGGACAGTGGTGGGATGTGCGTAGACCAAAACTGCCCTAAAAAGGTTGTTTTTCTAGCTACAAGTTTTTAATCTGACATAGAGAAAAATCTAGCCTGACTTTGTTATGGCAAATATGCATTAGAAGACAGCCCAGAACATCCATTTTCTCCAGTAATATTCCACTAAGCACTGTGAGAATTAGGGAAGTCAGTAGAATTGGCGAAAAAGCCCTAAAACAGGCATTTTTGGGGCCAAAATAGCCAAATTTGACCCAAAATAGGCCCCTTGGAGAGGAAACATGTTGTTATGTTGCCATGGTAACCATAACAATCAATGGAATTCTGGGATATTTCACCCCTGGAATGTTCCATTATATAGTGTCATGATATTCGCTCCTTTAAATGATAGGTGAGTTAAAAAAAATTACCCATTTCATCAGATTTAGTTAGGAAGTGAAATTTTCCTATAAAATGCCTGTAAGGACTGGAAAAAAGGGAGTTAGTTTCAAGGTCTAATTTTTGTGAAAATTAGACATTTTTAAGGCAAAACTCCATGAAATCCTATCATTTTTGGACACAAATCCCATATATAAGAGGTGCCCAGCACAAACAACCAACACTTATTGTTAAAAAAATGTGAAAAGGGCTCAAAAATGCCCGCCTGAGTGGCATATGTATTAAAATCAGCTTTTCCTTTAAAGTGTCACCACCCCAAATGCCTTGTGACCATCCGAAAAATCACAGGTCTTCCACCGTTGGCATGATATTAAATATACTTAAAATTCTCACAGTGCTTAGCAACCTACACCATATTTTAGCTTATGAAATGGAGAAAAAAATAAGATAGGTCCACATCAACATAGTCAGGCTAGATTTTGCGCAAATTGCCATGGTAACCAGGTAGTGATTTTTGCATGGTGAGGCCTGATCAGCGCATGAATACACATCAGGAACACTTCACCCCATAAACTTCCACTGAATTTATGTTTTGAACAAAAAATATTCTGGGACTATTGAAACACCCCTACTCATCATTCTGATACCAAATAACAATGGGTTTGGCCCCTTTTTCCCTTCCCTTGGGGCCAAATTCCTCAAAATAACTAAGTTCAGAAGGGACTATTTGGCCAGTAAACCCGGAAGTGGTCCGATTTAGGGTGGTGACACCTTAACAGAAAAGCTGGTTTTGTTGTTGCCATGGTTACCAAAAGACTCCTTCATAAACAAAACATTTTGAGGACCCTCAATCATAATTTGTCCCCAGATTCTACCTAAAAACCATATTTTATTGGTATTTTGGGCCATTTGGGACAGTGGTGGGATGTGCGTAGACCAAAACTGCCCTAAAAAGGTTGTTTTTCTAGCTACAAGTTTTTAATCTGACATAGAGAAAAATCTAGCCTGACTTTGTTATGGCAAATATGCATTAGAAGACAGCCCAGAACATCCATTTTCTCCAGTAATATTCCACTAAGCACTGTGAGAATTAGGGAAGTCAGTAGAATTGGCGAAAAAGCCCTAAAACAGGCATTTTTGGGGCCAAAATAGCCAAATTTGACCCAAAATAGGCCCCTTGGAGAGGAAACATGTTGTTATGTTGCCATGGTAACCATAACAATCAATGGAATTCTGGGATATTTCACCCCTGGAATGTTCCATTATATAGTGTCATGATATTCGCTCCTTTAAATGATAGGTGAGTTAAAAAAAATTACCCATTTCATCAGATTTAGTTAGGAAGTGAAATTTTCCTATAAAATGCCTGTAAGGACTGGAAAAAAGGGAGTTAGTTTCAAGGTCTAATTTTTGTGAAAATTAGACATTTTTAAGGCAAAACTCCATGAAATCCTATCATTTTTGGACACAAATCCCATATATAAGAGGTGCCCAGCACAAACAACCAACACTTATTGTTAAAAAAATGTGAAAAGGGCTCAAAAATGCCCGCCTGAGTGGCATATGTATTAAAATCAGCTTTTCCTTTAAAGTGTCACCACCCCAAATGCCTTGTGACCATCCGAAAAATCACAGGTCTTCCACCGTTGGCATGATATTAAATATACTTAAAATTCTCACAGTGCTTAGCAACCTACACCATATTTTAGCTTATGAAATGGAGAAAAAAATAAGATAGGTCCACATCAACATAGTCAGGCTAGATTTTGCGCAAATTGCCATGGTAACCAGGTAGTGATTTTTGCATGGTGAGGCCTGATCAGCGCATGAATACACATCAGGAACACTTCACCCCATAAACTTCCACTGAATTTATGTTTTGAACAAAAAATATTCTGGGACTATTGAAACACCCCTACTCATCATTCTGATACCAAATAACAATGGGTTTGGCCCCTTTTTCCCTTCCCTTGGGGCCAAATTCCTCAAAATAACTAAGTTCAGAAGGGACTATTTGGCCAGTAAACCCGGAAGTGGTCCGATTTAGGGTGGTGACACCTTAACAGAAAAGCTGGTTTTGTTGTTGCCATGGTTACCAAAAGACTCCTTCATAAACAAAACATTTTGAGGACCCTCAATCATAATTTGTCCCCAGATTCTACCTAAAAACCATATTTTATTGGTATTTTGGGCCATTTGGGACAGTGGTGGGATGTGCGTAGACCAAAACTGCCCTAAAAAGGTTGTTTTTCTAGCTACAAGTTTTTAATCTGACATAGAGAAAAATCTAGCCTGACTTTGTTATGGCAAATATGCATTAGAAGACAGCCCAGAACATCCATTTTCTCCAGTAATATTCCACTAAGCACTGTGAGAATTAGGGAAGTCAGTAGAATTGGCGAAAAAGCCCTAAAACAGGCATTTTTGGGGCCAAAATAGCCAAATTTGACCCAAAATAGGCCCCTTGGAGAGGAAACATGTTGTTATGTTGCCATGGTAACCATAACAATCAATGGAATTCTGGGATATTTCACCCCTGGAATGTTCCATTATATAGTGTCATGATATTCGCTCCTTTAAATGATAGGTGAGTTAAAAAAAATTACCCATTTCATCAGATTTAGTTAGGAAGTGAAATTTTCCTATAAAATGCCTGTAAGGACTGGAAAAAAGGGAGTTAGTTTCAAGGTCTAATTTTTGTGAAAATTAGACATTTTTAAGGCAAAACTCCATGAAATCCTATCATTTTTGGACACAAATCCCATATATAAGAGGTGCCCAGCACAAACAACCAACACTTATTGTTAAAAAAATGTGAAAAGGGCTCAAAAATGCCCGCCTGAGTGGCATATGTATTAAAATCAGCTTTTCCTTTAACAGAAAAGCTGGTTTTGTTGTTGCCATGGTTACCAAAAGACTCCTTCATAAACAAAACATTTTGAGGACCCTCAATCATAATTTGTCCCCAGATTCTACCTAAAAACCATATTTTATTGGTATTTTGGGCCATTTGGGACAGTGGTGGGATGTGCGTAGACCAAAACTGCCCTAAAAAGGTTGTTTTTCTAGCTACAAGTTTTTAATCTGACATAGAGAAAAATCTAGCCTGACTTTGTTATGGCAAATATGCATTAGAAGACAGCCCAGAACATCCATTTTCTCCAGTAATATTCCACTAAGCACTGTGAGAATTAGGGAAGTCAGTAGAATTGGCGAAAAAGCCCTAAAACAGGCATTTTTGGGGCCAAAATAGCCAAATTTGACCCAAAATAGGCCCCTTGGAGAGGAAACATGTTGTTATGTTGCCATGGTAACCATAACAATCAATGGAATTCTGGGATATTTCACCCCTGGAATGTTCCATTATATAGTGTCATGATATTCGCTCCTTTAAATGATAGGTGAGTTAAAAAAAATTACCCATTTCATCAGATTTAGTTAGGAAGTGAAATTTTCCTATAAAATGCCTGTAAGGACTGGAAAAAAGGGAGTTAGTTTCAAGGTCTAATTTTTGTGAAAATTAGACATTTTTAAGGCAAAACTCCATGAAATCCTATCATTTTTGGACACAAATCCCATATATAAGAGGTGCCCAGCACAAACAACCAACACTTATTGTTAAAAAAATGTGAAAAGGGCTCAAAAATGCCCGCCTGAGTGGCATATGTATTAAAATCAGCTTTTCCTTTAAAGTGTCACCACCCCAAATGCCTTGTGACCATCCGAAAAATCACAGGTCTTCCACCGTTGGCATGATATTAAATATACTTAAAATTCTCACAGTGCTTAGCAACCTACACCATATTTTAGCTTATGAAATGGAGAAAAAAATAAGATAGGTCCACATCAACATAGTCAGGCTAGATTTTGCGCAAATTGCCATGGTAACCAGGTAGTGATTTTTGCATGGTGAGGCCTGATCAGCGCATGAATACACATCAGGAACACTTCACCCCATAAACTTCCACTGAATTTATGTTTTGAACAAAAAATATTCTGGGACTATTGAAACACCCCTACTCATCATTCTGATACCAAATAACAATGGGTTTGGCCCCTTTTTCCCTTCCCTTGGGGCCAAATTCCTCAAAATAACTAAGTTCAGAAGGGACTATTTGGCCAGTAAACCCGGAAGTGGTCCGATTTAGGGTGGTGACACCTTAACAGAAAAGCTGGTTTTGTTGTTGCCATGGTTACCAAAAGACTCCTTCATAAACAAAACATTTTGAGGACCCTCAATCATAATTTGTCCCCAGATTCTACCTAAAAACCATATTTTATTGGTATTTTGGGCCATTTGGGACAGTGGTGGGATGTGCGTAGACCAAAACTGCCCTAAAAAGGTTGTTTTTCTAGCTACAAGTTTTTAATCTGACATAGAGAAAAATCTAGCCTGACTTTGTTATGGCAAATATGCATTAGAAGACAGCCCAGAACATCCATTTTCTCCAGTAATATTCCACTAAGCACTGTGAGAATTAGGGAAGTCAGTAGAATTGGCGAAAAAGCCCTAAAACAGGCATTTTTGGGGCCAAAATAGCCAAATTTGACCCAAAATAGGCCCCTTGGAGAGGAAACATGTTGTTATGTTGCCATGGTAACCATAACAATCAATGGAATTCTGGGATATTTCACCCCTGGAATGTTCCATTATATAGTGTCATGATATTCGCTCCTTTAAATGATAGGTGAGTTAAAAAAAATTACCCATTTCATCAGATTTAGTTAGGAAGTGAAATTTTCCTATAAAATGCCTGTAAGGACTGGAAAAAAGGGAGTTAGTTTCAAGGTCTAATTTTTGTGAAAATTAGACATTTTTAAGGCAAAACTCCATGAAATCCTATCATTTTTGGACACAAATCCCATATATAAGAGGTGCCCAGCACAAACAACCAACACTTATTGTTAAAAAAATGTGAAAAGGGCTCAAAAATGCCCGCCTGAGTGGCATATGTATTAAAATCAGCTTTTCCTTTAAAGTGTCACCACCCTAAATGCCTTGTGACCATCCGAAAAATCACAGGTCTTCCACCGTTGGCATGATATTAAATATACTTAAAATTCTCACAGTGCTTAGCAACCTACACCATATTTTAGCTTATGAAATGGAGAAAAAAATAAGATAGGTCCACATCAACATAGTCAGGCTAGATTTTGCGCAAATTGCCATGGTAACCAGGTAGTGATTTTTGCATGGTGAGGCCTGATCAGCGCATGAATACACATCAGGAACACTTCACCCCATAAACTTCCACTGAATTTATGTTTTGAACAAAAAATATTCTGGGACTATTGAAACACCCCTACTCATCATTCTGATACCAAATAACAATGGGTTTGGCCCCTTTTTCCCTTCCCTTGGGGCCAAATTCCTCAAAATAACTAAGTTCAGAAGGGACTATTTGGCCAGTAAACCCGGAAGTGGTCCGATTTAGGGTGGTGACACCTTAACAGAAAAGCTGGTTTTGTTGTTGCCATGGTTACCAAAAGACTCCTTCATAAACAAAACATTTTGAGGACCCTCAATCATAATTTGTCCCCAGATTCTACCTAAAAACCATATTTTATTGGTATTTTGGGCCATTTGGGACAGTGGTGGGATGTGCGTAGACCAAAACTGCCCTAAAAAGGTTGTTTTTCTAGCTACAAGTTTTTAATCTGACATAGAGAAAAATCTAGCCTGACTTTGTTATGGCAAATATGCATTAGAAGACAGCCCAGAACATCCATTTTCTCCAGTAATATTCCACTAAGCACTGTGAGAATTAGGGAAGTCAGTAGAATTGGCGAAAAAGCCCTAAAACAGGCATTTTTGGGGCCAAAATAGCCAAATTTGACCCAAAATAGGCCCCTTGGAGAGGAAACATGTTGTTATGTTGCCATGGTAACCATAACAATCAATGGAATTCTGGGATATTTCACCCCTGGAATGTTCCATTATATAGTGTCATGATATTCGCTCCTTTAAATGATAGGTGAGTTAAAAAAAATTACCCATTTCATCAGATTTAGTTAGGAAGTGAAATTTTCCTATAAAATGCCTGTAAGGACTGGAAAAAAGGGAGTTAGTTTCAAGGTCTAATTTTTGTGAAAATTAGACATTTTTAAGGCAAAACTCCATGAAATCCTATCATTTTTGGACACAAATCCCATATATAAGAGGTGCCCAGCACAAACAACCAACACTTATTGTTAAAAAAATGTGAAAAGGGCTCAAAAATGCCCGCCTGAGTGGCATATGTATTAAAATCAGCTTTTCCTTTAAAGTGTCACCACCCCAAATGCCTTGTGACCATCCGAAAAATCACAGGTCTTCCACCGTTGGCATGATATTAAATATACTTAAAATTCTCACAGTGCTTAGCAACCTACACCATATTTTAGCTTATGAAATGGAGAAAAAAATAAGATAGGTCCACATCAACATAGTCAGGCTAGATTTTGCGCAAATTGCCATGGTAACCAGGTAGTGATTTTTGCATGGTGAGGCCTGATCAGCGCATGAATACACATCAGGAACACTTCACCCCATAAACTTCCACTGAATTTATGTTTTGAACAAAAAATATTCTGGGACTATTGAAACACCCCTACTCATCATTCTGATACCAAATAACAATGGGTTTGGCCCCTTTTTCCCTTCCCTTGGGGCCAAATTCCTCAAAATAACTAAGTTCAGAAGGGACTATTTGGCCAGTAAACCCGGAAGTGGTCCGATTTAGGGTGGTGACACCTTAACAGAAAAGCTGGTTTTGTTGTTGCCATGGTTACCAAAAGACTCCTTCATAAACAAAACATTTTGAGGACCCTCAATCATAATTTGTCCCCAGATTCTACCTAAAAACCATATTTTATTGGTATTTTGGGCCATTTGGGACAGTGGTGGGATGTGCGTAGACCAAAACTGCCCTAAAAAGGTTGTTTTTCTAGCTACAAGTTTTTAATCTGACATAGAGAAAAATCTAGCCTGACTTTGTTATGGCAAATATGCATTAGAAGACAGCCCAGAACATCCATTTTCTCCAGTAATATTCCACTAAGCACTGTGAGAATTAGGGAAGTCAGTAGAATTGGCGAAAAAGCCCTAAAACAGGCATTTTTGGGGCCAAAATAGCCAAATTTGACCCAAAATAGGCCCCTTGGAGAGGAAACATGTTGTTATGTTGCCATGGTAACCATAACAATCAATGGAATTCTGGGATATTTCACCCCTGGAATGTTCCATTATATAGTGTCATGATATTCGCTCCTTTAAATGATAGGTGAGTTAAAAAAAATTACCCATTTCATCAGATTTAGTTAGGAAGTGAAATTTTCCTATAAAATGCCTGTAAGGACTGGAAAAAAGGGAGTTAGTTTCAAGGTCTAATTTTTGTGAAAATTAGACATTTTTAAGGCAAAACTCCATGAAATCCTATCATTTTTGGACACAAATCCCATATATAAGAGGTGCCCAGCACAAACAACCAACACTTATTGTTAAAAAAATGTGAAAAGGGCTCAAAAATGCCCGCCTGAGTGGCATATGTATTAAAATCAGCTTTTCCTTTAAAGTGTCACCACCCCAAATGCCTTGTGACCATCCGAAAAATCACAGGTCTTCCACCGTTGGCATGATATTAAATATACTTAAAATTCTCACAGTGCTTAGCAACCTACACCATATTTTAGCTTATGAAATGGAGAAAAAAATAAGATAGGTCCACATCAACATAGTCAGGCTAGATTTTGCGCAAATTGCCATGGTAACCAGGTAGTGATTTTTGCATGGTGAGGCCTGATCAGCGCATGAATACACATCAGGAACACTTCACCCCATAAACTTCCACTGAATTTATGTTTTGAACAAAAAATATTCTGGGACTATTGAAACACCCCTACTCATCATTCTGATACCAAATAACAATGGGTTTGGCCCCTTTTTCCCTTCCCTTGGGGCCAAATTCCTCAAAATAACTAAGTTCAGAAGGGACTATTTGGCCAGTAAACCCGGAAGTGGTCCGATTTAGGGTGGTGACACCTTAACAGAAAAGCTGGTTTTGTTGTTGCCATGGTTACCAAAAGACTCCTTCATAAACAAAACATTTTGAGGACCCTCAATCATAATTTGTCCCCAGATTCTACCTAAAAACCATATTTTATTGGTATTTTGGGCCATTTGGGACAGTGGTGGGATGTGCGTAGACCAAAACTGCCCTAAAAAGGTTGTTTTTCTAGCTACAAGTTTTTAATCTGACATAGAGAAAAATCTAGCCTGACTTTGTTATGGCAAATATGCATTAGAAGACAGCCCAGAACATCCATTTTCTCCAGTAATATTCCACTAAGCACTGTGAGAATTAGGGAAGTCAGTAGAATTGGCGAAAAAGCCCTAAAACAGGCATTTTTGGGGCCAAAATAGCCAAATTTGACCCAAAATAGGCCCCTTGGAGAGGAAACATGTTGTTATGTTGCCATGGTAACCATAACAATCAATGGAATTCTGGGATATTTCACCCCTGGAATGTTCCATTATATAGTGTCATGATATTCGCTCCTTTAAATGATAGGTGAGTTAAAAAAAATTACCCATTTCATCAGATTTAGTTAGGAAGTGAAATTTTCCTATAAAATGCCTGTAAGGACTGGAAAAAAGGGAGTTAGTTTCAAGGTCTAATTTTTGTGAAAATTAGACATTTTTAAGGCAAAACTCCATGAAATCCTATCATTTTTGGACACAAATCCCATATATAAGAGGTGCCCAGCACAAACAACCAACACTTATTGTTAAAAAAATGTGAAAAGGGCTCAAAAATGCCCGCCTGAGTGGCATATGTATTAAAATCAGCTTTTCCTTTAAAGTGTCACCACCCCAAATGCCTTGTGACCATCCGAAAAATCACAGGTCTTCCACCGTTGGCATGATATTAAATATACTTAAAATTCTCACAGTGCTTAGCAACCTACACCATATTTTAGCTTATGAAATGGAGAAAAAAATAAGATAGGTCCACATCAACATAGTCAGGCTAGATTTTGCGCAAATTGCCATGGTAACCAGGTAGTGATTTTTGCATGGTGAGGCCTGATCAGCGCATGAATACACATCAGGAACACTTCACCCCATAAACTTCCACTGAATTTATGTTTTGAACAAAAAATATTCTGGGACTATTGAAACACCCCTACTCATCATTCTGATACCAAATAACAATGGGTTTGGCCCCTTTTTCCCTTCCCTTGGGGCCAAATTCCTCAAAATAACTAAGTTCAGAAGGGACTATTTGGCCAGTAAACCCGGAAGTGGTCCGATTTAGGGTGGTGACACCTTAACAGAAAAGCTGGTTTTGTTGTTGCCATGGTTACCAAAAGACTCCTTCATAAACAAAACATTTTGAGGACCCTCAATCATAATTTGTCCCCAGATTCTACCTAAAAACCATATTTTATTGGTATTTTGGGCCATTTGGGACAGTGGTGGGATGTGCGTAGACCAAAACTGCCCTAAAAAGGTTGTTTTTCTAGCTACAAGTTTTTAATCTGACATAGAGAAAAATCTAGCCTGACTTTGTTATGGCAAATATGCATTAGAAGACAGCCCAGAACATCCATTTTCTCCAGTAATATTCCACTAAGCACTGTGAGAATTAGGGAAGTCAGTAGAATTGGCGAAAAAGCCCTAAAACAGGCATTTTTGGGGCCAAAATAGCCAAATTTGACCCAAAATAGGCCCCTTGGAGAGGAAACATGTTGTTATGTTGCCATGGTAACCATAACAATCAATGGAATTCTGGGATATTTCACCCCTGGAATGTTCCATTATATAGTGTCATGATATTCGCTCCTTTAAATGATAGGTGAGTTAAAAAAAATTACCCATTTCATCAGATTTAGTTAGGAAGTGAAATTTTCCTATAAAATGCCTGTAAGGACTGGAAAAAAGGGAGTTAGTTTCAAGGTCTAATTTTTGTGAAAATTAGACATTTTTAAGGCAAAACTCCATGAAATCCTATCATTTTTGGACACAAATCCCATATATAAGAGGTGCCCAGCACAAACAACCAACACTTATTGTTAAAAAAATGTGAAAAGGGCTCAAAAATGCCCGCCTGAGTGGCATATGTATTAAAATCAGCTTTTCCTTTAAAGTGTCACCACCCCAAATGCCTTGTGACCATCCGAAAAATCACAGGTCTTCCACCGTTGGCATGATATTAAATATACTTAAAATTCTCACAGTGCTTAGCAACCTACACCATATTTTAGCTTATGAAATGGAGAAAAAAATAAGATAGGTCCACATCAACATAGTCAGGCTAGATTTTGCGCAAATTGCCATGGTAACCAGGTAGTGATTTTTGCATGGTGAGGCCTGATCAGCGCATGAATACACATCAGGAACACTTCACCCCATAAACTTCCACTGAATTTATGTTTTGAACAAAAAATATTCTGGGACTATTGAAACACCCCTACTCATCATTCTGATACCAAATAACAATGGGTTTGGCCCCTTTTTCCCTTCCCTTGGGGCCAAATTCCTCAAAATAACTAAGTTCAGAAGGGACTATTTGGCCAGTAAACCCGGAAGTGGTCCGATTTAGGGTGGTGACACCTTAACAGAAAAGCTGGTTTTGTTGTTGCCATGGTTACCAAAAGACTCCTTCATAAACAAAACATTTTGAGGACCCTCAATCATAATTTGTCCCCAGATTCTACCTAAAAACCATATTTTATTGGTATTTTGGGCCATTTGGGACAGTGGTGGGATGTGCGTAGACCAAAACTGCCCTAAAAAGGTTGTTTTTCTAGCTACAAGTTTTTAATCTGACATAGAGAAAAATCTAGCCTGACTTTGTTATGGCAAATATGCATTAGAAGACAGCCCAGAACATCCATTTTCTCCAGTAATATTCCACTAAGCACTGTGAGAATTAGGGAAGTCAGTAGAATTGGCGAAAAAGCCCTAAAACAGGCATTTTTGGGGCCAAAATAGCCAAATTTGACCCAAAATAGGCCCCTTGGAGAGGAAACATGTTGTTATGTTGCCATGGTAACCATAACAATCAATGGAATTCTGGGATATTTCACCCCTGGAATGTTCCATTATATAGTGTCATGATATTCGCTCCTTTAAATGATAGGTGAGTTAAAAAAAATTACCCATTTCATCAGATTTAGTTAGGAAGTGAAATTTTCCTATAAAATGCCTGTAAGGACTGGAAAAAAGGGAGTTAGTTTCAAGGTCTAATTTTTGTGAAAATTAGACATTTTTAAGGCAAAACTCCATGAAATCCTATCATTTTTGGACACAAATCCCATATATAAGAGGTGCCCAGCACAAACAACCAACACTTATTGTTAAAAAAATGTGAAAAGGGCTCAAAAATGCCCGCCTGAGTGGCATATGTATTAAAATCAGCTTTTCCTTTAAAGTGTCACCACCCCAAATGCCTTGTGACCATCCGAAAAATCACAGGTCTTCCACCGTTGGCATGATATTAAATATACTTAAAATTCTCACAGTGCTTAGCAACCTACACCATATTTTAGCTTATGAAATGGAGAAAAAAATAAGATAGGTCCACATCAACATAGTCAGGCTAGATTTTGCGCAAATTGCCATGGTAACCAGGTAGTGATTTTTGCATGGTGAGGCCTGATCAGCGCATGAATACACATCAGGAACACTTCACCCCATAAACTTCCACTGAATTTATGTTTTGAACAAAAAATATTCTGGGACTATTGAAACACCCCTACTCATCATTCTGATACCAAATAACAATGGGTTTGGCCCCTTTTTCCCTTCCCTTGGGGCCAAATTCCTCAAAATAACTAAGTTCAGAAGGGACTATTTGGCCAGTAAACCCGGAAGTGGTCCGATTTAGGGTGGTGACACCTTAACAGAAAAGCTGGTTTTGTTGTTGCCATGGTTACCAAAAGACTCCTTCATAAACAAAACATTTTGAGGACCCTCAATCATAATTTGTCCCCAGATTCTACCTAAAAACCATATTTTATTGGTATTTTGGGCCATTTGGGACAGTGGTGGGATGTGCGTAGACCAAAACTGCCCTAAAAAGGTTGTTTTTCTAGCTACAAGTTTTTAATCTGACATAGAGAAAAATCTAGCCTGACTTTGTTATGGCAAATATGCATTAGAAGACAGCCCAGAACATCCATTTTCTCCAGTAATATTCCACTAAGCACTGTGAGAATTAGGGAAGTCAGTAGAATTGGCGAAAAAGCCCTAAAACAGGCATTTTTGGGGCCAAAATAGCCAAATTTGACCCAAAATAGGCCCCTTGGAGAGGAAACATGTTGTTATGTTGCCATGGTAACCATAACAATCAATGGAATTCTGGGATATTTCACCCCTGGAATGTTCCATTATATAGTGTCATGATATTCGCTCCTTTAAATGATAGGTGAGTTAAAAAAAATTACCCATTTCATCAGATTTAGTTAGGAAGTGAAATTTTCCTATAAAATGCCTGTAAGGACTGGAAAAAAGGGAGTTAGTTTCAAGGTCTAATTTTTGTGAAAATTAGACATTTTTAAGGCAAAACTCCATGAAATCCTATCATTTTTGGACACAAATCCCATATATAAGAGGTGCCCAGCACAAACAACCAACACTTATTGTTAAAAAAATGTGAAAAGGGCTCAAAAATGCCCGCCTGAGTGGCATATGTATTAAAATCAGCTTTTCCTTTAAAGTGTCACCACCCCAAATGCCTTGTGACCATCCGAAAAATCACAGGTCTTCCACCGTTGGCATGATATTAAATATACTTAAAATTCTCACAGTGCTTAGCAACCTACACCATATTTTAGCTTATGAAATGGAGAAAAAAATAAGATAGGTCCACATCAACATAGTCAGGCTAGATTTTGCGCAAATTGCCATGGTAACCAGGTAGTGATTTTTGCATGGTGAGGCCTGATCAGCGCATGAATACACATCAGGAACACTTCACCCCATAAACTTCCACTGAATTTATGTTTTGAACAAAAAATATTCTGGGACTATTGAAACACCCCTACTCATCATTCTGATACCAAATAACAATGGGTTTGGCCCCTTTTTCCCTTCCCTTGGGGCCAAATTCCTCAAAATAACTAAGTTCAGAAGGGACTATTTGGCCAGTAAACCCGGAAGTGGTCCGATTTAGGGTGGTGACACCTTAACAGAAAAGCTGGTTTTGTTGTTGCCATGGTTACCAAAAGACTCCTTCATAAACAAAACATTTTGAGGACCCTCAATCATAATTTGTCCCCAGATTCTACCTAAAAACCATATTTTATTGGTATTTTGGGCCATTTGGGACAGTGGTGGGATGTGCGTAGACCAAAACTGCCCTAAAAAGGTTGTTTTTCTAGCTACAAGTTTTTAATCTGACATAGAGAAAAATCTAGCCTGACTTTGTTATGGCAAATATGCATTAGAAGACAGCCCAGAACATCCATTTTCTCCAGTAATATTCCACTAAGCACTGTGAGAATTAGGGAAGTCAGTAGAATTGGCGAAAAAGCCCTAAAACAGGCATTTTTGGGGCCAAAATAGCCAAATTTGACCCAAAATAGGCCCCTTGGAGAGGAAACATGTTGTTATGTTGCCATGGTAACCATAACAATCAATGGAATTCTGGGATATTTCACCCCTGGAATGTTCCATTATATAGTGTCATGATATTCGCTCCTTTAAATGATAGGTGAGTTAAAAAAAATTACCCATTTCATCAGATTTAGTTAGGAAGTGAAATTTTCCTATAAAATGCCTGTAAGGACTGGAAAAAAGGGAGTTAGTTTCAAGGTCTAATTTTTGTGAAAATTAGACATTTTTAAGGCAAAACTCCATGAAATCCTATCATTTTTGGACACAAATCCCATATATAAGAGGTGCCCAGCACAAACAACCAACACTTATTGTTAAAAAAATGTGAAAAGGGCTCAAAAATGCCCGCCTGAGTGGCATATGTATTAAAATCAGCTTTTCCTTTAAAGTGTCACCACCCCAAATGCCTTGTGACCATCCGAAAAATCACAGGTCTTCCACCGTTGGCATGATATTAAATATACTTAAAATTCTCACAGTGCTTAGCAACCTACACCATATTTTAGCTTATGAAATGGAGAAAAAAATAAGATAGGTCCACATCAACATAGTCAGGCTAGATTTTGCGCAAATTGCCATGGTAACCAGGTAGTGATTTTTGCATGGTGAGGCCTGATCAGCGCATGAATACACATCAGGAACACTTCACCCCATAAACTTCCACTGAATTTATGTTTTGAACAAAAAATATTCTGGGACTATTGAAACACCCCTACTCATCATTCTGATACCAAATAACAATGGGTTTGGCCCCTTTTTCCCTTCCCTTGGGGCCAAATTCCTCAAAATAACTAAGTTCAGAAGGGACTATTTGGCCAGTAAACCCGGAAGTGGTCCGATTTAGGGTGGTGACACCTTAACAGAAAAGCTGGTTTTGTTGTTGCCATGGTTACCAAAAGACTCCTTCATAAACAAAACATTTTGAGGACCCTCAATCATAATTTGTCCCCAGATTCTACCTAAAAACCATATTTTATTGGTATTTTGGGCCATTTGGGACAGTGGTGGGATGTGCGTAGACCAAAACTGCCCTAAAAAGGTTGTTTTTCTAGCTACAAGTTTTTAATCTGACATAGAGAAAAATCTAGCCTGACTTTGTTATGGCAAATATGCATTAGAAGACAGCCCAGAACATCCATTTTCTCCAGTAATATTCCACTAAGCACTGTGAGAATTAGGGAAGTCAGTAGAATTGGCGAAAAAGCCCTAAAACAGGCATTTTTGGGGCCAAAATAGCCAAATTTGACCCAAAATAGGCCCCTTGGAGAGGAAACATGTTGTTATGTTGCCATGGTAACCATAACAATCAATGGAATTCTGGGATATTTCACCCCTGGAATGTTCCATTATATAGTGTCATGATATTCGCTCCTTTAAATGATAGGTGAGTTAAAAAAAATTACCCATTTCATCAGATTTAGTTAGGAAGTGAAATTTTCCTATAAAATGCCTGTAAGGACTGGAAAAAAGGGAGTTAGTTTCAAGGTCTAATTTTTGTGAAAATTAGACATTTTTAAGGCAAAACTCCATGAAATCCTATCATTTTTGGACACAAATCCCATATATAAGAGGTGCCCAGCACAAACAACCAACACTTATTGTTAAAAAAATGTGAAAAGGGCTCAAAAATGCCCGCCTGAGTGGCATATGTATTAAAATCAGCTTTTCCTTTAAAGTGTCACCACCCCAAATGCCTTGTGACCATCCGAAAAATCACAGGTCTTCCACCGTTGGCATGATATTAAATATACTTAAAATTCTCACAGTGCTTAGCAACCTACACCATATTTTAGCTTATGAAATGGAGAAAAAAATAAGATAGGTCCACATCAACATAGTCAGGCTAGATTTTGCGCAAATTGCCATGGTAACCAGGTAGTGATTTTTGCATGGTGAGGCCTGATCAGCGCATGAATACACATCAGGAACACTTCACCCCATAAACTTCCACTGAATTTATGTTTTGAACAAAAAATATTCTGGGACTATTGAAACACCCCTACTCATCATTCTGATACCAAATAACAATGGGTTTGGCCCCTTTTTCCCTTCCCTTGGGGCCAAATTCCTCAAAATAACTAAGTTCAGAAGGGACTATTTGGCCAGTAAACCCGGAAGTGGTCCGATTTAGGGTGGTGACACCTTAACAGAAAAGCTGGTTTTGTTGTTGCCATGGTTACCAAAAGACTCCTTCATAAACAAAACATTTTGAGGACCCTCAATCATAATTTGTCCCCAGATTCTACCTAAAAACCATATTTTATTGGTATTTTGGGCCATTTGGGACAGTGGTGGGATGTGCGTAGACCAAAACTGCCCTAAAAAGGTTGTTTTTCTAGCTACAAGTTTTTAATCTGACATAGAGAAAAATCTAGCCTGACTTTGTTATGGCAAATATGCATTAGAAGACAGCCCAGAACATCCATTTTCTCCAGTAATATTCCACTAAGCACTGTGAGAATTAGGGAAGTCAGTAGAATTGGCGAAAAAGCCCTAAAACAGGCATTTTTGGGGCCAAAATAGCCAAATTTGACCCAAAATAGGCCCCTTGGAGAGGAAACATGTTGTTATGTTGCCATGGTAACCATAACAATCAATGGAATTCTGGGATATTTCACCCCTGGAATGTTCCATTATATAGTGTCATGATATTCGCTCCTTTAAATGATAGGTGAGTTAAAAAAAATTACCCATTTCATCAGATTTAGTTAGGAAGTGAAATTTTCCTATAAAATGCCTGTAAGGACTGGAAAAAAGGGAGTTAGTTTCAAGGTCTAATTTTTGTGAAAATTAGACATTTTTAAGGCAAAACTCCATGAAATCCTATCATTTTTGGACACAAATCCCATATATAAGAGGTGCCCAGCACAAACAACCAACACTTATTGTTAAAAAAATGTGAAAAGGGCTCAAAAATGCCCGCCTGAGTGGCATATGTATTAAAATCAGCTTTTCCTTTAAAGTGTCACCACCCCAAATGCCTTGTGACCATCCGAAAAATCACAGGTCTTCCACCGTTGGCATGATATTAAATATACTTAAAATTCTCACAGTGCTTAGCAACCTACACCATATTTTAGCTTATGAAATGGAGAAAAAAATAAGATAGGTCCACATCAACATAGTCAGGCTAGATTTTGCGCAAATTGCCATGGTAACCAGGTAGTGATTTTTGCATGGTGAGGCCTGATCAGCGCATGAATACACATCAGGAACACTTCACCCCATAAACTTCCACTGAATTTATGTTTTGAACAAAAAATATTCTGGGACTATTGAAACACCCCTACTCATCATTCTGATACCAAATAACAATGGGTTTGGCCCCTTTTTCCCTTCCCTTGGGGCCAAATTCCTCAAAATAACTAAGTTCAGAAGGGACTATTTGGCCAGTAAACCCGGAAGTGGTCCGATTTAGGGTGGTGACACCTTAACAGAAAAGCTGGTTTTGTTGTTGCCATGGTTACCAAAAGACTCCTTCATAAACAAAACATTTTGAGGACCCTCAATCATAATTTGTCCCCAGATTCTACCTAAAAACCATATTTTATTGGTATTTTGGGCCATTTGGGACAGTGGTGGGATGTGCGTAGACCAAAACTGCCCTAAAAAGGTTGTTTTTCTAGCTACAAGTTTTTAATCTGACATAGAGAAAAATCTAGCCTGACTTTGTTATGGCAAATATGCATTAGAAGACAGCCCAGAACATCCATTTTCTCCAGTAATATTCCACTAAGCACTGTGAGAATTAGGGAAGTCAGTAGAATTGGCGAAAAAGCCCTAAAACAGGCATTTTTGGGGCCAAAATAGCCAAATTTGACCCAAAATAGGCCCCTTGGAGAGGAAACATGTTGTTATGTTGCCATGGTAACCATAACAATCAATGGAATTCTGGGATATTTCACCCCTGGAATGTTCCATTATATAGTGTCATGATATTCGCTCCTTTAAATGATAGGTGAGTTAAAAAAAATTACCCATTTCATCAGATTTAGTTAGGAAGTGAAATTTTCCTATAAAATGCCTGTAAGGACTGGAAAAAAGGGAGTTAGTTTCAAGGTCTAATTTTTGTGAAAATTAGACATTTTTAAGGCAAAACTCCATGAAATCCTATCATTTTTGGACACAAATCCCATATATAAGAGGTGCCCAGCACAAACAACCAACACTTATTGTTAAAAAAATGTGAAAAGGGCTCAAAAATGCCCGCCTGAGTGGCATATGTATTAAAATCAGCTTTTCCTTTAAAGTGTCACCACCCCAAATGCCTTGTGACCATCCGAAAAATCACAGGTCTTCCACCGTTGGCATGATATTAAATATACTTAAAATTCTCACAGTGCTTAGCAACCTACACCATATTTTAGCTTATGAAATGGAGAAAAAAATAAGATAGGTCCACATCAACATAGTCAGGCTAGATTTTGCGCAAATTGCCATGGTAACCAGGTAGTGATTTTTGCATGGTGAGGCCTGATCAGCGCATGAATACACATCAGGAACACTTCACCCCATAAACTTCCACTGAATTTATGTTTTGAACAAAAAATATTCTGGGACTATTGAAACACCCCTACTCATCATTCTGATACCAAATAACAATGGGTTTGGCCCCTTTTTCCCTTCCCTTGGGGCCAAATTCCTCAAAATAACTAAGTTCAGAAGGGACTATTTGGCCAGTAAACCCGGAAGTGGTCCGATTTAGGGTGGTGACACCTTAACAGAAAAGCTGGTTTTGTTGTTGCCATGGTTACCAAAAGACTCCTTCATAAACAAAACATTTTGAGGACCCTCAATCATAATTTGTCCCCAGATTCTACCTAAAAACCATATTTTATTGGTATTTTGGGCCATTTGGGACAGTGGTGGGATGTGCGTAGACCAAAACTGCCCTAAAAAGGTTGTTTTTCTAGCTACAAGTTTTTAATCTGACATAGAGAAAAATCTAGCCTGACTTTGTTATGGCAAATATGCATTAGAAGACAGCCCAGAACATCCATTTTCTCCAGTAATATTCCACTAAGCACTGTGAGAATTAGGGAAGTCAGTAGAATTGGCGAAAAAGCCCTAAAACAGGCATTTTTGGGGCCAAAATAGCCAAATTTGACCCAAAATAGGCCCCTTGGAGAGGAAACATGTTGTTATGTTGCCATGGTAACCATAACAATCAATGGAATTCTGGGATATTTCACCCCTGGAATGTTCCATTATATAGTGTCATGATATTCGCTCCTTTAAATGATAGGTGAGTTAAAAAAAATTACCCATTTCATCAGATTTAGTTAGGAAGTGAAATTTTCCTATAAAATGCCTGTAAGGACTGGAAAAAAGGGAGTTAGTTTCAAGGTCTAATTTTTGTGAAAATTAGACATTTTTAAGGCAAAACTCCATGAAATCCTATCATTTTTGGACACAAATCCCATATATAAGAGGTGCCCAGCACAAACAACCAACACTTATTGTTAAAAAAATGTGAAAAGGGCTCAAAAATGCCCGCCTGAGTGGCATATGTATTAAAATCAGCTTTTCCTTTAAAGTGTCACCACCCCAAATGCCTTGTGACCATCCGAAAAATCACAGGTCTTCCACCGTTGGCATGATATTAAATATACTTAAAATTCTCACAGTGCTTAGCAACCTACACCATATTTTAGCTTATGAAATGGAGAAAAAAATAAGATAGGTCCACATCAACATAGTCAGGCTAGATTTTGCGCAAATTGCCATGGTAACCAGGTAGTGATTTTTGCATGGTGAGGCCTGATCAGCGCATGAATACACATCAGGAACACTTCACCCCATAAACTTCCACTGAATTTATGTTTTGAACAAAAAATATTCTGGGACTATTGAAACACCCCTACTCATCATTCTGATACCAAATAACAATGGGTTTGGCCCCTTTTTCCCTTCCCTTGGGGCCAAATTCCTCAAAATAACTAAGTTCAGAAGGGACTATTTGGCCAGTAAACCCGGAAGTGGTCCGATTTAGGGTGGTGACACCTTAACAGAAAAGCTGGTTTTGTTGTTGCCATGGTTACCAAAAGACTCCTTCATAAACAAAACATTTTGAGGACCCTCAATCATAATTTGTCCCCAGATTCTACCTAAAAACCATATTTTATTGGTATTTTGGGCCATTTGGGACAGTGGTGGGATGTGCGTAGACCAAAACTGCCCTAAAAAGGTTGTTTTTCTAGCTACAAGTTTTTAATCTGACATAGAGAAAAATCTAGCCTGACTTTGTTATGGCAAATATGCATTAGAAGACAGCCCAGAACATCCATTTTCTCCAGTAATATTCCACTAAGCACTGTGAGAATTAGGGAAGTCAGTAGAATTGGCGAAAAAGCCCTAAAACAGGCATTTTTGGGGCCAAAATAGCCAAATTTGACCCAAAATAGGCCCCTTGGAGAGGAAACATGTTGTTATGTTGCCATGGTAACCATAACAATCAATGGAATTCTGGGATATTTCACCCCTGGAATGTTCCATTATATAGTGTCATGATATTCGCTCCTTTAAATGATAGGTGAGTTAAAAAAAATTACCCATTTCATCAGATTTAGTTAGGAAGTGAAATTTTCCTATAAAATGCCTGTAAGGACTGGAAAAAAGGGAGTTAGTTTCAAGGTCTAATTTTTGTGAAAATTAGACATTTTTAAGGCAAAACTCCATGAAATCCTATCATTTTTGGACACAAATCCCATATATAAGAGGTGCCCAGCACAAACAACCAACACTTATTGTTAAAAAAATGTGAAAAGGGCTCAAAAATGCCCGCCTGAGTGGCATATGTATTAAAATCAGCTTTTCCTTTAAAGTGTCACCACCCCAAATGCCTTGTGACCATCCGAAAAATCACAGGTCTTCCACCGTTGGCATGATATTAAATATACTTAAAATTCTCACAGTGCTTAGCAACCTACACCATATTTTAGCTTATGAAATGGAGAAAAAAATAAGATAGGTCCACATCAACATAGTCAGGCTAGATTTTGCGCAAATTGCCATGGTAACCAGGTAGTGATTTTTGCATGGTGAGGCCTGATCAGCGCATGAATACACATCAGGAACACTTCACCCCATAAACTTCCACTGAATTTATGTTTTGAACAAAAAATATTCTGGGACTATTGAAACACCCCTACTCATCATTCTGATACCAAATAACAATGGGTTTGGCCCCTTTTTCCCTTCCCTTGGGGCCAAATTCCTCAAAATAACTAAGTTCAGAAGGGACTATTTGGCCAGTAAACCCGGAAGTGGTCCGATTTAGGGTGGTGACACCTTAACAGAAAAGCTGGTTTTGTTGTTGCCATGGTTACCAAAAGACTCCTTCATAAACAAAACATTTTGAGGACCCTCAATCATAATTTGTCCCCAGATTCTACCTAAAAACCATATTTTATTGGTATTTTGGGCCATTTGGGACAGTGGTGGGATGTGCGTAGACCAAAACTGCCCTAAAAAGGTTGTTTTTCTAGCTACAAGTTTTTAATCTGACATAGAGAAAAATCTAGCCTGACTTTGTTATGGCAAATATGCATTAGAAGACAGCCCAGAACATCCATTTTCTCCAGTAATATTCCACTAAGCACTGTGAGAATTAGGGAAGTCAGTAGAATTGGCGAAAAAGCCCTAAAACAGGCATTTTTGGGGCCAAAATAGCCAAATTTGACCCAAAATAGGCCCCTTGGAGAGGAAACATGTTGTTATGTTGCCATGGTAACCATAACAATCAATGGAATTCTGGGATATTTCACCCCTGGAATGTTCCATTATATAGTGTCATGATATTCGCTCCTTTAAATGATAGGTGAGTTAAAAAAAATTACCCATTTCATCAGATTTAGTTAGGAAGTGAAATTTTCCTATAAAATGCCTGTAAGGACTGGAAAAAAGGGAGTTAGTTTCAAGGTCTAATTTTTGTGAAAATTAGACATTTTTAAGGCAAAACTCCATGAAATCCTATCATTTTTGGACACAAATCCCATATATAAGAGGTGCCCAGCACAAACAACCAACACTTATTGTTAAAAAAATGTGAAAAGGGCTCAAAAATGCCCGCCTGAGTGGCATATGTATTAAAATCAGCTTTTCCTTTAAAGTGTCACCACCCCAAATGCCTTGTGACCATCCGAAAAATCACAGGTCTTCCACCGTTGGCATGATATTAAATATACTTAAAATTCTCACAGTGCTTAGCAACCTACACCATATTTTAGCTTATGAAATGGAGAAAAAAATAAGATAGGTCCACATCAACATAGTCAGGCTAGATTTTGCGCAAATTGCCATGGTAACCAGGTAGTGATTTTTGCATGGTGAGGCCTGATCAGCGCATGAATACACATCAGGAACACTTCACCCCATAAACTTCCACTGAATTTATGTTTTGAACAAAAAATATTCTGGGACTATTGAAACACCCCTACTCATCATTCTGATACCAAATAACAATGGGTTTGGCCCCTTTTTCCCTTCCCTTGGGGCCAAATTCCTCAAAATAACTAAGTTCAGAAGGGACTATTTGGCCAGTAAACCCGGAAGTGGTCCGATTTAGGGTGGTGACACCTTAACAGAAAAGCTGGTTTTGTTGTTGCCATGGTTACCAAAAGACTCCTTCATAAACAAAACATTTTGAGGACCCTCAATCATAATTTGTCCCCAGATTCTACCTAAAAACCATATTTTATTGGTATTTTGGGCCATTTGGGACAGTGGTGGGATGTGCGTAGACCAAAACTGCCCTAAAAAGGTTGTTTTTCTAGCTACAAGTTTTTAATCTGACATAGAGAAAAATCTAGCCTGACTTTGTTATGGCAAATATGCATTAGAAGACAGCCCAGAACATCCATTTTCTCCAGTAATATTCCACTAAGCACTGTGAGAATTAGGGAAGTCAGTAGAATTGGCGAAAAAGCCCTAAAACAGGCATTTTTGGGGCCAAAATAGCCAAATTTGACCCAAAATAGGCCCCTTGGAGAGGAAACATGTTGTTATGTTGCCATGGTAACCATAACAATCAATGGAATTCTGGGATATTTCACCCCTGGAATGTTCCATTATATAGTGTCATGATATTCGCTCCTTTAAATGATAGGTGAGTTAAAAAAAATTACCCATTTCATCAGATTTAGTTAGGAAGTGAAATTTTCCTATAAAATGCCTGTAAGGACTGGAAAAAAGGGAGTTAGTTTCAAGGTCTAATTTTTGTGAAAATTAGACATTTTTAAGGCAAAACTCCATGAAATCCTATCATTTTTGGACACAAATCCCATATATAAGAGGTGCCCAGCACAAACAACCAACACTTATTGTTAAAAAAATGTGAAAAGGGCTCAAAAATGCCCGCCTGAGTGGCATATGTATTAAAATCAGCTTTTCCTTTAAAGTGTCACCACCCCAAATGCCTTGTGACCATCCGAAAAATCACAGGTCTTCCACCGTTGGCATGATATTAAATATACTTAAAATTCTCACAGTGCTTAGCAACCTACACCATATTTTAGCTTATGAAATGGAGAAAAAAATAAGATAGGTCCACATCAACATAGTCAGGCTAGATTTTGCGCAAATTGCCATGGTAACCAGGTAGTGATTTTTGCATGGTGAGGCCTGATCAGCGCATGAATACACATCAGGAACACTTCACCCCATAAACTTCCACTGAATTTATGTTTTGAACAAAAAATATTCTGGGACTATTGAAACACCCCTACTCATCATTCTGATACCAAATAACAATGGGTTTGGCCCCTTTTTCCCTTCCCTTGGGGCCAAATTCCTCAAAATAACTAAGTTCAGAAGGGACTATTTGGCCAGTAAACCCGGAAGTGGTCCGATTTAGGGTGGTGACACCTTAACAGAAAAGCTGGTTTTGTTGTTGCCATGGTTACCAAAAGACTCCTTCATAAACAAAACATTTTGAGGACCCTCAATCATAATTTGTCCCCAGATTCTACCTAAAAACCATATTTTATTGGTATTTTGGGCCATTTGGGACAGTGGTGGGATGTGCGTAGACCAAAACTGCCCTAAAAAGGTTGTTTTTCTAGCTACAAGTTTTTAATCTGACATAGAGAAAAATCTAGCCTGACTTTGTTATGGCAAATATGCATTAGAAGACAGCCCAGAACATCCATTTTCTCCAGTAATATTCCACTAAGCACTGTGAGAATTAGGGAAGTCAGTAGAATTGGCGAAAAAGCCCTAAAACAGGCATTTTTGGGGCCAAAATAGCCAAATTTGACCCAAAATAGGCCCCTTGGAGAGGAAACATGTTGTTATGTTGCCATGGTAACCATAACAATCAATGGAATTCTGGGATATTTCACCCCTGGAATGTTCCATTATATAGTGTCATGATATTCGCTCCTTTAAATGATAGGTGAGTTAAAAAAAATTACCCATTTCATCAGATTTAGTTAGGAAGTGAAATTTTCCTATAAAATGCCTGTAAGGACTGGAAAAAAGGGAGTTAGTTTCAAGGTCTAATTTTTGTGAAAATTAGACATTTTTAAGGCAAAACTCCATGAAATCCTATCATTTTTGGACACAAATCCCATATATAAGAGGTGCCCAGCACAAACAACCAACACTTATTGTTAAAAAAATGTGAAAAGGGCTCAAAAATGCCCGCCTGAGTGGCATATGTATTAAAATCAGCTTTTCCTTTAAAGTGTCACCACCCCAAATGCCTTGTGACCATCCGAAAAATCACAGGTCTTCCACCGTTGGCATGATATTAAATATACTTAAAATTCTCACAGTGCTTAGCAACCTACACCATATTTTAGCTTATGAAATGGAGAAAAAAATAAGATAGGTCCACATCAACATAGTCAGGCTAGATTTTGCGCAAATTGCCATGGTAACCAGGTAGTGATTTTTGCATGGTGAGGCCTGATCAGCGCATGAATACACATCAGGAACACTTCACCCCATAAACTTCCACTGAATTTATGTTTTGAACAAAAAATATTCTGGGACTATTGAAACACCCCTACTCATCATTCTGATACCAAATAACAATGGGTTTGGCCCCTTTTTCCCTTCCCTTGGGGCCAAATTCCTCAAAATAACTAAGTTCAGAAGGGACTATTTGGCCAGTAAACCCGGAAGTGGTCCGATTTAGGGTGGTGACACCTTAACAGAAAAGCTGGTTTTGTTGTTGCCATGGTTACCAAAAGACTCCTTCATAAACAAAACATTTTGAGGACCCTCAATCATAATTTGTCCCCAGATTCTACCTAAAAACCATATTTTATTGGTATTTTGGGCCATTTGGGACAGTGGTGGGATGTGCGTAGACCAAAACTGCCCTAAAAAGGTTGTTTTTCTAGCTACAAGTTTTTAATCTGACATAGAGAAAAATCTAGCCTGACTTTGTTATGGCAAATATGCATTAGAAGACAGCCCAGAACATCCATTTTCTCCAGTAATATTCCACTAAGCACTGTGAGAATTAGGGAAGTCAGTAGAATTGGCGAAAAAGCCCTAAAACAGGCATTTTTGGGGCCAAAATAGCCAAATTTGACCCAAAATAGGCCCCTTGGAGAGGAAACATGTTGTTATGTTGCCATGGTAACCATAACAATCAATGGAATTCTGGGATATTTCACCCCTGGAATGTTCCATTATATAGTGTCATGATATTCGCTCCTTTAAATGATAGGTGAGTTAAAAAAAATTACCCATTTCATCAGATTTAGTTAGGAAGTGAAATTTTCCTATAAAATGCCTGTAAGGACTGGAAAAAAGGGAGTTAGTTTCAAGGTCTAATTTTTGTGAAAATTAGACATTTTTAAGGCAAAACTCCATGAAATCCTATCATTTTTGGACACAAATCCCATATATAAGAGGTGCCCAGCACAAACAACCAACACTTATTGTTAAAAAAATGTGAAAAGGGCTCAAAAATGCCCGCCTGAGTGGCATATGTACTAAAATCAGCTTTTCCTTTAAAGTGTCACCACCCCAAATGCCTTGTGACCATCCGAAAAATCACAGGTCTTCCACCGTTGGCATGATATTAAATATACTTAAAATTCTCACAGTGCTTAGCAACCTACACCATATTTTAGCTTATGAAATGGAGAAAAAAATAAGATAGGTCCACATCAACATAGTCAGGCTAGATTTTGCGCAAATTGCCATGGTAACCAGGTAGTGATTTTTGCATGGTGAGGCCTGATCAGCGCATGAATACACATCAGGAACACTTCACCCCATAAACTTCCACTGAATTTATGTTTTGAACAAAAAATATTCTGGGACTATTGAAACACCCCTACTCATCATTCTGATACCAAATAACAATGGGTTTGGCCCCTTTTTCCCTTCCCTTGGGGCCAAATTCCTCAAAATAACTAAGTTCAGAAGGGACTATTTGGCCAGTAAACCCGGAAGTGGTCCGATTTAGGGTGGTGACACCATAACCTATCAGTGATAACATCTGCTGGGAGAGTGTGCTCACTTATGCCCATCCAACAGTTTCCAACAAGTTGGCCAAGGCTTCCATATGTAGTGGGAGAGTAGCGGGAGCGGAATTCAGGGGTAGGTTTCCAGCCTAGTGCGAGGTCTGCCCAAATGCAGGACGCAACTGGCTACGTTGGACTATACCCTGAGGGCATGCAGCACCGCCCCCTTGGTGACGCGTATATTTTTGGGACTGCCGCGCGGGATTGGGCATGCCCTGAGGGCATATTGCTGGCCTTTACATATCAACAATTCCCCACGTCTAGTGTATGTCCTGAGGGCATTGTGTATTGGTCCCTGAGGGCATATTCCTGCTCTTTTGAAGTTCTGAGATTAACCATAAGGGAGTGATCATTTTTTAACAACAGGGGGGGGCTGGTGGGTTTGCGCGCGGACGCGCGAAAAAAATTTCGACCCCCCCCTCTGGAGAGGGGAAAATTTTTTCAACCCCCCCCCCATAAGGGACAAAAATCGCGCGCGAACGTCCCCTTTTAGCCTATAGTAACGCGCGGGGTTTTCCACTGAAAACAGGTGAAATTATTTTGACCCCCCCCATCAGAGGTATTGAAAAAATTCTGACCCCCCCCGGTCAAGGGGTTGAAAAAATTCTGACCCCCCCCCTCAAACCCACCGGCCCCCCCCTGTTGTTAAAAAATGATCACTCCCTAAGCACAAACATGCCCTCAGGACAACACCAGCATTGTCTAGGCCACTGTCCACACTATGATTGACCAAAGCATGCCTTAGAGCATTACTAGTGTATGAATACCCTTGGGGCATTACTTTGAAAACCCAAAACTACACCATCCTTTAATAGGTAGGGAATTTACCTGGGGAATTTATAGAGAAGAGACAGTCCCTGGGGGCATCAGTTAGTGAGCACTAATGCCCTGAGGGCATTGATGATAAAAAAAAATGCCCTTGGGGCATAACAGTTGCATTATTTTATAGCCTCAAGTCGAGAATATATCCTGATGATGAAAAAAAAAATCCTGTATTAGGGGGCCTAGTCCAGATCAGGCCCTAAGGGCATCAATATTAGTGGTAGGCTATGCCCCAATAGTATTATTAGTGATGCCAATGCCAGAGGCTAATTGACTAGTGCATGCCATCAGGGCAGCACAAGCACACTCTATGCCCTCAACCCAGTGAACAAAAAGACGTTTTCTGACGTTTTTCAACATAATTTGAAAGTTTAGAAACGTTTGTTTTGAATGTTATTCTAACGTTAAAACGTTGACTCATTCTGACGTTTTTCAACGTTCATACAAACATTTTTTTCTAACATTTTAAAACGTTTTCTAACATAATTTTCAACATTCAAAAACATTAGAGAACATTCTTAAACGTTTCTACTAGCATAACCGCTAGGGTATTTTGACTTTGTATTTTGTATAGGTACCTATTGCCCAAACTATTATTCCTGCCAAATTAATGACAGAACATATAATCATTTGTTGTGCACATAGAAGTATCTTCATATAGAATTCTCCTGAAGCACATTATACCTGTAATCCCTGAGCAAAAATCTCTAGGACTGGTGCAAGAGCACATTGTCCTCAGAGGGAATATGTATATTTCTTGGTAACAAGCAATGGGTGTCTTCATCAGGATTATTTCATTTAAACCAATAGAATATGATAATACCAGTCATATATTATCAGGCATGACTTGGAATTAAAGTTTTGATCAAAGGATATATGAAGTAAGCAAAAATATGATAATGTATACATTTAAAGCAACTTTAGATTACAGAACATACAGGGAAAATCTCCCCATCGATTGGCCTGCCACCTTGTGGGGAAGATATGTATAACACAAACGTATAAAAATGTTAGAAAACGTTCTATAAACATTTGTTGAATGTTTTATTACGTTTTAAAATGTTTGGAATGAATGTTCACATTCTAAATTACTGTTGATGTTAACAAACGTTTGTTAAATGTTTGTTTGATGTTATAAAACATTATAAATGAACGTTTGTTTTAAAGCCTTTATGGACATTAGTAAACGTTTGCTGAACATTTCATTCATGTTGGAAAACATCAAAACCTAACATTCACTTTCTAGCTTTAAAATGACGTTCACAAACGTTCTCTAAACGTTTGCTGTTCACTGGGAAGGCAGGTCCCTTTCTTCTAAGTTAATAGATAACAATTCAGTGCGTCAGGGCTCCCTTGACATGCCCTGAGGGCATAGCTAGGTCTATGCGCTGTAGCTTTCATTATAGCCTACAAGATCCCAGTACCTAGAGGAGAATGCATGCCCCGGGGGCATGCATTCTCCTCTACCTCCTTCCCACACTCCTTCCCACGCCCAGTGTGGGAAGGTACCCCTGTCCACGGAAATTTATTATACCCCCCATATGATACTGTATAGCAAATGTACAGGATCGCCGTACGCCTACCATGGGGGCATACGGGCGAAATATGCAGAGCAGGGGGCATACGGATAGAGGAGGGGGCATACGGAAAAGACCATGGGGCATACGGAAAAGTAGTGCCAAAACACAACCCTACTCCTGATATAAGCTAGCACTACAAAATATAGTTCCCCTCATAAAACCTGCGCATCGATCACGAAAATCTGGAATGCTGGCCATAAAGAATACTACATGAGTTCTAGGTGGATAAAATAGTTAGCAGTAAAAATTCATAACTGGTCCTGAGTAGATCTAGGTATTATAAATTCATATGATTATTGCAGTGATGTCCATTCATTTTTGGGCTTGTTTGGATTGGGTCTGAACTGAATTTATTCACTGCAAAAAATGCCAATTATGCAGGTGTCTGTACATTTATGGCCAGCATTCCAGATTTTCATGATCGATGCGCAGGTTTTTTTTTATATGTCTTAAATCGAGGTTGCCCCTAAAGATATACGTGGGATTTTTTGCTCAATACAGCTAACTAATTTATCCACCCAGAACTCATGTAGTATTCAGTGCGGAGATCTTCTGCAGTAAGGATGCACTGAGTGACCCCGGGATTTCCCTATGTGAGATCTAAATAATGAGGGGAACTATATTTTCTACCATCCATGAATCCATGAGATAAGGCCCGAGATTTGCAACCGGAGAACAGTCTATGCAGACAAATTGCAGCTAGAAAATCGTCATTTTTATTTTTTTTTGTGGGGGGGTGTGGTACGCTGTTTCCCTGCTCCGTGTACGTTAGCGGGGTCGGCATATCACCCGCAGGTACATGTAAACGCGTTAGTCGCCTGGCTGACCAAATCCCTTGCGGTGAGAGGGCAGGGAAACAGCCAAGGGAGGTGGGGGGTATAATAAAGCACAAACATAACTTTTGATTTGTCTGGTTCCGTTGTATGCTTCACTCGCGTATGAATATTGGGCAGCGTAGGCACGCGTGCTACGCACTTGTGCCTACGCTGCCCAATATTCATACGCTCGTGAAGCATACGGCGGCCCAGACGCATCAAACGTTATGTTTGTGTTTAGTATGCGCCACTCTCACGCGGCGCGATATTCATCCGTCGGTCTTTGAGTACGGTATGTCCTTAGGGCATAGACCTACGTAGCAAGTTGTATCCTGCTTTCCGCAGTGTGTCATCTAGTGGTTAAAACGCAAACTATACATAGTCATAGTTCTTCCTATTGCCACCAGGTAGAGCGGCGCGCCGTGACCCAAAAGCAACTATTTCCGGGTCAGGCACAAGGAAGTCTGATAAAACTTTTCAAGTTACAGAAAATGTGTAGAAAAGTGCGATTCGTGTGGATTAAAACGACGTGATGGCGGCGACACGGAGGAAACTGCTGGAGATCCTTGGGGTGCTTTGCGTGTTGCTGTCAGTAACTTCTGGACAACGTAAGTTATGATTTATTATGTGGTATATCGGTAAAATCAAAGTCACAAGTGCCACTGCGGCTGCCAGTCACAGTGGCACTCCTCACTCATACTCAGTCTCAGTCACTGACTACCGTGTGAATCCACGCATGCAGCACTAAGTCTAAGAATTATTGATGTCTGATTCATATAAATGTTGAAAATAATATGTAGAAGTGGAATAATGTGGCATGCGGGATCAGCAGCCTGTCAGCCTGTTTGGACTACCCCCTGCTGAGCAGGGGGTAGTCCAAATAGTTGAAATACCGGTAGAGCCGTCTGTGTCAGTGTGTGGCTTGCCACACTCAAGAGTCAAGTCTCAGAGTCAAGGTATTGTAGCGACATACTACCGGTACTGTTTGTTCTGTTACCGTACTAGCTTCTGTAACAAATATTTATTTAGAAAAATTGGTCCAAAGTTGTAGAAGTTCGCAAGACCGCCCTGCTCTTAATAATCAGTTGATATCATCCAAAATCCCCTCAAAATGTAGGTCTAAATGTTGGCCACAAGGTCATTACATTGTATCATGTCTAGCTATGTCTAGTAAGGACAATAACCATTTATTTCTGCAATGAGTGCATGTCTGTTCTAGTCACCCTTACACTTTTTTTTAAAAAAGTTGAAGGTTTTTATTGTCAAGTCACTAATTAAAATGAGTGATGAAATCTGACAATATGGTGATTCCTTTTAGTCATACAACAGTTTCAGTTTTCCAGCACATTCTAATGAATATAATGATACGATGTATATAGGTGAAGATGAGGCATACAATATGTATATAAAGCTTAAAAACTAGATTGGAGTGTACCATAATCTTCCGCGTATAAGGCGCGTCTTATACGCCAAACAAAATGCTGCTGAGTCTTATACGTGGGAGGGACATTGCATTGAGTTTGGGGTGCGCCTTATAGGGGGGGGTATTTTTACTATAGATCAGTACTAAATTAACAAAAATCTGCCCTTATAGGTGCGCCTTATACATTAAACAGTCCTCTCTTAGTTGGGGGTGCGCCTTATACGCGAGCTGCGCCTTATACGCGAGAGATTACGGTATTTACAAAAGTAACAGGTTACATTATGTACAATCGACGAATGATTATCATTGCAAAGGTTGGAGGTTATTAATCCCCCATAAATACAAATGCTTAATAAAAAGCTGATAGACAAATTTATTTAACGGAATTATGATCAGTAAGGAGACTTAATTATTTTCTACATATCTGAAGCAATATGTTTCACAGAATTTACAAAATCACCCAATTGTTTCCCATTATGATGAGACAAAAGTTATGTGAGAGAAGCAAAATATTATGCCAGTGAGATAGAAATAAGTTTCCTCTTCAATTTGATACTAATTTGAAGTAATTCTGCCCAGTAGAGCCCTCAGAATCAGTGTTTTACCAACACCTGTTCAGCACTGTGACAGATAGGGGGAGCTGGCGGCCAGATTTGGCTGACTTCGCTACACTGTATGGAATGCTGATTTTCTCAGGATCCTGTAGTTCAATCAAAAAATCCCTTTCATCACTAATACTAGAGATCGAGGGGAGCATGCGGAACTTAGAATTATTGAGGTCAAATTTATATAAATGTTGAAGATATGTGGAATTGGAAGGATGGTCTGCGCGAGATTGACAATGAGTGGCTCGCTTTGCTGTGGTGATCTACTACCCTTTATAAAATCCTAATTTTCTCCTAACCTATAGATTTGATCAAAACATCCTTTTCACAATTACCCAGCAAATCTGTGTCAACTTTTGTCATGCTGCGCCAGCCCTCATGCAATGCACTGGTAGGAATCGACGCATGGGTGAACACAGACCATGACAAGAAATGATGCATGCGTGAACATCCCAGCCCAATTTGTGAAGTTGAGTCAACATGCATGAACCTTCACCAACAATGACACATGATGACACATGTGTCATCACACATTATCACACAAACTGACACATGGGTCATGACACAGTATCACATATATTGACACACAGACTAATTTGCGGGTGGGAGAGGCGGGGGGGGGGGGTGGAGGTGGTTGTGGATTTCTGATATTTCATAACTTTATTAACATCAATTCAGCTGTTTATGCTGGTTCCCAGTAAAGATATCTCTCCTCAGTAGGAGTGTCATTGACATCCAATTTATATCGATGGTGAATATCATCATTTTAGTCTTGATATTTCAAATATATTGATTATTGCTAAATAGACCATAATGACCATGATATAAGGGTCATTATATCGCCTTGTACACAAGATTTACAGAATTACATGATCTAGTGGTAAAATGCAATGACAAACACAAATTAATGCTGTATTACAGATAATTTTATCGCCAGAAAAAATTGTTGGACATGGCTAATTCAAAATATATTTGAATCGCAATACACTTTTCATCATAACTTCAGTTCTAATAAGAATTTTTGCAAAATTCTTTCAAATTTGGAAAGCCCAAATCCTGTGCATTTGATGGCTGTATCGATATAATGGTTTTATCGATTCGATAATCGCGATTTCGTAAATCGCGACGTATCAATTTGGTAGGTATCGATGACACTCCTACTCCTCAGCATGACATGTGTTGCCCACTTTGCTTGAAAATGGATAGATATTCTGTCAGTTGTTTGAGTTGAAGTTTCCTTGTATCATTCTTGGGAATACCTGTTAAAATGAAAGCAAAAGGTCATAAACAAACAAAATTAATAGCAGCAATCTAATTTTGACGATCCACTCACATCCAAGTTGATTAACAATAGCCACTCCCATATGGCAGCCTAAATCCCCCAAAATTTCCCTGAGCCTTGCTCACATAGAAAGTTCTACATTAATTTGGGGTGTTGAAACAGTCACTTGAATTCAGCAACAAGATAGATGTTCAGGGATTGTAGATAATATCAATCTGTTACTGTAGAAATGCTTATCACATAGGATTTCAAGTCAAATCAATCTAGAACGGTGTGACCACCTACCGCAAGATCTGTTCTCCATGGCTGCCTCTGACTGACTGTTGAAATCAGGAGGAGAACAAAGGAAAGGGGGGAAAATTGAAATGAACCAATCAAAACACAGAATACTACATAGTGTGTCATTGTGCGTGAAGTTTTGTCATGGTGGGTGAGAGTTGGCAAATCTTGATGCATGCTCACATCTCCTCACACAGTCTGTCATGCTAATGTTGGACAGAGCATCTACCCCTATTATCACTCAATACAAAATTTTTTCCAGCCTATGAAAATTCCTGTATATTTGCTCTAAACAGCTGTGACCTAGCTGATTTCTAGATATTAAACCTTCATATCCTACCAAACCAGGACAAACAGATACCTAGATATCATGTTAAACATAGGCAATTCCAATCCAGTGCTATGTCCCATAGACAAAACAAATGAGCTATTATGTCTAATATATGCACTAAATCATATATACTTGGCTATCATTATGTTCCTGATTCATATATTTTTATGCCATGTAAAGAAGGAACTTGCTCTGTGCAGCATAAACTCTCAAATTGACATTAACTCAAAAGGCCCACTCTGCAAAGTACAAGCCATGATAATCCATACAGTTTCCATAGTCTCTTATTGTTAAAGCCTTGGTGAAGAAAAATCATGCTAGGTGAGAGTTGACAAGTGTGAGCCAGCAAGCAGAAATGGGGGTTCCTGCGGGATTTAGTACCTGATTTAGCCACCAGGGGGCAACACTATGGACTAAATTAGGAAAAATATGCATTAATCTACTATAGGATACTTTTTTAAGGAGAATACAATGGTTTTTGATAAAACGTTCTTTTTTGGGTGGAAAGGTTCCAAATTTGGCATGTAAAAAGAATGTTTTTGGACCTAAATAGGCATTTTTGTTTATTTCTGTTGCCATGGAAACATAATTTTTATTCTAAATAGGAAAATCAATGGTCCCATTTAAAGGAACATTTCACAAGGTTTACTATGGTGAAAACAGAATGAAAATACCATTTCTAGATCAAAAGTTATGGAAAAAAGAATGAACATTTATGCTAATTTAGCTAATTAGCATAAATTATGCTAATTTTTGATGTATCTCATGACCAATTACACCTGGAGCTTATTGGCATTCAAGATGTGGTCATAGCCACCTATATTTAGCAAGCCATACCTCTAAAACTAACAGGAGTATCTTTTCATGCAATATATCACTGAGAAGCTAGTGATCTGAATTTTAAAGTTTACTTTTACCACAGAACACCCTTTCTCCTTGCCTCTACACAAGTATTGACACATGTTGACATATGCTCACCCTGTTCCCCTCACCTCTTTATTGAAGTATGTGAAGACATGTGAAGCTGCATGAGAGTTGACAAGTATTGACACATGCTCACCCAGTTCCCCTCACATCTTTATAGAAATGAGTGAAGATATGTGAAGCTGTGTGAGAGTTGACAAGTATTGATACATGTTGACACTTGCTCACCCAGTTCCCATCATATCTTCATGGAAATGAGCGAAGACATGTGAGGGGTGGGTGAGAGTTGACACATGTTGACACTTGCTCACCCAGTTCCCCTCACATCTTTATGGAAATGAGTGAAGACATGTGAAGCTGTGTGAGGGTTGACAAGTATTGACAAATGTTGACACATGCTTTTTCAAGTCTTACTGAAGTAAGTGAAGATTTGTCAAGCTAAGTAAGAGTTGACATTGTATCACACAAGATGAAATAATTCGTTATCATTTAATGTACTCACCCAGCATGACTCGTGTTCACTCGGATTTGCTGGGTAATAGTAGGGGAATTGGGGAGCATGTGGAACTACCGTAAATCCCCGGTCATAAGCCGGATTTTTTTTTCTATTTTGGGCCCAAACCGGCTTCTAAATTTTTCCCAAAGTCCCCCCCCCCCGGCTTATGACCGGTTTTTTTTTACTATAGATTAAAGAGAAAATGGTAAAAATTTGACCCAAAAACCGGCTTTTATTTTTTTCCTGAACTCACCCCCCGGCTTATGACCGGGGCCGGCTTATGACCGGGGATTTACGGTAAGAATAATGAATATCCGATTTACATAAATATTAAATTTCTTATGTGAAAGTAGCAAGTATGCCTGCCCTAACTTAGAATGCACTGGGTGTGATGTGTTTGTTTATGTTTGGGTTCTCCACCAGGGCCGCCGAGGCTGTGAATACACATTCACTGAAAAAGCTCATAGGGGAGTGGTCATTATTTATTCAGGGATTATAAAACGGCTGGCAGTGCTCTGCTGCACGATAGAAGTGACCTTGAGTGCATTATAGAGATTTATAAAACGGTGGGCAGTGCTCTGCTGCACAATAGAAGCTGTATAGAAATCAAGGGCCATTGATTGGTCTGGACATCTCTTGATTGGGTGTTTAACTTTCCCAAGTTAATGTTCAAGTTTTATAAAGACAATAGACAACTCTTTCTCCACATCTTGACTGCCTTTTGTTCTATAATTCACTCAGATGCATGTGTGCATTATAGAACAACAAACAGTCTCGGTGTGAAGAAAATCGTTGTCTATTCTCTAAACAGTGCACGGCTGAGCAAGATCACCATAGCTGTAAATCAGTCAGGTACCCATACTTCTTCTAGATATACCTTGATTGGGTAATTGATTGATTGTAATGAAATGTACAATGTTTTATAAAGACAATAGACAACTCCTTCTTCATATCTTGACTGCCTGTTATTATATAATGCACTCAGATGCATTCTTGCATTATAGGACAACAGACAGTCTCGATGTGAAGAAGATCGTTGTCTATTCTCTAAATAATGCACGAGGCATGGCTGTGGGAGTGCCGGGGGAGTGCTCTAGACTCCGGGCTCTAGACTGTATTGAGTTTGAGACATCGAGGCCGAGGGGCCTATATATTAGAGGCCCCTCACTGTCTCAATAGTCTAGAGCATGACCAAGTGCATTATTCCCGTTATAACATAGAAAAATCATCCATCAGCCACCTGACAACACCTGAATATCAGTAGTCTAAAGGTGAGATGAAGTGAAAGGGGGCCTAGCATCCTAATGCACGCCCACATTAATTTAAAAAGTCACTTAACCACCAATTGACCAATCAGGTCATCACAAATTTTCTGCTTGATTCCGTGGATTTGTGCATGATCTTTTGACAGGTACCCATGTTGAAATTCGCCGCGCTAGCCCACCTTTAAGATCCTTTGCCGGGAGTACATTATCCATCTAGATAATGCACAGTGAATCAGCCAATCAGAACGCAGCATTAAGGATTATGCACTATGACTTTGGCCAGCCGTGTTATAACAACGGTGGGGCTGTATCAGTAGATCTTTAATGGCTACCTTGGACTGTGTAGTAAAGCCTATCCATAGGCTATTGAAGGCTATTCCCCTAGGCTAGGAAATACCCGGCAGTAGGTTATTAGGGAGTGGCCATTATTTATCAACAGGGGGGAGGTGGTGGGTTTTTGTGTGAATACGCAAAATATTTTTACACTCCCTCCCTCGATGGCAGTGTGCCCCCCCCCCCCCTACTGGAGAATTTGAGAATTTTCACACCCCTCTTTAATCTATAGTAGCGTGCAGGCTGTTCTGCTTAAAAGAGAGTAATTTTGTTTATGGTCCCCTGCTCAAGAGGGGGCAAATTCTTTTAAGCCCCCCCCCCCCCAAAGGGTTCTGAATTTTTTTACGCCCACCCTGTTGATAAATAATGACCACTCCCTTAGCCTAATTTAACTCCTCTTCTCTAGGTCAAGAGTAGAAGAGAGAACTGAGTTACCGTAATCTCCCGCGTATAAGGCGCGTCTTATATGGGTGGTTTTAGTTCTCATTGGATCCACAAGGGGGACACCAAAACATTTCTTTTGATATCTTACATGCCCCCTTGGTCATTACAGAACATAAGGGGGCCCAGAAGGGTCCGGGGTGGCCAAAGCTACATGTAGGTTTTTGAATTTTGAAAATTCATTCAGTAGAACAAAAGTTATGAATTTTTAATTTTTTTGAGAATTTTCCAAAACTTTAGGTGCGCCTTATACGCGGGCTGCGCCTTATACGCGGGAGATTACGATAGTTACAATACCGTAATCTCCCGCGTATAAGACGCAGTGCGCGTATAAGACGCACCTAGAGTTTTGGAAAATTCTCAAAAAAATGAAAAATTCATAACTTTGGTTCTACTGAGTGAATTTTCAAAATTTAAAAACCTGTGTGTAGCTTGGGCCCCCTGGACCCCCCTGGGCCCCCTTATGCCCTATTATGACCATTATGACATGTAACATATCAAAAGAAAGGTCTTGGTGTCCCCCTTGTGGATCCAAGGAGAACTAAAACCCCTCGTATAAGACGAGACGCAGGAGATTACGGTAGTAACTTAGTAAGTCTTATCAAGTTAGAGTGGTAATTAACTCAAAAAGCGAGTTATAAGGAGACACCCTGGGGCCCTGCATTTTCAGTCATTTTGGTGGTGCGAATAAGTTTAAAAAAAGATGGAAATTTTGTATAAAAGAGGCAGAATTACTTAATGAATTTGTAGTGTCATTAAAGGAGGAGATGTAGGGGTCTTGCAGGAAAAGGTAATCATTACAAAGTTTAGTAAACTTTTTGCCTCCAATGGTGAAAGTATATGATGTTGATCCATGTATCAACTTTCCCGCCTTTTTGGCAATGTGGTGCGAATAGCGCAGTTTTGGCGGGAGTTATGCGAATAGTGGCTTGGTGGTGCGAATAAACTGGGTTAGGGAGTGCTGATGCAACAGGATGAGTGCACAACTCATGGGAGCCAATCACAGGCTTTTCACTTTTCGAGTTATCAGCAATTTACAATGCTGCATTATATTTGTTTATCAACAGGGTGGTGAGTTCTAACTTTTAGAATTGAACCAAACAAAATTTTTTTATGGAGGCGCAGAAAATGTCCGTGCCCCCCTTTCACCTATAGTAGCACACTGGATTTTCTGCTAATAAAGGTTAGAATTTACGCCTCCCCCCTGAAGAGGGGTCAAACGTTTTTACACCCCCCTACCCTACCTCAGGAGGGGTCAAAAGTCTCTTTGTTTTGTTGATTCTGAGTTCAAAATTAAATAGCATCTACCCATACCGGTACAAAGAAGGTATGCATACAGCAGAGGTGTCAGACCATCCGAGGTTCATCTATTTTCAAAGGTTCAGAGGCCCCTCAAATTTAGACTTTATTGCAGTTTCATGTTGAAAAATCCTTCCACTTGTTAAAGTGTTTGATGACCCTAAAGTTTTCAGAGCTTGGACCAACACCCAACTAACACCTCTGATACAAACCAGACCTTAAGCACAGCAGTCAAACTGCAACTTTGCAGGCAGAGATCGGTCCAAGGTAATGACCTCCTTGGCCTGAAAACATGTCCCAGTATAATAAATATATAAAATATATATAAACAACGATTTTGAAAAAGAGTTTTGAGAGTGTAACACCATTTGATATATTTCAGAACCACCAATAATTCGGCAACATCCACTGTCCAACGCACTGGAGACACTAGAGGGAAACTCCACATTCATCGCGTGCTACATCCAAGTAGGAGGACCTGGTACAGCGGTAGCATGGTACAAGGGGGTAAGTATTATTCGCGTCACAAATATACAGTCGCCAAATAAAATGTGCTAAACAGTACCTTGATGATATGCAGCCTGTGCTCATCTCAAACTCTGCTTTAACTTAGCCTTTTGAAAAAAAAAACCTATGTGAATAAAAAGTTATCAGGGCAAGTCATGGAATTTCAGAAAATTATGTTCACCGATCGCCATGATCAACGAATGCAGCTCTCTTGAGTCTACTCACCAAAGGTGCATTCATGTATCATGTGGATTCCACAAGGTTGATACACTCTCGGAGTTTCTTTATGATACACTAATGCATTTCGGGTCCTTAAAACATTAGATAGACGTTTTCTTACATCTTATACGCGAGGATAAGCTCATGTTTCACCTTATAAGATAAGAAAAAGGGAGGCCAAAATCTTCCCAATGCTCCCATAAATTTAAAAGAGTTTTGAGGCCATTGGGACACGTCTTAGCTACCGACAGGGGTTTGAATTTCAAAAATTCATTGAATGGAACAAAAGTTATTTCATTTCAAATTCTTTTAACAGATCCATAAAGTTTGGGTTCGTCTCATATCCAGGGTGCACCTTATACGCAGGGTATTGCAGTACTGTCTTATTCAATTTAAATTATTATGTATTTATTGTATCTATTTGTTAATAACTTTATAGAATGTACAAGTGGCAGCGGGTGAGGAGTTGCGCTTCCCCTCAGCTAAACTTGAAGATAGTGGAAAATACAAGTGCATCATGGCCAACAGTGATGGCCGAGTGGAGCAGGAATTTAATGTTAAAGTTTATGGTAAGTATCACATGTCTTGCCTAGTTTTTACAGTCATCAGAATCTGCAAGGAAATTTGCTGCGTCAGACTCTGAATTTGAATCAGATACCAGATTTAACCCAGACTCCAGGGTATTTAATATCAGCCTTAGGTTATAGACTATTTCATACATCGGGTGGGGGGGGGTGGAAGGGAGGTTGGATGCTACATAGCAATTGGCTGTAGCGCCTCCCCATCGTTGCCAAACCCTTTTAATTCCATGTGGGGTTGGGGTGAGGGTAGCCTTCAGGCCCCTATGGCTTCTTGAATTTGAAATTTCATCAGTTGGAAAAAGAACATGATTTAAAAGAAATCCACAAACTCAGGTTGCATATAGAAACGCTCTCTGATTTATTGATTTGAATTGACTGTAGCTAGATGCAGAATAAAGCCTTGTACTATTTCACACTCTTTTGAAAAGTTGTTATTAAATATGACAGTTTTCATGAAGTGCCAAAGTTCTAAATTCTATGCAACTTTATATGCAAGAACTGATGATTTTGTTGTTTCCCTTATCTTTTAGGGCTGCACGTCAGTTATGGATTTGTCGGATTTCCTTCACGCATCAAAAACACCCAAGCAAAACAGAAAATAATGAAGTGGTATGACACATTTTACATGAAAGGTGGAACTGAGGATACATCTTCTGTAATATTGACTTACTTTACCAGCCTGAACCTAAAGAAAAGTGGTTATGATTACGATGTAGCAACAGCTGACTTACTTATCCCAAACACTGCACTACATCATGAAGGCAACTACACACTGACTGTTAATAACTTCATCATAGCAACATGGTCCTTTAATACATTCTATGTCTATGGTAAGTAAAATATAGTTGTGTTGTAAATATGAATATGATATGAATATCTTCCCAAAAGAAATACATCTAGGAATTACATATAATATACCTACTCTTTAAGAAAATAGACATATCTAATATGCAGTAGAGTTTCACTTCAACCATATTCTCTTCCCTTTAATCGCTTTAAGAAGGTCTTCATTTGTTACTTTGTACAGTTTCAAATATCAATAGTTCACCTCTTAGAAAACCTTTGGTTTTCTATTTTACTGGCATGCACACCGAATGCTTAAATGCATTTGTTTCCTTTTACAGTTCGGCCAACACAAGTGGTTATGGAAGGGTTCCCAGATCATGTGAAGGAATCAGAATCGTTGACTGCATCCTGCGTTGTACATCGTGTAAAACCAGCAAACATGACATTCAGCTGGTTTTTGGGGTCCAATCCTATCCCAGCCAACAGTCATACTGAAACGAGTGTAGAAAACATGGATGGTACATTTAAGGTGACTAGCACCCTGATAAAAGGGTTCTTAAGGCGAGACGACAGGGAACAACTAAAGTGTCAGGCTGTCCATGGAGTTGATGCTACACTGCAAAGTCAGGACCAGAAACAAGTTGTTGTCTATTGTAAGTATGTTCACTGAAGTAACCTTTTGAATTTGGATTACATGGCAGTTTGCATTCTTCTCACAATTACATGAAATTTTATTTGGATGAAAATTTATACGCATCTGTACATTTGTACTTCCTTATCCATGTCAATTAAAAAACAAACAAAAAAACCCAAAAAACATTTGAAGTGATGTAAATGGTATATAACATAAGAGTAGAAGTGATAGGTAAAATTTGATTATTCTTTCTGGTGACAGAACACTTTATCCTAGAATAATCCTGCTAATAAACAACATTCTGATGACCATTTAAGCCATTGATCAAAACCTAAATCTTAAACTAAGATATTTACTGTGTTCATTCCGGAGAGCCCACTTGTGCAGAGAAAATTAATTTCAATATTCTAATACCCCGGTACTTGTGTATACAACCATCTTCCTAACATTCATTGTTGTCTTGTGTATGCAGATGAGTATCAAACAAAAGCGGTAGCGAAAGACATGCTGAGTGATGCTGTTGAAGGACGCCAGAAGACACTCGTCTGCGAGAACGTAGACGAAGGGAAGCCTACATCCATATCATACAAGTGGTACTGGAATAATAGGCAGCTGTCAAACAGTGACAAGTTCCAAGGTGTAAACACGGGGGAGTTAACGATAAGAAACCTAGCTTCTGCAGATGATGGGCAATATGGTTGTCAAATAGGCAACGAAGCTGGCCCTGGGATTCAAAAGGAGACATTTCACCTAGAAGTCTCCTGTAAGTTGTTTATATATGATGTAAGGATGTTTAACCAATATGAAAGTACCTTCACTGAAACTAGCAAGCATGGGACAAAGACTGAGTCATTCGTAAATTAATTAACAAATTCAATTCTTTTAGTGTTGTATTATAATACAGGATGTGAGAGGTCTGAATATTGATTGGCTCCATCTAATACCCAACAACTCTTGTCAGCTGTTTTGTCTATGCCATCAAAGCTCATGCCTTAAAAGTATTCAGATTTAAATGAAGCATGGATATGTTTGGTTGCGTTTGTGTATTTTATCAGAAGATAGCAGTACTATGACATTGAAATCTATTCTGAGTAACATGTTTTTATTCTATGGTCTTAGACAGACCATAGAATAGTTACAAGAACCATGTTCACCGATGTTGAATCGCCCTTCTAGTGTAGACTTGCTATAGCCTAGCCACATATTGCCCTTTTTTTACTCATAGGATTACACATAGGGTTGCACAGGGACCAACCTATCCTTTTAATATTGGCTGTTAGTGCATGGACAAAGAAAGTCTACTCACCCTGGATATAGCTGTGAAAACCCATTTTAACCCTTTAATGCACTGGTGTCTGTTTCTATAGGGGTATACATAGGGTAGTGCATAGGGTTTATGATGCATTGATTCACACTGTGATCCTTACAGGATTAGCAGGCTGTCCAGGGGCCGCACATACTTCCCTATGATGCATTGATGCTCTTTAACCCTTTATGGATGGCATGATGCATTGATACACAGTCAACCCTTTATGAATGGCATGATGCATTGATTCACTTTAAGACTTTATAGATAGCATGATGCATTGATGCACATTTAACCCTTTATGAATGGCATGATGCATTGATGCACATCTAACCCTTTATAGATAGCATGATGCATTGAGACACATTTAACCCTTTATGGATAGCATGATGCATTGATGCACAGTTAACCCATTATGAATGGCATGATGCATTGATGCACTTTAACCCTTTAAGAATGGCATGATGCATTGATGCACTTTAACCCTTTATCAATGGCATGATGCATTGATGCACAGTTAACCCGTTATGAATGGCATGATGCATTGATGCACGGTTAACCCTTTGTGAATGACATGATGCATTGATGCACTTTAACCCTTTATTGAAGGTATGATGGATTGATGTGCAGTTAACCCTTTATGGGTGGCATGATGCATTGATACACAGTACTCTTTATGAATGGCATGATGCATTGATGCATATCTAACCCTTTATAGATAGCATGATGCATTAATGCACATTTAACCCTTCATGGATGGCAAGATGCAGTGATGCACATTTAACCCTTTATGGATGGCAAGATGCAGTGATGAACATTTAACCCTTTATGAATGGCATGGTGCATTGATTCACAGTCAACCCATTATGAATGGCATGATGCAGTGATGCACAGTTAACCCTTAATGAATAGCATGATGCATTGATGCACTTTAACCCTTTATGGATTGCATGATGCATTGATGCACAGTTAACCCTTCTTGGATAGCATGATGCATTGATGCACAGTTAACCCTTTATGGATTTCACAAAACATTGATGCACATTTAACCCTTTATGGGTGGCATGATGCGGTGATGCATAGTTAACCCTTTATAGATAGCATGATGCATTGATGCAGTTAACCCTTTATGAATGGCATGATGCATTGATGCACTTTAACCTTTTATGAAAGGCATGATGCATTGACACACTTTAACCCGTTAAGAATGGCAAGATGCAGTGATGCACTTTTACCCTTTATTGGTGGTATGTTGGATTGATACACAGTTAACCCTTTATGAATGGCATGATGCATTGATTCACTTTAAGCCTTTATTGATGGCATGATGCATTGATACACAGTTAACCCTTTATGAATGGCATGATGCATTGATGTGCAGTTAACCCTTCATGGATGGCATGATGTAGTGATACCCATTTAACTCTTCATGGATAACATGATGCATTGATGCACTTTAACCCTTTATGAATGGCATGATGCATTGATGCACATTTCACCCCTCATGGACAGCATGATGCATTGATGCACATTTAACCCTTCATGGATAACATGATGCATTGATGCACTTTAACCCTTTATGAATGGCATGATGCATTGATGCACTTTAACCCTTTATGGGTTGCATGATGCATTGATACACAGTTAACCCTTTATGGATGGCAAGATGCATCGTTGCACTTTAACCCTTCATGGATAACCTGATGCATTGATGCACTTAACCCTTTATGGATGGCATGATGCATTGATGCACAGTCAACCCTTTATTGATAGACAAGGCATTGATGTGCAGTTAACACCTTTATGGATAGCATGATGCATTGTCAGCAAATATGTCAGTAATAATGCACTATTTGTCAGCAATTAGTCAATTAATGTTAGTAATTACTCACTTTTTGTCAGTAAATACTCACTTTTTGTCAGTAATTAGTCCAAATATGTCAGTAATGATGCACTATTTGTCAGCAATTAGTCAATTTATGTTAGTAATTACTCACTTTTTGTCATTAATTACTCACTTTTTGTCAGTAATTAGTCCAAATATGTCAGTAATAATGCACTATTTGTCAGCAAGTAGTCAATATATGTTAGTTATTACTCACTATTTGTCAGTAGTTGTAAAAATACATCAGTAGTCAATATATGTTAGTAATTACTCACCATCTGTTAGCAATTAGTCAAAATATGTCAGTATTTACTTAAAATTTGTCAGCAATTAGTCAATATACAACAGTACTTAGTCATTCTATATCAGCAATTATCAATACATGTCAGTATTTACTCACAATCAGCAATTAGTAAATATATAACCAAGGAATAGCCATTGATTCAATTGTGCATCCTCCCTTTCTCACAATTTGTCAGCTATTAGTCAAAATATGTCAGTATATATGGACTATTTGTCAGCAATTTGTCAATATATGTCAGTATTTACTCACAATCTGTCAGCATTTAGTCAATATATAACAGAGAAATTGTGCATCCTGCCTTGACTGGTATGTGTCAAAATATGTCAGTATATATGGACCATTTGTCAGCAATTAGTTAGTATAATTATGTTAGTAATTATTCACTATTTGTCAGCAATTATTCAATACATGGTAGTAGTTACTTACATTTTATCAACATTTAGTCAATATATGTTAGTAACTGCCCACTAATTGTCAGCAATTAGTCTATATGTCAGTAATTGCTCACTATTTGTCAGTAATCATTCAATATATATTAGTAATTACTCACTTTTTGTCAGCAATTAGTCGATATATGTCAGTAATTGCTCACAACTTATCAGAAATTAGTCAATATATGTCAGTAATTACTCACTCTTTGTCAACAATTATTCAGGATATGTCAGTACTTAGTCACTAGATATCAGAAATTAGTCAACACATGTCAGTATTTACATACAATTTGTCAGCAATTAGTCAATAAATGTCAATATTTTACTCACTTTTTGTCAGCATTCAGTCAATATATGCCAGTACCTCTTCCTATGTTGGTAATAATGCAGTATTTGTGAGCAACTATTCAATATATGTCAGTAAATACTCACTATTTGTCAGCAATTAGTTAAAGCATAGTTTAGCATAGCACATAGAACACAGTTGCCCATAGATCATTTTAGGGCAATGCCCTATCCTTAGACATTTTTATTGCAAAGGGTTCTGTGTTATGAATTTCACTCTTCCTTTTCTTTCAGATGAACCAAGGGTAACATTGCAAGGTCCAACTGTAGTGGACGAAGGAGAGGAAGCAAGTATAACTTGCTCAGTTGATGCTAAACCAGACTTCAAAAGCTTGGTATGGTACCTGGACGGCCGGCAGCTACTAACACCAAATGGTGATGTGGCAGTTTATAAACTACGTCCCGCTGTGAGGACCGATAGAGGCCAATACAGGTGTGAGGTAGCTAATAAGATAGGGACCTCTCATCAGGACCATAATCTTAATGTCAAGTGTAAGTAAAATTTATCCAGATTTTGTATTATTATTTCTATTTCTATAATATTCTTTTAACCTAAGCTCAATGGAGTTTGATAATGTAAAGGGCCAGAAAATGAACCAACCGACGCAATGGAGCCAGTTCCATAGAGTGAGATCATCTATATATTTTTTTTGAACAAATATAACAGAATTTAGCATACTCTTGAGGATAGGTCTGTATAGTAGAGAGATCTATTGAAGTAGGAATTCTACCAACCACTCACTCTTCTACTGAGCATTTTGTGTACACATTCCTGAATATTTTACATTTATGTATGGGCCTATAATTATGTCATTCCTATGAAGGTCTCTTTAATTATTCTTATAAATTCTTTTTTCAGACAAGCCAACTGGGCAGCCTACCGTCTCAGCAGAAAAACTTGTAATGCTGGTGAGCACAGATCAGACCCTGACCTGTAATACAGGCACCTTGACAGACCCGGGTAACCCTCCACATGATGGTTTTGTGTGGACACTAAATAATCAGAAACTCCCTAGCACAGCAGCCACCATGGGTATTGCACCAACACGTGTCGCATCATCAGCACGTTACTCATGTGCAGTTACAAATGAAATCGGACCCAGTAATTTTTCACAACCAGCTACTATTGTTGTTGAAGGTAAGTCAAATTTATCTTAATCTCCCTGGGTTAGCTGCTACATGCTATTATTTTTTTAATCAGTTATGATTTGGTAAAATATGTTCTTTTTTCTCTTAGAATAAAAAAAAATGCATGTATAATTTATATACTGTATTCTTGGACACCACATCATGTTTGACACACATCAAAGTTAATATCATGGCAGTAGACTTAGGCAATATAACTCATACCTGTCAGTTGATATTTTCCAAATATATAATAAGATTTTACTCTTTTTCACAGCACCACTGCACATAGAGGGGAATATAACACACACCCAGCATGAGCCTCGTTTTGACGATGCAGCCTTTGTTATCAGCTACACGGTCACAGGTGGCGCTGGGCTACAGATGATGTTAGCCAACTCAAGTACTCCGGTATCTCGAGACGACTTCACCACCTCCAAGGAAACTATCAGTGGGGACTTTCCATTTGGTCAGACCTCTGCAACCAAAGTTTCATATGCATGGAAACTAGCGGGTAGAGACTTCACAAGCTGCGAAAGTATTACATATTTCAATGGTGATTATTCCTTCAAAACCTCAGGGACTGAGGCTGGAGTACCTGCCTCCAAGACACGGGTATTTAGGATTGCTGTTCAATGTAAGTAGTAGCACACTAATGTGTGAATGATTGATTGGAGCAACTATCTGTTAAGAAAAGGGTGTTTAGAAATAAATTGAATTCAGAGAATATGTAATCATTGACCAACAATCTAAGAATATATATTAATCACTCCTTGTAAGTGCAGTCTTTGTGAAAACGTGCCAGACACCGGCAAAAAGGCTGCAGCTCCGGCAGAAATGCCGGACCAAATGTCTGGCTGTGACCTGCAGACCTCGAGCTACATGCCAGTTTATACGACTTTCAAATTGGACCATCATTTAGGTGTTTACAGTGTGTGATATTTCTGTTCAGCCCTGAGGTACTGGTTACAGTTCGGTCTTGCAAAAATTGAACCAGGCCTGAGCAGAATTTAAAATTTGCAGGACTAAATGTCCTGCATGGTGAAAAACTTTTCACAAGGACTGAGCACCTAAGAATTTTTGAATGTTGGGACTATGAGGAACCAAAAATTATGGCTGTTTAACCTAGCAATATGACTTGAAAGGGCAGTACTTTAGGAGTTTAGTAACATCTGTGAGCATTGCTTGCTACTATATCCAGTACTTAAGCCTTCCTCTTTAGCCATTATCAATGCCATGTTAACTTTCATGAATTATACCTTGCAGATCCTGCGATGTGGAGGGGAGGACCCCGCCAGAACTCCTCAGCAATGAAAGTGGCCAAAACCCTTGTATGTGACATATGTGCCAATCCAGCACCTTCTAACTATGAGTGGAGATTTAACAATCGAGGACTCCCTGATGGGATATCCCTAGAAGACAACAAACTTCATATTACCAATGTGGGTCAACAACACTTTGGGACTTATCAATGTCATGTTTCCACAGTGATAAAAGGTCAAACATTTCCAAAGACATTCAGCATCAAGCTAGAGGAGCGAGGTGAGGAATTATTACTAATCTTTGAAGTAATTTGGGCTTCCCTAGGCTAGCAGCTCATTTTAAAAGTGTCTTGATCTCATTATTTCTGTCTTCTCTGTGTGCTTGGTTCATGTATGTATATATACAGATCTCCTGTATGCATACTTGTCCATCTATCGGTATTTAATGTAGTTTTAACTTCCTTCCATGAATATGATCGTTATGGCTGTGAAAATTATGTTAAACATTTTTTACTCACTCACTGAAACGTATTGTATATTGTGATCATAACATATGAAAGAGAATAGAGAAATGGATTAAATACAAGTATCATTTAAGTATATTTAATTGAAAGAAAGCTGTGAAAAAAACTGATCAAATATTTATATTGATTTGTAGGCAGCCCACATGTGCCCGAGAAGTTGGTAACTGCGAGTCGTACATCCGAGACACTACTTGTCACCTGGTTGGCAGGCTACGATGGGGGCTATCCTATGGTAGGATTTGAACTTCAGTACAGGAAGGTCGGGGAGTCATGGCAAACCTACCCTGACCCACCCATGTCATGCGCTGAGCAATCAGGCATGTGCGAAGTACGCCTCTCTGATTTACAACCAGCCACCAACTACAGGTCTGTCAGATTTTTGGATCAAACCCTTCAAATTGCACATCTAATAAAATGCCTTTCCTCATTTTAAAATTACCGTAGTGGCCCGTTTTGGCGCAGTTTTACAAAGTAGCGCAGGTCTCATTTTAGGGAAGAAGGGGTTTTTCAAAAAACTCGTGTAAATGCAGGATAAATTAGGAGGCTGGAATATATTAAGCACAGGTGCTCTAAAGCGAGCCACTGCAGTGAAAAAAATTCAGTTGTCACACAATACAGCAATGCAGAGTAGGTTCGAGTTCATTTAAATGATTTATTGGAGAATAGAATTACTGTATGGCATATTACTACTGCAGCATCAGTATTACCCTTTAGAGAAACATCATTGTATTCCCATTACAGTGTCAGAGTGAGAGCGCAGAATGAGCGACCCGTTGTGTTGGAAACTGACCCATACAGTGACTATGCTATCATCAATACTCGAACTAAAGGTAAGAAGATGAACCCATCTAAATCATTTAGTCTGGGGGGAAAAAAATCAAATTGATTGAAGGATATGTAGTAGAGCAGTCTAACTAATACGTAGTGTTTTAGGTTTTGTTGCCTAGGATCTGAATCAAGATACAGTGCCTAGGGGGTTATGAAAATTATAAATATATAATAGACACAACTAGAACAACAAAACATTGGTTGTAGGTGGTTTTTATTGAACCATATTCATTATATAAGATCACAACGTTTCAGCTTATGGAGTAGCCTTCATCAGGTGATATAATTTACAAATTTAGATGTTATAAGGTAAGGCTTTGAGCAGGCGTTCAAGGTGGTTGTCATGGTTACTTCAATAGGGGTCATACAGAGGTCATATGAAGGGTCAAAGGTCACTGGGTGCACATGTCCTCGAGCATGGATTATATACCGTAATATTGATGTTCCATGTTAGAAGTACATCTTTTGATTAGGCTGATTTTATGAGTCCAATAATGATAATATAATAATTTCCCATATATAAAAAAAAAGATTGAAGGATATGTTCCAACAATTAATGAATCGGCTGTTTTCTGAATCTGGGTCACAAATTCAATAGAATTCAATGGGCGCAACCAAATCGGTCTAGAGGTCGATGTATTGCTGATAAGTCCTTGAAGACTGATGCATTTATAAAATGGGAATTTCTATATTATACTTGAAGTGAAATCCATGTCCTCTTTGTGGTAATGATTTTATCAGCTAGGATACAGTATATCTATACTACAAATATTCTGAAATTAGAGTAGTCTTGTGAGATAAGTTTTAAATAGCACAATAGTCATCAAAATACTCCCTCTGATAAGGATAATGACCACCACATTGCTTGCTACATGTATGTGGTTAATTATCCCTATACCTTGAATGTGCAATGCTCAAGGCATTTGTAAACTGACCATTGTGACTTCTTGAGATTTAGAATGCAAAGTTGAATGACATCAATAATTTAAATTCTATTTTTAACCCGAAAGGAGTTATAAGAGCAGGGTAAAAAGTAGGTCGTTTTCAGTGCCTACTTCCGGTTGAAAAAAAAGATGAGAAAAACGAATTTGTTTTTGGCAAAAGACGGGTCATATCACACTTTTTTTCTAATCTTGGTAATAGAATGATGGGTAAATATGTTAGGCTTACCTTGATAGAAGAATAGCTAGAATCTTTATCGAAACAGGTAAGGGTAGGGTTGCATAATCCTCCATTGCAGTTAAGACGGTTGCGTTTCCAATGGTTAAGGCCCCATAGGTTGTGCGAATAATCAACTTTCCCACGTTTTTGGACTGACGTGGTGCGTGCCATTGCATTTTGGGTAAAGAAATTGATCCGACGTTGACGAATTTGCCATCATTCATCTCGTCCGCGCACGCGAGATGTCGTAATTTCGGCACAAACATGGCGGATATCGATCTATTGTAAATTATATTATAGAAATGTGATAAATAGTTGCCAAAGTATTTGATTTGAATCGATATGTATTATTAAAAACGTTAAAAAAAATTACGTGTTCGCCCTGTCGTTAATTTCGCATCCCAAAGCCCGTGGTGGCAAATAACTATGGAAATTGGGTCGGGCATGCGCACAGGATACCAAAATCCAAAATGGCGGACAGGGAGACGATCGACTCACGGTGCCATGCAAACTGCTGGATTATAACAAAATGGAGGAGAATTACACTGTCTCATGCGTTTTTATGGTTAATATGGATCATTATTCAAGACCTGCTGGTATTGTGCAATGCTTAACTCGCCAGGAGAGGTGTTATTTGCCAACGAAACATACGAGTGATAATGGATGCATTCTCCATAGGCTTAACCATTGACAGGGATAATGCTCGAAGAAAACATGAGGTTAGTATCAGAAGGGGCCTAAAAGAAGAGATTAAGTGCCCTTTTGGGTTACTTTCATTGCAAAATGCTGTCCTATATTCTTTCAGCATTGCCACCCATCACTTTTCTGCCTGCTGAGATCAGTAAAGATTACCTTAAAATACGGTGGGTCTGGGGAGACGATATTGAGAGAAGACGCCGGCGTCGCGATACCTCACCCGGCTCTACTGTGGGTGTGGAGATTCTGTACAAACAGGCATCAGAAACCATCTTCAGAAGGTACCCGGAAAATGAAAATGAGAGGGTGCCTGTGACCGAGCAGCGTGCTGTTATACCTGGCAAGTTTGACATTACGCAGCACTATGATGTGCACGTTGCCGTGTACGAAGGGCAACACAAGGTTAATGCTCTGACGCCTAAACTTTCTACCAAGCCAACAGCCGAACGTAAGTAGACATTTTAAACTATGTCAATTCATTATTAACATAAGAATACTAATTTAGTTGGAAAAAAAAAGATACCTTGTGGTTGCTTTAGACATTTTTCATTACTTTAAGGATTGTGGTAAATGTCAAGATAACATTCAATATGACTAACATTTAACATCACTACCCTCTACAGTAGTTATAGAGCTAATGTAAGTGTTCCATCTACCTACATACAATGTTACTCAAAGGTTACAGGTTTGTTTGTGGAATTAGAGGTTCCTCCCATCATCACAAGGAATACGCTCAAGTAAACTAAAGTTATTTATTCCTTAATAGAACAATGTATTGCCATGAGAAAGCACGTTTGATTCATAGTCAGAATATATTATATTGCAAATTCTTCATCATTTGGATTCCATTTTACTATTGATTTTAATCAAATTATAGTATAAAAGTATGTCTTTTAGTGCCTTGCAAAGGACCAATATATGACAAGTATCTGAGGTATGTTTACAGGGCTTGCAATTATCTAAGAAAAGAATGTGGCTTTTCCCAGTGTCATTTTGATATTTGATAAGGATTTTAGCGATAGGTAAAACCATAGTGTGGTTGAAATTTGATCACTTCCTGTTTTACTTCTCAATTCGAAAGTGAGACCAGTTTTCGAAGTTAAAATTACTTTTTTTTTCATTTAATTGTGTTCACCCTCATTACTTGCAGACTTTCATCAAGCCCTTATGATTTGATATTCATTTATACATTTTTTTAAATAAGAAAAAAATCTTTTTCTAATGTCAATTTCTTGTGAGTGGTGAAGAATAGATAATAATTTCGTAGTTTAAGTAGTGTGTTCTAGTTTGCTTTTACACAATCGAGGTTATTTGTTAAAGCATTTCGCCCATCCTTATATGTTACGAATTATCTGTATGACTGTAGTGTCAATATAATACCGGGAAATTTCAAGATGGTTCATTTTGTAGTATATTCCTCTATGGCATTGCATAAAGATGTCTAAACAGATTTATGTATTGGAGTGAGAGTATTTGAGTATACTTGAATATATTTATGTACTCAGCTGGAGATAGTTATGAATTTCATTGTGCATGACCATCATTTTAATGTATATTCTCATCATATGGTCATTATGATGCACTGAGGCAGCTCTTGCAAGTAACTCACCATAACACCGTTGTGCATCAGTAAGACCAATAATGTTCCTATTGCATCAAAGCAGTGTGCCACCCGTAAATGGTTAATGAAATTAGACCTTTCTCATAAAGTCTCTCTCCCTTCTCACCAGTAGGTCAGAATACGGCCGCAGCAGGCACGGGTACCATCGCAGGGATTGTCGTTGCTGTCGTGTTGGTGCTCGTGATAGTAGTCCTAGTAATAGTGTTCCTGCATAAGAGACGCGCTGCCAAAGGTAAGATTGATTTGTTATGTAGCGTAAGCCCCACTTTATGGTAGAAGTGAACGGCAGTTATATGCCTATTTGCTACTTTTAGTCATAAGAGGAACTTAGGGTTCCAGGAGGTGATTCATAAAACCTTACGACCATTATAACTATTTGTAGTATTGTCGTTTTTATGAATCGCCTTGCAGTAGTTTCTTTGTTTATTCATTTCTTTCTCAGGGATAGGGGGATATCAAATTTGTGTGAATTCAAGTAAAAGTACTTTCCTAGTGTTACTACAAGGCACCTGATCCTATTCTTCTTTATCTTACCTACTCAGGTTCTGACGTAGAATTGCGACGAAAAGCGTAAGTGTTGCTTCAAATTATTCATTTAAGTACACTGATTAAACTAAGATAACAATGTTCCTTATGGGAAGATATGCCCTGATTATGTTCCCAATAAATCATTTGATAAGGAAATGCTATCGTGCTTCCCACTGGATATACTAGCACCCATGCCACACAAATACATCTATAAGAGTGTTAATGTTGTAAATATAAGTATACATTTTCAATGAAAAATGCTGCTAAATTGATTACTTCCATGACCTAAAGGGTACACCCATGTAGCTTTATAGATACCACACTTCTAAAGGAGAGATGCCCATGCTACATTTTAAAAAGACGTTTTCCAATTTATTGCACTATTACGTACTTGCATAACTTTCTTTCTGTAACTTGATACAGGTCATTATGAAAATAATCATGAATAAAGCAAAATTTTATAAAGTAAATCTAAAAAAAAAATAATAAATAAAAAAAATCCTCCGCATCTCTACTACACCGTATCCATGCACAGCACATATTTCGAGGTGTGATAAAAACAATTTTAAAAAAAAACTGTACCAGGACCTAGGGCCCTAAGAACGTTGACCTTTAGGTTAGTACCTTTGGGGTGAAAACCGTCTAAACTACATTTTAGATGTATTCACCCATGGATGCAGAAAGTGGTGAAACTGCCAATATAAAAGATCCAGAATTATTTATAAACACAAGGGCCTTCACCATAATGATCATTTGAGGACCTTAGGTCAGAAGGTCATTGTTCCAAGGGCCCTAAGGGCTTTATACCATATAGAGTCCCATTTCACTAATTAAGGGCTTCCTTCACCAGACACCTTCTCATATACAGATGTCCTGTCCTCACTATGTTAGCACTCAAATAACATTGTACGGTAGTCATTGTCCCAATGGACGTTAACATTAATTAAGAAATCCTGTGTGTGATACTTTAACATTAAGTACTAATAAAATGTAATCAGTTATTATTATGTACATAGGTGAATTTAAGGTCTCTTGGTCCCGGGAAATTGGGACCCGTGGGATTATACCGATAGTCACTTATGAATTTTGTCGATAGTCGATGGCTAGGTCACTGACAACTGTCTGTGAGAAATTCCTGATTACTAATAACGTGTCCTTAAAACTCCATGTATTTGAATTGAGCACTCTAGGACAGGAATTCTTTGATTGGTCTCTTTAATGTAATATAGAATTTTAATTAGGATTTTATTGATGGAACTCTATTGATTAACTTGTCTCCATAATGATAATAAGACAATTCAATTAACACAAGGTTAATAGAAAATCTCTTTACTGATCCAACTCCCTTTGAAAAGCTTATCCTTGGAATAAATCTAATTAGCAATTTAATCTTACAAAAAGTACCTCTATTTATTGTAATTTGATTAATTAATGACCCTGATGCTTATTGTGTGTAACATTTTCTGTGTGGCAGTAAGCTCCCTGACCACCTTCTCATACCCTCCTATACTGAGTCACCGCCAAGTAGTAGCACACTCCATGTCACTAGGTATGTCACGCGTATCACGCCTTACCCGCCTCCGGACTTAGATTGCTCAGAACCAGGACCCTTGGATGTAGAGCCATTGGCCGTAGACCACTTTGGGCTAGGCCATTGGTGCGAGAATCATTTCATACAGGGCCATCTAAACTAGTATCCTCCGTATCAATCGGCCACCTGAACCAGGGCCTTTGGAACATTGGTGTAGCATTTATCCAAAGCCAACCTCAGCACCCATCTCAAGACCTTTGATTTATTTCCCTACCCATTTCATCACACATCAGTGACCACAGTGCCTTTCAAACAGTAGATGATGAATAGGTTTGTAGCGGCCCGTGTTCATATTGCAAGATCGACAGACTACCAATTTTCCTGAATTTCAGAGAATTGTATATTCAAAAAAGTGCAAAGTCTTTTAGAAAGTTCTACTCAGAAATTATAGTATGAAATTACCTGCTTTCATGATAACCACTTTGGTCCTAACTTTCGATTTCTTTAAAAAAGTTTTGTGTAGATGGCCCTACTTCCAATGACCCTCATTTCTTTGAGATCCATGACTCTCCTGTTCCAGAGGCCCTGGTTCCCAAGACTCAAATTCTAAGAGTCCCTGCCCAATCTGCTAGGGTTCTCCGCACACTATAGCAAGTCAGCAAAACCAGTGGCGTACGGGTTAACGGTACATTTTCAATAAAATTCAACTACAATGTATTTGGAAATTTGATATTTTTCGTAAAATTTTTCTATTGATGATATCCTCTGATATCTTTGTTACATTTAGTTTTAGTCAGTAATATCTGATCAGTTTTTGTAGGCAATTATCAAATTTGATTTGTCAGCGGATGCCTGATTATTTGCAAAGGAAAGGAAATGGATATCAAACAAGTAAAATAGTCAATTCTAGTCTGTGGAGAACCCTTCCCAAAAGTTTGATGCCAAGTGTTGGAAGTCATTAGCAATCCTACATACTACCTATAATTGAACACTAATCGGGGTTTTGGAAAGTTATTGACTCTATATCTAAAATTAATCAAATACCCTGTGAAAATGTCACCAATAAATATTTGATCGTGGGCTGCCTGGCTAACCTTGGCATCAACCTGACTATTAGGCTAATTCTAAACCCCCAGTAAAACTATAAAGCCTAGATTAAGTCCCGACCTCTGTCATTTCTGTCATAAAATAGGTCAATAAATTTAATCAAATAGCGTAGATCTATAAGAGTCTATGCATGTTTGCAAAATTAACTAAAAGCTATTTTCCCTGACAATTTTGTAATTTCTAGTCTCTAAGTAAGCAAATTAGAAACAATGAATTTAGGGCCTTTAATTATTGATGCTTGATCCTATGCCCTAGCTTAAAATACGAGTTCATGTAATTAAGACCTACATTTAGATCTCATCTAAATAGAAAAGAAAGTAGTTCTTATTAAGATAGATATGACTTTCTATACAAAAAAATAAAGTTCGACATCCTCTAGATTTTTAACAATTCAATTTTGACGAACATGGTTTTACTCCTATCATGAATGTATGCAATTGTACCATCTTGCATGAAAATAGTTTAAATGATTTTAAATCTCCATGTCTGTCTTTGATAGATATCATTGCTAACACTTACTATGTTATGGAAGTTTGTAGTATTTTATGGATTCATCACAATCAACCTTTCATAAAGGGTTCTTTAATAACATAAGAGATTGTCGCAGGATCTTATAAGTACGATTCATAAATTTTATAAGATCATCTCATAAGTATGTGCTAATGTAAAAAGGTCTCTGTATGCTAGTATAGATTTACCGGGTAATCAAAATCATGTTAAGGAAATATTAAGGCTGAAGAGAAAATTGTGTATAGATACATACTAAGCTATTTACCTAAGTATGACTGTATTAAGTTAAAAAGCTAGCCGAAATACATGATGAAGTCACATTTCTCTATTTGTGGTAAGAGGATATGAAGTCGGCTTATCTCATATATAATTTTGTCATTGTTCCTAATATCATCCATAGACTGGTCTTGTATCTGTCCTGATAATTGTATGCAGAGGCCATGGCATTGATTCTATTTGAGTTTGGCCAATCAGTGAAAAGCCCTTCAAGGACACCCGTAAAGCCATGCGTACATGTATACGCCATGCTTTCTCATAAATTGGAGGTTATTGTATCTTATTAGTGTTTCCCAATGTCTGTGTCCAGCTTATCGGCGGTATTTGGACATAGAATTAACCTTAAAATTGTTTAAACCTTAACCAAACCATTGCGCACCTTATAACACCCCCTCTTGTATAGAGGAGGGATAAGGTGGCACTAAAAAGATGACCCAGATTCTAGGCCCCCTGTGCAAAGGTCTTCGTGCTAATACTGTTCTAACTATTGGTCCTAGACAACTCATATCCTAAAAGAGGTCACATATAGGCGTCCCATTTAATTTTATGCATCTCCATTTTTGCAATTTCAATGAAATACTTCTTTCGAAAACAACCTGCACTCATCCTTCCTCTTCATTTGCCTGGAGTAAGGGAGTGGTCATTATTTATCAACAGGGGGCGGGTGGTGGGTTTCTGCGCGGACATGCAAACATTTTTTATGCCCCCCCCTCGATGACAGTCAAATTTTTTTGTGCCCCCCAAACTGGAGGCGCGGAGAATTTTCGCGCCCCTCTTTGAGCTTTAGTAGCGCGCAGGCTTTTTTGCTCAAAAGAGGGTAAACTTTTTTAGACCCCCCCCCCCCCCTCAAGAGGGGTCAAAATTTTGTTAGACCCCACTCGGGAGGGGTCTGAAATTTTTACACCCCCCCCCCCTCAAACCCACCATCCCCCCCTGTTGATAAATAATGACCACTCCCTAATATGTATCTGACTCCAAGCTGTGCTAAGATATGCATCCTCTGGGTAAAAGGGGTGATTCTTCTGGTGTATGGGGATGCCAGAATCATATACCTTAGGGTGATATTCGTGGGCGTCTTAGGTCCATACATTGATATCTCGTAGTCAACCTGTTATGCATAGAGTTTGCTTATGAACATTCCTTAGCTGTTCAGGTGACCAGAGTTTGATAGACCAACAAATTCAGATAACTTTGGGGGAGGGGGTCATAAATGCTGAGAGAAATGGGTGTGTGCACTCATTAGAGCATGTGCGTATAATGTCAAATGCAGTATGGCCATTTCATGGGATTGAAGTATCACAGGGGAATATAAATAAAATTTGCGATACTGATGCAAAATGGCGGATTCTGATTGCAGCGTAGCTGGATATCACCCTGTTACCAACGCCGCCTCCACCGAGTCTCTCCCTTACCATCCCCCCATGCCCACAGGTAATTAGGTTATGGTGACCTACATTTAATGAGGTCACAGTGACCTAGATTTGACTCCAACAATAAGCATGCTTGCATGTCATAAACTCCGTTAAAGTCCATCACGGGTTGGCTCATGTTTCAACGAAAGATGCAAATACCTGAGTTTTTTTTTAAAATTTCGACTGTTTTTGATCCGGTCAGAGAATCTTGCACAAAATAACCTGAGCTGACCTTGTGGTTAAATCCCTCAGAACAAGGTCATGTTGCCCTTCCTCTAACTGGCTCAGAGTGACCTATTTTCTTTCAACTATATGGGTCAACATGACCTAGTTTCTGCCTGCCTCCTAGTGCTAGTTAGGCCTCCTTTCCTCCTGCTTCTATTAGATGTCTGTTGTGTGGTGTTTAATGTTTCCTATTAATGTGGTCCTAGAAGTGTGATAAATGTCTTACAGGAAAGTTGACACAGATATCATTATGAGAAACAAGCCAAAGTTTACAATTCATTGTACACAATCCACAAACATTATTGACCATATTATAACCATCTCTTTAACACGATTATCATAACAAGAAAAAAAAGTCAATTACTATGATTGTAATAATCATGGGTGTCACTTACCAAGCTCTCTTGGCCATATTCTCACTTTTGGGTTGATTTCAACATTTTGCTGCAACTTATGTCACACTTTTAAGGCTATCCTTGCATGTTTAGCTTGCACCCCTACGACTATCCCAATATTGAGAACCAAAAGTCGGAACTGCCAATTACCAACATTGGCAGCTAAATAGCTTCCACTGCTCAAATTGGACATAAGAGCAAGTTTGCAGTTGTCTTGTTGCAAACACGACACACTCCAAGCAGTTGCGGTCACCGACTGAGTTCAATGACTCAGCAGAGATTTGCCTTATTGCAGTCACTCCCATGAACATCTTGTAAACGGTCAGGTAGAGACGACTATAGGCAATCAGGGAACAACAGGTGAGTTATGCGGACCATGTCTACCAAACGCAGATACTAACTCTAGATGCAACTAACCATGACATATTTATTACCGTAATCTCCCACGTATAAGACGCGTCCTCTACGCCAAACAAAATGCTGGGGAGTCTTATAGGATGTACTGAAATTGGGGGTGCGTCTTATACGAGGGGTAATTTTACTATAGAAATGTACTGAATTTACAAAATTGAGCCTTAAAATGTGCGTCTTATACGCGAAAATGCATTTGCTAAGTTTGGGGTGCGTCTTATATGCACAGCGCGTCTTCTACGTAGGAGATTACGGTAGTAGATGTATCGACCCTTTATGGGCTGTTCCGCAATATGTTGCGATGGTGCATTGATGCGTTGATGGTGAGTTGACGGACCCCCACCAATGCATAGTGTCAACAAAGGGACAAGATATAACCCCTTAGGGGTTCAACAGATTAAACTTATGTTTCTATGTCAATTTTTCATGAAAATATTTGTTTTCATTTAGAATAATTGCCATAGTTCCTTATGATTAGAGATCTGCAAGGTAACCCAGTAAAGATGATATGCAAAATTTTTAATTGGCAATGCAGAGACTTTTCCTTAGTTGTGGAGTGGATGGTTACTTAAACGTACCCATTTCTTTTCTGACGATCCCTATGCATCTCTTTGTCTTTTTCACCGGAGAATTTCTTTTCACCGTTTTAATAACCATGCGTCATTATGACCGCTCGTTACCTTTAAAACTGCACTCTTTCACTACTTTCTAAGCTGCTTTCTATCCCACATGAAGCTCATGTACCATGTTGCACATTTTGTTACCGTTAATGTGTGTACTTCTTTATTCTAATGCACAAGTATATATAGAGCACATAAGTTTTGTCCCTGTTGAATTAAAGATATCCTGTAAGTTTTTTAATGATACCCAATAAGGCTCTGCCATGTACTTTGTGAATATTTCCATGTGTGAACTTAAGGATCCTGAGTACTACGGTATATTTAATGTACCTTACCGTAATCTCCCGCGTATAAGGCGCAGCTCGCATATAAGGCACCCCCCCAACTCACAGGGGGCTGTTTTGCATATAAGGCGCCCCCCTGAGGGGAGATTTTTGTTAATTTAGTACTGATCTATAGTAAAAATACCCCCCCTATAAGGCGCACCCCAAACTCAAGGCAATTTACCTCCCACGTATAAGACCCAGCAGCATTTTGTTTGGCGTATAAGACGCGCCTTATACGCGAGAGATTACGGTAATACTTCACGTATAAGGCGCAGCTCACATGCTAGGATACACCCCTACCGTGCCTTTAAAGAATCAACAAATGTTGGGAATGCACCTTATATTAGAGGATTTCAAACTATAGAACAATACTGAAGCCAGCAAAATTTAGTCTCAGCTTCGCCTCAACGAAACACATTTTGTTGTGCATGTGCCTTATACACGGAGTATTACGGTAATAAATGCCTTATGAACTACTTATTTTTTACCTTGATTTTTGTAAATTTTGTCAAATAATCATATCTATTATAAGTTGTGTCAACTATTTTCATTGAGTTGTAAGTAACAAACACAATATGAATTATCAGGACACTTATGGTTTTAGAGGGTTATTTATCATTTAAACTTTGTAAACGTACATGTAGCGGTCTATATCCTGATCTTCGCGCATTGATAACTATTCCTGTGGTTAGTCGGTGAGGCTTAGTTTACGTCATAACACAAATTGATCTCCGTGTGCCAGTTGGGTGAGTCAGTGGAAACGCGGTCAAGGTTAGCTTCACCCCCTTCCCACCGAATACTACTTATATATTATATTACCGGTATATATCACAGGATATACAAATATGCTATAAGACCCTGTCAAACAAAAATATCAAAAATTCATTTACGATATTTTTATGCATTCAATCCTCTGAATCAGACTTAGGCAAGAAAGACAGCTTTTTTTGAGGAGGGGGATGCAAAAAGTATGTAAGTGAAGTTTTATTATAGTCTCAGGACAAACTGATTGTGATGTCATTTAATAGGAAGAGCAGGCTTACCAGCTCACCACTTACAAAGCTAACTTGAATATGGGCGAAGACTACCCCCATATAAAAGTTAGCCAAGGGAAGAGTATACTGTACAAAAATGTAACTGTGTACATGGAATAGTCCAGAAGTACCCCAGTATTTGTTAGTGATAGGGACTGCCCCAAGAGTTTGATTTGGGAGCTTCCCCTTTCCACACCAGCTTATGGCAGTTCTTCATTGTCATATTGATATTCATGAGCTGTACAAAATGTACCAACATTACATACCATGTTGAGTAAACAACATCCCACACCACCCACCCCGATTGGCCAGCCCGATCAGCTTGTGGTTTCCCATACAGACATTGTGGTTTGATGTAGGCAGGGGGACAGCAGCAGGGAGTAAATTCTTTCTTTTCAGTTACTGTTTTTTTTTTTGTATTTTTTTTTTTTTACATTCAGGGACGGGTAGTATATCATATCAGGCAGGCAAACAGGGATGTGATATTAATATCACATAATGCTAGTTGTACATGTGGGCATAATTCATACATAGGCAAAGGTTCAAGAGTGTGGGTCTGTGTAACATGCAAATAAAAGGACACTTGCTATCTGTGGAAAAGAGTAGGTTTTCTCCCTTGCACCCTCCTCCTAGATTTGATCATTCATCTCATAGATTCGGTCATCCATAGATGCGATCACTGCTGTGTCGGGCATGTCGAATATAAATACCTGTCTAGCTATTTCTACAAGCAGCTTTTAGATAACTGTCCAAACTGAGAAGGACTTAGTGTCTGGAAACCATAGTCTCTGCTCACTTTTGATTACAATTAGCACAGGTCAAATCAACTAAACCGGACTAGCTCCTATTTCGCATCACAATATTATGAATGCAGCCTTGTTGATTGATTCCCCAGGGCTAAGTTGAATCATCATGTCAACCCTAAGGGTTCCAAACACTCCCATTTGGTCAGCCTGAGAGTTGGTATCGAGTATTACCTGCACTGCATTAGTGCATCATGAAAACCAAGGAACTTAAACCTTGATACATCATGTAACCTTTGAGTGGAGATATAAAAAGGGGAGATTTAAACAGGATTAGGGGCAGGAAAGAAGGGGAGTGTGTGTTAGTCAGACTGGTGTAGGGATATGAGAAATGATAACACAAATAGGGAAGTGTGTAAGTTATACTATCCCCTAGAGGCAGCATAGTGCTTTAATGCCCGCTGCTGTCGTACCGTCAGTATTATAGCTTGTGCGAGTGACTCGCCTTGCTACATCATGCTAACCCTACATGGTTGATACACTCACAAATAGTTGACTTGATGCGCCATTACAGCCCCAGTGAGTTACTTATCGGAGTATTGAGATGGTAGATAAATGTAAAACTCAAAAGTACTTTTTGGTCCTTAAATGGTCCAAGGCTATAGCATTACCAGTTATATATGGTCTACATATTGTTATATATGTGTATGACCCTGGTGAGTTTTATAATATGGGGGGGGGGAAAGGAGTTGGCTGCAAATAGAAAGAGGAATGCTTCCTGTTCAAAGGGAGGCATTGAAGCTACTAAGCTTATAAATAAGGGATGCAAAATGTCTGAGTACCAATACTTTCAATATCTAAAATAATGAGGTGACCGGGTCAAAACTCACAAAGATTTAGGCCAGAAACAGTGTAGGCTCTTGAACAATACAATATACTTCCCTGTCATTTACCCCAGTTATTTGGTTATGATGGTACCCATAGAGATAGCCGCTACTGGTACAAAAATGTATAGCCGAGTGTGGAGTGGACGCTCGATTGCCCTCCGCAACAGGGCCACTAGTCAACCCCTGGAAGAGCACGGTCTTTATTGTCATTATCATATGTAGTTTTTTGACAAAAAAAAAGACCACTGATATAGTGTCTCTAAGCAGAGTCAATTGACATGGAAACATAATACCATGCTATATGATGAAAATGTAGTATATAATTGTATACAAATACATATGATGAGCAAAGGTTGTCAACCATATATTTACTTATATGCTATATGCTATAAGTGGGGTGCACTTAACCCATTAGGTAGTTTTTATGCACTATGGCATGGTGTTACATTTATATCATGATTTATGAATACAGACCTTTCTGCATGAGGGCCGTGAATTAGGAAGTATCATGTAGTCATCATATTGTTAAGCACTAAGGGTGCCCCACAGCATTTATTCGACATTCTTTGGCATTAACCCTGTCAGGTCAGCATCATGCATGGATGTAGCCCCAAGAGTCACTCGCCAGGGCTCATTGGTGTGGGAAGCAGCGGTATATATCGCATATTAGCACTGTGCGATCTTTAACGGTTAAAGCACCGTTGACTCCCACCCCACTATGTATGACCTCCATGTGTAATGGTGTGAAGTTATGAGCAGGGACTACATATCCCCACACTAACACCCCTCATTATTCTATCAGATAGATTCCTCTGTTTGCTATCACAGACCTTAACCCTTTAAAGGCCGCTGATACAGGGGTGCTTCATGCCCAATGGTCGTCATGATGCACCAATGAAGTGCTGGTGAGAGTGCTCACCAGCACTTCATTGGAGCATCACGCCTACCCTACAGGGTTGAATCGTACATTAACGGATTAAAAGAAAAGGCCACCCTATTTTCATAATGGCCTCTTTTGGTAACCTTTAAAATGAATAAAATGATTCTATCATAGTCTGCAAGGCAGAGAGCAGGCTTCTCTGATGCAGCCTATGACGTCACAGTTGATCAAATGCACCCTGTTGCTGACTGCAAAGTACTGTCTACCTACAAATAAATGTTTCCCATCGTTGTCTTTCAACACTGCTTGCATATGCCTTTTGATTATTGGCACTAAAATGTACATTTGAGCTATCCTAATTGATATAATGAGGGAACATACTATAATATTGCAATTAATGACATTTTGCAATGGCCCCCATGTATCCATGTATAAACAATGCAGAACTTGATCCATTTAATCAATCATGATGTCATAGGCTGCTCTCTGCCCTTATGCTAGTAGATGAAGTGAGGACTATGACATAATGTTTTTATTCATTATAAAGGTTACCAAAAGAGGCCATCATGAAAATAGGGTGGCCTTTTCTTTTAAAGGCAAGATTTGTAGGCAAGATGCATGAATGCATCACTGGTTTGTCATTTGTTGACAAGATGCATGAATGCATCACTAGTTTGTCATTTGTTACTACTGTATCTATGCATCATGCCAATCTTTTTGGACTGATACACTCCCAAGGGTTCGATATGATGCACCAGTGAGTATTACACATCACTGTACTGTTTTAAGCTTTGAGTTATACTCAAAGTTTATCTTAATGTGCCAATGGATACACCACATGAACAATGAATAGGGGTAAAGCGTCCAGAAACTCAAAATGAGTCTTTGCATAAGAAAATCTCACACGGCCTTTCGTCCACAAAGTCTTTGTGTGTCTTTTGGGAGATAGAGAGGGAGGAAGGGCAAAGGTGTCAAGATCCCAAAGATCCACATATGTGACATAACAGCAAAATAATGCAGAACCTCTTTAGGTTAGAGGGTTTTCATCCCCTCTAGGTTAGAGGGTTTTCATTCCCTTTAGGTTAGAGGGTTTTCATCCCCTTTAGGTTAAATGGTTTTCATCCCCTTTAGGTTAGAGGGTTTTCATCCCCTCTAGGTTAGAGTGTTTTCATCCCCTCTAGGTTAGAGGGTTTTCATCCCCTTTAGGTTAGAGTGTTTTCATCCCCTTTAGGTTAGAGGGTTTTCATCCCCTCTAGGTTAGAGGGTTTTCATCCCCTTTAGGTTAGAGTGTTTTCATCCCCTCTAGGTTAGAGTGTTTTCATCCCCTCTAGGTTAGAGGGTTTTCATCCCCTTTAGGTTAGAGGGTTTTCATCCCCTCTAGGTTAGAGGGTTTTCATCCCCTTTAGGTTAGAGTGTTTTCATCCCCTCTAGGTTAGAGTGTTTTCATCCCCTCTAGGTTAGAGTGTTTTCATCCCCTCTAGGTTAGAGGGTTTTCATCCCCTTTAGGTTAGAGGGTTTTCATCCCCTTTAGGTTAGAGGGTTTTCATCCCCTTTAGGTTAGAGGGTTTTCATCCCCTTTAGGTTAGAGGGTTTTCATCCCCTTTAGGTTAGAGTGTTTTCATCCCCTTTAGGTTAGAGGGTTTTCATCCCCTCTAGGTTAGAGGGTTTTCATCCCCTTTAGGTTAGAGGGTTTTCATCCTCTTTAGGTTAGAGTGTTTTCATCCCCTCTAGGTTAGAGTGTTTTCATCCCCTCTAGGTTAGAGGGTTTTCATCCCCTCTAGGTTAGAGTGTTTTCATCCCCTTTAGGTTAGAGGGTTTTCATCCCCTTTAGGTTAGAGTGTTTTCATCCCCTTTAGGTTAGAGGGTTTTCATCCCCTCTAGGTTAGAGGGTTTTCATCCCCTTTAGGTTAGAGGGTTTTCATCCCCTTTAGGTTAGAGGGTTCAGGTCAGGCCACAGCCCCTTTCGTGATATCCCATGTAGGTGAATTCGTTTATTTACTTTTTATTCAAATAGAGCAAATAGATATTTCATATTGTGTGATAACAAGCACTATTCCTATCTAATTTGACTTTTTTTCATTAGATTTAAATTGATATATTTTATATCAAGGGAACTTTGAATTTGTATACATGTATGCCATGCAGAACCTTTTATTTGGTTATTCATTCATGAGTATAAAAGCATAATACCCTTTGCTTTGTTGGTGTTTGTTTTGGAATGTGACTAACCTATTTGAGTTTCCAGACCCACCTCCCCCAAGAGAGGCGCCTCGACCTCCAATGCCTCAACCGCTAAAACCAAGAGCAGCCCCACGCACTGCACCAAATGGACAGCGTAAGTGTGAAATAAAGTAGAAATTTATTTATTTTTTCTTCCTTTTTTTTTGGTGGGGGGGGGGGTGAGAGGTAAATGAATGCTGAAAATCAAACAGACCAAATACACGCATTTATTACCTTTCCTGTATCGTTTTGTGGGATCTGTCAGTAGATTAGCCTATGTCTCAGGTTGAACAATTTCAAAGTTATATCTACTGGCCAAAAATTCTACTTCCAGCATAGACAGCCAGATGGCACCACCTAATAAGGGAATACATATGCCGGTATCATAGAGCTTAGCTGTGAACCATTTGTTCACAGAGAGGATTTGGCTTTAATGAGTAGATGGATTTTAATTTCAGAGGTTTTATGTATAAAGTCTTATCTATTGGTCTACCATATTTCATCATTAACCTGGAAATATTTGTATTATTCCCACAGCTTTCAAGGAGAGTCCGTATGTGAACGTATCAGCAAGCGGAGACCAGAAACCTCACCCAGCGCCGGCTGACAGTGGTATGTGTTTAATTTATATTGTCGTGTCCTTTAGAACTGCCTTGAGATATTATGATGTCTTTCAGTCCTGGAAAATTCGCAACATTTTTTGTCAAAGTTAGAGAGTAGGGCACAGTCTACATTCACACATATTGCTAAATGTAACAATGTAATTTGCAAGTTACAATCAAAATTCAAGGAGAAGGGTCCCTATACGGACTTAGCAGGATTATTTATTAGCCAATGAGATAAGCCCAACGATTCACTGCAGTCCTCTTGGGGGCCGACTGGTACCCATCTGATAGGTCTTATCAGTGGAACTCGCTGGTAACAAGCTCCAGTAATGGCGGCGCCCATAGGGCGACCTGCTAACTCGGAATAGCTTGGAAACCATCAGGATATACAATGAACTGTAAAGTTTGTAAGTATTATTACCTTTGGGAATGATCTATATTATCCATTCCACTCACCTTCTTCTCTAGTATATGCCTTCAAGCAATGAAGACTATGGCTTGAAAATACAATTTTTTATTGCAGCGAGCCTTTACGAAAATGTGAAGAAGCCACCGCAGTATGAAAATGTCTCATTCCGGTCAAGGCCCAATTCTCCACAGGAGGTATGTAAAACAAAATCACCCAATTTTTTTTTTAAATAATGAGTATCAGTTTATACTGAATTGATGAGAAGAATATGTCTCTGAATATTGGGCCATTAGGCTTTGAAAATCATTTTGTTGGTCTGTTTGCAGGGGTCTGGTGACCGTCTTTATGACGAGGTCAGTCAGGAACAAAAACAGGAGATACCCGTAAGTATCATACTATTTTCCATTATACAACCCTGCCTCTGTCTGGATTAGAATATTCTTGCCGTAGTACCTTGCATATAAGGCAACCTTTCATATAAGGTGACCTTGTGTATAAGATGCACCCTAAGTTGAGAAAAAACTGACAATGTGCATCTAGGGGCTATTTTTGGGCAGTTTAATAAATCCAATGTAAATTTACCTCGTCTATAAGGCACACCCCTCATTGTCAAGTTTCACAAGGCGCAGGAGGCCTTAGATTTGTGTATAAGTCATAGCTTATATGCCAGGTAGTATGATAGTATCTGTCAGCTCAGTTAGATCCATACCAAAGCTTGAAGAATGTATTAAAGGTCTATTTTGACTTGATGTCGGTTAGAAGAGTGCACCTTCAGTTTGACATTTTGAAGTTTCAGTACTGCACTATTTTGATAAATTAAAATAGCCAATGGAGGTGCTAGGTTTTTATAGTGCTTAGCCTCCTCACTAAGATATCTTTGGGTCGAAAGTCATAGAAACAGAGGGGGGGGGCGTCTGAGACCAAACCTAGGACTATCTCAAAGATTTTTGGGGGCCTCCCATATAGGCATTAATATATTTCTAATTGACTTTTATGTTATTATTCTTGTACAACTGGGTGTAAATGTTGGGTTTAGACAGTTGTGACCAGATATTCTGTGATTTTTCTTTGGCAATTGGCCATTTTCCTCCAGGGCCGATACCAGATTTAACTCAAATTGAGGGCAGAAAATATTCATTGTCTGCTAATCCTCATAAAAGGGACATGGAGTAAGCTAGCACTTATTAGCGCGGCGACTCTAGGTACTACTCGTAAGACTTGTTTATTAGTGTATGGTTCAGAGTCGCCACAGTGTTAAGCATAGGGGGAGCCTGCAATCTATTTTTGTCTGTGGCTCCTCTGCTATGGACTATTCCTACACAATATTCTAATATAATAACAGCACTGTGTGTGTTTTAACTATGAGTGAAGGAATTTCCAGAATATATCTCATACTTTTGATTTTATTCACAGATTAGACATTTCATCATTTGGAGCACTATGGCAGATTAGCATTGGAGCATTTTAAGATTCAGAAATGCATCCCTGTAGCCTTTGTTTTAGAATTGTTTCTTCTGAAACTACTATATATATATATATATATATATATATATATATATATATATATATATATATATATATATATGTAGTACAGGTTTTATCTCAGAGGGTTATGGTACAATTTTATCATATTTTCTGTATATGAACAAGGTATTGACTGGTAAAGATCTCTATGGAGAAATCAGTGCTAAAGTGTGTGTTGCCATATCTGCATTTTTAAATATCAGAGGAGGTCTAAGCGTAAAGACACCTTGTCAAACTGCTATGTTCTTCTCTGTGTAAAAGTTTTTAGTTCACCTTGAAATAATGCTTTCTCATAATATCTATATCCTGCTAGTAATGAAACATTACTTTAATTACCCGTTTCATTATATTTCACTTTATAAAAGATTTTGTGGAACACTGAAAACATGTATGTATGCAAGTGTCCTTACACTGTGCTTCTTCTCTACAGAGAGGTGGGGTGATCTGGCCAGTTTGCTGACCACTGGCCCGTGGCGAGATACAGACTATTACTGGTGATTGGCAGTAGGGTGTGTGTGTGGGGGGGGGGGGAGGCAGAGCAGGGTACACTCATAATGACACACTTGTTGACTATGATATTGGACATTGAATGAGACAGGTCCCTGTGACAGCTGAGTGAGGTGCATGCAGAATGGACAGTCTACATGCTATAAGTACTTAGCTGCAGTAGGTAGTCCGGGTTGAATTTGTGCTATATACTACCAAAAGCCCATATGATAGTATGACCTATCTATCAGTCTCACCAACTGAAACTATCCACAAGATTACAAGTCGCCACGCCATGTCTCACAGGACTATTCTCTACTATTGTATTAAAGTCTACAACACTATGGTTTTATTAGTTATAAGGGAGACAATGCCCATGACATGTGTTTTCAGGTGCTATATAGCATGATTGGTGGGAAAATATGTAAATACATAGGAATTTCGATTGAAGATGGCATGTTAATCAAAAATTACCCGCTAAGACACTGATTCGGGAAGACAACAATTTTCTTCCGAGCTTTGCTGTTCCATAGGTTATGCAATAACCAAATATTTTATACATTGGGTACTTAGGTACATGTCAGGGGAAAATTACTAACATAGAAAGGCCACACCAAAAAAATAAGTTGGTCTATGGATTTCCCTCTCCATATTTTCGGAAATACAACATTTTTTTTTATTTGTGGAAAAAATCTCATCTACGGATTTCGCTCGTTTCACTTTTTACAATTTTTCTCTATGTGATGTTTGGCAAAAAAAAAATTTAAAATAAAAAATTTTCACTCGCCTCACTTTTCCAGCAAGGAATCCATTGGACGCCAACAAATTCTTTAAAAAAAAAAGAGAAAAAAAATTGCGCGCTCGCACCATTTTTTCAAAACAAAAATCTGTAGACCAGGCCACACCAAATTAAAAGATTGGTCTATGGATTTCCCGCCCCTGTTTCTCAGAAATTAAAATTTTATTTTTATTTGAAAAATAACATGTCTATGGATCCCGCCCGCCTCATTTGCAGGGATTTTCATTTTTTTTTTATATTTTTTTTTTGATCAAGCAATAAATATATGATTAATAATAAAGGTACAGGAATAGCAGACCCCTCATTAGATAGGCATAAATATGCAATGGCAAAAAAAAAAAAAAAAAAAAAAAATCGCCCTCTCCATATTTATGATGTTCAGAATCCATAGACAATAATTAATTTCTAGAAAATAAAAATAAAAATTTCGCCCTCCCGCACCATATTCTCAAAATGAAAATCCATTGACCAATTTTTTTATTTGGTGTGGCCCCAACTTATTTTTTTGGTGTAGCCTAAGAATAGGTAGATATATGGTAATTGTAAACAGGAGGGGCAGGAACATAAATTTTTTGTTCGGAGAAAAAAAAATGTGAACAGAATTGCGTTTAACATCTTTTTAAATTATGTGCATTTTATTATAATAAGGACAAATCTGACAATAATATAAACTTGATTTCCATGATCCGCAGGTCAAAATGGTCTATAAGTTTCATGATAATCATGTCATTATTTATGTATGAAATCAAGTCCTGAACATGGTATATTAATAAGGAATCACTCGCCAAGACACTGATTCGGGAAGACAGAAATTTTCTTCCCAGCTCTGCTGTTCCATAGGTTATGCAATAACCAAATATTTTATACATTGGGTACTTAGGTACATGCCAGGGGAAAATTACTAACATAGTGGGAATAGGTATAGATATGGTAATTGGTAACGGGAGGGGCAGGAACATAAATTCTTTGTTCGGACAAAAAAATGTGAAAAGAATCGTGATAAACGTTTATTAAAAATATGTGCAATATATGATGATAGGGACACATTAGACATATATATAAACTTGCTTTCCATAATCTGCAGGTCAAAATGGTCTAGATCACCAAGTTTCATGATAATCATATCATTATTTATGTAAGAAATCAAGTCCTGAACATGATATGTTAAGCAGAAATCACCCGCCAAGACACTGATTCGGGAAGACAAACATTTTCAAATATTCTATACATTGGCTACTTAGGTAAATATCAGGGAAAAATTACTGATTTAGTTAGAGTAGTTAAATACATTAATTGTAGACAGGAGAGGCAGGAATAATAATTATTTGTCCAGACAAGAAATGTGAACAGAATCGCGATAAACGTTTATCAAAAGTATGTGCCATTTCATGATGAGAAAGACCAATCTGACATTAATATAAACTTGATTTCCATAATCTGCAGGTCAAAATTGTCTAGATCACTAAGTTTCATGGTAATCATACCACTATTTATGTAGGAAATCAAGTCCTGAACATGGTATGTTGATCAGAAACCACTCGCCAAGACACTGATTCTGGAAGACAAAAAAACATTTCCCTTTGCTATTGCTGTGGCAAATGGTGGGCAACAACCATATTATCTACAAGCATGTCTGGGGGGTAAATAACTCACACAGTCATGATAGTTAAATATGTAAACTCTGTACAGGAGGAGGAAAAATCACTTTCTTCTGTCTGGATGAGAATGTCCCGGGAATGGGGATGTCTTGCTGAGATGAGGTATGGGCCTCTCATTTCCATGTTTATCAATGGATCCCGTTATTTTTTTTATATACACATTAGATATAACCTTACTCTTTTTTTTTTAAGGTATTTTTGAACCCATTGACCTCTTTGATTTTTTAGGGGGTGGGGTATAAGGTTGAATCTCTCGCCAAGACACAAACCTTCACCAAACTTCAAATACTCCTAGAATATACAAGAAATCTTTCCAGGAGGGGGCTGTTTAGTCCTGACACAATCTCTAACCACCAAATATTTGTAACATAAATGGAACTACAAATATTTGGAACCATTTCCTGAAAAAAAAAATTTCGTAAATTTTTGGGGTATTTTTCACCTCATCTAGGGTCCATTTTGGCCTATTTTGAGGCCCTGGAGGCTAAAATATAAATTTCCCACCCCAAAAACCTGTATGTAACATCAAGAACTCATCGATGATATTAGAAAAAAAAAATCAAAAAAAAGAAATCTAAGTACAGGGGCCGACGGAAGTGCCAAAAATAGGAAAAGCTCTGTTTCTATGATTTTTTACCTTTGACAGGGTGAGACAGAATTTGTTTGAAATCTGTACATCTCTTTTACCTCGTTAAAATATTCTTTAATAAATCTACAACATTCTCTAATATTTGCTATCGTTTTCCTGCTTTTGGTGTTTAGAACAACCAGAAGAGTATGATCTACACTGATGTAGCCTTCACGCCAGCGCCCACCATCGCCCCAGAGGCCAGTAAAGTCCACATCCGCGGGGAGGAAAACCGTGTTGACTATGCGCAACTCGACTTCGCAAAAATGGCAGCACAACAGAAACCTGATACGGAGGTGTGATGGCATCTTTTTGTGTATGTGGTTTTTATGTGAAACTGTCAGTATGCATGTACAGAGTGTAGTATGAGAATTGTACAAGGATATTATTATTAACTGGTAGACTTGTTTTAACTGTCAAGGGAGACTTAGTGCCTGAGTCAGTATGTAGCCTTAAGTCTTTGTATAACCAAGACAATATGTACAGTCAAATGTTATCATGTTAGAACTTTACTTTTTGGACATGGGAAAAATAGTTTCAAAGTTCTGGAGGTCTTTGTTGAAAAATATGGATAACTTACAATTTGATCACATAGAAAGTAACCCCCTGTTCACCATGACAATCTACAGCAGTGTTTTCAATGTACATATTCTTTTATAAAAAGATATATTTTGATATGATAGTTTAATTCTTTTGATTATTCTGATAGACTCCTGTAGGTGCTGTATGAGATTTAGAGTCTGCTGATGCATAATTAATTGTGGTATGTGTGTGCCACAAAAAGTAGCTAGGCAGGTAGAAATACCTACCCTGTATTAAACTGATTGGAGGAAAGGTCTTAGCTTCCCATTTACATAAAGTCTACTTGGAAATGATAATAGGGGTATACCTCATGTTTTAAATTTTGCAATGGAACTTGATTTTTAGGCAACTATTATGATACTATCTGCTGAATCTACTTAAAAAACATGCTTTACAATGTGAAACTGAAGATTTGTAATGATATATGTCAGTAGGTTATGTTATATTCCATGACTCAGAAAGTTTTTATATAGCAAATGTATATAGCTGATGTAGCTGTAGATCTTAAGGTTCTTGTAATTTTGTATATTCGTTTACGTTGAGCCGGTGAAGGGTATTAAGCCGGACAAGCCATAACAGAAGTACTCGTGAGAAGTGGTATTGACAAGGAAAGCATTGCTTTAATGGGGCCATCACTACTTCTTCATATATCTCAAGCTATATCTTCAACAGGCATTTTAAGGTGCCAAGGAGGTACCAGTATCATATTGTATCATTTGTGTCTGTTCAGCCTAGGATAGGCTGAAAACAGCATAATGGGGTATATCCTTGTTGTAAAGTCAAAATGTTATGACTAAGTTGTCTCCTGTGGCAGAACCACACAATTGAATGTGTCATACATTTATCATACTCCGATATTCCAGTGGATTACATAAATGTAAAATAAAAGTATTGTAAGTGTCATGGGCACGGCTGATTTTCGCAAGTGTTGGGAAAAGATTATGAATGTGTTTAGAACTTACAATATGGTGCTAGGATTCACAGAGTGGATATGATTTATATTTCTTGTAACCTCAAAGGAAGAACTACTTAATATGCCAGGTACTTTGATGTCATTTAAATGTATACCTTTGCTACAATTCAATATTTGATGGAACTAGCCCTCAGGCATGTACCAAACTTGTATAAATCTCATTTTTGTTGTGAAAAGAGCAATTGCCTGACCAAAGGAACTCTTTTTTCAACCCATAGTGTACAGCTTGGAAATGATAGCGGATATTATGCTTAATAGTAGGGTACTTTTACATCAAATAAGGTCTATATAATACCAAGCGGATAAAGTGGTATTATCCACCTTGATAAATATATATATTTAGTGTCTATTTAGGATGCTTCTGTATCATGTGAATAAAATCAGTAGTTGCTTAATATATAAAAAGGAAATACTGCATAAACTTATGTGTGAATAGAGAAAAGTCTAACTTTTTAGTATATACTATGCTTGGCACCTATATTTGCCCATGTATTTTTGCTTTTTATGCTAGAATGTTGATATTATGTAAATATTTAAGCTGATAAAGGCACAAAAAGAAAGGCTTCAGAATTGTGATAGGTACAACTTGCATTCATATAGATTATCAGTTCGTAAGGGAGTGGTCACTACTTTTGGGAGATGAAGTTGGAGGGTTGTTGAGAAAAGGAACAGGATTTTGTCCTATCAAGGGATAAAGTATTTGTATTACTCTCTATCAAGGAAACAGTAGAAAGGATTCCACACAAGTGTTTTGTTTAAAAAAAATGACCACTCCCCTATGGAAAAGTTAATCAAAATGGATGTCTATATTTGGTACAAAATTTGTTCCCAATAGTTGGAAACAGCTTTTGGCTTACTTACATTACCAGTGTGTATATATTTTACCAGAAAAAAAAACACAAGATATGTCCTGTATTTCTCATGTGTCAAAGGTAAAAATTACAGATATTTTGGGAGAAGTACCAGTAGTAAATGTAAAGTGGCATCTTAAAGACTGAAATAATGAGCATGCATTTTGTAACCAGATTATGCTTAAGCATTTAAGTAATCTTTTAAAGAATTTCTTGGTATTTTTATACACCAGTTTTCTAAATACAATTCTGCCAAAACTTGAAATGGGTGCCTTGAATGTCCTCTTTTATAGAAAAGAACTATGTCCATACAAGAAAGATTGGATTATTCAGTGGTGTAAATAGTTCCATATGAAGTATAGCCTACATCATGTAATCTAGACTAGACTGAAGTGATGTAATGTACATATAGTGAGTCGTAGCTAAATCAGGGTATTAATACTGCTTATTATGACAGTTAACTACCTTAAGAAGATGGATTTCAGCACAGTTTAATTTCATAAAATAAAATAAAAGACAAGTAGATTGGCGTAGCTGTGAAAAGAAGGTATTGACTGGCCAAAACTTGACTTTCTCTGAACAGTTGATCTAATGTCCTTGTTTTGTTTTTTTTTCCCCTTTAATCTACAACTGTAGTAACACGTTATTATGGTCTAGATCCTCTAAGTCTTTTGACATGATATAAAAATACTATGGAATTGAAAATTAAGCCAATATTTGATTGGATACCCAGATATTTCTTGTGCATAATTCAGGCCAATGCTTGGAATTGGCATGACACATTTGTATCAAATTTGCATAATTTTTGTATCATCATTAATTCCATTTAAGATTCTGATTAAGAGCTTTAGTTCTCTTCAGCTGCTTTTTACTTCCCTGTTTTAATACTTGTATTAGAAATACCTGTAACAATGTTATTTAATGTTTATGCTTCTGCTATACTTGAATCCAAAAATTAATTCACCAGTCTAAATTTGTTATATCTTGTGCTCATTTGGCAGTTGAGGGTTTGATATATTTGCTGACCTATGGAGTCTTTTTACAGTATGAGATTATGACAGTTTTGCCATTACTGCCCAACTAAGAAAATAATAGTTTTATAAAACTCATGAATAAGTATAGAATTCCTGATAAAACAATAAATGCTTGCTTTTTTTCAGCCTTCCTTTTGGTTTTTGCTTAGATCAATTAAGTGTAGTTGTGCACCAGACCAAATAGCCTCATTTTTGGGGAGTTTTCAAATTGTATTGCTACACCGTGTCATAGTTTTCCTTAAGCTGTGATTCAAGAATACCAGACCTTAAATCAACTTGATTCGATATTGACCCTGCTCTGTAATGGCAAAATGGTTCGGTTGATATAAATCAATCTTTGAAGTATTGTACAGAATAGATAGAAATTCTGCCTTTACCGATAAGGAAATTTGATCTTTTTATGTTCTGAGCTTGAAGGGGTTAGTTTAAAGTGCATGTAGTTTTATATGATATTGGTCATGCTCCTTCCTAGGTTCTCTCAGTGTATAAATAAGAGTGTAACTGCCTTGCCATCAGATACTGTTGTATGTTGAATAAAGTGTCGTCTATGAAGATAACTAAACTGATGTCATCTTGTGTTATCAATGTTTGTGGTAATAGTACTGTTCAAGCCAACCACATTTGATTAAGAGCATTTTCTTAAAGGGGGTGGGGGCTAATAATAGTTTACTTAAATTGTAATAAAAGGGGCTCATACATTTTCTTCAACTTAGGTTGGCGACTTCTAAGTGAGGTTTCATGAAACCTATCTGGAGATGATGGTATCAAGATCTGTATTTTCACTTTCATATCCTATTGACTCGTCGAAACTCTGGGAAAGGATAAACAAAGTCGCCACTGCCGTTTAGCCGACTGTCACAAGTGACCAACCCTTTATTAAGAGAGAAATAGAGAAAAAAAAAAAGTTCTTGTCCTGCCTGCCATATACTGCTGCTGCTTGCTGAACTGCTGTCACCCCTGCTGTGGGTGGAGAGTGTGAGGGTGTAACTGTTCTAAACTACACCAGGTGGAGGTGGTCTCAAAGTCAATAGGCCAATAGATCAGCCGGGTGATCTATTTGGACCATTGACTCGTCGAAACTCTGGGAAAGGATAAACAAAGTCGCCACTGCCGTTTAGCCAACTGTCACAAGTGACCAGCATACCCAGAACTTCGACTAGTCCAAGTTAAGCAAATACAAAACGAAGGTCATTTCAATAATGCGGACGATATAACATTGTCAAGTTTGATTCTCGTAACCATAGGCTTTGCCAGGTATATGAGCGCTGTCAATCCTGCCCAATCCCCTGCTTGCCGAATATCCTCCAAAGGAATGCCTGACTCATGGAAGAAAACTGCACCTGCCCTTCCTAAACTATGCACTCCGGCCCTATCAGGGTTCACCCCAATGCCCTTAATTAGTCCCTTTAGGAACTTGAGCAGGACCGAGTAACTGAGGGGAACTTCTCGCCCTCCTTCATGAATAATGGTGAGTCTGGTGAAGCGGGAACGTCAATCATTGGTGGATCCAGCCTATCTCGTAACCAAAATAGCGGTTTAAGCTAATTACTCCGCTCACATAATTATCTATAGTGCTGTAGCTCAAACAGTCAGAAAGGTACATAATATAACAAGTCATAGTTAGCACATCCGTGGGGAGAACTCTCACTCCGAACCAAGTGCAGAACATAATATAGCGCTTCCACTGAGATGACTTTGTGCGCCAGGTTGATGGAGACCAAACGAAGGCTCTGGCGTCTGCCGCTAGCCTATCCAACTTCATACACCGCTGGGAAACCACTACAACATAAAAATAGAGGAAAATCTGCGCTACCATCCAGCAATCTTGATAACTTATCCGCCACCACATTGAGGCGGCCAGGAATGTGGCGTGCTACTACATGGCAATTGTACAACACTGATAGCCAGAAGACTCGCCTCAAGATTGCCATAGCAACCTTATTTTCACTGCGTTTATTGCTGCCACTACTTGGGTATTGTCTGAGTTCACAATGACCTTGTTATCTCTGAATATAGGGCCCCACCTCCGGAGAGACTCAATTAGAAGGTAGAACTCCTGTACATTTATGTTGCCTGGAATGGTCATATCCGGTTTCGGTCGCATATGACCGTGGAAGTCTACCACATTTTCCAAAGAACCGTGCCATGCTCCGGCCAACCAGTCCCCCATACATTCAACTCCATAACCCTTGCCTGAAGCATCCATGGATAGAGTTAACTCCTGCTCAGTGTCTGATGTAATGATACGGGCTTCCCCGTTGAACCATCTAGAGAATGATGTCCACCAATCTAAATCCTTGTGAAAACCTTTAGTCAAGGATATATACCGCTTACTCTGAAAACCTTTCAGCATCTCAATAACTCGATGTGAGAATGTACGATCGCCTTTCACCAAAGAGGAGCAATGCAACAGAATGCCACAAAATCTTTGCAGTTGCTTACGTGTTGCCCTGCGGCGACCATTGAAAAACACAATCTCCTGCTTCAACTTTGCTAATTTCTCCTTTGGTAATCTATGCTTCAAATTGATCGTATCAATCTCGATTCCTAGGTACCGCTGAACTCTAGAAGGGCTTGCCACCTTTTTGTATGCCACATAGAAGCCGAGCTTCAGTAGCAAAGAATGTAGGGTCAATTGTGCCACTTGACATTGTTCATATGAATGCCCCATTAATAAAAAATCATCAAGATAGTTGAAACAAATGAAGCCGCTCTTGCACATAAATCTTGAAATATAATCCGTCAGGTGATTAAAGATGTACGGGGCAGCTCTGGTACCAAATGATAGAAAATTGTCCACCAAATACTGGTCCTTTCCATTAATTGACCCAAGGCGTGAACACATAAGGGTTTGTCCGACACAATGTCTAATTTACCACTTGTATACTCGTCATGCAATAAATTGTCAATAAACGAGTAAGCCTGGACAGTGGCGGATTTATAGTTGGGGGTCTCATAACCGTCCACTTCCGCATGGGGATCCACTATTTTGAAACTGTTCATGACCCCATCCAGGATGAAGTGACTATCAATATCAGGGACGTATCAAATAATAACATGTCTCTCCAACCTGCCGGCTTGAGTTGGGAACGGACACCTGCGACCATATGAACATAGTTACAGTCCCACAAAGGCACATAATTATCATACAAAGCTAATAAGGCATTCAAACTGTCAGAACATAGCAATTCCTCACAATTGTGCACATGGATGGAATCAAAGGGGCAAAAATTCACATCCGCTAGCCCCACTCAGGCTTGTCTCTGGGAACCTGGGGGGGCCTGGTAACCAAGCTGCTGGTAATTTTGCTGCTGACCAAAATAATGTGTCTGGTTCCCTGATGTGCCCTGATACTGGTTGGCGGACTGGGTTTGGGGGTTTTGGTAGCAATTTTTGGCAGGGTGTGAGCGTCCCCCACAAACTGCCCATGAGTGTTGCTTGGTACAGTTGACAAAATCGCAGACAGTGAAATTAAATTTTTTGCACAAATGCTCCGGACAGGGGATCATGAATTTTGACTGTGAGCGACCCTGACCTTGACCTTGGCGAGACTGATTGGCGAATTTCAACTGCTGCGGGAACTTCATGGATTTGTCTAATTCTTGTTCCATTCTAATATAAGCTAATGTTTGTTCAATACCAAGATTCTCCGCCATAGAACGATGCTCCGCTGCTACAAAACCCGGGATTTCTTTCTTCAGAACTTTATCAGTCACATCATACTCATACTGACACATGGCTTTCATAGAATATGTGGGCTTAATTTCTCTGAGGGCGGTAAATTTCATATGCTGCAGGTAGGACATGGCGGTTAGCTGCGGGTTGTTGGCAAGCAATAAACTCTGAAGCACATTAAGCATACCATACATTAGTGAACAAGTAATCAATGGATAACTCATGACGTGTGTGTGTTAGTGAAGGATAATGACTACGGCCTCGTGTCATTATCCTTCACTAACACACACGCGTCATGAGTTATCCATTAATTTCTTGTTCACTAACACACGCAAGTCATGAGTTATCCATTGACTACTTATTTTATACCACGAAACCAATAAATAATCAATATTATACCAATAAATTCAAGTTGAAAACAAAAATTATTCCCCCTCCCCGGGACTCGATGCCAGCCATTGTATGTACACGATCGGTACATACACCTCCTCCCCCGGCAGCGGACAGGGACAGCGCCCGTCTCGGCTTGGACAGGCAGCGGCACACGGCTAAAGATTTCAATGCGTCTCGCGGTTATGTTTGTGTATAATACACCTCGTCGCCCGGCAGCGGACAGCGACAGCGCACACGGCGAAAAAATATGTTTCTCGCGGTTATGTTTGTGTAGAATACACCTCGTTGCCCGCCAGCAGACAGGCAGCGGCACACGGCTAAAGATTTCAATGCGTCTCGCGGTTATGTTTGTGTATAATACACCTCGTCGCCCGGCAGCGGACAGCGACAGCGCACACGGCGAAAAAAGATACGCCCGTGCCGGGATTCGATCCGCGGACCTCTCACGGCTGAGCGCAAAGCGCTAACCGCTAGACCACCGCGCCTTCTCCGTTCACTGTGTCTCGCTGTTATGTTTGTGTAGAATACACCTCGTCGCTCGGCAGCGGACAGCTACAGCGCACACGGCTTCGTATCATATCCAGATTTGGTTCGAACCGAGCGTATCTCGTCAGTCCCTGTGGCGCAGTGCATAGGGAGTTGGATTTGGGATGTGATACTGCAGGTTCGATCGCTACCCTGGCCTGGAAAATTTCGTGGGTTTTAACAAGTAACATATGATTTGGAAGGCGTGCTGTTATCCATGTAAGGCGTGCTGTTATCCATGTAAGGCGTGCTGTTATCCATGTAAGGCATGCTGTTATCCAGGATAACAGCACGCCTTCCAAAATCGATGGTAAAGCCTACAGGGTGTGCAATATCGACAGATATGTGGATGGGAATAGACCCCAAAAAGCACTGTGTAAGCCAGAAATCGTGGTATAATTCCCTGTAACTCATCTCATCATAGGATTTATCCGTAGGAATGTGGTAATCAGGACGTAACCATATTTTAGACCTTTTCCTCTTAGTTGCTACACTAGCTGCATGTAAGGCGGTTAACAGGTCATCCTCCCCCTGAAGTTTACCTGTCGTAGTGTTGACAGGCTCTCCACATCCCTGTTCGGGATGCCAATATTACCCAGACCTAGACCAGCGGAAGCTAGCCCTGTCTGCAGGGTGTGGAGAGATTGTTGCTGCTGTGAACCAACCTGGACATTGGTATTGACAGACATTTGCTGTTTAAGTAGATCCAGTAGCTGCTGCTGTAGACCAACCTGGGCAGTGGTGTTGACTGGTACGTGCTGATAACCACCCTGGGCAGTGGTGTTGACTGGTACATGTTGAGCGAGTAGATCCAAAAGCTTCTGCTGTAGACCACCCTGGTTAGTGGTGTCGGCTGGTACATGTTGATTTCCAACCTGGGTATTGGTGCTGGCAGGTCCCTGCTGCTGTTGCAGCTGTTGCTGTCTCTAGGCCACAAACTGATGATATTCATTCAAGCCTGGGATTAGGTGGGTTGAGGTGCCCGTGTACCTGGGGGTGCACCTACATTAATGTCATTGCCCATGGACATGGCTGTTGGACCCACAGAACCACCACCAGCACTCACAATGTTCGTGCGCACCGGCTGGTTTATACCGGGTACCCCGTAGCCACTGCTCAGTACCCCGCGGGTCCCAGAAAGAAAAACATTGCACACATTTTGCAAATTAACATTGTTCATACCTGTTATGAGCTGCTGGGGGCCTGCAGGGGCCTGTAGATGGCCAATATCTCCTGAATTTGTCCATACAGTGGCTGTATCACTGCCAACCAGTTACCAGTGGATATTTGTATGGTATTGCACTGGGATCCGAGTAATCAAAGGCTGCCATAAGGCCACTCCATGCTTTCTCACCTTGGGCAATATCCTTCAAAATATGTGTGTTTTGAGCGAATAGATGCCAACTCCAGCTCTAACTCCCTTTGCCTGCCCAATTGTTGTATCTGCTTCTCTCTAGCCTTCTCTGCCTCGATTTGTGCTTGCAAATCATGTACCTTCGCATTAAAGGCATCCTCCGTGGCCACGGCGTCCTGCCCGGGTGCCCCAGCATCCTATGCGGCTGCCGGGTGGCCATGACTGGGTGACTCCACTGTAGCCGGTGGTCCTCCATGACCTGCTTGCTCCTTTAGGGCACCTAACTGCTGCTGTGGGTCCCATTTGGGGTTAGGGTGCTTACATGTAGGACACAGTCTGGAGTTCCCGTGGTATTGCTCCTCGCAAGAGTCACAAATGACTCCCATGATGAAGAAAATGAGAAAAAAAAACAAAGTTCTTGTCCTGCCTGCCATATGCTGCTGCTGCTTGCTGAACTGCTGTCACCCCTGCTGTGGGTGGAGAGTGTGAGGGTGTAACTGTTAAACTACACCAGTTGGAGGTGGTGCAGTGTCTCAAAGTCAATAGGCCAATAGATCACCTGGGTGATCTATTTGGACCATTATTATATATTTTTATTTATGAAATACCTCCTATTATATAACTTTTACATGATGAGATGCTTTGTGTCAGGTGAACAATTATTTTCTTGGTCAATGTAATGAATGATCAGACATTGAAAATTTCAAAGAGGAGTGATCAAAACCATAAAAACAATGCCTACTTTCCGGAGTTGTGCACAAGTTATTCCTGGTATCACCAGCATATTTTATATTATTTATCAGTCAGATACTACTATCCAATATTAACACACCATAGATGTCTCTGTAACCCAGATGTATGTTCCCGTCTGCTTTATCTATAACCCCTATTTGACCGGAAGGCTACCTCTTGCCTTTGTTCTATGCACATCGATACACAAGGAAATAAATTCAGTTCCAGGTTCTGTGTAGAAGAGCTTTAATGAGGAAACATGAAAACCCTGCTTGGTTTTAGCAATTTACTTTTTCTGCCATTAGTACTCAGCACCACATTTAACTCATTGAGGGCTAGCATCGACTATAGTCGACACCATGGTAGGCCTAGCATCGACTATAGTCGACACCATGGCAGGCCTAGCATCGACTATAGTCGATGCCTGTTATATAGGATTAGTATAGGAATTGAAAATAGGCTCGTCCTCTAGGAACTATACTTTTTTCAGAGGCTGTCCCCATGGCCAGGGCAACAATTTTTGCTCTGCCCTTAAAGGGTTAAGGGTGAGTCTGCAACTTTCTCTTTTAGACCTAAGGCAGATTAATGAAGTAATATTATACATGTCCCAAGTAATAAACCTACCTAGGTGTAGGGGCAGTCCTTCCCGGTATCTGGTATACGTAGACTGACCCCTAGGAGCAGGTCCACACAATTAACTTAGCTCCTAAAGAGTTATTTTGTTGTTTAAATCACACAAGACCGGCCAAGTAGCACTTGGCAGACGGGTAGTACGGACCGATGGCCGGTGGACCTAGATGCCCTGTGTAGGGCACGGAGTGTGGATTTCCTCTCAGGTAAATTGATTCATTTTTTGTTTAGTGATTTTTTCCCCCTGGAAGAGTACAGTTTCTTGGAGGTTAATCTATCTTAAGAGAAAAATAGGATAAAACATCTTAATGAATTGCAAATCTAAGGGGGATCTATCGAAATATAAGAGTATAAAAATGGAGGGATAAATAGGCAGACAGAATTTGATTCTATGGTACCAGATAATATGCAACGCACTTTCTTACAGGTACATATTTTTTCTTTCTTTTTGACAATGGCCTCAGCGAAGCACTTTAGGAACAGCATGAGAGAGAAGTAGGCGCCCGCTCCGCCTCATTGAGGTCTCTTGGTTGCTTTCGGTTCGTTGACCCACGACTCCCAGGATCAGACATCATAATAGAGTTCAGAGTATGCTAGAGTGAGGTTATAAGATCACAGTACTATCACTTACAATATGCTCACATTTAGATCCTCCCCTCCCAACCCATCTTTTCCCTATAGGCCTATACACCAGTATACATGTAGGAAGAATATCAATTGTGAACTGTGAGCAGGCTGAGAGGATATGACCTGGTTTCACGAATCTATTGCATTTGAGGGGCAGGGTGGTCTCCGGCAAATATTGACATGCCCCTCTGTAGCTCTGTCACTATACATGGGACAACTATGAAATTACGGATGTAAATGGGGGATATATAGGTGCATATAATGCACATAGACAATAGATAGTGCTGCAAGTAGGTACGACAAACGAGCAATTGTTGACATGGTACTAAAATTGCGTTGGTAACCATGGCAACAGTTTACATATTTAAGAAAAATTACCTCTGCAATAATAACCACCCACACCCATAGTATAGCGCGCATAGACTGTGATTTCTGCTTGCCTAATAACAATCACCAAATAAGTAGTGTAGGATATTTTTATACCATAAAGAAATTCAGATTCCAATTATTGATTTTGATCATTAGAGGAATTCCTTAGCATACCATAGATACCTTACGTATTTTGCACAGTGTGAGCCTTATACGTAAGGTATTATGGTACTTCACTTCACCTCAGTGTTCAATTCAATGTTCAAATATCACTTCTCTCTTTTAGGTCGAGGTCAACATATATGATGACTGTCATGTAGAGACTCAAGGGGATATATTATGAAAGAGGATCAGCTGCTATGCAAAGCCATAAAGTCAATCGGGTATATATGCAGATATTTAGAAGAGGAAAAAAATCTTATCTCAAGTTATATGAGTCATGGTAAATAGACTGGGATGAGCCGTCTCAAGATGAGCAATGATTTTTGTACTATCATGAAAACCTCCCTTTTTTAACAAATTGTTTTACTTGGCAAAAATAAGTTCCCAGCATCAATATGCATCAAAATATGATAAATAAAAGAAAAATGAAAAACATTAAACTTCTCATCACAGTCTGCCTTTTTGGCTGCAGACAACTGAAACAGGCTTATAGTGAATTATTTCCAAATTTCAACAGGTATTTTGTTTGCTGCACACTTCATAAATTACAATATAGCAGCTTGATATTACACCCGATTTTATTCCATTGTAAAGGAGCGCTGTTCATTTAATAAAAGCAACAATGCTTTGGTACATTACCATATTGGATATTAACATTGATGCCCTTTGTCACAATGCTGAAACACATTGTCAACTCTTTGCCTGATATAGACCATAGTGTAGGATAGTATTGCATGCTTGGGCTCACATTATATCAATAGTTCCTGCCATCGCACATGTCCATGATATGTTGTTGCCAATAGCTATGACATTGACCGATGGTTACATCTAGCTTCTGGAATATCGGTTGTTGCTGTATGGTGACCAATCATTAATAGGGTATCCTCTAATGTCAAGGTTCTCTATCATAGGTTGCATTAAAAACTGTTGTCTAGTCTCAATCAGGATAGCAACAGAAACATTATTCTAATTTCACATCCCTAGTCTAAGTCTTTCATTCTGCGATATGCTTTATACATTAATATTATAGTGAGATCTTCAGTTTCAAAGATTGAGGGACCGAAAAAGCATTTACCCAAAGGAAAGCTGGATTATAACTCTTTACCCTATCACTCTACTTCTTCCTTTATGTCACACTCACAGATTTCTTCAACTTTGCAATCTAAACAATGTGGCTCGGTCTTGATTTGTATTTGTGACAACGATGCCGTTAAATTATCACCACTTGATACTTTGTGTGAGGTAATGTGTGTGTGAAGATGAGTCTGTAAGTGAAGTGGACTATAGAACCCCTCAATGCACATTTTACAACTAAGACTGTCCTTCACATGAGGGTTCTTTTCAGATGTGTCTCCTGCATGTTTCATTGTAATGTGTCTTCTGAGCCCAGGTAACGTTTTAAATGAGAGAGCATTCATAAGGGCCCGTTGGCTGGTGAGTTTTCTCATGTTTATGGAGGTGATATGAAGAAGTAAATGCTCTGTTGCAATCACACATGACGGGCTTGTGTCATGTGTGATTTCAATGCCTATGTAGATTTATGATTTGAGCAACACACTGAACATGTGTAACGTTTATTCTTAGTTTGGTGCAATTTTGTGTGAGGTTGTGGGTTGGATGGGCTAGCAAAATCTACGCCACTGACAGAGGACTTTTGACTCTTGTCTTTTTTATGCATCCTCATGTGTCTTTCAAAGTTTGTAACATGTATAAACTGTTTTCTATAAAGAGAGCATCTATCCCAGCAAATTGTCTTGACTCCTTGTCAACCTGTGTGAAGTGGCTCACATATGTTGCTATATAGATGGAACACGACGTCACTATAGCACAAGATCACCAGGAATAGCAATGGTGGTGATCACATGGCCTCACCTCAGATGGCAAGGATGGTGATCACTCAGACTCACCAGGGATGGCAACGCGGGTGATCACTCACCTCGCTAGATGAAACACGCACCTCGTCATAGCGCATGTTCACCATGGATGGCAAGGATCGTGATCACTCATTCTCACCAGGGATGGCGACATGAGTGATCACTCATCCTCACCAGGGATGGTGACATGAGTGATCACTCACTTCGCTAGATGAGACACACACCAAGTCATAACGCACATTCACCACGGATGGCAAGGATTGTGATCACTCACACTCACAGGGGATGGTCACTCGGGTGATCACTCACCTCGCTAGATGAAACGTGTACCTCGTGATAGCACAGGTTCACCACAGATGGTGAGGATCTTGATCACCCACACTCACCAGGGATGGCTACACGAGTGTTCACTCACCTCGCTAGATGAAACGCACACCATGCCATAGCGCACATTCACCACGGTTGGCGAAGATCGTGATGACTCACACTCACCAGGGATGGCAAGGCGGTTGATTACTCACCTCGCTAGATGAAACGTGCACCACGTCATAGCGCAGGTTCACCATGGATGGCGAGAGTGGTGATCACTCAGACTCACCAGTGATGGCGACGCTGGTGATCACTCACCTTGTTAGATGAAAAGCTCATGATCATCGACATTGTTAATCATGCCAGATCAAAGTAAGTTTTGCCAGAGAAGGTATTGCCATATGTATCTTCCCTCTAACCACAGACAAGGTGTTCATGTAGATATTTCCCTATGTATTTTTCCTGTAACCAGAGAAAAGGTGTTTATGGATAGTTGCTTTCATTTTAGAGATACCTCTATCTAAATCCAATTGATATTTTCTCTATATAATCTTGTTTGATTCAACTCTGAAGTATTACATTGAAATTAGTGTGAAACAAAGCACATTTGATACGTATGGGACTTATACTTCATGCCCACACTTCCTAGATAGGCTACATGTTGAACAGTGGTGCTGTCTCAACAACTTTGGCAATGGTGGTGATAACTTGCCATTCTGAGTGAGAGTGAGTGACAGATGATGCAATCCTCAGAGAGCATTGACTTGGAGTGACACAAATTCACGCATTGAGTGAGACCAATGTTGGCAATAGTGGTGATAAGTCGCCATTTTGTGTGAGAGTTGATGACAGTGGCACACACTCACACAGCGAGTGACATCCATGTCAGCGATGGTGGTGATAAGTCACCATTTTGAGAGAAGATTAACTAGGAGTGACAACAACTCACGTAGTGAGTGAGAGCCATGTGGCATGGAGGTGAAATTCTGAGTGAGAGTTTACCGACAGTGGCACATGTTGACAGAGTGAGTGAGATCCATGTTGGCGATGGTGGTGATAAGCTGCCATTCTGAGTGAGAATTGACTGGGAGTGGCGCATGATCACGCAGGGAGTGAGATCCATATTAGCGATGTTGGTGATAAGTTGCCATTCTGAGTGAGAAATTTATGGCAGTATGAACATACATGGGGTCTCTCTCCAGTGTGGATGTTCATGTGTACCTTTAAAGTAAATGATTGGCTAAATCCTTTACTACAGTGTGTACACACATGAGGTTTATCTCTAGTGCGAGTCATCATGCACTTCATATGATCTGTTGCCATGCGTTTCTTCATGCCAGCATTGGAGTCACACAGTCGCTTCCTGTGATCATTCCTCAGCTGATAAGTTCTAAAGTCCTCGTTTATCCCCCCCCCCCACCAAATGACCCCCCCCCCCTATATCTAACAATTATGCCCCCCCCCCCGATCCACCTGACAATGACCTGGCATTTATACAAAGTGAGATAAAATTACTAAACTATCGCCCCCTGGATGTCTGAGTGGAACTATATAAATCCACATAGAGCTCAGTGCTGCAACCTGAAGACTATTTTAACAGTCACACATGTGGCCCCGGTCCCTGCACTCTGGCCCAAAATATGACACCATCCACATTAAAAATATGCGGAAATAGGGGGTATTTTTTGCCAATGAGCAATGTCCTCGAATTTCGAAAATAGGGGGTATTTTTAAGAAAATCCTCCTCGAAAGTCAGAAAAAGGGGGTACTCTTTAGGCTAACTGAAAAATTGTTAGTATTTGGGTAAATTAGGGGTCATATTGTGCTCAGTTCCTAGTTTCCACGAAAAGGGGGTAACTAAAAGAAATATATCAATGAATTTTTTTTAAAGAAAGTCTTTTTCACTTTAAAGTCCATGCAAAGGGGGTGTTTTTGAAAACCATTAACGAGGATGGTGTCAAACTGCCTGCTGAGTGCAGGGACCAGGCATGTGGCATGAGATTACATGAGCATTTTAATAGTAAAATCGACATGGAGACATCCTATTCTGGTTGCTTTAAAAATTCCATATTATTGTGTCAGGTATTTTAATAGGTACATCGGTTATACAGAGTGTATTAATTAACCCGGATGTAACAAGCTCCCAGAACAAGCTCTCAGTAAGGCGATACATTGTTATAGTCTGACATGACTATATAGTGAGTGGTCATTATTTATCAACGGGGATGGAGGGGTGATTTTGAAGTGGGGGATAAAATTTCCAGACCCCTCCTGATGGGGGGGGGGGCAAAAGAACTTTTGACGCCTTTTGAGGGAGGGGGTGTAAAAAGTTTACCCTCATTTTAACCTGTGCTAGCCTACAATAGATCAAAGAGGGGTGCAAAAAATTCGCTGTGCCTCCGGTGCAGGGGGGGGGGGCATAAAAGATTTCGACTGCTGTCAAAGGGGGAGGGTGAAAAAGATTTCCATGCGTCCGCGCCAAAAACCACCACCCCCCTCCCCCCGTTGATAAATAATCGCCACTCCCTTATATCGGTACAATTTTACCTTTCTTGATCCTCAGATATCTCCAAAGATGGAAAAAACAAGCTGTAGTCATTAGGGGATGTGGATGGGGAGGGGGGGGTCCCTAATGTCACATGTCGATTTTAAGAAATGGTCCTGTCACATCCCATGTCCCCTATCACGTCTAAAGAGCCTATCATGTCCCATGTCGAATTTAAGAAGCCAAATTTAATGGTTAATGCCGAAGTAGTTAGTCGCTCTGCCGCTAGTCGGCAGCATGATGCCATAACAGTAATAACCCTGCATTAAGGGGCCATCCACAAATGGCGTCATGCTGGAGGGGGGAGGCGGGGGCTCAGGCCGGGCATGATGGAATTGATTTCCATATGTGGGCCAACGGGCAAAAACGCGCCTCCAGGGGGGTTTTAGTACTGGCTTTGAACACAAGGGGGCAATTTATGGGTACAACACTGAAAAAAAAAGCCAAAAATTGCTTTATACTAATTTTTGATGGGGAATCGAGTGGTATGCTTAGAATTATTCCATCTCCACTGAAAACATACTTTTTTGGAATGCAAAAGGAATGTTTGTTGCCATGGCAACATAGAAAATTGACATATGTGGATCAACATGGTAAAAGGTAAGCCCGCGCACCCCCTTGCAGGCGTACCTTTTACTGTGTTGCTCCACATATATGGCAATTTCTGGTTGCCATGGAACTCCCCCCCCCCATTATTCCGAATGGGAATTTTTGCCACAACTGTTTTTGAAAAATCCCTTCAGGAACTCAGAAATGAAGAGAGAGCTCAAGAATTCCCTCTAGAACCAATTTTACAATATAAACATCACATTTCTTTGGTTATTTTTCCACAAAACTGTTTGTTTTTGCATTATAAGTATTTATGATAGTATATAACGCATTTAGAGATAATTTGCCATTTTCAGTTGCACATTGCAACCTATGTTTGATGAGCAATTACAGCAAAACTGCCGGGGATATTTTAGCATAAGATATCTCATTTTAAAGCCTGTGACTTAAACCTAAAAAAATGATTTCCCCTATGGAGGCATGTTTTCCCTCATCTGGCCACATATACCTTCAGCAAAATTGGCTAAAAACATGACGAGGGGGGCAGGAGGGGTCAAAAATAATAATAATTTTTTTTTGTGGTTTATAGTATAACTATATAAATAACAACACAACTAAAGTTCCAACTTAGTTTCTAACTGTGGCGTTTTATTGTGAAGAAAATGAACCAACAGTTTCGGCACTATGAGGCCTTCATCAGGGTTATAACTCCATAAAATTTCTCTTAAAAGGTACTCTGTGAGTCATTGAATGTAACAATAGGAATAATGCATTATGGGTGAAAATATCAACACTTTCGGTGTTCCATGTTACCATAGAGATAATGACAACAATTTATGACATCGTGTCTATACATAGTAATGATTTTAAAATACATTGAATAATTTAATATTATAAGTACACATTTGAACGGTGTAGATTAGGTTCAATGTGAGTCATAACGGTATTTACAATATAAATATTAATACTATAAATATTAATATTAATTAACACAATATTCTGGCCTAAAAAATTTTACAGGCATACAAGTATGGTTATCAAGTTATTTACTTTCTTGGTCTACTTATATATCCTTCTTTGATCATACAGTCTTTCAATGCACAGCCGCAGTTCTGATTGATTTTCATAACCATCAGCTGGAGATCTGCTAATACCTCTGCTGCTGGAAGGGCCTGTTTTTGAGATGATGGTTTTCTTTCAACACCAAGGGTGTTGGTTCTCTGAATGTTGGGTTTTGTTTCCTTGATGATAGGTGTTGGTGTATAATCTGGTGTTGGGTTTGTGTTGGTGTTGACAGGGATGTATTCCTCTGTCTTGGTGTTGGTTTTTTTTCAGGTTTTGGTGATGTTTTTTTCTGGATGATGTGGTGTGTTTGTGTGCTGGTGAATGAGGTGGATGATACATTTAATTTCAAGATGCCTGTTTCATCGTCATCATCATCGTCATCTGACATGGCCAGGTCAGCGGCTATGTCAGAGAGTGGTGATAATGGTCGTTTCCTTGAGGGTGTTTGTTTTGGTGGGGTGGATTGTTTTGAAGAGTAAGATGAGTCTGAGGAGTCAGAGCTCGATGAGCTAGAGCTCCTAGAGCTTGGTGTGGGTGATGCGCTTCTAGAGCATGGTGTTGTGGTTTTGGGAGTAGTGTTTTTCTTAGAGTTAGGTGTGGATGTGCTGGGTGTTGGGTTTTTTTCTGGTGTGGTTTGTTTTGGTTTTGGTGTGGTGTGGTTTGGTTTTGGTTTGATGTTTATCAAGTTTAGTGGATGTTGCATGCGGGTTTTTTTTCTTACTGTTGGGTCTTGGTTGTCATCAGTGATGGGCAGCTGAGTCTTGTTTGGTGCATTTTTCTTGGAAGTGACAGTTCTTTTTGCTAGTGTTTTTCGTGCAGGAGTGCTTTTGGCAGGGGTCCTCTTTGCAGGGGTCCTTTTGATGTTTTTTTTTTGGCGTTGGCTGGTGGTTGTTGGCTTGTTGATTTTGAAGATTAACACTTCCTTGTGTTGTTTTGGAGCCCTGGTGGTTTTTTTCTTTGGTGCTTTTGTTGTTTTCTGGACACTTTTGCAGGTGTCGGTATGGGAGGCCTTGTCTCCTGCAGGTGGCCACGAGCCACTTCCTGTAGGGAGAAGAGTAGTTATAAGTAACTCTAAATTTTATTTTGGATGGTGTTGTTAATAATGCATTTGGTATTTTTACTTGGTGTGGTTTTGGTTGTTTTTTGGTTGTTTTTTTAATTTTTTCTGCAGTAAATTTTGTGATCATTACCAAGGGGCCTAGTGGTAGTTCTTTATGATGAACTAATTTATGGTGTCTTCTTAAATTTAATGGTCTGCGGAATGTTGAAGGGCACATTGTGCAAGAATGCATACCTTCAGCTGTTGATGTTGGGCTTTTGTTGCCATGGGCAGTGTTCATATGAAGTTTTAGAGAGCGCTTGCGCTCCCATTGATCACAGACGGGGCATGTCTCCCATCCGTTCATTTTGAGTGTTGTTTTCACTTGATGTTGGTTATTTTAGGATTTAAAGTTTTTTTTTGTGCGCTGGTGGTGTTAGACACGCCCTGCTCGGTTTAAGTAGTCCGTGAGTCATTGTTGTTACGTTCTGTGACGTCACAGAGTGACGTCACATGGCGTGCACGCCGCCAAATGGAGTGTTGCTAGGTAACGCATTGCTGGGCAACGCGCTGGTGCTAGGCAACGCTAGTGCGGAGTTTGTTGTTTGTTATTGTTCGTGTATGGTTGTTGTGGTGATGGTTTGTGGTGTTTTTAGGGTGGGGGTGTTGGTTTGGTGTTGTGTTTTTTACTTCTCTAGGTGTGAGGGTTTTGCGGTGGTCGGTCGGTGTTAGTGTCTCATTGTGTGTGCGTCTGGTGTAGAGATGTGGGGCGGTGTGGTGGATTTTTTTGTTTTTTGCGGTATGTTTTGTGTTGTTTCAGGTAGGTGATGGGGTTTTAAGCTTGATTAGGGTCAATTCCACCTTGGGGTGGAGTTGTTCCTGTTTCTTTTTTGTTGGCGGGGCTTCTTTTCCTGAAGTGTCTATGTCTTAATGATTCAGCTTGTGTTAATTTAGTTTATAAATAATGTCTTGAATGTTTTTAAGGGTGGTGGTATCACATATTTCTATCAGTTGTATTTTGGTTGTTTCAATTTGTTCTTTGAGTTTTTCTGAGCGGTTTGTGTAGTATTCAGATAGAGGTTTTGTCAGTTCCTTGCTAAAATTTAAGTGGGCAGTTTCCCACTTAAGTATGAAGTCCAGATGATTATCTGGTACTTGGGCTGCAACTTTTAATTGTAGTCCTTTTGGAATGGTGTGCTTATCTAAGCATTCTTGAAGGTAATTTTGGTGATGAAGGGCTCTGTTGTAACTTAGAGCTAGCTTTCTTGCTACTTTGAAGTAGGGAACAGCATCAGTGGGGATGCGTGTGAACTTCATTGTTTGATTGTGTTGTTTTTTCGGGGTTGTTAGTGTTGGTGTTGTTTTTTTCGTGTTCTGCCATGTCAACATTGTTTGGTGTTGTTGTGGGTTTTGATGGTTTGTCTGTATTAGTCATTGTCGATTTTTGGATCCTATTATGGATACAGAGTCAGCAAAATCCGGTGTGAATGGAGGGTTGTTTGTACTAAAGTACAGCTGGCTTAACAAAAATCTGTTGTTTTTATGTTGGAAGTCCAGGATCCCAGGTAGGATACGCTGTTGTTCAATTGATAACTTTTTTGTGGTTTATAGTATAACTATAAATAACAACACAACTAAAGTTCCAACTTAGTTTCTAAATGTGGCGTTTTATTGTGAAGAAAATGAACCAACAGTTTCGGCACTATGTGGCCTTCATCAGGGTTATAACTCCATAAAATTTCTCTTATAAGGTACTCTGTGAGTCATTGAATGTAACAATAGGAATAATGCATTATGGGTGAAAATATCAACACTTTCGGTGTTCCATGTTACCATGGAGATAATGACAACAATTTATGACATCATGTCTATACATAGTAATGATTTTAAAATACATTGAATAATTTAATATTATAAGTACACATTTGAACGGTGTAGATTAGGTTCAATGTGAGTTAATAATAAAAAAAAATTGTGTACCGTCATTTATGGATGGCCCCTTATAAAGCTCATTTAAACCGGGTCCTTTATATAAAGGCCCTTTTTTGGATGGTCTGCAGTGGATGGTCTGCTGCCCTCGTAAATACGGTGTCGGTCAGTCTACAGGGAACAATTAAATTCCCCTTCAACCCTTGACTACCCATGCACAGCTGATGCATATATATACTGATATAGCGACGTGACCCCTTCTTCCATGTGGGGCACATGCATGAGACCTATAGCTATTATTGTCAACAGTTTTGCCACATATTTACCTTTTGACCCGGAACTGTCTGCACTTGTAGCACCAGGACCTATATCTTCCTCTCCATGGTTTAATGTTGTGCTCAGCAGACAGACCACTTTCGAGGTCTATAACGCTGCATCTTCAACAATTATCACTCATTATACCATGATTCTGGCACTTCCTGTGCTGATATGTGCATATCAGACGTGCATTATACAGCATATACCACCCATGTGCATTTTTGAAATTTTTGGTATATACTTTTTCGGGGTCAAGTTGGACTTTTTTGGGGAAATTATGGCAGCTATACAAAGTTAATCTAGCCATTTTTCCATTGTGAAAAATCGTCCAAACTCGTAGGTGAATTGAACCCCGGCTGCAGTGCTGGTTGGCGAGGATGTTAGCCATAGCGCCACACTGAACGGTGAGGAAAATCAAAGCAAAGGTTGAATTCTACTAAGGTGATAGTGAAAGGTCCATGTGTCCACCCAGTTTTTGTATCGAATCCAACCATGACATGTCGAGATATTAAAAAGAATACATCCTTAGATAGTCTAGATGATCCCTATGTGCCAAATGAGTCCATAATATTAACAATAAAGAAGAATCCATTGATTTTTCCATCGTATGCGGGTCATGGTCCGGCCATTCCCACCCGCTTCCTTGTCCGACGAAAGTGTGTCAGTGGCCCGGATGTAGATATAGGTCATTTTCTCGTCGTACGAGGAAGACGCTGGAAATTTTCGACCGGTTTGAAAAATCAATGGATTCTTATTTATTTTGAATACATTGGACATAATAAGTATGGAGGGATCATCTAGACTATCTAAGGATGTGTACCTGTTAATATCTTGACTTGTCATGGTTGGATTCGATACGAAAAGTGTGTGTAAACACAGCGGTACCTCTTCCAGCAAGGAACAAAAACAATGGCTTCGCACAGAGCGACCCGGGCCGTATCGCTTGCACTTAAAACATTTCTTCTCCTGGCTATATTCTGTGGATATCAGGTAAGAAATTAATACAAAATGGAGAAATTAGTGGTATAAACCTAATAGGTCATGTATATCAGTGCCAACGGGCTGTACATTCTGTATATACCCGAGCCGCGCAGCGGCGAGGGTATATACAGAATGTACAGCCCATGGGCACCAATATCCATGATCTATTAGCTTACCCTAAATATAGTAATCCATGTGACGGGACACCTATTGGTGGAAAAACTAAGGTTTATGGTCTTGCACACCTAAAGAATGAGTACTATAAATTGTCATATTCCATTTAATAGGACAGATTCACTGGAAGCCGATACTGTTCATGTAGGCTACACATTTTCCTTTAGAGCTGTTACAATTATAAGGCTTGATAATTTTGAGAACAATATAATAATTTTTCAAGCACATCTAACATAGGCCTACCACAATTCAGACACGTTGAGAAAGAGCACTGCCAGTTCTATACACTGTTTTCTGAGGCTACTCCAAAAATAAACTTGTTTCTCATCACCGAGCCATGAAAAAAAAAGTGATGAGGGAGGATTTTTTTTTCTATTTCTTCTGCTGAAGCAGCTTATTAGCACCTCATATCTATGTATTGTGGGCTCATCGCAGACACAGCCTGTATGAAAAACTGCATTATAATCCTAAAGTTACTATTGATATTTCAAAAATATTAATAAGTATGTCTATTATTATTAGTCAGCTGCATTCCCAGGACCATTAGCTTTCATTTGACACCAAACTTGACTACTTTTCTTCAGTTTTAGTATATTTTCCTCAGAAAATTCTAAAAAAGAAAAGAAAATCAAATGCCGATTTTTCTGACGAGGGCGGTGATGAGAAAGAAGACTTTTTTTGAGTGGCCTAATCAAAGCAATACATCTTTTTTAATGAGAATATTCCCACCTCAAGTAAAGTGTTTAATTCAGTTTAACAATTAAGGTCAAAAGTCCTGTTAGCGTCTTAGCCTTTGCTGGTCCATCCAACTCAAAGCCTCACACACAATTGCACCAAACTAAGAAAGCCACTCTATATACAAATGTAATTTAATGAAGTACATTATAGCCTATAGCAAAAGTGAAATTATGTAGGATTTAAATGATAATTTAGCATGATGGACTCCTAAAGTGTATTGGGTATACGGTGAAGGTGGTGGCCTAGTTTGTTCCCACTTGACAAAGAAAACGTATTTGTCCCGTATTTGTAATCTGTATTGTGGGAATGTATACGGGAGGATATGGCCACAAAATTGTGTTGAGAAAAGCATGTTTTCTTGCATTATTAAAAACAAAACAAAAAAAACGCCTTAAACGTTCTTCAGCGTTGAGGGAAAAAAATAGATCTCAAAGAAAACCTTTCTGTAACGTTTTTTTTTTGTTTTTTTTTTTTGTTTTGTTTTTTTAAAACGTTACATTAATCAGAAAAGTTACCTGTTATACCCGATATCCCCAGTTAGAATGCTGGGAGTCTAAAGGTATCGAGTGGTCATTTATTTGTACCCCCTCCAAATCTGAAAATAATTATGACCACTCTCTAAATTATATACAACCTCACCACCCCTTCTGTTCCATGGACAATATGCTGGTCCCCTGCAGGTATTTAAGGGCATGCTATGTCTGATGACATTCTCCCCAGGTCCTGGGGGAAGTTCTCTTGAACTCTATTAGACGGCAGTTTTAGATTCTCCAATCACATCCTAACAAAGTGGTATTGAAGTTGCACATAGAAAATATTTAGATATTGACAGATTCTTATGAGGCACATCAAGGCCTTTCATTTGGTATAATAACACTTGCATATTTGAACCACATTGCCCTTTAAGGATCCTCTGACAGTTAATGTTTTCAAATAAACTGAAAATCGATTAAAGTGAGATTAAAATATTAAATATATAATAGTTTATAAATTCTATATAATTTCCATGTAATTCTATATAACTGTGAAATCTCCAACTATGTATTTGAGGTATTTAGGGCTTAAATTTAGTCTAGTAACTAAGGATTCTAAAAAACACCTTGTTAGAAAAAAATCTAAGATATAAATTTTGGAAAATCTGATATTTTGTACCCTATACCACTTGAGAAGCCTATAATGTGCGAATTCAGTACCACTTTGTTAGGATGGTACACTATATTCTAAACATCTGTATGGGGTGATAGGGTGCCCTCTTGTGAGGGAGGGTTAAATAAGGGGACGACTAGTAACTTCTTAGAGATGGCCTACCTGTATCATTGTGGTCGGTGAGGTCTGTGACAGCCAACTCACCGCCCACCCATGAATCATAAAGGTCCACACAAACATGAAAAGTGGGGGCCCTGGCTAGGGGCCAACATGACACATGCCACTTTTAAGAAAATAGTTGTGCATGTCACATGCCATTTCTATTGACCCATATCACCTCTAAGAACCTACCATGTCCCATGTCGAATTTGAGAAATCACACATGATAGCGATGTCTCATGTAGGATTTAGTGTCCAGGACCATTTATTCCATAAGCTGGACCCAAATCAAATGCACATCGGAGGTAAACCTCAATTTGGTGAGATTAGGGTGCAAGTCTGTCCACAGTCTGCACCCAACTGGCTTTCAGTCTGAATTTAAAAATGAATCTTAAATATCCCCTATGAGGCTGCAATTGGCTGTTATCTATCTAGAAATGAACGTTTCTGACTGGAGGTTTCTGAGCGGCTGTCATTAGATCATATCCTTCTGAATAATCATGGCAGCTAGGTTAGGGCCGAGTCATTTATTGCCAGGTGGTGGGGTGCCCTTGTTAGATATAGGGGGGGGGGGGTCATTTTGATAAGGCGCCCCTTGGTGGGGACCGAAACCCAATAAGGCAATATGGAAAATTCAAATACCCATCGCGATGCATCATTCCACGCACATATACGCGATTTGGGGGGGGGGGGGCGGTATGCAAAATCAGTTCACAATCAATTTTGTCATGGTGGTGGGAGGTCGAAAAAAATCTGCCTATCTGCGAAAATCCATCAAGCAGGTTTTTAGCAAACAAATTGTAAGGGGTAGTAAGCTCCATCTATTTCTGCCATCAAAATTAGTTAGATAATAAAACTAGGACAGCAGTGAACAGATTTAAGTCTGTCAGTCAGAAACCTTGATCTCTTGGACAGGAAATAGCCAATGGCAGCCATACAGAGGAATTATAAGATTTATCTTTATTTGGAAAATATACAGGAATACTGCAGGAATAATCGGGAATACTTGTTCTGTCAGTACCCTATGGAATTCAGCTTTTTTCTGCACTTTTATGGCTGGTCAGAAACCCTCCGGTCAGAAGCCTTCACACTCAGACTTGCACCACACTGATGAGATATAGCCAAATGCAACTTAGAAAAAATACAACATTTTCACTCTCTCTTAGAAGTTATTGCAAAGGGGGTGGGTGAATAAATGTCAGCGTTTGCCGAAAAAAGGGTGTATTTTTACACTAGAAAGTCAGTGTTTTCTTACAAAAAGGGGTGAATTTTCATCTAATAATCTGTGCAAAAGGGGTCATCTTTGAAGAGAGGGAACGCAGGTGGACGTTAGTCTTGCTTCAGGAGTGCAGATCTGTTACTTGTCTAAGGGGTAGGCCTAGTAGTTTTCTTCACACCAGATGGCAGTGTGGTTTGCATGAAGATTTTCTGGTATATGTGTATATCATGTAGAAACCCATAGATATCAAAATAATGGTGATTTCAATGACTATTGATGTGATAAGGCTTTTGGGCCAGCTATTACAATTCAACCTGTTATGATGATTAAAAAATACACATTGTAAGTTTATAAATCACTGAAGAAGCAAGGAATAAGAACAAAAACACTTGTGCAATGGATATTCAAATATACTCATACATATATCTACAATGTTTAGTCTGTGACCTAATTATAAACACAGAGCACTCTCAGTCCCAATTGTAAATGGGCTATAAATACTACTGTAGTACATACAGCAGGGTCCACATCGGGTCATTGGTCTTGTACCTACAGCAGTTACTACTGTATTTCAGAATAAGAATCACTCTACTGTAAAACCCTTGTGGCGGGCTGACAGTGTAGCGGTTGAAAATTATTTGTGGCATTGAACATGCTTCTTAGATGATGAGGCACTGCTGTCGGTATCTAAACCACATCTAGAGTTTACACCAACCATTTCAATTATTAAAGCAAGGTCCCATCTTTCAATTTCACTCTGAGTTTAGGAATCATCTATAAATGACAGCAGGCCAAGAAAAGTGGCCTATGGAACCTAGGCAAAGCTAGTCAGGCAATTTAGGAACTTTTCCTAATAATTAGCTGTAAACCCCTAAGTATAGTTCGGTGGTTTGGGCCTCTATGTATGCACATTTAGTACACTATTAGTTATAAAATAATTATCACGGTACAAGTGAATTATAGTTGTTTGGGGGTTACAGAGTACAAAGTTATGCGTTTATATACACAGAAAAAAAAATAATGTTCAAAATCTTAGTCAGATGTTAGTCATAAAGGCTAACTTTCTAATAATACCTAGTGAAAAGTAAGTGTCCAAGTTTTTCTTAGTCAAATACGACTAATCAATAGTCAAAGTGCCCAACTTGCCTTGGCTTGCCTGATTGTGACTAAGATTCCTTGGTGGTTTTGACTGTGCATACAATCTAATACTTTTGGTTTTAATCAAATTGTAAGTGTAAGCTGTATATTGGATCCACATGCCACAAAACATTGTAACATCATTTAGGAAGCATGTGAAATGCCTCACATCATTTCCATTAGAACTTCTTGGTCAAGTTACTCTGGGTTTCCCACAAAGAAGCAGGTACATCTGTGGATATTTTACTTAACAAGATTCCCACAGAAAAGGTGTAACTACCTGTCTACCTAGTTTATTTATCAAATCATCAATCTATTTGATATATTTTGTCAAGCTTGATGTTAGGGAGTGTTGGTGAGTTTGAGGGGGGCGTAAAATATTTTGACCCCTCCTGAGGGTGGCGAAAAATATTTTTTGACTGCTATTGAGGGGGGTGTAAAACTTTTAGACCCTTCTCGATAAGGCGCGAATTGACACGACTTGCCATGAATACCCAATTTGATAAGTAGTGGGGACAATTTCTAAATATATTACTTGCAGAAGGAGAAAGTTTATACTGATAATTTTACAATGTATCAGAATGCACCATTTTCTTTCTAAAATTTCTAAATTTTTCAGGGGAATCATACATTCAACAAAATTTTATGCAGAGCTCTCAACACCCACACATCTGGCGTGAGTCTCACGCATCTGGCGTGATTCTCACACATTTGGGGGTTGTCTCACTCTCTCATGCTGAGGAGCCTGTTTCTCATGCATTTAAGACTTTGTAATTTCAGTATATAGCTATATAGTGAACCTGAGCATCCATCCTCGGTTTGATGTACCAAAATTCTCTAAAATCAACAAATGAACCTCCATATTTCTCCAAATTTCCCAAACCCCCTGGAACTGCATTTATTTCAATGCAACTCGGAAACTTTAGAAAATTCCAAGCTTCAATGAAAAGTCTCGCTCTTTGGCTCTATTTGAACAAGAGAGCTCTGTTGGATGTGTGACACCTGTCACAGATGGCTGATGCATACATGCAAACCCCTCTTTTTTTCAGTTTTCTCCGTTATTCTAAGATCTGTCAGGGTCAATCTTTGTCCACATCCCATGAGATATCATTGTACCATTGTATAACGGATACAAGGGCATCAGCCACCCTAAAAAGCAGTAAAATGCACCATTTGACGTCTCAATATTCAAAATTTTCCTGGGTGAGATACCCCCAGACCCTCCCATTTTAACCTATCAATGGCAAATCAAAGAAGAGTCTTTACTTTTAATGCCTCGATCTTTTTCGCATCCTGAATTTGCATATATCTCATGGTTTGTTCTCTCTCCCCCTAGCCTTTCCTCCCATCTCCCCTTCCCCTAACCTTTCCCCAAATCTCTCCCCTCATCTGGAGTGGGCCTAGCAAGACATACCTGACCTGGATGGCCTGACCCGGATGGCCCGACCTGAACCCACCCAGACTGCCGCCGGACAGATCCACCTGGACAGATTCACCCAGACCGGACTGACCCGGACCAGACAGATCTACTTGGACTGCCCCCAGACTCACCCTGGACGGATCCACCCTGACAGACCCGGACTAAACCGACCTGGACTGGACAGACCCGGACCAAATGGATCTGGACTGAACCTACCACAACAGACCCAGTCAAGACTTCAATGGGACCCAGACCAGACCAGACAGAATCAGATGGATCCAGACTGAACAGAACCAGACCATACAAACCCATACAAGATGGACTCAGAATTGTCCTGGGGGACATCTCCATATACCCTTAGGCTCCCTCAGCCAATAACAGTGTATTGATGATGCAGGGGTGGTAAAACCTTGGGGTCAGGTGGGATATGTGCCCCCCTGCACCATCCAGTCATACCTCACCAAAATGCACCATTTGACTTCTCAATAGTCAGAATTTTCCTGGGGGACATCTACATATACCCTTAGGCTCCCTGAGCCAAAAACAGTGTATTGATGATGCAGGGGTAGTAAAACCTTGGGGTCAGGTGGGATGTGTGCCCCCCTGCACCATGCAGTCATACCAAAATGCACCATTTGACTTCTCAATATTCAAAATGATTCTTACTCTCTATCACACAATAATCACACTAACAATAAAAAAAAAACATGCCCAAGAGTTTTAAACATCTTTCTTGGAAAGTAGTATGCACATACTTTAAATTGGCCTGGCCATTTGCTCATATATTGACCTGACAATGCATGATATTATGTCTAGATTTTCCAAATTTCCCTGGGGAACAAATCTGCAGATAGTACTTTACAGTAGAATCAAGTAACTGAAAAGCTAGGGGCACATCAATTCATGTCTCGGCAAATTTCTGGTGTCTAGTGTTCAAATTTCCATTAGGATAGCAAGATATCCATCATACGTGAAGGGGTCAGACGTTATCAGAAACCCAAACCCCCTACCTATGTAAATGGTAAAGTTTTTGATTTGCAGGTTTGGATTGCTTTGGTTACCCCCCTCCCCCAATCAAAATTTCCAAAGGCTGTGCTAAAACAGCTCATCTCTCATTCCCTATAGTTAAGAGTCATAAAGGCCCATGTGTGTCTACAGCAAGTTGGTTCAGACTTAAAAGATCCTTCAAATACAGTTTGCTTGCTTGTTTTAACCTAAGACCACAGTGATCAATCTTGTGATTTATCCAGATCCATGCAATGAGATCCCATTCTAACATTTTGTATAAAGGGTCCCTATAGTAGAATTGTAAACAGAGGATATAGGGAAACCTCAAAAACAACCAGAATGCATAAATTTAGGCTCTAGATTTGTAAAACTGTTTGGCTGGGGCAGGTGATGCCCCCAGACCACCCTATACTTCGCTTGTCCTGGCTCCTTTTCAAACAAAAGACATGAGGCTAAGTAGTGTGTGACTCGTACTGCAGCTACTGATGAAATTGGTCTTGAGAAGTGGAACCCCCTTTTCAATTTCTTCCATTCCAATAGAAAAATAATAAATTGATGATAATAACTCTGGGAAGTGATCCTTTTAGCTTATATACTTCAGTAAAACAATACAATTGAGTGTGTTATGATGCTGTACAATGTGGTGCAACACAACTTGATGTTGGTGGGGCGCAAAATATTTTTACCCCTCCTGAGGGGGGCCAAAAATGTTTTGGAACCTCTCAAAGGGGGCAGAAAATATTTTCAGGGGTCAAAACGAAAACTCACCAACCCCCCTGTTGTTAAAAAATGAATACTCCCTTATATTGAATTGCGAAAGCCTCAAATGTATACAGTGCCTGAAAATCACCATCATTTTGACACCTATAGGGATCCGGATGGATCTTCGGTGACACCACTCTCTGAATCGGTGGCGGTGTAGGCTCGGTGGCTCCCGAGAGGGTTATCAAGGGAGCCGAGGAGGAAGGCTGGGCTGCTGGTGGGTAGACGGAGGCACCGAGAGACCTACCCGGGGTGTCAGGCTTGTCCTGCACCACCTGCTCTCGGCCCAACATTGTCATAGCCGAGCTCAGACTGTCAATCCTTGGAGATAACTCTCTCAAAGGATTCGTCTGAGCTGCCAGCGTCCTGACGTCAGGGACCACTCCACCCTCGACGAGGTACCTCTGCGCTTCGCGAGAGGGCTCAGTTCGAACGGGCTTCAGGGTTCGGACGCCATGGTGCTTGTCCTTCATCCATTCCGAGAGTTGGACCCCGAAGACTCTAAAGAATTCGCGGTCGATTTCCTCCCAGCCTTCTATGATACCATCCCTCTTGGTGATATCATATTGGGCCTGTGACTCAAAGTTATTGAGACGCGTTCGGACATCGGTCAGACGAGAGTCCATCTCCATCTGAACGGTCTGGCGCGCCTCATCCCTATGAGCTGGAAGGAGCTCGTTACGGATGGCCATGTTTGTTCTATCAAACAGGCCGAACAAGTAGGCACTTGCTTCCTCGCGGAATGCCTCACCGAAATGATCGATAGCAGGGCTACCCGTCATTTGTAGGAGTCCTCTACAACGTTCCACGAACGTCCTGGGGACCCCACGTTCAACGCCATCGCCATATGCAGGCTGTGCCAACTCCCAACGCAAGGTTGCTGTCGGGGTGTCGGCGCCTGTCACGACGTTGGAGAAGGTGGCTCCTGCTGCCGAGGTCAGTGTCGCGCCTCCCACGTGGACACGCGGCGTGGCAGCTGGGGTGCTGCCCTCCGCCGCTGCAGGGGGTTTGACAGGGGGAGACGAGTTAGTGGTCACCTTGGGTTGTCGATCACGACCACTCCAGGATTCCACCGTCTTGCCTCCAGTTTCAGCACCACTGGCGCTTGGTTTGGCCGAACCGGTCGAAGCAGTCTTCGACTTTTTAGGAGCCGGGGCCGGGGCGGCTTTCGATGCCTTTTCGGGCTTCGAGGGAGCAGCCTGCGGCTTAGGCTTCTTAGGTTGTGTCGAACCGGCAGACTTTCCAGCCTCTATAGAGTGGGGCCTCTTGTTCCCACTTGTAGAGGCTGTCGGTCCTGGGTCTCGAGGACGACTGGCCTCCCGCTTCTTCCGCTGCTCTACCCTGAACTCGGGGTAGGCACCGTAGAAAGCGGGCATCAGTTCCGGTCTGATATACAGTCGCTTCGTAGACGGTGGTGCGGGGGCCATCCGCATCCAGTGTCTAGTCGGCGCGCCTGTCTTCTCATTCCGTTCACACTTTCCGACTAGCGTCTCCACTAGTTGGATAGCGCCCTCGGCGTTGTACTTATGGGGCTTCTTGTACGACTTGAGATGACGCGCCATCAAGCCCCTTCGTGAGGTCACCAAAGGAGGAGAGGTCGGGTCATCAGGGTCCTGATAACATGGAATGGTCTTTTCCACCTTAACACAACCGAACTGCGGACGGATGGCTCGATGCTCTTCCACCAAGTGTCGAGCATACCTGCCGTCTGTCGCGTATACACGAGGGGGGAACCCCTTACGCGTGCAGTTCTCGAAAGCACACTGCTGCCCTAGATTGAAGATGCGCCATGCGAACCCAATCCGCTGTCGCTCAGGCAGCGACACCCCCGACGAGTCTGAGGCATTCGTGATATTCTCGATCATCGAGACATACCAGTCAATGGCATGACTATCATCCGAATACCACTCCTCCTCGTCACTACCATCCTTCCCGACGAGACTAGGGAGTACCACTTGACCATTCTTGCGGTAGTCCTGAAGCTTGGTCAGTGGCCTGTCATCGACGTACTCAGTACGTCGCTTGGCAGTGATCGCTGACAGCCGCTTCCACTCGTCGACAGCCTTGGCCGTGTCTGGGGGAGAGGATACGGTGCTCTCCACGGCACCGGCATCGACTTCCGACGGCTCGGTTCCAGGTTCCGGGGGTCTAGTAGACTCGCTACTCCTTTCCCGGGCTGGAGCCTTCTTGGCTGCGGATTCCTTTTTGCTACTTTCCTTCTTGGGCACCTTAGGGATCTTTCAAGGTCCCCTTGGATGCCTTCGATTCAGTGGGCTTCTTGCCCTTAGAACCTGAAGGGGTAGCACTTTTCGATGGAGCAGGTGTCGACGGCTCGTTGACCTCCATTTCATCTGGGGAGGAGTCCCTCGAGGCGGCAGCAGCGGCGACTTTCAAGTCGCGCTTCTGCTGCTTAGATGCCTCTTTCCCCTTCCGGCGGAGCTCCTTCTCCCGCTCCTGGGACTCGGCCAAGGCTTTCTGTGCTTCCTCAATCTGCTTCAGAAGGGCTGCACTTTTAGCCGAGGTAGACTCGAGCTCTTGCTCGGGTCTGGTCCTCTTGGACTTCTTCTTCTTCTTCTCCTTCTGCGACTTGTGGCTCGCCGAAGAGCTGTACCCTGACTGCTCGTCGGACGAGGACCCCATGGTTCTTCCTGAACTGATGGGTTCCACTTTGAAGAGAAGACTCCGGGTCTCGAACCGTTCTCAGACAGGACGAGACGTCGAAGAGGATCTGCGCTCACGCAGGTCGTGTCCCTCGACACTAGGCAGGGGAGACCTCCTACACTCAGGTAGGAAGTCCCCGGGCGGAGCGTACCAGCTGGAATAAGCTAGGCTTAGTCCAGCTTATCTGCGTCCGACTCTTACGAGAAGGGCGCAGATGTGACCTCCGTGGTGTACGACGTGGCCTTTTATCCCTGTGGCGCACGCCTCTGATTGGAGGAAGGGCCTACGTGACCGAGGAGGGCGAACCCTATTGGTCCACAGCGCATCACGCCATGACCAAATAAGGTAATGCTCAAAAAAAAATAGAACGACTCACTCTCCCCTCACCGTCACGCTCTGGTTCTCCAGTCGCAATGTTTGCATATGCCGTTATTTCCTATGCGGTCTATGGGTTCCAACACTATTAACATGGATAATTAGGGCACCCCCCCCCTTCATCAGACTACCGGGATTAAAAAATGATTCCAATATGGATCTACCCTTCGGGCAGAATCCACCAGCCTATGCTGGGAACCCATCCTCACAGTCCAATAAAAAAATCAGAGGCCCCAAATTTCCATGTTTCCAGCGTCAGGTTGTCTCAAACTAAGAGGCAATCGCATGACTTCTCGTTGTGTAATTTTTTATTCACCGTCGGCTTCACGTCCACAGACAGATTTACTCAAGAACGGCACCCGTTATTTTAAAGCCTCATTAAAAGAACAGGTTAGTAAAGCTGCTGCTTAGTATTGTGCGAATCATCGATTACTGAGTAGGGTTTAATCTAGGACTTTTCCTGATTCTAACCTTTACTGTTGGAACGAGTGTTGAGCCTCGGGGCGGGTTACTATCACCCCCTCCTAGCCCGCCGTCCTTTGATGTGGCTGGGCCGACCGGGTTATTAACCCGTTTCCGTCGGCGTCTGCCTCCCATCACTTGTGACAGTGTGGATGTAGGAGCCAGGGTGTTTGCTCTGGGTTTCCTTTCATCCTCGACACTCGCTGACCGTTCCTTTGATGAGCCTTGGCGCTTAAGCCTCGCTCGAGTCATAGGTCCGGACTGGAGTGACTGATCTTTGACTTCAATCGAAACGTTTCGATGTGAAGTTTGTTCAGTCGTTCGCACCTTTGAGGGGGGGGTCGGGCTTCCGACATCCCTTCAAAGGTTGTTTAGATGCTTTTGACTTATCTCGTCGAGCCGGTCGACCACGGCGCCGCTTTGATGGTTTACTGGCATCCAACACCTCCACCTCGCTCAGTTTTCGAGCCTTTTGCTGTCGTTTTCGATGACCCTGCGTAGTTTGTTTTTTAGACTGAACTTCCAGTCGCGACCTTTCGATCTCTATTTCGACCTGTCCAGAAACAGATTTAGCCCTTTTCGTAGCCTTACGAGAAGGTGAATCATCATCAAGTTGTGGTTGCAACAACTCGACAGTTTGTGATAGTTCTACACCCAACCACCGGCGCACTCTATCGACATTGTTCTTTTGCAACCGTCCGCGGGATGATCGAAGTAATAATGTCGACTCAGAGAGGACAGAATCCACTACGAACGGCCCATCCCAGTTGGAGCAAGCTTCATAGCTGCCTGGGGGGTGTGGTACCTCAACACCTGTTCCCCAACTGAGTACCTTCTCTGCTTCAGCCCATAGTCATATCCAACTTTCTGGCGTTCCGCAGATTTACCTAGATTTTCTCTTACCATGCTGTAACTTTCTCTTAATCGGTCACGAAGCTGTTCCACGAAAGTGACGGAACAAGGGACTTCGAGTGGGTTCTCGATTGAGCCGAAAATCACATCCGCTGGCATGAGAATTTCTTCCCCGAAGACCATCATATTTGGACTGCATCCAGTAGAACTGTGTTCAGAGCTGTTATATGCGGACACCACATACTTCGCCTGTTCATCCCAGTCATCCATATGTTTGTCTACCAACATAGTCAGACTCTGAATCAATGTTCTATTGAACCTTTCTACCTGACCATCGCTCTGTGGCCTGTACGGATTGGTTCTCTGTTTTACAATCGTCAAATATTCACACATCTCAGAGAAGAGTCGAGACTCGAATTCTCGACCTTGGTCGGAATGCAGAAGCAACGGGACTCCAAAGGTCAAAACCCATTCGTCCACGAAGGCTTCTGCACAGGTCGCCGCTGTGTGATTTGGTAGGGGAATAGCGCGTACATACTTGGTGAAGTAATCCTGGATTACTAACATGCAAGTATTCTTGTTTGGCGTGGGTGCAAATCCCGAGATGATATCCATAGCTATCCTCCCGAATCTCACCCCGAACAACTCTTGGTGCAAAGGGGACTTACCCATGCCCTCGCCGGGCTTTACCAGGCAACAGGTAGGACAATGTCGAACCCAACGACCTATGTTCTTCCCCATTCCAGGCCAGTAATATCTCCTTTTCACTTTTTCTAGCGTTCGTTTTCGACCAAAATGTGCCGCTGTTCGGTGTCCATGGCAAAAGGAGAGTACCTCACCCCTCAGTTGGCGTGGTACAACTACTTGAATCGTGCGTCTAGCTCGACCCGCCTCGACTTTCCAACGACACAACAAGCCTTCACGGAAAGTTAATAGAGGCCATTGCCCTACTAATTTCCGTACCTCGGCGCTCTCAATTGATACATCAGGCCTAGTGGGTTTAGCCCCCTTAACTAGCCATTCAGCAACTCGTTTGATGTCGGCGTCCGCTTTCTGAGCATCAATGAGTTTATCGAGAGACCAAAATGCAACACCCACCCGGCTGTCTACTAAACTACCTACAGCTGCCAAAACAGCATTATGACTGCCGCAGTCTGTGCAATCCGACCTCTGGCATAGCCGCACAGGGATACGACTAAGACCATCGGCAGTTAGATGCTTGGCCCCACTTCGATGTTCGATCTTAGAGTTTTCGAGACCGAACTCCGAAAGGTGGGCCAGCCACCTACCCATCATCCCTTCAGCTTCTTTGAAATTCAGGAGCCATTTCAAAGACGAATGATCGGTGCGGATAGTGAAGTTACCACCATAGAGGTAGTGCCTAAACTTCCTGGTGTACACGACAACCGCCAGCAGTTTCCTTTTGGTGGTGCAGTAGTTTCATTGTGTTTTACTTAGAGTGTTGCTAGCAAACGAGATCGGGACCTCTGCTCCATCCTGCTCTTGGGATAGAACAGCCCCGATCGCGGTATTACTAGCGTCAGTGTCCAAGATAAAACGACCGTCGGGTGTGGGGAATCGAAGTACAGGTGTCTCCTTGAAACTTCGTTTTAACTCGACAAAGGCATGTTCGGCTCTCTCCGTCCACGCGAATGCCTCGTAACGACCTCTACTACCTTTAGGTTTTTGGATCACTAAGTCCTGTAAAGGACTTACGAGTTCCGCGAACCCCGGGATGAACTCTCGGTAGTAGGAACAAAAACCAATGAAGGATCGGATTTCCTTCACTGTAGTGGGCCTAACCCAAGTCATTACATCGCTAATTTTCCCCGGGTTGCCTTCTATACCCTGTTCAGACACGATTCGGCCCAGGTACTCGACTGAAGTCCTAAAAAGCTGACACTTTTTAGGTTTCAACTTCAGCCCCCATGCTCGAATCCTGTTGAAAACTTCTGCCAGATTCGCCATTGCTTCATCCGTCGTTTTGCCGAAGACGATGATATCATCGAGGTAAACCAGGCAACTCTTACCCAGCAAACCTCTCAACATCTCCTCCATCATTCGCTCGAATGTGGCGGGGGCGTTACACAAACCAAACGCCATTCGATCGAACTCATGGAGATCGAGACAACTAAACCACTTGTTTCCTCCTAGGGCATCCAAGGATTCGTCGATGCGCGGGAGAGGGTAGGCATTTTTCTTAGTCACTCCATTCAGACATCGATAATCGACGCAGAATCTCATGGTTCCATCCTTCTTCATCACCATCTGGACGGGACTGGACCAGGGACTAGTACTTGGCCTAACCACCCCTGTATCCAACATCTCCTTAAGTTGTTCATCCGCCGCAGCTTTCTTGCTGAGCGGAATCCTTCTATAAGGGACTTGGATAGGTTGTGCGTCACCCGTGTCGATGTTATGCAGACATCGATCGGTGCGCCCTAACAGCTCATCTGGGGATTTAAAGACATCCACATGCTTACGTAGTAAGGCGGACAGCTTCAGTCTTTATTTTGCTGGGTCAGGTGGGTGTCACCATATATGTCTAACAGCCAGGTAGGGAGCTCCCCCGTGGGGGTGCTCGTGATTTCTGCCGTCTCGATGTCTGCAGCTTCTTGCTCGAGACGCATCATCACGGATCCTACCTCCAGTGAAGAGAATTCACCGTTTCTGTCAGCGTACTGTATAGTACCGACCACCTGGCCCTTCTCCAGGACAATGTCTCGGTTCAGTGGATTACAGACGGGAAACACTGTTCGACGGACATTGCTGACAAGGGCAGCCTCACCAACCAACCCAAAACTTCTCAGAATTTTCAGGTCGGGTTCGACTATGCCCTGTCGGTCTCTTTCCAGACCTTCGGATTTTACCAAGACATCGCACCGATGTCTGGTAGGTATCCTAGTGGTCTGTGCTACTGAGGCTATCGATGACACTCTCTTCAGTTTACACTGATGGTGCTCTTCTACCGGCTCGGTCATGACCAATTGACCCGTCCTTGGGTTCAGGATCATACCGTATAATGCCGCGAAGTCGAGCCCCAGAATGCCATCGTCAGCCACATCGGCCACTATTGGGCTAAACACATAGTGGGTCGATGCGACCTTAAGAGGTAGAACCAGTTGACCATAGGTCCGCATTTCGGCTCCAGACACAGTGCACGCCGTTATTCCCTCGTAGAGATTATCTGACAGCACTACTAACGTTTTCGCGAGTTCCCGAGAGACAATGGTGTGGCTGGCACCAGTATCTATCAGGAAGTCTAGAGAACGCCCTCGAATCTCTGCAGACAGGTACCATCGTTTCCCCAACAAGGGGGCGGTTCCTGCTAGCATTCTCAACCCTATGTCAGTACTCAGATCGATCCCTCTCTTCTTCAGAAAAGAGAGACAGGGATCATCTGAGGGAAGCTCTGTTGCGCAGACTCTGGCCAGCTGCCGCATCAGGGCTTCTCTCCCGGCGTCGACTTTCACTTTCGATCCAGTCGAACCCTCGACCTCGGAGTTCGGGCTGCCAGCGCCCTTTTCCTTGGCCATTGAGGCTTTTTCTACACCGACATCTTCGGAACCCGACCGGTGATCAACCGGTGCTGCTGTGGTAAAGGACTGGGACGGCCCTACCAGGACCTTACCTAGTTCCCTCGAATCTACTGTCGTCCGATCAGGAGTGCCAGAGACGGAGGGGTACTCGGCTTCTCCGAGCTAGTAACAGGGACATCCCCTCCCTCGATAACCCTGAGTAAATTCTTCAATTGACTCAGCGAGAAGGTCTGTTCCTGTACCTTGGGTTTGGAGGCCTTGTTTGGTGGTTTCGATTTACCAGCGGATTTCTGACTTTTATTAGTCTTATTCAACCGAGAAGTCCACACCTGGATAGGCATCGCCGGCAAGACGTCTCAAAGCAAAGCCATAGGCTCTAATGCTTTCGTTCTTGCCCTGGCGTCTCTTCTCCATTGTGACAATGGGATCTTGGAGGCTAGAAGTCATGGCTTCTGTTACCATGTCGACCAGTCCATCCAAAGTCCCATCTCCATGCTCCTCCCATAGCCACACAGTATCAGCTGCGGGGCCATTCTGGAGTAACATGAGGAGTTGAGCTAATGCCATACTCGAGGTCCACACATTTACTCGACGGACGTGATTGAATCCGTGGTACCAACGGAGCCAATCATCCTTCCATGTAAATGGAGGGCACTTGACTGACCTAGTTTGGGCCGGTTCATGCCCGATAGAGGTATTTTCAAACATTCTGCTTGATCTCCTGACCTGATCAAGAGCGAATGTTGTACCTCTTCTAGGTATCTGATGGTCCATCCCCATGTTCCTCATAGTCGTGTCTGCACGACTATGATTCATCCCCCAAGGGTTACCGGAAATGGCCTCACTCAAATGCGAAGCCTCGAACCTGATATCCCTATATTTGGGTGGATCAACATGTTGTTGGGTCGTGGTAGGGGTCGAGAACTGCCCAATCACTCCACTTAGACCATCGGTGCGCGGCACCGAAGGAACAGGTTGGGTCCGACGTGACCTCGAATCCACTTTCGAGATGTCGTCGATTGCCCCCACCATTCTATCTATCTCTGCCTGCTGTTTTGAACGTTCCGCCTGTCTTAATTCCGACACCAGGAATTCCAGGCGGGCATGTTCGGGCTTCGAGAGATCTCGTTGCTCGCAGAGGGCAAAGAGCTGCTTGACCTCCTTCATGGCACGGTCAAGCCACTCTCTGTAGTCAGGGTTTTCGACTAGGTCCTCTTGAGTGGCAACTCTAGTAGTGCTGCATTCACTACTTTGTTGCTTCTCTCGAAGTCTAGCGGCATGCAATTTCGATTCCGTCTGCTCCTTCAGACGTTCCTCGAGTGCGAGTTCATCACAAACTTCTTTATTCACCCTGGCTTCTTCAGCCTTCCTGCGAGACGATATCTCCCGTCGGAGCTTATCGATTTCTCCACGCATGGCTCCCAGAGTATCCGAATCCTTCTGATCCTTCAGTGATTGGGCTACTAGGGATTCAGATTTCAAGGAATTAAGCTCGGCCTCGTGCCTCGCTTTTTGTTCCATTAGAATCTGATATTCCGCCAATTTGTTTGCGTGTTCGATTCGTTCCTCACAGCGATGACGCATTTCTGGCTGGTCCCTGGCTCGAGCATCCTCGTCAGCTTGCATCTGACAGAGTAACGACTCCCGTTCCTGACGTAGCTGTTTGACCTGCTTTTCATAAGCTGTTAGGTGCTCAGCTACTTCTTCAGTATGCTCGGCTGATTGTTGGTTCAACTCATGCCGCAACTCTTGCAGTTGTTCCTCCAACATAGTCTTTTCTACTTCTTGTAGTTTCAACAGCTCTCTCGACACATTCTCGGCGGCTAGTAGCAAGGCGGTCGATCTTCGCTTTTAGTGATTGACAATCCATTGCTGTCAATCAACTACGCTCGATCTCCGACTTCGTTGCAAGCAAGGACTCTTTTTCGCTAGAGAGCTGCTTGACCTTCTCTTGAAGATCAGCAAGTTCTCTATTCGCGATCTGAGTCTTGTTCGAAGCCTCTAGCGCTTGCTGCCTAAGCTGTTCCAATTTCAGCTCTATTTCTGTACTCTTCTCCTGAGCTTTCGTGGTGTTACTCGCGAGAGCATCCAACTGCTGACGACCCTGGCGCAGTTGGCGTTGCTGCTCTTGCAGCAACTCCTCGTTGAGTCCCCTGCCACTGTCCATACTTCCTTGTATCGACACGGGCGAGGGACCCTCGAAGGACCAACTGCCAAGGCCCATTGGAGTTCCCACGGGCGAGGCTGATTTTTCTACATAGGACAAACTCTGTGCCCTCAAGAAATTCTCAGCCGCCGGAGAGAGTTGAGTCGATACTCGCCAATTGAGTAGTCGGCTCCTTTGATACAGGCCCAACGGGTCAGACGATGGACCTATTATCAGAGAGTGGTTCAAACCACCACTGATTAGTGGATCGTTCCTATCCACTAACGGGCCTGTAGTCACTTGATGTTGGTGATTGGGGTCATCACCTTCATCCAAGTGACTCTGCATGTCGAACTTAAGCTCGCAGTACCTATGCGGACTAAAGTTAACAACTGGTCACAGCACCAGTGTAGTGTTCTACCCCTCGATGTTCAATCGAATCTTTCGATAAACAACGAAGAACAACTATTCAGGTTCCAGTTAAAACTTTATTGTCTAATAACACATAGGCATCAGCCGTTCTCGATCACAGTTACAGGTGGCAGAGTTTGAACTCTATAACAGGTTCGACACTAGGCCTTCTAGTGTCTACAGTTGATATTCCACATACACCTCCTCTGTGCAGCAGCACAGAGGAGTATTAGAATATGGTAGCCGGGCAGCCGCCAACCATCGCTCACGATGGTCAGTCGAGGCTAGACTGACCCTGAGGAAGGCCGTACAACGGCCTTATATACACCGGAGTCGAGGGCCACGTGACCAAGTGGTGACGTGGCGCTGGACTCCAGCGCCCCCAGGCGTCGGGTAATAGAGGTGCTCTCGATGTCGCCCACGAGGACCATGAAGGTACCTGGAAGACGACGCGGGACCACCAGTGATGGGAAGGACTACTTCCGGTGACAGGGTTCACCACAACATCTGAATGCACAAATGGCCATCCTCCTCATAAACTACCCCCCTCTCCCTATCTAATTAACTTTACAACCCCACAGGTGGGCCTCGCATTGAAATCCTTCCAACCCACACACCTCATCTTGGTTCGGCCATGCACGACTGGATCTTGATGTATACTCCATGACCTGTACCTTCTCTAGTATATACTAATCCTCTTACACTAAATGATACATGTACATACAGAAGTAATCTTGATATATAATTGATATAGGTTATTCATGACGTCTATAATCTCTGATACAGCTAAAAAGAGGAGGGAAGGCACTCCTGACTTTACAACAGGGCGAGAATTATAATTTTGAGTTTATATATATATATATATATATATATATATATATATATATATATATATATATATATATTATCACCATAACCAGTAGTATACATGTGATACATAACAGACAGTTATGAACACTAGGTTTAGGCCGTTCATCTACATCGTTGAGTGCCGCAAAAACAACGCCTGCAGTAGTACAGCACACAGAACCTGGGTAGAAGGGGAGTCAGGGGCATGGTCTATGATCTTAAATCTGTGCCTTGTTGTGGAACTTTTGATTCTAATAGGCACATGTGCAGGAAAATTAATTGTTAGATGCTCAAAACCTTATTAGAAAAAAATAATTCTAATAAGTGCACCCCACCTAAAGCTTAAAATCTTTGTTTTTACCCTAAAAATCTTGATTTCTAGACTTCATTTGAATGATTTGAGACCAGGGTGTGCTTATAGCTAAAAAGCAGGGAGGTGCACCTATTAGAGCAGATGCGCTTATTAGACGAATATGGTATATCTGATGCCCTGAGGGCACAGGGGGCACATTGGTCTACATTTGTACCCATCCTCCACTTTTCTATCTTTATTATTAGATGTGTTACTGCTCACACCCTGGAAGAATGAGCAGCTCAGAATGATAGGAAAAAATGATATATGATATAGGCACATCTGGGAGCTTCATATTCTATCTGAAAAAAGTTATTATATGTCAGACTGTAATCCCAGTAGTTATGAACCGATTTTACGTTACATAGTGTATATGCATGCCTAGATTACTAATTAACATGATAAAGTGCATCTTATCATGTCATCTTTACACCAGGATGCAATTGTTTTGTCAGAACTATGTCAGAAAATAGATTAGCATTGTAATCTGCCCCCAACTGTACATTTATAATGGTTATTTTAATCTTATAAGCAATTTACCTGCACTGCTCAGGGCAGTTGAACAGCCCTCATATAGTGACCTACACTGGTACTGTGGTGTAGGGGACTTTGTGTTCTACCTGACCACTTTCTGGCCGCAGTTTGTCTGGATTATTTTTCACAGAAAACTCCTCACTTTACCTCACATTTCCCTTTTTTAATTCAGTTTATTGATACTGAAGGCGCAAGGTATTGGTCCTATGGTCCTCTTTTCACTTGGCTCCAGTTAGGGCCTTTGTTTGACAATATTTCAATTATCAAGTGAGAGAAGCATGATGCTTGTTTGGCTTCTCAGCTTGAACCTTTAGTATCTACAGATCATTAGGGTATGTGAGGGTAACATAATCATGCATATAGAAAATCTCAGTACATAAGATCAATGGTTGAGAGGGGAGGATAAAAAAAAGACTAGTGGTAATGTTCACAATCTTTGATGTAATATAATATGTTCCTGAACTGACTAGTTATTTTATCCAAGAGTTACAACTTTAGGCAATCAACAATTATTGACTAAGAGAATACAATGTACCAATACCGAGAATGTTATTCATAGTTGAGCCTTTTTTTCTGCCAGCATCTTTCTTTGATCAATACAATGGATCTCTTATCAGGAGGTAACTTGTTCCAAGCCACCTCCACCTTATACTCCACACTTCTATTTGCAATCGCCTTATTAGCATGAGCATATTTTAGCAGGGGGCCGTTGTTCCACCTAGTAGCTCTAGCGATGGGTTGCCAGTTTTCTAAGTTTGCACATTTTTTATGACCAAACTGTAGTAGTGAAGATGTCTCCTGTCACTAAGGTAATCTACTTTTGCTAGTCTGTGTATAGTAGCAGTTGATGTCAATGGGGGTAACTTCAAGCAAATCTTTAGAGCTCTGTTTTGGAGTCTTTGCAGTTTGAGTAGGGGAGCTTTAATGCTACCATCATGAAAAATGTCACCATAGTCAAAAAATGGAAGAATCTTGGTTTTGTATATCCCTAGGGCTTGTTCTGTACTTGTGTACTTTCTTATTCTTGCCAACATAAAAGTTTGATATCCAAGCTTAACTTCTTCAAAGTATAGCAAAGTATAGCAGTATGGCTTTACTTTCTTTAATGACTCTTTTGTACCACATTACCTTTGTTTTCTTTGTATTAATCGTGAGGTGATTAAACTGGGTCCATGTTACAAGTTTTTGTATGTTAGTCTGTAGTCTTTCCGCTGCAATATCTGGGGAATTATCGGATACATACATGACAGCATCATCTGCATAAAGACTAACTTGACAATTGAGCTCGTTATCAATATCATTAATGAAGGCTTCCCACTGGGCACATCAACATTGATTCAGTGTTGAAACAACGTTTGCAATGTTTGCATATCAACAGTTGATATAGGCTTGAAATATAGTTGAATTTGAAAGTTGAAACAACATAATCAAAATCAACTGTGATTCAACATCTAACCATCAGCGCTGATTCAACGTTTGTATTTCTATGTTGATTCAACGTTGACACAACATTGATATGATGTTGAAAAAAGGTTGATATTTGTTAGGGCATTCTTTGTTGACATGTCAATGTTGAATCAACATTGAATCAACATTGAAATCAATATTGTTGATTCAACATTGACAAATCAATGTTGAGTCAACATTGAATTGAGAACAATATTTCAACATTGATATGTCAACTGTTGATTGGATGTTGAAATGGTGTTGGTTGACAACATTGAAATAGAATCATTGAAAAGGTGTTGAAGACAGGTTGATCAACATCATCAACACAATATCAGCAGGTTGTCAACGTTGATGCAACGTTCTGTGCCTACTGGGTTAGAATAATAATGGACCCAAGATGGAGCCCTGAGGGACCCCACAGTTGACATTCTGTTGCATTGATCTGAGATTGTTTGCACAAGTGGATTGTTTCCTATTGTCTAAGTATGATTCTAACCAGGTGATAACTTTTAAATTTACCCCCATATACAGTCAATCATATTCTATGATTGACTGTATCAAACGCCTATGTTAGGTCAACAAAACTTGCTATTGTCACCTTGTGATTGTCAATATCCCTTAGTATGTTATCAGTAAAAGTTGTAATAGTAGATGTAGTTGAATGTTTTTTCCTGAACCCTCCCTGAGCTTCGTTTAAAATGTCACTTTCTTTCTTCCAAGTATGTAGACATTCTTGTATGTGCAATATGCTCAATGATTTTACTGGGGAGGAGCAATAAGGATATTGGTCTGTAATTGTTTGGATTACTAAGATCACCTGTCTTTGGAAGTGGTATAATGGTGGCAATTTTCCATTTATCAGGGAATTCCTTTGCTACAAATGATAGGTTAATTAAGTATGTCAGTTAGGGGAATAAGGCAAGAAAAGCTTCCTTTAAGATTCTTGAGGAAAGATTGTCAACTGATGATGCCTTATTTACATTTATCTTGTCACCAATTGAACATACTTCATCATCAGTGGCAATTATTTCACCCATATTTGAAACAGGGAGGGGGTCCTGGAGGAAATCTGCTTCCTGGACTTCATTGAAATGTCTGGCAAGCTTATGACCTATCTCTGCAAAGTATTTGTTGATGATTTCAGATGATTTCCCTTGATAGCTCAATGATTATAAGAGATATAAACATTGGGTTTGCTGCACTGTTCATCAGACATATTAACCTTTCTATTAAGGGAGTTGGCTGTGGTGTGGGACAATAATTTCTTTTAGCGGGTAAACACCCTACTAAGTTGAAAGTTAAAGGATAACTAGGTCATGGAAGGACCTGATGTAGAAAATGTAATATAATTGTTAACTTAAGCAAAACTACAGCCATCACTTTATATGTAGACAAAACATATATAAAAGGTCAGGAACTTTATGTTCCATATAAACAGGCAAAATGTTGTACATTGCATAGACCTTGTATGACATAACAGTGTTATTTCAATGACTGTAGGGGTAATGTACCCCCCCCCCCCTTTTTTTTTCCTTAAGGGAAAATAGTTTACAGCTATCTTGCTGTAAAAGCCTCAGCACTCATCGTCCCTGTAACTGTCTTAGAGGCTGAAAGTCACCAGTTCTTTCCGAGTGTATAGGATATAAACTGATACACAACGTAACCTAAGCTAATACTTGGATATAAGTGACTAAATAGACTTATGTAGATATTTCTATCCTATAATAAATTCATCTGCAGAACAAGTGTATGAGTGTTTATGCATCATAGATCCAGCAGAAAGGGGAATAAAGTCTGTAGGCTGCAGGACAGGTGGTACATACAAGGGTCTGTTATAGAACCGAGCAAAGGTGGTTTCATTAGACCATCCTGCTAGTTTGAGAATCTCATGCACCGGGACTTGTTTCCTTGCTGCAGCTGATGTCAATGCATGGTGAGCAGAGTAAGCTGTATACTGCTCCGCTACTCCAGCATCCTTCAGCACTGATTTTAATTGTTTGGATATTGTCTTTGCACTAGCCCTGCAGGTGGCAGTTTCACTGTTGAAAAGACAAACGGCATGGCAGATTGTGACCTTTGGTCAGCAATGTATGCTCTAAGATGGGAATATACACACAACCTTTCGTCTACTCTTCTTTGAAAGTACATAATCAGCGGCTTGTCAGTTGGATTGTTAGTTTTTGTGTGAAGTGAGTATATGATCTTGACTGAATTATCGGTCCACTCACAGTCTCCTCTTAGCATAAGGTGCAGTGCTTGCAGTCTTTGTCTAGTGGCTGGTAACACCAGTAACATAGTACGTCTGGTAAGCTTCTCATAGTCTAGTCCCTGTATGTATCACCAGTTCTGCATTGTTAATAATGCTGGCTGTAGGTCCCAAACAAATTCCATTGACTTTGTTGGGGGTTTCTCTCCCTTTGACAAACCTCGGCTCTTCTCCAGCTGGTTTCCCGTTAAAGGTTATAAAACATGATAGAAACGACCTGGACATATTGATGGCACTGTGACCTACCCCTGTATCAAGATCACTGAGGAACTATATGCAGTCCCTGACTGATGGTTGTGTGGGGTGCCCTTCCCTTAGACTTGTGAATGCCATCCATCACTTTGCACATCCCTCATAGACCGCTGCAGTATTAGGGCTCCATGCCATGGCCAATACCTTCCATGCAGTAAACGAGTAGCCCAGCAGATCACACTATATGGTTTTCATATAGGGATAATCATTAGGTATAACTTACCTGCTAATGGGAATTTTGTTGGTGGGGTCCCCTGGCCACAACAGGGTCGAAGAGGTAATGGAGAATATTAATATGCAGTTCTTGTAACTTAATGGGTCATTCTTCCCCATACTCAAAATTGCCTTGTTGCCAATTGCCAATAGCAACCCCACCCTCTTTTAGAAGAGTCTGTGTAGATTGACACCTGTTGGTGGATTTCTGCATCAACCGTGTCATTTAGGTACATGGTTACGTCATAGTTACTCAATAACTTGGTGAGAGCCCAATATTTTACTCTGGAGGAGTTTGATGTGGACCTTAGCCCTGTCATTTCCAGGTTCAGTGGTTGCCAGTTTTCCTATGACTGCTGCAAACTGTCTGATTGACAGCCTCCTGACTTTCAGGATGTCACGTGCCATTGCCATCAATATTGTCACTTTCTTGGGTGGTATGTGTAATGTCAGTGGTGAAACCCAGGTATTCAATGGACTGTGCCGGGTCAAGACTAATTTTCTGAAGTTAATTGTGAAGCCTGCTTCTTGTAGGATTCTGAGAGTGTGTTTTACAGATTGTTCCATTAATTCTGGAGTGTCTCAAAAAAAAAGTGTGTCATCAATGTAAAATACCAAGTTTACCCCATAGTGTACTCTCAGATGTGAAAGCAGTGCCTTCATGATATACATGTAAACAGTCTTGGCCCTGGTGAGTATCCATTTGGTAGGCATGTATACCTATACCGTTTACCATGGAACTGGAATTGCAAGAAATCCCTGTCCCTTTCTTTAATGGGTAGGGTGAAGTAGGCTGACGTAATATCTACAGAACTCATAAAGGAGTGTTGAGGCAAAATATGCATGATAGACACATTTTGAAGTGTTTGTAGACTGTGAACTCATTTATTATCATAGGTGCCATCTGTTTTAGGTCTTAAAAACATGTGTGAGACAAAAGCCCTTGCATTATGTTCTGCAGGCTCTATGATGCTTTTACTCAACATATCCTGTATTTGTGTATCCAACTGAGCATCTTTAACTGGGTAAATAGATCCTGAGTCTGGGATCTCTGACTGTACAGGTATAGTGTGTAGAGCTATGGTTAAGCCCTTCATCATATCCAGCACCTATCTGTCTTTGGTGAATGTATGCGGTTTGTTAGCCTGCCTACCCAAACCACCTGCTGAAAAGGTGTGACGCCCCCTGGTGGTGGCTGTGGTCCTGATTGTAGTTGGGACGACCCGCTGTGTGTTTGCGACTGGGCCCACTCTTGTTGCGGCGGCTGCTGGCCTGGCCGCCCCTGTAGTTTATCTGGCGGCGGTTCCATGATCTGGGGGCAGCCACTACATCATGTAGGGCTTCTTCCTCTTTCTGTCTAACCACAATCTGCTCCCTGGCATCTTCTCCCAGCAGATATTTAAAGCCTTTGTGGTTTTCTGGTTTCTGTGCTACCTCTAGCCCCACACCCTTTAAGCCTGCATACACATTATTGCACCTAATGTCATTGGTTTTCCATGAGGACTTGGCTATCAGTTTCAGAGAATCAGATATGCTTGTGACCATTTGTTTGGGATTAACTGTTTTGCTGCTGCCCAGGTGGTCCAGTGCATCTACTAAAGGTCTGGCTGCAAATTGTAAGCACCACTACAGGGACTTGAAGGTGTCATCCCTCTATACCACAGCTCCCCCGTTTCTTTTAACAAGTTTCCTAGATACATCCTCATTGAGCCTTGTTTTATAGAGAACCTCTAGGTTGGAGGGTCTAGGGTAGGTTTTGTATCGTGTTTTTAGTTGATCCTTAGTGGCTAGATTCAGGTAAATGGCGTCCACCAATTCTTTCACCTTCACTGATGTTTTGTTAGTTTCAGCATCTTGCGGTTCTGTGAATGGCAGCTCTACTGCGGCTAGAAGGCAGTCAAATTGCTGTGGTCCATATACAGGTAGTGGATTTTCCTGCTGCTGATCACCCTGCAATCCTCTCAGTGCTGGGTAGTTGTACTGGTCTGGTTGGCGCTGTTGTTGTACTACTGTATTTGCAACATGGGGCACTGCCGGGCGCTCATCAATACGCGCTGCATTCGCGGCCACCCAAGAGGCTGTCACATCCTGCCGCGCGGGATGACGCTGGGTAGGCGTTGACTGTATGGCATGACCAAAATTTGTGGGAGGGTCATCTCCCCTGGTGGGGGGTCTATGATCTCGTCTAAGTGCAGGTCTAGTTATGGATCTGTTTGATTCAGATCTGTTGTCAGAATACCACCCTGAGCTCTCAGATTCCTGGGAATAAATCACTGTGCTTTGACTCATAGCACTATGATCACAGTATTGGCTGGTGCCCGTCGGCACAGTGTGATCTGCTCGCCTAAAACCCCGTCGAGCAATTTGGAACACCTGCTCCACCTCGCGGTCCTAAAGTTGTTGATCTGCAGCCCTCCAAGTCCATTAGGGCGTGTTCAGGTTGGTCGGCATACAGGGGTATGGCCAGTGGCGGTTCACTCCTGCCCCTCCTGTGCCTAGGCTGGTGATCTCTGTCTTGACAATGTACCGTTCTAGGGTCTGAGGTCGGGCTGGTGAAAGTGTAATTGTCATATAGACCACCTTGTTGGGACGGCCCATTCTGTACCGTTACCGGTATCAGCCGTCTAGGTTTCAGTCTCTTGGCAGAGTGACTGGGCATGTCTGCCTTCCTCTTCATTGGTGCCAGTGGGGCATTGTGCTGTGGAGACCTATGCACAATTGGTGTAGGTTGATAGACCAATCCTGATGAGCTGCTTTCATTCACTGCACTTGAGGTAGAGGGATTATTTGTGTGGCCCATTCATATCAGGTCTAGTATTGGCCCATTCATATCAGGTCTAGTAGGCAAGTACTTTGTGATCAGGTGATGAACAGTAGGTCCTAGCTGGAGACTGCCCATCTTGGGTAGAACCATCATCATAATGTGTATCACCCGGCGAGAAAAGGTCTCTGACGGTGCTTGGGGCATCCCTGGGGGCGCACCCCTCCACCTGTGCTAGTTGTATGGCTTCATTCAGAATGTCGCCCCTAGGAGGTGTGGAGGGCGATACTGGTCTCAGGTCTCATGTCTGTCGCGAGCTGCTCAGCAGTGTGTTGACAACAGACACCTGTTGCTACTTAAGTAGCCCCCTGGGGTCAAGCCCTCAGGCCTGGGGTGAAATGGATTCAGCCAATTAGAATGCTGATGAGATTCAATTAGGGCGTGGTCACACAGTAGGCCCTTCTGTGATTGACAGGTCTGTGTTGGCACCCCCCATGCGGCGTGTCAATTAATAGACACCTTACTTACCTCATTGCATGGGGACACCTTCACTTGTCACCACTTGGGACACTGTGACTTATCTGTCTCAAGAATCCGACATATGGTGAACGCTGCCACCTGGTGGCAGGTCATGACGCATCCCCCTTCTGGGAGCAACCGAGCTGCTCATGGTACCCCATGTGTTGCTCAGGCGCGTGGCCAGGTATCCCCGGCCCCCTGCTGGGAGCGTCTGTGTCTGGTCCTGCCAGCTTGCCCGTGCCCCGGCATCTTGATAAGCTCAGCGTGCTCTCGTCGAGATGTCCGTCTCCAACGAGAGAACTGGTTCAAGTGACGATAAGCTCACCTTACCTGATCTGCCTCTGTAAGCCTACCCACAAAGTCAGTGGTCAATGACAGATAACTAATGGTAATAATATGATAGGCCATCCTTGTCACTTTAAATGTCTCCACCCTTAAGATTAATAGTCCTAGGTGTGGGAGGGTGGGAGAATAACCTGACCTGACTGGGTTGTTTAAACTGGGAGTAGAAAAGGCGCGCTGTCCCCCAGAATGAGAACATAAAAAAACAACAGTTTTTTCAGTACATGTTTTAACGTTTTTTTACATTGAAAAAAAAACAATGTTTGGCAAACTTATGGAACCAAATAATAACGTTTCAACGTTAAAAACACATGTTTTTTTTTTGCCGTATGGGAAGGCTAATTAACCCGGAAGACCTAGGCTTCGGTTACAGTGAGACCTTGATAATCCGGCCTACCCTGTTCCAGACAAATATTGAACGGATCTTAAAAGTACTGGATTATCAAAGAATAGTACAATAGATTTGTATTTGAATGTCCCAGTCTCAGCCTGGCCGGATCCCGTGTATGTCGGATAATCAAGGGCCGAATTATCAAGGTCTCACTGTAAAACATTATGAAAACATTTTCGAACATAAGAAAAAAAAACAAAAAAAAACGTTTCCGACGTTTTTATGATGTTGGGAAATGTTAGGATCATTTCAAAAAGGCATTACAATGTTTCTTAGTTACATAAATTTTTCCTCTTTAACCAAAGAAAGTCATTCTTTAGAATGTCAAACGACGTTTTTGAGAAATCACTGTGACATTTAAGTTGTTACAAACTGGTCCCACCTTGACCTCTACCGTTAGTCGTCACTGGCTTGCAGGGATTTTGGAATAAAGCAGTTTTGCCCATTGGTTGCTCAAAGAGTTCCATGATTGAGGGAGTAAGTTACTTTTTGTTTTTCATTATTTCTTTTTTGAGGAAAAAACAACCTGGAGGTATTTTGTCTTGCCAAATCAATCCAGGCCTGCAGAGTGATAAAATCTGGTCTCAGGGGAAATCTCAGGGGAAAACTTTTGTGTAGTCTGCATGTATAATGATAGTGGAGATATATGTTACAGCCGACGTCTGCCAGTTCAGTATTATTGCCACATACATCATTCACCTTACTCTAAACTGAAGGGCTGATTTGAAGCGGCCAATTACTATAACTTTGGAACTGAATGTCTATGTAGGGGAGGAGGGGGCTAAAAGTCACAGGGGAAAGTTGACACAGAGCAGTTCCCCTGAGGGAATCCCCAAAATGAGGTCATCAGTCTTTCAGATAATTCAAATGTCCAACTCAGAAAGCATGTCAGCTTAATCTGAAATATACAACACTCCTTTACCATCCTAAAAATGTGTTTTTCTCTTGAACAAGATTTTACCTCAAGACTGAAAAAGGTGTGAGAGCGTTAATTTTGATCACTTCAAGAAGCTATATTTATGATTGTCTTCAGAAACATGTTTGCCATGCATTTGTTTAGAATTTAGAATTATTTTCCACATATTTTTGGGATGACATGATCTAGCTTACCCAAAAATAGGCTGGGGCTTGTTATCACAGCAGCTGGGGCATATTGTCACAATAGCCTGATGAATAGCATTTTTGATAGATGTGGATTTTATATGACAAAGACCAATGATATCTACAGAATATATTTCATTCTCAATACTATTAAAATTTTACTTGACATAAGCAAGGTTTCATATTACCAGTGATGCTCCTATCTGTAGGTTGAATGATGTTTTTAAGGTTTTGGGATTTCATGAAGTTTGATCATGTTTGCAGGATAGTCAATGGTACTTCTGTGCTTCAATACAGTTTGAAAGAACATTATTTCATGACTGCCTGTGAAATAGTCATTAAAACAAATTCAAACATGTTAATTTTTGCATGACACTCTCCATGACAATTTACCCCAGGCTGGGGCAAGTTGTCACAACTTATTTGTTTAAAAAAAAAATCAAAATCAAAAAACTTTCAGTTCTAATCCAAAGATTTAACTTCCAAAAAATCAAGTAAGTTCAGTCAGATCTTTTGGTGTAGAGCAAAGGAATCTGTGCGATTTTTCAACAGCTTTATAGACCAAAGGACAGTTTTTGTGTCAACTAGCTCCCCACCCCTTACATGCACTCACTTAGGGAGTGATCATTTTGTAACAACGGGGGGGGGGGGTTGGTGGGTTTGCGAAGGGGTAACATTATTTCGACCCCCATAAGGGACAAAAATCGCACGCGAACGTCCCCTTTTAGCCTATAGTCCCCTTTGACCCCCCATCACATCAGAGGTGTTGAAAAAATTGTGACCCCCACAGTCAAGGGGTTGAAAAGGTTGTGACCCCCCCCTCAAACCCACCAGCCCCCCCTGTTGTTCAAAAATGATCACTCCCTTAGTCCACAGGCATCAGGGTATACCCTATTTGTTCTATTTGTGGTATGCACCCAGTAGACCAGTAGTCATCCTTTCTTTATAGGATGACCTACTTTTCTAGTGAGTGACCCAGGGGCGGATTCAAGGGGGGGGGGCGGACGCGGCGGACGCCCCCTCCCCCTTTTGGGATGACAAGGGCACTTTGGAATTCAGTGAACTCTCAGCTACATGCCAGTTTCACGGTTTTTAAATCGGACTATTATTAAGGATTCTACAGCTTAAAACATAAAAGAAAGTAAGATTACAATGGGCAGGGTACATGATACAGGGGGCATGGACAGGGAATGTGGGTCTGGGGATGCGACAGGGCATGGCATGGAATGTGAGCTTCATGGCTGAGGCAGGATATAGTTCATGATAGTGGGGCGTGGACAGGGTATGGTACATGATAGTGGGGGCATGGACAAGGCAAGGTACATGATACTGGGGGCATGGACAGGGCATGGTATATATTTATGATAGTGAGGGCGTGGACAGGGTCTGGTACATGATCGTGGGGGCGTGGACAAGGCATGGGACATGATACGGGGGTGTGGACAGTGTCTGTGAGTCTGGGGGCGTGAACAGGGTGTGGTACATGATACTGGGGGCATAGATACATGACACTGGGTGCTGAGAGCGTATGCATACCTGAAAACCAGTTTTTTAAAGATCCACCACAGGATTAATCCAGAGGCAATGAGATCTCATTTTATCATGTATATGGGGGTTAGTAAAAAAGTATTTAAACAGAGGGTACCAGACATCCCTAAAATCTGCCAGAAGTGTGCATACATTTGGTCTCTAGATTTGCAGTTTCCTAATCCTGGGGTGTATACCCTGCAGACCTCCCTAAACTTACACTGTCCAACCTCCTTTTCAAACAGAAGAGTAGGATTTACAGGTGTAGTTCCATGTACCCTGTCCATGCCCCCGGTATCATGCTTGCAGACCGTAGGCCTATGGGTATACATGGTACATGATACTGGGGGCATGGACAGTGTATATTCTGGGGTATGAGATAGGGTATGGTACATGGTACTGGGGCATAGATTGGGTAGGCCTATATGTGAGCCTGGGGCTGAGACAGCTATTATGGTACATCACACTGAGGGTTGGGGCAGGGTATAGTACATGATACTGAGGGCTATGACAGGGTATGTGATGCTGGGGGCTGGGGCAGGGTATGGCACCCCCTTGTTGCATGTAAGTAGTGGAAGGGGTCAAGCAAAAAGAGAGGATTGAAAGATTGGAAATAAGTGCCCCTACAGGATAATCAGGGAGGGATTTCTAGGGGCATGCCCCACAGGATATTTTTGAAACCTAGAAGGGAAAAACCTTACTTATAGCTGTAGATAACTTAGTGAGGAGAGCCCTCAGAATCCACCACAGTGCAATTTTCTCCCTCTATAATATTTCAAAATATTCTAGGGGGCATGCCTTCACAGGGCATTTTGGAAATCTAGAGGGAAAAAAGCTTTACTTATTGCTGTAGATAACTTAGTGAGGAGAGCCCTCAAAATCCACCACAATGCACTCCCCCCCCCCTATATTTCAAAATTTTCTGGGGGGCATGCCCCCACAGGACATTTTAGAAATCGAGAGGGGGGAAGCCTTACTTATAGCTGTAGATAACTATTCAGGAGAGCCCCCAGAATCCAGCAGAATGCACTATTTCCCCCTCAAGATTTCCAAATTGTCCTGGACAGGGGTGTCCCCCTGTGTCCCCTACCCCTGGATGTCCAGGGCCCAAATCACGCCCCCCCCCTTCCTGAAAATCCTGGATCCGCCCCTCTAGTCATGCCCATGAAAAGATTACCCCCCGCTTCACTATCAATTGCCCAGGATATGGCTGCTACCCACAGGGGGGGCACATCTATTTTGGGAAACATGGGATGGAAATAGTTAACCCTTCAAGGGCCGCTGATGCATTAATGCATCTTGCCCATTGGTTGTCATTTTGCACCACTGAACTGCTGACGAGACTACGGCCTCGCAGGTGACAGCCTGACAACCACACGTGAAGAAACAGGCTGAAATGACAAATCATCGTTGAACTCTGTCTATTTATCATTGATTTCCATGAGGGAAAGGAATGAAAAGGGCATGTATGGTCCATCTGTGGGCAATGGATGCGGTCCTTTAGACATACATCCAAACAACCAAAATAAAATATAGCAAGGTAGATTAGGATATAAAGTTATCATATATAACTGTTCTTGTTTGAATTTGAGTGGAAAGTCAGGAAACTTAGAGAGCGGCCACTACTCGATTGTAACCAGTGGTGGATAGTGGTAACTGAGGAAAGTGAATTGCCAAAGTACTACACGATTTTACCTGAGGGGATTAAGTGAATATTCAGAGTATACATCGTGAGCCTCCATTATTATGTAAGAGGGTCGCCGGTGTCAGTAAATGAGGATAATCCTTAATTCATATCTTAATTACTATGAACATTGAAGCCGACCAATCGCTGGCCTGCCGTATTGGTTAAGTTGTGGAACCACCCACCCTAGTGTGATATATAATATTATATGAGTTTTAGCCACTACTTGATTGTAACCAAGTTCCCCCCCCCCAATGAAAATAATAATTTTCACCTACGACCATAGGCCTTTTGTCCAATGGTGGAGGGTCTTGCCAAAAAGGAAACGAGAATGAAAAATTGAAACGGGGACATTGTGTATTGCCAAAGGATTTTCCACAAACTCGTTTAGGTGAAACGTGCACATTTTTTACAACTCAAAAAGTGTTTTTCATACATTCTAGTGTAAAACTATTTGTCAAAGTTTTGAAAACGAGCTAGACCATCCACGTTTTCTTCAGTCACTACATGAAAATATTTAAGAGGTGCTTCCTCGTTATCTTTTGGCAAAACCCTCCAGCCAGTTTAATGTTTGAATGGACCTTAATGCAAGGGTTAAAGGGTTAGGGGGTCACCCTCGGTTAGGTTATATCTTTTGGCTTTGTCCCTTGAAAAAGGCCCTAAATTTACAGTATTTGGCCCCTTATTTAGGGTACTAAATCTGGGGTGTTGTTCGCACATAGAAAGTACAGAAAAGATAGGGAATGCCCTCCGCCCAGGTGGCTACCCAGAATCCGACTCTCACATAGGTAAGAGAGGTACATCAGCTGTTGATCTATTTACAGTGAAACTTGGTTACAACAAACTTCCTTATAACGAAATTTGGTTACAACAAACAAAAATGTCTGATCACAAACCTTTCCTATACATTTCTATATTAATAAAACTTGGTTATAACGAAGTGCCATTGACATGAACTTGTTTATAACGAAGTGGTTTTAACTCCCAAGAGTTGGAAAAGTGTGGAACGCTTTTTTGATGTGTTGAAGGGTGGGTATAGATGCCCCATCATACACCTTACAGTTCCAAGATCTCCCCTGTCCATACACACGTTCAGAACATTGGTAGTAGGGGGGGGGGGTAGTGACAGGGTGCAGATGCCCCATTACACACCTTTACACCTCTCAGATCTCCCCTGCCCATGCATACGTTCAGAGACGTGGAGGGGGGGCAGGGTGCAGATGCCCCATCACATACCGTTACACTTCTCAAATCTCCCCAGCACAAGTTCAGAGGAGGTGGGGGGGGGGCGTGAAGAAGTCCCATCACACAACCTTACACCTCTCAGATGTACCCTGCCCACACGCAAGTTCAGAGCATTAGAAAGGGTGGGGGTGCAGATGCCCTACCACACAAAATTACACAGGCTTTTGAAGAAAATTTAATGTCTAAGAAGATAATTGAAGTGGGCGCCATAGAGGGGTCCAGAGATGCGGGCTGACAAGCCACGCCCCCCCCCCCATTGACTATGAGGGGGACAGAGGTGCGACCTGAATGCCTGTCTCCCTCCCAACATAGACTTTGAGGGGACCAGAGGTGCGACCTGAGAAGTCCTCTACCTGCCCTGGTGTCCCTCATATCCCCCCTCCCCCCGTCCTAAGGGAGTGGTCATTATTTATCAACAGGGGGGGTGGTGGGTTTTCGCGCAGATGCGCGGAAATTTTTTACCCCCCCCTCGACGGCAGTCAAAATTTTTTGCGCCCCCCAGAGCCAGAGCCGCAGAGAGTTTTCGCGCCCCTCTTTGATCTATAGTAGCACGCTGGCTTTTTTGCTAAAAAGAGGGTGATTTTTTTAGCCCCTCGCCAGGCCCCTCGTCTATAGACTTTGAGGGAACCAGAGGTCAGCAGGGGAGGGGGGGTCTGGAGAATCATTAAACATTGATTGTGCTAAACTTGGTTACAACGAAATTTGGTTACAACGAATTTTTTGAGCCTGTAACAGCAGGTTCGTTATAACCAAGTTTTACTGTATTATTAGCATCCAAAGCCCTGTACAACACGCCTCAATTACCTGTGATATAATTAGAACTCGTTCTCTAGTATATTCTTATATGGTCACTCCTCTTTCTATATATATAAATACAAAAATAAACCAAGGATAGGGCTAAACGGGTATAGCTGCAGACAGTCAACGTGTCAGGTGGAGGCAAGTGCGTATGGATATATCATATAGGTTTGTGCATTCTATTGTCCATGCTTTCAGTATTTGTGTGTTCTGTCATAATACATCTTTATTATTGAAATCTGCATGCTCTAGGGTGTTCAGTCTTCGCTCACACGGCACAGACATTCAGCTATTTTCCTCTCTCCTCTGACTTATCTTCCAGTTATGGGCATTTACTTTCAATATACAATATATGCTTGGAGCTTGTTTCAATAGTCTCTACGACAGGGCACCCTCAAATCGTAGTGGGGCGATAAAGGATGACACCATAGCAGTGATTATACCACGGTTATCACATTTCAGAACGATTTCGGGTGCCCAAACTGGATAATCTACCGTAATCTCCCGCGTATAAGGCGCACCCCGCCTATAAGGCGCACCTAGAGTTTAGAGATTTGACCAGAAAAATAAAAAATTCATAACTTTTGTTCTACTGAATGGATTTTGAAAATTCAAAAACCTATGTGTTGCATGGACCCCCCAGACCCCCCCCCCCTTGGACCCCATATTCAGTTGATGAGGTTATGGGAGTGTAAGATATCAAAATGAAGGTCTTGATCTCCCCCTTGCGGATCCAGGAAGAACTAAAACCTCTCGTATAAGACGCGCCTTATACGTAGGAGATTACGGTAAGTGCTTTTATCACAGGATAGAGGTATTGAGAGTTATCACTTGAATATTGAAAGTTTTCTTTCTCTATAGTGTTCTTACATGTGACAGTAGCTATGGCATTGCTTTGGTAGTGGTTCATACTGAAAAAGCTCAGCATGGGTCGGGATCAATCCAGGACCTTATTTCAATAGTTTCCATGACTGGACACCCTCAAATCATAGTGGGAGGTATAAGAAATGACTCCATACCAGTGACTACATAGTGAGAGTACAGGCCTCAAAATAGGAGCTGCCATTTATCCAAATGCTGACCCAATACACACCACTATGAAGTGATAGCACCCACCTCCCATATAGTCTGACTTGCACTCAACTATTAGAGAGGGACTAGGACTGCAGTACTCCATGCTATATATAGTAAGGTCCATGAGCCTAGGGTATGTAGGGTAGATTCACTCATTTCCTACCACATACCTATAGTCATCCCCTTTCAGCAGCGCACTGCTATTAATACAATCATTTAAAATTTCAATCTAAAATGACATCAATCTACCGCAGGTGAGTCATCAATATACCTTAGCCTTTTACGTAGCCCACACCCCCTCCTTTTATCAAGGAATATTATTACTGCTTTATCACCGCTATCATTTCTAAATCTCTTGGACTATTGTGTGGTTACCCTTAAGTAAATCTTAGTTGACTTCAGGTGCAAATCAGTTGATAGTAGAAGTTTGATGTTATCAGTTAAAATCCACAACAGATGGTAATATAACACATTCACACATCATTGTATATTCAGATAATGGCCTGTACTCTTTTGATGTGTTATGTTTATCTTTTGAAATGTTATTGGGACAAGTACAGATTGAAAAATTCAGTTTTAGACTTTAGTTACAAAATGCTGGACAGACAGGCTTGGCTCTTGGTGAATCTACCCTATATGATTTCACTGGAAAGAGCACAGATAGGGTACTTTTGGGCAGAGGAGTCCACACAGCAGCAGCTATGACTACCCACTATATATTCACACACAGGGTTGTGATACCAGTGCCCCTTATTAATGAAGTCCCTGCTGTGGTGGCCATTTAACCAGCAGGCAGTATGATCACCCAGTAATGTAGCCAGCTATGTAGTCACTATAGCCAAAATCCTAAGATCACCTGGTAAGATCTCAAGTCGTAGGGGCCTCAACCTGTCGTAGAAACTATTGAAACAAGGTCCAGGGATCTTCTAATCCAAAGTGTTTCATGCTAACCATTAGGCCACGGGGCTGGACAATGGTGCTGGGTTAGATGAGTCTTATGTCTGGGACCCTATGGATTTTATTTATTCAACTACTGACTCAATACTAATGCAATATAGCATAAATATGGCAGCCCAAGGTTTGGATATCGAGGAATATTCCACGAGCTCAATATCCAACCATGGGCTGCCATATTTATGCCATAATGCATTTATACCACCTTTTCCTCCATAATAACATTAATTTCCTACCTGATATCCCCAGAATAAATACAGCAGAAGACATTTTGTAAGTGCCACCGATCCTCCCTGTTTTGCTCTGTGCAAAGCCATTGTTATTGTTCCTCGCCGGTAGCGGTACTGCTGTGTTTACACCCAGTTTTTGTATTGAATCCAACCATGACATGTCATTTAATGTACACATCCTTAGATAGTCTAGATGATCCCTCCATGCTTAATATGTCCAATATATTCAAAATAAAGAAGAATCCATGTTTTTTTCCATCGTAAGTGAGTTGCGGTCCGACATTCTCCGCATCTTCTTCAACTGCCGTGTGTTGACCTATATCCACATCCTGGCCATTGACACAATTTTGTCGGACAATGAGGCAGAGGCAAATGGTGGACCACGACTCGCTGGAGAAATTTGGCATGCATTCATCATCTATGGATCGTATACTTATTGGGATTTTAATATTATAACATGACAAGCTTTGAATCAAGATGAAAAATGGGTGTAAACACAGCAGTACCGCTACCGGGTATGTCTTAGAAGCTTCTTATATATGATAACATTGGATTTCGTCACCGTACAGTGTGGTGTAATGGCTAAGGCTCCCGCCTACCTCCACTGGGGCCGGGGTTCAATACTCCTATGAGTTGGCACGATTTTTCACATTGAAACAATAGCAAGACTGAATTTGTATGTCTCCCAGAACTTTCCCAAAATATTTTAAGTCCAACTTGACCTCGAAAAAGTATATCCAAAAATCCAAAAAATGAACATGTTCGTATAATATTATGCTCTGGTAAGGCACTGCAGCCCTGTGAACAGAAATCATGTGCTTCAAGCTGGCAAGATCAGTGAAAATCACACGCTTGAAGGCACATGATCTTGCATTGATCTTCAGCTTGAAGGCCGTGATCTTGAAGAGCCTCATTCTGGGTGGAATTGGGGCACAGCAGTGATAGCGGCCGGCTGGCAGCCGGGAGTCAGCCACCAGTGTGCAGTGATAGTGGAATTACAAAGATTAGGGATTAATAGTGAACCAAATAATCATGCTCCAAGCTCTAATAGAACTAGAAACAATTAAAGGGCTAATGATACTGTCCCTACGCCATCCATCAGTGACTGATGGCCGTCAGTGACTGACGGCCGTCAGTTGGCTGTGAATTGGCGGTTTTTGTTTGTGTTAACATCCTGAGATCAGGTGCTTCTAGCATGAGGGACTGATCTAATTTGCAATGCTATTGCTATGGCACTGATCCCAATGCCAGAGGCGGGTGACAATCTGTTCAGAGGGGACAGCACTGGTAGAGGACAGCATAACAGTAAGGGAGGTGGCAGAATAGTGGTATAACCACCAATATGAAGTCATACCACCCAGTCATAGGGGCCAGGCAGCACATACTAATGGCATAATAGTGACTAGTCATACCTCCCTTACAGTCGGGCTTGCACTTCACGGTTAGAGAGGGCACAGGGCTTCAGTACTTCGGGCTATATTTAGTTAGGCCCATGACCTAGAGTATGTGGGGTAGATTCACCCATAACCGACCTCATACCTGGAGGGCATTTCAAAACCATAGCTATAGATATTGTTAGCGCGGCGACTCTAAGTCCTACTAGTGAGACTTGTAGACTAGTCAATGGTTCAGAGTCGCCACGGTGTAAGGGATAGGGGAGCCCTGATTTCTATTTTCGTTCACTGTTCTTCTCCTATGGACTATTTTGGCACAATATTGAGGCATTGTTATCAGCATATGTATGTACTAATGGTAGATAACTTGTTTTTGTGATATATGTTTAGTTTGGGTTTTATGATTAGATTAGACATTTCAGCTCCTGGAGCTCTATGGAAGATTAGCATAAGACAAAATTAAGATTCACCAATACATCTCTGTAGGCTTTATCTGATAATTCTGTGGTCTGAAATTGCTGTATATATGTACTAAAGGTTTCATCTCACGGGGTTATGGTACATTTGGATCATATATTCTGTATTTGAAGAAGATATTTACTGTTTAGAATCTCTATAAATCTCTATGGAGAGACAAATGCTAAACTTGGTGTACCCTGTCTACAGAGGGGAGGGGGTTACCAGTTTAGTGGAGCAGGGGTTGTGACCAGCTGTATGCTGTTGGGGTTGGTAAGACTGCCACACACAACCCTAGTCATTCTGGGGTCCTTGGTGCATATGGTTCTGGGTCATTGAACATGCCCACCTCTACCATTTGTAGTGGTCATCTATGGGCAGGCAGAACTTCTCAGTAATAGACCTAGTAGTACAAGGCAGCACAAGAGTTACAGGGTGAGCCAGATGGTACAACCTTTAATTGCCTTTGAAGTTAGCTTTCCTATTATTCTATCACTAGACACAAGATTACAAGTTGCCGCGCTATGTCTCACAGGTCTATTCTCTACTATTCTATTAAAATCTACAACACTACGGTTTTATTTTAAAATGCTCCGCTTAAGTCGACCACTTTCAAGAACACAAAATACTACTACCTCAAATCATTGCATATATAGACAGAGTTGCATGGTAAAGTGTCGACACACGCACACCCTATATAAACCTACCCTACCCTATCTACGCCTACCTACCTACCTACCTACCCACCTACCCACCTACCCACCACCCCTGTTTGTTAAAATAAATGCTCCCTACCATTTGCTTATGCTACAGACTTGGGCAAGACTAGGTTTATTTTTGTTTACGTTTTTCTGCACTGACTGACCACATGGTCGGTATTCTTTTGTTTAAGTTTACTGTTGTGATCACATGATCATCATGTGATGACGTCAGCATAAATTTACATAAATTATCTCTCAGCCAATCAGAGCTTGAGAAAGTAGGTCACATGCCCATATATGGTCACTTCTGGTTTCAAAACTAGGTCACTTCTGGTTTGTAAGTAGGTCAAATCAATTTCAGTAGCTGTTCCTATGCGCTGAGTTTGCCCCTATATACTACTAATATACTGCTAACATTTGTTGAAATATCAAAGTAAAACATTCTTCGAATATTTTATAAAAACGCAAAAAAAAGAGTTCCCGAGGAAGTGATCTCTCTTAAAGTTTGTCACTGTCCAAAATATGTTTACGATATCATTGTAGGATTCAGAGTTGAAAATAACTTGAGAGCAAGTGAGCCCACTATTGCATTATAATGGAAAAAAAATGAAGAGAAACCAACTATTGCCAGAGCTCCGCTATGTGACACAGGCAGCAGCAAAACGCCGCATTCCTTTAAATCCATTGTTCTACTTCTCTTTACTTACATTCAGCATTGATCTGGCAAGCAAAAAGGATAATCTTTGATGTAAACAAAACATACAGAACAATGGGAAAAGGGTTTTGCACAGGAAAGCTGCCGCCCTGCGCCGCCTAGTGGAGCTTGGGCTTTAGATAATATTATACTTATACCTGTACCGTTTTGTTCATTTATTAGGTGTTGAGGGACAGATCATGGCTGATGATGGCTCTGATACAGACATAATAGCTACAGAGAGGACCAGCTTGTGGGACAAGGAATCAACAAGTGACAGGACTACCAAACATGTCCAATACAAATCTGCACCTGTGGGTGACTCACATTCAGACACCAATTCAGCTCAATCCAAGCTGATAAAGATTAGTGATGACAACAATGTAAGTCTTTGTACACACCTTCAGGCTAGAGAGAAGAAATAACCCTGAACAAAAAATGCAAAGATTTTGGATAGTAAAGAATTATCTGAGAGTGTAAATAAAATTTCTGAAAAGTAGCCTTCTGTGGTCAAAAGTCACCCAACAATGGTCTTTAAATATTTGTTGTTGTTTTTTTTTCGTTTAAATTGAGGAGAGACATATCTGGGTGAGCTGTGTTTTGCAACAGAGGTTTTGGTTTTACAAAGAAATAATCTTTTTGTTAATCCACATGGTGTGTACGCATAGCCATGCCATTCTATGGAATGGCTCTTTTGGACTCCCCCCCCCTTACAAGTGTAGCGTTTAACCCTTTAAGGGCAGCTGATGCAGGAGTGCATCATACCCATTGGTCGTCATGATGCACCAATAAATGATGCATTGATGCACTACATGCACATATAAGTCTTTATTGTATCTTTCAGGCTGATCGAAATGTGCCATCTCTGTGGTCTTCTTCCATATCACAAATGTTCCTACTGTTTGCCTTAATTCTTGGAGATGTGATTGCCTTCGCCAGTATGACTGTCTTGGTGCCCTTTTTCACAGAAGAGGTCAGTCTTTAATGCCCCCAGTCTGAACTATATGCAGTCTGGGGCTCCACTTGTGTAATGCTGAGTGACCCAGAGGTGTAGGAAGCAAATCTTCTTTGGGGGATGGGGCCTGCATGGACCTTATCACAACCACCTGAAACTTTTGGCTCAAGCGTGATGACGCCTGTATATACCTACATAGAATTTGTATATAGAACAGTAATTTTTGTGGAATTTAGGGTCTGATTGGATGCTCAGGCCCCCATTTTTCCTATTCCATTACTATATATTAACTTGAGATGCAAAGCTTCTTGTCCAATTCATCATATATTCTTGGCAATTTATCTTTTTTTGGGGGGGAGACATACTCAGGCCCCCCCTGGCCCCCCCTTTTCTTACACCCCTTTGACCTCTTGAAGAAATCTGTCCTTTGGCGTTAAAGGGGGGCTAGCACGGTGATTTTCAACATGGTCGAGGGGTGGTCACGTGACTTGTTAACGCGGGTACGTCTTATCTGTGCTAGCCACCCTTTTAAAGTTTAAACTTGGTCTTACCGACTGACCTAGTCAGTCTGGTAACTGTGTCACGTTGCGGGTTTACCACGGCAACCTGATGCATACAAGCTTTAATATGAAACCTATTCAATTATTATCATCTTCATTGATAAAACCAATGCTCTTTTTCTTATTTACCTAAAGGCTTTGATGAAGGGGATGTCTACTGCGGTTGTAGGTTGGGTGAATGGTGTCGATGCTATGATCCAAATTTTCTTTGCGCCATTTGTTGGATATTTGGTGAGTACATCAAAGAAACAGATTAATCATTGATACCAGGAAGATATTTCGAAATAGTGATGAATTAATATTGGTTTGAAATAGGCCCATTGTAGGTGATTGCATACAAAGTTCACACAGATTTACTGTATAGAATTGAGAATATGTATTGGTTCGTTTACAATGAATGGGTAAAAGTAGTACCACTATGTTATGATATTGAGCATGTTAAACATATGAAGACAAATATTTGAATACATAACCCCTATTTCATCTTAGGGTAGAATAAAAACATCTAATGTTACTTGAAAAAAAGGTGTTTTGGGTACAAGGGTGGGTGGGTGGGTAAGAACTTTCGACCTAAGAGCCCAGAACCATATGGGTTCATTGTGCACCAGAACAGCAACAAGGGTTCTTCGAAATTCTAAAAATTGCCATAAATGGTCGTGACTATTTTCTACAAAGCGGCCATTGACGGCCGATTTTTGCCAATTTTTATTGATAGTTCTCTTTATGTCCAGACTCCAGAGTCCAGTCCCCTAATCGGCCTCTATGAGCCCTTGTTGGTACCATTGAACCATGCGTTTACGCTGCATCTGCATTTATTAAAGTTCCAACACGAATAACACATGCTCCCTATGGGGGTGCTCAAGAGCCAAATAACGGCTTGTAACTCTTAGTGGGGCGGGCTGAGAGTTATGGCCAGAAGTGTCAATTTTCCTCTGGTTTCTAGCTTTCAGTCACCAATTGTCTGCTGTTATCTGCCATTGATGTGTATGTCTAGACCAATCACCTCAGGTCATGATGGGCTGTTGAGTCCCGATTGACTGGGGTGAAATTGACAACTGAGTAATTATAGTTATGTCTAGACCAATTAAAGATCCTCTCAGTGGGGTAAATGATATGCTACCTACCTGTGCAGACTACCTTCATCAAAAGTGACACATTGTGAAGAATTGGGATAGATTTTACAAAATGTGAAAACATACAAGGGTAGAGGACCCCTCTAAGATACAACGTGTAGAATTTGGGGTAGATCCATGTAGTATAAAAGCTCAGGGGAGCTAGAATGAAACCAACCTCTATTTTACCAGAGATTTTTGAACACTTAAAGTCTATACCCAAAACGTCAGTGTCCGTGGGGTATTGTAGGCTATACTACACATAACCTGGCTCTTGGACTAACAACAATGGTAAAAATGGGCGGCGTCCTTCAGCCAAGGTGAGTCCTATAAGTCACACTGACCCTGTGTCTGGTTCATGCATAAGTGATAGCTTTTCAGTTTAGCTTTGCAGTAATGATTATTTTGATTTTATAGATTCCACGAGTTGGTTCACGATTTCTCATAGTGTCTGGACTGTTTTTTGGAGGTGCATGTACCATACTCTTTGGGTAAGTGCACGTCACAACCATTACAAAAATGAACATGTTTCGATACAAATAATTTTTCAAAGATTTATTACACACTTTAAGTTCATGGTCTTCAGTTTGTAATATTACAGTGAATACCCACTTGACAAAAAGAAAACGTTGTTTTAGCATTAAAAAAAACATTTTTATTTGGTTCCTAAGTTTGCAAAACATTTTTTTTCTTGTATTATAATCTATGTGTGTATTTATTATATATATATATATATATATATATATATATATATATATATATTTAAAAATCATGGAAAGTGGGGATTTATGTCAAAACACAGGGAAGTGGGGACTACCATATATATTCATCCTAGAGCTTAGAAATTTAATACCATGTTTATAGGTTGTCTAGGTGAGCTAAATATCATATTTTTGATCAGCAGAAATATATAACACAAAGTGGGGACTGTAGTGGGGACACATAAATTCATATATACATTGTGGGGATATATCTATGTATTGTGGGGACCAGCGTAGGAATATGTGTAAGTATAGGCAACATATGAATACTTCAGAATATAGTCCCATCTCCTCACAAGGTATATTTACAATCCCCACTTTGTGTAATTGACTTTTTGACCTACGATGTCTCCACATAGTATATATGCAGTCCCCACTATGTGTAATTTGACTCTTTGACCCGTGATGCATTCGCAACAAGTTATATATACAGACCCCACTTTGTGTAATAGAGTCTTTAATTGACACAGTCCCAACAAGTTATATATGCAGTCCCCACTTTGTGTAATTTGACTCTTTAACAAATGATGCATTCCCAAAAAGTTATATATGCAGACCACACTTTGTGTAATTGAGTCTTTAATTGACACAGTCTGAACAAGTAATATATGCAGTCCCCAATTTGTGTAATTTGACTCTTTGACCCATGATACATTCCCAACAAGTTATATATACAGACCCCACTTTCTGTAATTGAGTCTTAAATGGATGCAGTCCCAACAAATTATATATGCAGTCCCCATTTTGTGGAATTGTCTCTTTGACCCATCATGGATTCCCGACAAGTTTTATATGCAGACCCTACTTTGTGTAATTTGACTATTTGACCCATGATGTATTCCCAACAAGTTATATATACAGACCCCACTTTGTGTAATTTGACTCTCTCACCAATAAAGCAGCCCCGACAGGGTATATATGCAGTCCCCACTTTTTGTAATTTGACTCCATGACCCATGATGCAATAACAATGAAATATATATGCAGACCCCACTTTGTGTAATTGAGTCTTTAATGGATACATTTCCAACAAGTTATATATGCAGACCCCACTTCATGTAATTGAGTCTTTAATTGATACAGCCCCAACAAGTTATATATGCAGACCCCCCTTTGTATAATTGAGTCTTTAATTGATACAGCCCCAACAAGTTACATATCCAGACCCCACTTTCTGTAATTTTACTCTTTGACCGGTGATGCATTCCCAACAAGTTATATATACAGACCCCACTTTCTGTAATTGAGTCGTAAATGGATGCAGTCCCAACAAATTATATATGCAGTCCCCACTTTGTGGAATTGTCTCTTTGACCCATCATGGATTCCCAACAAGTTTTATATGCAGACTCTACTTTGTGTAATTTGACTATTTGACCCATGATGTATTCCCAACAAGTTATATATACAGACCCCACTTTGTGTAATTTGACTCTCTCACCAATAAAGCAGCCCCGACAGGGTATATATGCAGTCCCCACTTTTTGTAATTTGACTCCATGACCCATGATGCAATAACAATATATGCAGTTCCCACTTTGTGTAATTGAGTCTTTAATTGACACAGTCCCAACAAGTTATATATGCACAGCACACTTTGTGTATTTGAGTCTTTAATTGACACAGTCCGAACAAGTAATGTATGAAGTCCTCACTTTGTGTAATTTGACTCTTTGACCCATGATGTATTCCCAACAAGTTATATATACAGACCCCACTTTGTGTAATTTAGTCTTTAATGGATGTAGTCCCAAAAAATTATATATGCAGACCCCACTTTGTGTAATTGAGTCTTAAATGGATGCAGTCCCAACAAATTATATATGCAGTCCCCACTTTGTGGAATTGTCTCTATGACCCAACATGCATTCCCAATAAGTTTTATATGCAGACTCTACTTTGTGTAATTTGACTATTTGACCCATGATGTATTCCCAACAAGTTATATATACAGACCCCACTTTGTCTAATTTTACTCTCTCACCATTAAAGCAGACCCAACAGGGTATATATGCAGTCCCCACTTTTTGTAATTTGACTCCATGACCCATAATGCAATAACAATGAAATATATATGCAGACCCCACTTTGTGTAATTGAGTCTTTAATGGATACATTTCCAACAAGTTATATATGCAGACCCCACTTCATGTAATTGAGTCTTTAATTGATACAGCCCCAACAAGTTATATATGCAGAGCCCACTTTGTATAATTGAGTCTTTATTTGACACAGTCCCAACAAATTATATACGCAGACCCCACCTTGTGAAATCTGACCCTTTGACCCATAATGCATTCCCAATGATTTATATATGCAGACCCCCTTTTTGTCTAATTGAGTCTTTAATTGACACAGTCCCAACAAGTTATATATGCAGTTCCCACTTTGTGTAATTTGACTCTTTAACAAATGATGCATTCCCAACAAGTTATATATGCACACCACACTTTGTGTATTTGAGTCTTTAATTGACACAGTCCGAACAAGTAATGTATGCAGTCCCCACTTTGTGTAATTTGACTCTTTGACCCATGATGTATTCCCAACAAATTATATATACAGACCCCACTTTCTGTAATTTAGTCTTTAATGGATGTAGTCCAAAAAAATTATATATGTAGACCCAACTTTGTGTAATTGAGTCTTAAATGGCTGCAGTCCCAACAAATTATATATGCAGTCCCCACTTTGTGGAATTGTCTCTTTGACCCATCATGGATTCCCAATAAGTTTTATATGCAGACTCTACTTTGTGTAATTTGACTATTTGACCCATGATGTATTCCCAACAAGTTATATATACAGACCCCACTTTGTGTAATTTTACTCTCTCACCATTAAAGCAGCCCCAACAGGGTATATATCCAGTCCCCAGTTTTTGTAATTTGACTCCATGACCCATAATGCAATAACAATGAAATATATATGCAGACCCCACTTTATGTAATTGAGTCTTTAATGGATACAGACCCAAAAAGTTATATATGCAGACCCCACTTTGTATAATTGAGTCTTTAATTGATACAGCCCCAACAAGTTATATATCCAGAACCCACTTTGTGTAATTTTACTCTTTGACCCGTGATGCATTCCCAAGAATTTATATATGCAGTCCCCACTTTGTGTAATTGAATCTTTAATTGACACAGTCCGAACAAGTTATATATGCAGACCCCACTTTGTGTAATTGAGTCTTTAATTGACACAGTCCCAACAAGTTATATATGCAGTCCCCACTTTGTGTAATTTGACTCTTTAACAAATAATGCATTCCCAACAAGTTATATATGCAGACCACACTCTGTGTAATTGAGTCTTTAATTGACACATTCCGAACAAGTAATATATGCAGTCCCCACTTTGTGTAATTTGACTCTTTGACCCATGATGCATTCCCAACAAGTTATATATACAGACCCCACTTTCTGTAATTTTACTCTTTGACCGGTGATGCATTCCCAAGAATTTATATATGCAGTCCCCACTTTGTGTAATTGAATCTTTAATTGACACAGTCCGAACAAGTTATATATGCGACCCCACATTGTGTAATTGAGTCTTTATTTGACACAGTCCGAACAAGTTATATATGCAGACCCCACTTTGTGTAATTGAGTCTTAAATGGATGCAGTCCCAACAAATTATATATGCAGTCCCCACTTTGTGGAATTGTCTCTTTGACCCATCATGGATTCCCAACAAGTTTTATATGCAGACCCTACTTTGTGTAATTTGACTATTTGACCCATGATGTATTCCCAACAAGTTATATATACAGACCCCACTTTGTGTAATTTGACTCTCTCACCAATAAAGCAGCCCTAACAGGGTATATATGCAGTCCCCACTTTTTGTAATTTGACTCCATGACCCATGATGCAATAACAATGAAATATATATGCAGACCCCACTTTGTGTAATTGAGTCTTTAATGGATACAGTCCCAACAAGTTATATATGCCAACCCCACTTTGTATAATTGAGTCTTTAATTGATACAGCCCCAACAAGTTATATATCCAGACCCTACTTTGTGTAATTTTACTCTTTGACCCGTGATGTATTCCCAAGAATTTATATATGCAGTCCCCACTTTGTGTAATTGAGTCTTTAATTGACACAGTCTGAACAAGTTATATATGCAGACCCCACTTTGTGTAATTGAGTCTTTATTTGACACAGTCCCAACAAATTATATATGCAGACCCCACTTTGTGAAATCTGACCCTTTGACCCATAATGCATTCCCAATAATTTAGATATGCAGACCCCACTTTGTGTAATTGAGTCTTTAATTGACACAGTCCCAACAAGTTATATATGCAGACCCCACTTTGTGTAATTGAGTCTTTAATTGACACAGTCCCAACAAGTTATATATGCAGTTCCCACTTTGTGTAATTGAGTCTTTAATTGACACAGTCCCAACAAGTTATATATGCACAGCACACTTTGTGTATTTGAGTCTTTAATTGACACAGTCCGAACAAGTAATGTATGAAGTCCTCACTTTGTGTAATTTGACTCTTTGACCCATGATGTATTCCCAACAAGTTATATATACAGACCCCACTTTGTGTAATTTAGTCTTTAATGGATGTAGTCCCAAAAAATTATATATGCAGACCCCACTTTGTGTAATTGAGTCTTAAATGGATGCAGTCCCAACAAATTATATATGCAGTCCCCACTTTGTGGAATTGTCTCTATGACCCAACATGCATTCCCAATAAGTTTTATATGCAGACTCTACTTTGTGTAATTTGACTATTTGACCCATGATGTATTCCCAACAAGTTATATATACAGACCCCACTTTGTCTAATTTTACTCTCTCACCATTAAAGCAGACCCAACAGGGTATATATGCAGTCCCCACTTTTTGTAATTTGACTCCATGACCCATAATGCAATAACAATGAAATATATATGCAGACCCCACTTTGTGTAATTCAGTCTTTAATGGATACAGTCCCAACAAGTTATATATGCAGACCCCCCTTTGTATAATTGAGTCTTTAATTGATACAGCCCCAACAAGGTATATATCCAGACGCCACTTTCTGTAATTTTAATCTTTGACCCGTGATGCATTCCCAAGAATTTATATATGCAGTCCCCACTTTGTGTAATTGAATCTTTAATTGACACAGTCCGAACAAGTTATATATGCAGACCCCACTTTGTGTAATTGAGTCTTTATTTGACACAGTCCCAACAAATTATATATGCAGACCCCACTTTGTGAAATCTGACCCTTTGACCCATAATGCATTCCCAAGAATTTATATATGCAGACCCCACTTTGTGTAATAGAGTCTTTAATTGACACAGTCCCAACAAGTTATATATGCAGTCCCCACTTTGTGTAATTTGACTCTTTAACAAATGATGCATTCCCAACAAGTTATATATGCAGACCACACTCTGTGTAATTGAGTCTTTAATTGACACATTCCGAACAAGTAATATATGCAGTCCCCACTTAGTGTAATTTGACTCTTTGACCCATGATGTATTCCCAACAAGTTCTATATACAGACCCCACTTTCTGTAATTGAGTCTTTAATGGATGTAGTCCAAAAAAATTATATATGCAGACCCCACTTTGTGTAATTGAGTCTTAAATGGATGCAGTCCCAACAAATTATATATGCAGTCCCCACTTTGTGGAATTGTCTCTTTGACCCCTCATGGATTCCCAATAAGTTTTATATGCAGACTCTACTTTGTGTAATTTGACTATTTGACCCATGATATATTCCCAACAAGTTATATATACAGACCCCACTTTGTGTAATTTTACTCTCTCACCAATAAAGCAGCCCCAACAGGGTATATATGCAGTCCCCACTTTTTGTAATTTGACTCCATGACCCATAATGCAATAACAATGAAATATATATGCAGACCCCACTTTATGTAATTGAGTCTTTAATGGACACAGACCCAAAAAGTTATATATGCAGACCCCACTTTGTATAATTGAGTCTTTAATTGATACAGCCCCAACAAGTTATATATCCAGAACCCACTTTGTGTAATTTTACTCTTTGACCCGTGATGCATTCCCAAGAATTTATATATGCAGTCCCCACTTTGTGTAATTGAATCTTTAATTGACACAGTCCGAACAAGTTATATATGCAGACCCCACTTTGTGTAATTGAGTCTTTAATTGACACAGTCCCAACAAGTTATATATGCAGTCCCCACTTTGTGTAATTTGACTCTTTAACAAATAATGCATTCCCAACAAGTTATATATGCAGACCACACTCTGTGTAATTGAGTCTTTAATTGACACATTCCGAACAAGTAATATATGCAGTCCCCACTTTGTGTAATTTGACTCTTTGACCCATGATGCATTCCCAACAAGTTATATATACAGACCCCACTTTCTGTAATTTTACTCTTTGACCTGTGATGCATTCCCAAGAATTTATATATGCAGTCCCCACTTTGTGTAATTGAATCTTTAATTGACACAGTCCGAACAAGTTATATATGCGACCCCACATTGTGTAATTGAGTCTTTATTTGACACAGTCCGAACAAGTTATATATGCAGACCCCACTTTGTGTAATTGAGTCTTAAATGGATGCAGTCCCAACAAATTATATATGCAGTCCCCACTTTGTGGAATTGTCTCTTTGACCCATCATGGATTCCCAACAAGTTTTATATGCAGACCCTACTTTGTGTAATTTGACTATTTGACCCATGATGTATTCCCAACAAGTTATATATACAGACCCCACTTTGTGTAATTTGACTCTCTCACCAATAAAGCAGCCCTAACAGGGTATATATGCAGTCCCCACTTTTTGTAATTTGACTCCATGACCCATGATGCAATAACAATGAAATATATATGCAGACCCCACTTTGTGTAATTGAGTCTTTAATGGATACAGTCCCAACAAGTTATATATGCCAACCCCACTTTGTATAATTGAGTCTTTAATTGATACAGCCCCAACAAGTTATATATCCAGACCCTACTTTGTGTAATTTTACTCTTTGACCCGTGATGTATTCCCAAGAATTTATATATGCAGTCCCCACTTTGTGTAATTGAGTCTTTAATTGACACAGTCTGAACAAGTTATATATGCAGACCCCACTTTGTGTAATTGAGTCTTTATTTGACACAGTCCCAACAAATTATATATGCAGACCCCACTTTGTGAAATCTGACCCTTTGACCCATAATGCATTCCCAATAATTTAGATATGCAGACCCCACTTTGTGTAATTGAGTCTTTAATTGACACAGTCCCAACAAGTTATATATGCAGACCCCACTTTGTGTAATTGAGTCTTTAATTGACACAGTCCCAACAAGTTATATATGCAGTTCCCACTTTGTGTAATTGAGTCTTTAATTGACACAGTCCCAACAAGTTATATATGCACAGCACACTTTGTGTATTTGAGTCTTTAATTGACACAGTCCGAACAAGTAATGTATGAAGTCCTCACTTTGTGTAATTTGACTCTTTGACCCATGATGTATTCCCAACAAGTTATATATACAGACCCCACTTTGTGTAATTTAGTCTTTAATGGATGTAGTCCCAAAAAATTATATATGCAGACCCCACTTTGTGTAATTGAGTCTTAAATGGATGCAGTCCCAACAAATTATATATGCAGTCCCCACTTTGTGGAATTGTCTCTATGACCCAACATGCATTCCCAATAAGTTTTATATGCAGACTCTACTTTGTGTAATTTGACTATTTGACCCATGATGTATTCCCAACAAGTTATATATACAGACCCCACTTTGTCTAATTTTACTCTCTCACCATTAAAGCAGACCCAACAGGGTATATATGCAGTCCCCACTTTTTGTAATTTGACTCCATGACCCATAATGCAATAACAATGAAATATATATGCAGACCCCACTTTGTGTAATTCAGTCTTTAATGGATACAGTCCCAACAAGTTATATATGCAGACCCCCCTTTGTATAATTGAGTCTTTAATTGATACAGCCCCAACAAGTTATATATCCAGACGCCACTTTCTGTAATTTTAATCTTTGACCCGTGATGCATTCCCAAGAATTTATATATGCAGTCCCCACTTTGTGTAATTGAATCTTTAATTGACACAGTCCGAACAAGTTATATATGCAGACCCCACTTTGTGTAATTGAGTCTTTATTTGACACAGTCCCAACAAATTATATATGCAGACCCCACTTTGTGAAATCTGACCCTTTGACCCATAATGCATTCCCAAGAATTTATATATGCAGACCCCACTTTGTGTAATAGAGTCTTTAATTGACACAGTCCCAACAAGTTATATATGCAGTCCCCACTTTGTGTAATTTGACTCTTTAACAAATGATGCATTCCCAACAAGTTATATATGCAGACCACACTCTGTGTAATTGAGTCTTTAATTGACACATTCCGAACAAGTAATATATGCAGTCCCCACTTAGTGTAATTTGACTCTTTGACCCATGATGTATTCCCAACAAGTTCTATATACAGACCCCACTTTCTGTAATTGAGTCTTTAATGGATGTAGTCCAAAAAAATTATATATGCAGACCCCACTTTGTGTAATTGAGTCTTAAATGGATGCAGTCCCAACAAATTATATATGCAGTCCCCACTTTGTGGAATTGTCTCTTTGACCCCTCATGGATTCCCAATAAGTTTTATATGCAGACTCTACTTTGTGTAATTTGACTATTTGACCCATGATATATTCCCAACAAGTTATATATACAGACCCCACTTTGTGTAATTTTACTCTCTCACCAATAAAGCAGCCCCAACAGGGTATATATGCAGTCCCCACTTTTTGTAATTTGACTCCATGACCCATAATGCAATAACAATGAAATATATATGCAGACCCCACTTTGTGTAATTGAGTCTTAAATGGATACAGTCCCAACAAATTATATATGCAGTCCCCACTTTGTGGAATTGTCTCTTTGACCCATCATGGATTCACAACAAGTTTTATATGCAGACCCTACTTTGTGTAATTTGACTATTTGACCCATGATGTATTCCCAACAAGTTATATATACAGACCCCACTTTGTGTAATTTGAGTCTCTCAACAATAAAGCAGCCCGTACAGGGTATATATGCAGTTCCGACTTTGTGTAATTTTACTCTTTGACCCGTGATGCATTCCCATGAATTTATATATGCAGACCCCACTTTGTGTAATTGAGTCTTTAATTGATACAGCCCCAACAAGTTATATATCCAGACCCCACTTTGTGTAATTTTACTCTTTGACCCGTGATGTATTTCTAAGAATTTATATATGCAGACCCCACTTTGTGTAATTGAGTCTTTAATTGACACAGTCCCAACAAGTTATATATGCAGTTCCCACTTTGTGTAATTGAGTCTTTAATTGACACAGTCCCAACAAGTTATATATGCAAAGCACACTTTGTGTATTTGAGTCTTTAATTGACACAGTCCGAACAAGTAATGTATGAAGTCCTCACTTTGTGTAATTTGACTCTTTGACCCATGATGTATTCCCAACAAGTTATATATACAGACCCCACTTTGTGTAATTTAGTCTTTAATGGATGTAGTCCCAAAAAATTATATATGCAGACCCCACTTTGTGTAATTGAGTCTTAAATGGATGCAGTCCCAACAAATTATATATGCAGTCCCCACTTTGTGGAATTGTCTCTATGACCCAACATGCATTCCCAATAAGTTTTATATGCAGACTCTACTTTGTGTAATTTGACTATTTGACCCATGATGTATTCCCAACAAGTTATATATACAGACCCCACTTTGTCTAATTTTACTCTCTCACCATTAAAGCAGACCCAACAGGGTATATATGCAGTCCCCACTTTTTGTAATTTGACTCCATGACCCATAATGCAATAACAATGAAATATATATGCAGACCCCACTTTGTGTAATTCAGTCTTTAATGGATACAGTCCCAACAAGTTATATATGCAGACCCCCCTTTGTATAATTGAGTCTTTAATTGATACAGCCCCAACAAGTTATATATCCAGACGCCACTTTCTGTAATTTTAATCTTTGACCCGTGATGCATTCCCAAGAATTTATATATGCAGTCCCCACTTTGTGTAATTGAATCTTTAATTGACACAGTCCGAACAAGTTATATATGCAGACCCCACTTTGTGTAATTGAGTCTTTATTTGACACAGTCCCAACAAATTATATATGCAGACCCCACTTTGTGAAATCTGACCCTTTGACCCATAATGCATTCCCAAGAATTTATATATGCAGACCCCACTTTGTGTAATAGAGTCTTTAATTGACACAGTCCCAACAAGTTATATATGCAGTCCCCACTTTGTGTAATTTGACTCTTTAACAAATGATGCATTCCCAACAAGTTATATATGCAGACCACACTCTGTGTAATTGAGTCTTTAATTGACACATTCCGAACAAGTAATATATGCAGTCCCCACTTAGTGTAATTTGACTCTTTGACCCATGATGTATTCCCAACAAGTTCTATATACAGACCCCACTTTCTGTAATTGAGTCTTTAATGGATGTAGTCCAAAAAAATTATATATGCAGACCCCACTTTGTGTAATTGAGTCTTAAATGGATGCAGTCCCAACAAATTATATATGCAGTCCCCACTTTGTGGAATTGTCTCTTTGACCCCTCATGGATTCCCAATAAGTTTTATATGCAGACTCTACTTTGTGTAATTTGACTATTTGACCCATGATATATTCCCAACAAGTTATATATACAGACCCCACTTTGTGTAATTTTACTCTCTCACCAATAAAGCAGCCCCAACAGGGTATATATGCAGTCCCCACTTTTTGTAATTTGACTCCATGACCCATAATGCAATAACAATGAAATATATATGCAGACCCCACTTTGTGTAATTGAGTCTTAAATGGATACAGTCCCAACAAATTATATATGCAGTCCCCACTTTGTGGAATTGTCTCTTTGACCCATCATGGATTCACAACAAGTTTTATATGCAGACCCTACTTTGTGTAATTTGACTATTTGACCCATGATGTATTCCCAACAAGTTATATATACAGACCCCACTTTGTGTAATTTGAGTCTCTCAACAATAAAGCAGCCCGTACAGGGTATATATGCAGTTCTGACTTTGTGTAATTTTACTCTTTGACCCGTGATGCATTCCCATGAATTTATATATGCAGACCCCACTTTGTGTAATTGAGTCTTTAATTGATACAGCCCCAACAAGTTATATATCCAGACCCCACTTTGTGTAATTTTACTCTTTGACCCGTGATGTATTTCTAAGAATTTATATATGCAGACCCCACTTTGTGTAATTGAGTCTTTAATTGACACAGTCCCAACAAGTTATATATGCAGTTCCCACTTTGTGTAATTGAGTCTTTAATTGACACAGTCCCAACAAGTTATATATGCAAAGCACACTTTGTGTATTTGAGTCTTTAATTGACACAGTCCGAACAAGTAATGTATGAAGTCCTCACTTTGTGTAATTTGACTCTTTGACCCATGATGTATTCCCACCAAGTTATATATACAGACCCCACTTTCTGTAATTTAGTCTTTAATGGATGTAGTCCCAAAAAATTATATATGCAGACCCCACTTTGTGTAATTGAGTCTTAAATGGATGCAGTCCCAACAAATTATATATGCAGTCCCCACTTTGTGGAATTGTCTCTATGACCCAACATGCATTCCCAATAAGTTTTATATGCAGACTCTACTTTGTGTAATTTGACTATTTGACCCATGATGTATTCCCAACAAGTTATATATACAGACCCCACTTTGTGTGATTTTACTCTCTCACCATTAAAGCAGCCCCAACAGGGTATATATGCAGTCCCCACTTTTTGTAATTTGACTCCATGACCCATAATGCAATAACAATGAAATATATATGCAGACCCCACTTTATGTAATTTAGTCTTTAATGGATACAGTCCTAACAAGTTATATATGCAGACCCCCCTTTGTATAATTGAGTCTTTAATTGATACAGCCCCAACAAGTTATATATCCAGACCCCACTTTCTGTAATTTTACTCTTTGACCCGTGATGCATTCCCAAGAATTTATATATGCAGTCCCCACTTTGTGTAATTGAATCTTTAATTGACACAGTCCGAACAAGTTATATATGCAGACCCCACTTTGTGTAATTGAGTCTTTATTTGACACAGTCCCAACAAATTATATATGCAGACCCCACTTTGTGAAATCTGACCCTTTGACCCATAATGCATTCCCAAGAATTTATATATGCAGACCCCACTTTGTGTAATAGAGTCTTTAATTGACACAGTCCCAACAAGTTATATATGCAGTCCCCACTTTGTGTACTTGGACTCTTTAACAAATGATGCATTCCCAACAAGTTATATATGCAGACCACACTCTGTGTAATTGAGTCTTTAATTGACACATTCCGAACAAGTAATATATGCAGTCCCCACTTTGTGTAATTTGATTCTTTGACCCATGATGTATTCCCAACAAGTTCTATATACAGACCCCACTTTCTGTAATTGAGTCTTTAATGGATGTAGTCCAAAAAAATTATATATGCAGACCCCACTTTGTGTAATTGAGTCTTAAATGGATGCAGTCCCAACAAATTATATATGCAGTCCCCACTTTGTGGAATTGTCTCTTTGACCCATCATGGATTCCCAATAAGTTTTATATGCAGACTCTACTTTGTGTAATTTGACTATTTGACCCATGATGTATTCCCAACAAGTTATATATACAGACCCCACTTTGTGTAATTTTACTCTCTCACCATTAAAGCAGCCCCAACAGGGTATATATGCAGTCCCCACTTTTTGTAATTTGACTCCATGACCCATAATGCAATAACAATGAAATATATATGCAGACCCCACTTTGTGTAATTGAGTCTTAAATGGATGCAGTCCCAACAAATTATATATGCAGTCCCCACTTTGTGGAATTGTCTCTTTGACCCATCATGGATTCACAACAAGTTTTATATGCAGACCCTACTTTGTGTAATTTGACTATTTGACCCATGATGTATTCCCAACAAGTTATATATACAGACCCCACTTTGTGTAATTTGAGTCTCTCAACAATAAAGCAGCCCGTACAGGGTATATATGCAGTTCCGACTTTGTGTAATTTTACACTTTGACCCGTGATGCATTCCCATGAATTTATATATGCAGACCCCACTTTGTGTAATTGAGTCTTTAATTGATACAGCCCCAACAAGTTATATATCCAGACCCCACTTTGTGTAATTTTACTCTTTGACCCGTGATGTATTTCTAAGAATTTATATATGCAGTCCCCACTTCATGTAATTGAGTCTTTATTTGACACAGTCCCAACAAATTATATATGCAGACCCCACTCTGTGAAATCTGACCCTTTGACCCATAATGCATTCCCAAGAATTTATATATGCAGTCCCCACTTTGTGTAATTTGACTCTCTGATCATTGATACATTTCAGACAAGTAATATATGCCGTCCGCACTTTGTTTAATTGAGTCTTTAATTGACACAGTACAAATAAGTTAAATATGCAGTCTCCACCTTTTGTAATTGAGTCTTTAATGGATACAGTCCCAACAGGTTTTATATGCAGACCCCACTTTGTGTAATTTGACTCTCCTATCATTGATGCATTCTCGAGAAGTAATATATGTCATCCGCACTTTGTCTAATTGAGTCTTTAATTGACACAGTCCCAACAAGTTATATATGCAGTCCCCACTTTGTGTAATTTGACTCTTTGACCTATGATGCATTCTTAAGAACTTATATAGGTTGATCTCACTTTGTGTAATTTGACTCTCAGATACTTCATGGGTCAAAGAGTCGAATTACATAGAGTGGGGTCTGTATATATATCTTGTATGGACTGTGTCAATTAAAGACTCAATTACACAAAGTGGGGTCTTGATATATAATTTAATGGGAATACATCATGGGTCATAGAGTCAAATTACACAAAGAGGGGAATGCATATTTAACTTGTTGGTACTGTGTCAATTAAAGACTCAATTACACAAAGTGGGGTCTGCATATATAATTTAATGGAAATACATCATGGGTCAGAGCATCAAATTACACAAAGTAGGGACTGCATATATAACTTGTCGGGACATTATCAATTAAAGACTCAAGTACACAAAGTGTTTCCTGCATATATAAATTCTTTTCATTGCATCAAGGATCAGAAAGTCGAATTACACAAAGTGGGATCTGCCAATATCAGTTCTTAGGAATGCATCATAGGTCAAAGAGTCAAATTACACAAAGTGGGGACTGCATATATAACTTGTTCGGACTGTGTCAAATAAAGACTCAATAAGACAAAGTGTGGACGGCATATATTACTTTTCGGGAATGCATCAACAATCAGAGAGTCAAATTACATAAAGTGGGGACTGCATATATGAATTCTTGGGAATGCATCATGGGTCAAAGGGTCAAATTACATAGACTGGGGTCTGTATACATATCTTGTTGGGACTGTGTCAATTAACGACTCAATTACACAAAGTGGGGTCTCGATATAAAATTTAATGGGAATACATCATGGGTCATAGAGTCAAATTACACAAAGTGGGGAATGCATATTTAACTTGTTGGTACTGTGTCAATAAAAGACTCAATTAGACAAAATGCGGACGGCATATATTATTTTGTCGGGAATGCATCCAGGATCAGAGAGTCAAATTACACAAAGTGGGGACTGCATATGTAAATTCTTGGGAATGCATTATGGGGCAAAGGGTCAGATTTCACAAAGGGGGTCTGCATATATAATTTGTTCGGACTGTGTCAATTAAAGACTCAATTACACAAATTGGGGTCTGCATATATAATTTAATGGGAATACATCATGGGTCAGAGCATCAAATTACACAAAGTGGGGTTTGCATATATAACTTTTTTTTAATACATCAAGGATCAGAGAGTCAAATTAGTCCCCACTTTTTATAATTTGACTCTTTGACCTATGATGCATTCCTAAGAACTTATATTGGCAGATCCGACTTTGTGTAATTTGACTCTCTGATCCTTGATGCATTCAAAAGAAGTTATATATGCAGGACACACTTTGTGTACTTGAGTCTTTAATTGATAATGTCCCGACAAGTTATATATGCAGTCCCCACTTTGGGTAATTTGACGCTCTGACCCATGATGTATTTCCATTAAATTATATATGCAGACCCCACTTTGTGTAATTGAGTCTTTAATTGACACAGTACCAACAAGTTATATATGCAGACCCCAATTTGTGTAATTTGGTCTTTAATTAATACAGTCCCAACAAGTTATATATATATCCAGACCCCACTTTGTGTAATTTGACTCTTTGACCCATGATGCATTCCCAACAAGTTATATATGCAGACACCACTTTGTGTAATTGAGTCTTTAATTGATACGGTCCCAACAAGTTATAATATATGCAGACTCCACTTTGTGTAATTGAGTCTTTAATGGATACAGTGCAAACAAGTTATATATGCAGACCCCACTTTTTGTATTTGAGTCTTTAATTGATACAGTCCGGACAAGTTATATATGCAGATCCAACTTTTTGCAATTTGACGCTCTGACCCATAAAGCAGCCCCAACAGGGTATATATACAGTCCCTACTTTTTGTAATTTGACTCTTTGACCAATGATGCAGTAACAACAAGTTATATATATGCAGACCCCACTTTTCGTAATTGAGTCTTTAATGAATACAGTCCCAACAAGTTATATATCCAGACCCCACTTTGTGTAATTGAGTCTTTAATTGATACAGCCCCAACAGGGTATATATGCAGTCCCCACTTTATGTAATTTAACTCTCTGATCATTGATGCATTTCCGACAAGTAATATACGCCGTCCACACTTTGTGTAATTGTGTCTTTGACCTATGATGCATTCCCAACAAGTTGTATGTGCAGTCCCCACTGAGTGTAATTTGACTCTCTGACCCATGAGGCATTCCCAACAATTTATATATGCAGTCCCCTCTATTTGTAACTGAGCTAAATATCCCCGGCCCCTGCACTCCCGTGCAAGAGTGACATCCATGTTTGTTCCCTCCCCTTAAAGACCCCCCTTTTTCCATGGATTTTTAGAGAGAAAAGGACCCCTTTTTGTGGAAAAATGTGGACTTTTTATGGTAACGAATCTGTTTTCAGGGACATTGGGAGAGAGTGAAAAAATACCCTTGTGTCTTGCTTTGGGAAACGAGAATGGATGTCAATTTTTTATGGGAGTGCAGGGGCAGGGTAAACATCTGTAATTGGGAAAGTTTTGAGGTTCTGTAGTAAGGTTGTTATATAAATCATATCATATTTCTGGTATAGGTGTACCTCCAAAAAATCACAAAAAAAGAGAGAAAAGGAATGATTCAGATGAAACATTTTATTGATGAGAAAGTTTAAGCTATTTAAGCTATTTCCTCAAAATGCCTTTTTAAGTCTTACATTGCAGGAAATGGCATTATAATACATGTTAATTACAGGTAACAATCTTTATCAAAGTATCTACTCAATCCACATAAGCTAGCATATATAAACAACCATCACAAGAAAATCATTTTCAAACAAATTAGAATCATGATACTCCATTAACCCTTTAAGGGCCGTTGGCGCCCTCAGGCAGCATCTAAAATACCCCTGACCTGCCGCTACTGCCTCAGGGCTGCCCATTGGCAGCACTAGCACATTGCTGACATCTCTATAGCACAAAATTGCCTTACTATTTTACCAATAAAGGTTCTACATTGATATACATACATCCTTGTCAGAAAAGTACAAAATCCCATACTTATTTGATTATTTTCACGTCCTAAGCTGCTAGTTCAAGGTAGCATAATCTGCCAATTCTTCTCGTCAAGGGCATAGGGCTAGCAGTTAAGGGTCAAATGACCTTTTTGGGAACCAGCTGTTAAAGGGTTAATGAGCATAGGTTACTTCAAATCATATTTCCTCAAAAGATCAGCAAATTTAAGAGATTTCATTTTAAATACAAGAAAATACAAAAACATTTACAATATTTACCCTCAATGTCAAGAAAATCTTTTAATCCTAATCATGTTTTAAGATATTTTCCTTGACTAGGGGACTATAAGAAAACACTTGCTATCAGGAGGAACTATTGAATTGATATATAAACGTTTCATATGTTATGTCTTAGATACATAGTACAGGCAAAGTTCCAAGTCTGGGGTTTCTTCTCAGCCTCATCCCTAAACATGAAAATCATAAATGTAGCACTTTGACAAAACCTTTAATATTTGAGTGATGGGCTGAAATCTAATAGTGGTAACTTGAGTAACAATCTTTAATCAGTTACTACCATAATGTGAAAAGATGTCATGATAATCTTCCATTGACCGCTTACAAATATATTGAGGAAGTTTCATATGAATTGCAGTTCATATTGTCAATATAACCATCAATCATTTAATGTTAAGAGTCACTTGTTTTTATTGAGCACAGCTTGCCATTTTGATCGAATATGATGGGTGGTTCTTCCGGGTAGTTTCGCTGCAGCACGTTTCAAACGATCTCCAGTTGGGTAAATACCCATGTCCAACTCAGCTGCAAACATGTTCTTTAATATTGCTTCTTCATCTGGTGACCATCGATGTTTCCTTACTGCAATTTGATGCTTTCATATAACTTATTTCAATATTTCACGCAAAACTAAATCATGTTGGATTAACACTAAGCACATCATAACATTTTTATCAGGTTTTTCAGTTTAGAATCCATATTAATCAATGGCTTCCAATTCAATTAAATTCTCTTTATTTAGACTGCATTGGGAGGACTTGAGTGGTCCCAATACAGGAAACACATTGTACATAGCTTTCATAACACAACTCAGCATTGCCATCATGATAAGTAAAGATATAATGACTTAGACAATGTTATTCAAGAAATGAATGGATAACTTCATCATTGAACAGTGATATTATATAGACACATGCCATTCGATATCATTAGATCTGCTGGCATAAAAATGCTCCAGATTGTCCATAAGTTTTTCATACCTTTTTCTGCTTTTTCTGAGACCTGTGGCAGGGGTTCTGAAAAATAAACAATTCAAAAATATGGCCATCTTAAGAAAAGTATGTAGAAATGTACGCAGAAATTTTTAATGTCACTAATCATGGAATATAAAACATTAGCCACAATTTCTGTTCTCTGTACAACATCATTAAACAAATCGGAGATTATATAGATACTGGTACAGGTATAACTGCAAGATTATAATACAATATTATCATGAATGCTGTATTTGATATTTACCATCATCAGATGAACTCAGGTTGTAGTCACTGTCTTCACTCTGTTTTACACTGCCTAAAAATACATTAAATATGGTTGAATCAGCAGTGTCTTTAAATACAATTTAAGACATAATGAGTAAATGTGACAAGACAGGTCACACATAGAAAATATTGAAATATGAGTCATGTTCATATTTGAAGTAACTTACATTAAGAGGGTTTTCTGACAATTAGTTTATTCAAATTAATTGAGAAGTGATTAAACTAAGAAAACAAATAGAAAAATACCAAAAATTGCTTTTGACAAAGATATCAATATATGAAGTATATTGGATATAATTGCATTAGTTTAGTCAACAATTTGAGATGCTATAATTTTTTGAGCAACACTAAGCGACACCAGTGATGAGGAGTCATACTAGGTAAAAGATTTTAACAGAGATTAGAGTAGGTGGCCTTATGACATAGGGTCAAATAATGAGGATGCTGGATGTGATTATAATTGTTGAATTGATTATTAAACCTTAACTGCCAGAGGTGATAGTATATTTTCAAATTCAGAGTATGGAGTAATGTAAATCTGCAAATCATTCCTACCATTGTCCTTGTCACTGAAGTCAAAGTCCTGATCAGCCGAAGAACTCTCTATAAAAAGATGCAATGAACAAATGAAAAGAGACTTGAATCTAGATAGGCTTCTGTCAATTATCTCATCAATTATTTCAATTTGTTCATATAAGATATCTAACTGCATACCATTAGATTAACATATTAATGTGCAATTTAGTTTGCATAATGTGATATGATGTACTTGTTATTTGTGCTCAGTATACAATTTTTTCCAAACAGCTGACCATTGTTTACATCACCCTATTGATTTCACCTTTGCTCATGTGTACTTTTATGGCATTGGTATTTATATTGTCTCATAATACTAAGGCTTACACACCTAATTTCCTTTGCTTTGGCTTCCTTCTTGTCTGATTGGTCTCTGTTTTTGAGAAATGTTAATGTATAGAACATTCAACCTAAACAAAGTCAATGAGTTAAGAGACAATTGCTACAAGCACTGAATATTTGGTGCTTCTAATTCTCCTATTTATAGGTTCAATTAGTTATTAGTTTTAGTATTTTCCATTCATCATCATTGATCCTCTAACCACTGAAGCAAAAAGTGCCAAAACTATAGAAATGAGAACAGTACATATTCACATAACATGTTTATTCCCTTCTATTGATGTTTGAACCAGACTGTATGAAAAGGATCTATAGAAACACTTAAATCTATGAAAATATGTAAGTTTCTATTTTTAAGTAGTAGGATTTAAACAATATTCATGAACAGCGTTTAAAGCTAGAAGTTAAATGTTTCTTTCACATATTCTTAACATAATAAAAAAAAGTAAATGTGAGCAAAACCTCTTGAATCATTTACAAACAATGAATCACATATAGTATTAATCACATACATATCTCAATATCTGAATATCTTTTTTCCATCTTGAGGTACATATATGAGGTATTCTAATTATACAATATACATGATACAATGAAATAATAGCAGATTCATTTATACTGACAATTCGGTTTCCTGTACAGGAATAAGTGAGAGAAATAAAGAAACCATGTAAAATAAATACCCACAAAATACACCATATATCACATGCTGGCACTGATTATAGATTGGTAAAAGTATGGTAAATATTAAAGCTATTGACTGGGCTGAATAAATAACATTGAGAAAAAAACATATTCATTTTTAATCCAATTTACCCCCTTCTCATGACACAATTGTGACTCCCCCCAACTCAGTGCAATTTACCATATAATGTATATATTGCCCCTCATAGAATATAAAATATGTAAATCTTACCAGAACATTCTTTTGAATCTGAGTCCAGGACAGATCTTTTTCGTTTGGACTTTTTTCTTGGTCTGTCGATCATCTCTGCTCAATAGAAAACATATTTTAGTCTTCCAACTAGTGTATATGTAGTGTATAATTATCCGACTAATGCATGATACTAAATCATGCTGTCATGTGGCTCACCAGGTACACAGAATTTTGACATGGGTGAAGGGGGGATGTTAGATGGTGAATAAAATAGATGCTAGAAGGTTCATGTAATGCTTTTGGAAGTTTGAAGGGTGAGGTACTCAAGGTTAGAAGGGCCAGGTAGGAGATGTTAAAATAGCTAGGCATTGGATATTTGAGGGGCCAGGTAGTAGGTGTGAAAACAGCTAGGTATTAGATATGTGAAGGGACAGTTCATTAATTTCAGAAGGATGCCCCCAAAATTCCACCTGAAAGGGATTGTTATTATAAAGACTACAAGAATTTAATCACAGATGTAAAGCCCTATGGGGAATCTTCAAATCTTTCTTACCATAGAAATGTTCTTCTGAACTGGCATCTTCATCGTCAGAGGGAGCACTGGTAGTTTGCTCTCTTGTCTTTTCTCTTCCCTTGATAACCTCCTCTGTTTTGAAAAAAGGGTAATTTTTAGATTGTCTACTGCAAAAGATTCAATTACAAATATGTGTGATGATATTTATAAATGGGATGTAAATCGTCATTCTCACATAGAAAATTGTTAACTTAGAACTTTTTACTTGCATACCTCTGTAAATCATGTATGCCTTGAGGTGAGCTTTGCATTTACCTCTTTATTCCTCTTAATAGATTAGCATTAGATGATTTTGTTTTTAGAATATGGTAGAAACATTCTTACCCGAGTTTTCCTTTGAAGAACTAGCGCTGTTGTCATCAGAGATGGCACCACTTGTTTGTTCCACTGTAGACCCTTCTCCTTTATCGCTCCCTGAATTTGAAGAGTGATGAGCTTATGGCATGTGCCATTCAGATATGAAGAGAGTCAAAGAAGCTACTGGTGCAGGGTAGATCAAAAATACATTTTTACATGTAGGGTAGATTAACTAGATTTACCTTAAGACAGCCACATACCTTGAGACGGCCACCCAACATATTTGCCATAAAAAAATAGACTTACTCCTGCCTCAACATTATGAAATCATTGATGAGCATTGGGTCTATCAGTTTGTAATGTTGATTCAGTAAGAAACCCAATGTTATGGCTAATTTCTGGGGGTGGACTTCTCAAGGTATGGGGCAGTCTTTAGGTTAATCTACCCTATTGCAAAAAAATAGTTTGACCAAGTTATCTCATTATGAATCTTAGCATGCTGATATGTCTGTGACAACTGTTGCTCAGGACGTGTATCTTGATTGGTGTGGTGCACAGGGTTTAATGACATGCCATACTGCCATAATTATGATACAGTAAAATCCTCTTACAATGAACTACGTGGGAAAAACACAAAAGTTAGGAAAATCAATTTCAAATTATGTAGTGAATAAATCTTGTTCTTTCTCTCAAAAATTGTACCTACTGTCATGTGCTTTAATGTCTCTTATCCTCTTTCCGGCATATTGAGATATTTTGCCTTTGTCAACTGCTACCAGTAGTTTTGCTACCTTCCCTAACTCGATGCTACTCTCCTGCATCCGGTAGCATATCTTATGGATGTCTATTTCATGACCCAAATGATTTCCAAGCCATTGCAGTTCGCTGTCCTCCATGTTTAGTACCTTTATAGTAGGAACATAGATTTATGTTCAAAGACAGTCTGCATTTATTTAAATTTAAATTAAAATATATCAGAACAACAGGTTACAAATGGTAGAAGGTGTGCATATATGGCCTCCTAGGGATTGGGGGGTCTAATAAAAAAAAAACCTGAAGTATCTGAAAGATATTTTTGTGGATAACGTATAACTGTTGGGGTAACTGCCCACAAAATGTTTTAAATATGATAACTGCTGCTATGACAATAATGCCCTGAACATATTTACCCTGGAAATCCTGTCTTCCCATATGATCCCAGGTAGTTTTTTCCTTTTCAGGCCTGCAAAAAGTTTGCTTTAATGCTTTTGGTCCATTCTTTTGTCATTTTTCTAAATGTTAAAGTTAGAATATCTGGAATTTTGCCTCACTCATTGGTCAATTTCCTACAGGCCTAAGACGGGATTTTCACTGAATTCCAGGTTCTGAAATATTTATTACTTTATGTTTTGCATAAATGGGATTCAGAGCTAGGTAGATACCCTTTAGGCAATGGCCATGATATGTACTGCCAGGTGGAATATAGGTTTAATGGGGGGAAAATATATGAATCAAGCCCTGGACATGGCAGGTTACTTAAGGGTCATTCAGGAAGACATGAAATTCGGGAGGACATTTCAGCCATTTCCTCCTGCTATTCAAAACAATTTACACACTGGACACTTAGGTATATTTTGAGGGTAAATAAAAATGTAGTTAGGATGGTTAAATAAATAAATCCTGGACAAGGGGATCTTTTGAGGTGTATTGTGTGTCTGGGTGAGAAAACAAGGTTATTTTTTAATAATACCACTTATCACTTCCTCAGCATGAAGATAGTAAAGGAAACCCTTTTTTTTACATACTATAACTACCACTGACTGAAATCCTAATTCTAGTGCCAAAAATTGTTTGTTCATTTTTCATCAACTATTCTAGTTGACCACGGTTGCTTACATGCGAAAAAACCCTTAAATGCTTGAACTTTTGAATCATGAGTAATATTTAGTAGTAGTAGAATGAAGCCTTCCCATTTCGTCCATGAATTACTTTTCATAATACATTGCTATGTTTAAAAATTATAATCATGCACATATGTTTTTTTTTGTCATTTCAAGGGCTATGGTGACCATTTCATGGAATTGACTAAATCATGCTACATTTTAGAGATGTTGTGAATGTGCTTTTTACCAGTTCCGTCCCCTTATCTATTGTGTATTTATTCTCTTTTCATAAAGTTTGTACTAGGTATTCTGTGATAGGTTTACCATGCAGCCTAACATACTACATCTTAGATATATTAAAAGACTTATATATGCAAAAGTGAAAGGACCAACCTGTGATACGGTCGCCACATATTTTCTTAGGGCTGTTGAAGTGATGCGCTCTGGTTGAGTGCAACCCGCCTCTTTCATTGCACGTTTCAAAAGAGGGTAATTTGTCTTGTGGTTCAGACCCTGTGAAGGGAAGAAGTACATATTTTCCTTGTCTATACCTGCTGTTTCCCTGGTCTGCACCAGTAAGTCCATGGCAGATTTTGTCTCAGAGGGGATGATGATGGGCACTTTCCGTTTGCATTTTCCAATCACATGAACCATATCCATTCTGAAAGGTAAATTCACAAAATAAACATCTTTTGCTCAGGGGGCCTTGTTTATGGTTGTTACATATAGGACAATATAGTTGTTACCAAAAGATTCTGTTTAAAGGCAAGCAATGCATTCCTAGGAAATATCAGCCTCTGACGCCTAGGCTGTATTGGAATATACCGCCTGGGCAGATCCTGTACTTTTGATCACCATGCCCCTACTTCTCCCACCCCACGAATTTTAGTGAAGGGCTTGTTACAGCTGAGTGCACAATACTCCAAGAGCCAAGTCAAGGGACTGTCATTGTGCACAACCAAAGGCAATTTATCATGAACTGCTATATGACTTTGCTTGCTAAGGGGGTACCTGAGAGTCCAATTATTCTGACATTTTCCCTTGGCCTTCCTTTGGTGAAAATGGGCATTCATGGTCACAACGATATATATAGATATACTTCATCTCAAATAACATATCATATCCCACTCCCACTTGGGCAAATATTATCTATGTGATATGTCAATAGTGGGAACTTAATCACCCCAGAATGCCTTATGACTAATTGCCTTGTGATAAACCTATATCTGTTACTACCTGCTTAATCATAGGATCAACACTCATATGATTAGGTCATAAATAGCATTCCAAACTTTTCAACTAGTGGCCATCAGACCCAGACCAAGATGCAATAGAAAAGCAGTACTAAAACAGTTGGGAAACAGTGTGGTGTGTCAGTAGTGATTCAGTGTGAATGGAGAATCAGCAACAATACTGCATCAGCATCTACTGACATCCTACTGCTCAGCAAAGAGAGCATGTCAGCAGTGATACAGTAGTAGAACAGTTGTATTAGCAGCCTACAAGCAGTGATGAATCAGTTGTCCCAATTATGGTTGCAACCCATATAGGAGGGGGCTAGGAGAGAATTGATTTAGTACTGTTACTACTAGGTATATTCCAGTATAGCAGAGGGTAACATTAGACATGCCCAAAAAATGCTCCTATAGTAGAATGCTATGAACTGTTGTGATGCCAAGGTGATCAGAGATTAGATTTGTAATTATCAATGATACATATACTTTATAAGAAAAAGTCATGATGGTGACTTCTCAATTAAAAAAAACATGATGGTGAAAAGGAATACTACATGATTTTATATACACTCTTACTTCCACACACACATATATCCATGCTAACCAATGCAGGCAATGACTCAATATGCTTCTCTCCTCAAACACTCGGTACTTAGCCTGGATTGTCATTACTAAATCATTATATTGCCCTTCACAACCATACAAACAGTAAACTGTCTGAGGCACATCAAGTCAGCAGCGAGTAGATGGTCACTACTCAGGGTTCCCACTGGTCAGGTAAATGTGAGTTAAACCTTTTTTTTCTTTAAAGTTCAGTTAAAACAACTAGCCTTTTAAGCATGATCAATTTATTTTATCAGCACAATCAAAATTGACCTAATGAGAACTCTGCAATTTGTATTAAATTGCATCTTTCCCATTGTCCTTATAACAAATGGCTCACAAGATAGATCTCAAAGATATGTTATCTGTAGTGAAGTTTTCTGTTTTTATTACACTTACCTGTTTTCAGTAGAAGTGGCCTCTATTTTGTTGCCTTCTCCCATGCATAAAACCAATGCGACTAAATCATGTCTTAGAAGAAAATTATAAAATCAGAATAACTTTGCAATATTTACCTTTTGGCGAACTCCTGCTCCACAATATCTAGAGAGTTTGTCAGCTCTAAATTTTGATTGGCATTCCAGTCAGGCCTATCAGTAAATGCTGAAGTCTCCAACTTTTCCACTTCACCCCCGCGGCGCTTGTTGAATACTACTAAACGGACAAGTACCAGCTCAGCCAGCTCATGCCATTTCTTTGTGCTGAATTCACTAGCGATAAGCTGGTTTCGTTCCTTGATCTCTTTCTCAAGGTACTCTGTCAGGAGAACGACATCCTCAGTCAATGGAAGTTCCAGTGGCTTGAGCAGGCCCCTGTGGCGAAGTGTGAGATTAGCTGCTGCGGCTACTCGATCAGTGTATTCCAAGTCAAGCATTGCCTTGAACTCAAGTGCCTGCTCTTTCATTTTAGCATCACGTTTCCTCATACCTTGCCCATGTTTTGTGTTACACATTGCTCTCAACAGATTTCCCAACCTTTTGGCAAGGCTTGGGTTATCATAAGATATGATGTTGCCTTCTATTTTCAGGCCACACATACTCTCAATTGCCATCAAGACTGTGTCAAAATTTTCAACTTCTACTACTTCATTCATTGACAGACCAACCTTGATGCATAGTCTTGCAAGCTGTCTTAAACGCTGTACAAGATCATAACTGTGCTGGCGTACCAGTTTTGTGTAACGAATATAAGCATATCTCAGAATGAGTGGATCATTCTTGATAAAGTGCAACACTTCATCTTGACGGCATTTCGCAAGGAGTGATGTCAGCAAATTGTCCCATAAACTTTTTTCCTCATCCAGTTGGGCACTCTCTAGTATGTGTCTTGCATCTTTCACCACAGTCTTGCTGTGACCACAATTTTTGCTATGCCTCCAGAGCTCATCCTTTTTATAGAACCCGAGACACTCTGGGCATGGTAGAAAGGCTGACGGCGTCAAATACTTGTCACTGCTAACTCGCCTGGCAAGAATCAACTCCCCTTCCCCTCTTTTCAAGACATTGACATTGTGCTTAAAGTTCCCCAAGTTGGTCAGCTTTTGAAACCCATTTCGTCTTGCTTTGCTTCCTGGGGTCTTTGCTAGCACTTTGGCCACAGCCGGCTCATCACTGTGCTTATATTCAAAGTGGCGAGACAATTTGTTCTTGAGATAGGTGTCACAGAGGAAACAACATTGCAGCTTATCATACTTCCTTTCTGTTGTTTTCTCAACTGACTGGACTGAAATAAATTATAGATACCTAGGTTTAGACATGGTCAACTAAAAGTTAAGGGGTCGTAAGGGGGGGGGGCTCCACAAAAACAATTCTTCATGTAAAATAAGTACAAAACACATCAAGCCTGTATATATATTATATATAGATAGTGTAGGATGTGTACCCCCTAATTGAAATAATGATCACACATGATACTAAGATACCCATCAATAGAAAGCTAAATATGTCTGATAAACAATGCATGCTCATGGTGGAAACTACATTAAACATCAGTTCCATAGATAAATGAATCGAGGTGGGCACAAGAGAAAAAGGGGGGTATTTCACAGGTGATATAGGAAAGCCTGAGAAGGAAGAAGGAAAGGTACTTCATTGAGGAGAGACTACAAAAGAAAGACATAGGCCCATTTTACTGAAGATATAGTTCAACTAGATCTGTGTATTTTGCTAAGTGCTATATCATAAAAAGCCTTTCAAAATATCACAAATCAAACACTTACATGGGATAATACCCTTAATTGGTTAATACACTTACCTGTTAAATCACTAACTGTTATCTCTTTCTCGCTGCATTCATCAATCTGTAGAGTAGAATTTCACTTGTTTTATTTTCCAATAATACTTGTCTATTGTTCCTTAATTACATAAAGAAAGGTTTGTCTTTACACAAGAGCATTAACAAAATATGGAGAGAAATTGTAATCCTAAAGACTTTGTCTATTACAGCTGTTTTATATTTTAACTCAACAGACTGTTTTCATGTACCACCTATGTATAACAATATACAGTGTTACTTGTCTCAGAAAATAGTAGTGGTCAGTGAAAACATCTCGAGACACCGGGATTCGAACCTGGGTCTGACAACTTATAAGCATCCGCTCTACATTTTAGACCAACCTACTATGTGTCAGATGCTCTCGTGGCTTAGCAGATCAATCCTTGGTCCGCAATAATAAATGAAGCATTCAATCAGGTATTCAATACTCACTTCTTCTTGGGCTGTGCTAGGCCCTGCCTTTCCAACAAATTCCATTAACTTCCTCTCAATAATGTCAGATGGTTTATTGGCCATGAGATCATTACTACCAACCATTCTGTCCTTTGAAGTGAACTTGTAGGGATCTTTTTCTATGAAAGTGAATGGAAATGAGATCTAGACCAATGTTTTCCTATAAAATATGATAAAATAAGCATTATAAATGCAACTACTGGCAGTTACATTTACCTATTAATAAAAGATTCTACAGGACTGTGATAGCAATTTGATGATCAAAGCACATGCAACTTTAACCCTTATGTGCCCAGAAAGTGCGCTCTAAAGCATGTATGCATGTTTAACAGACTACCATAGGTTTATTAACCATCAGATTGTAACACTGGAAGATTCATAATGTCGAGGGCTTTCAAATGGCAGCAAATTTGCTATGATGCAATTAAGTGTGCAATGATAAGTAGGTCTTATTGTACAAAATAATGAATAGAAAATGGCTTGAATTACATGAAAGGTGTGTGCTCTGGCCATGAGAAAACAAGGAAAAATACAGAAATTTCACTAAAAAAAACATAGAAATCGATGAAAATACCAAAAATAGTGATCAGATATCTTTAAACATGTTTTTCTGAAAAGGGTTCACTTATAATATGGATGTTCCTCAATTTCTATCAGAATGGCCCTATTTGAAACATTAGAATAACACTTTTTTATATTGAAAATAGCCTATTTCTCAACAAAAGATCATGCCATTCTGGTGACTTCCATCCAAATCAGTGAATTACAATTTCTTAGACCCTCACCATTCCTTACTGGTTCATTCAATTCTTTAACATACTCTTCATATTGTATTTTCTGAAAGCTATTTTATAACCCTTTCTGTTACTCCTTGAATGCATACTTTATTTCCATCATGCTCTAGGTAATATCCTGTACTTTGTCAAGTTTGCTAAATAAATCAACTTTCTTGAAATAATTCTGGGCATGAAAGAGTTATTCAAGAAATATTTCATTCCATGCCCTATTCAGAAATAGAGGTTTGATATTACCAATTCTCAAGTGACTTTTATGAGATGTACATTAGGGCTAATGGTATTTTCTCAAGGATACACTATAGCCTAAATTAGCTATTCTACCCTATAATGTTTAAGATTTGAGTTAAATAAATACATCTGGGATAGGTGAAGATAACAGAAAATACACTGTACCACTATGCAACTTTGACCAATATCCCTCGTTAGAAAGGGAAATTATGTCAATTTTGATCAATTTATAGAAATTAAGAACATATGGTTATAAAAATTACTCACTTCTTGCGACATTCAAGTCAGCAGGGTAAGACGAATCAGTGTCCATAGGATGTGTTGATGAATCATGACTGTCAAGTCCTTCTGCCATTGAAGTGAAGTTATCAGGATCTTCTGCTGGGAGGTTGGGTAAAAACTCAGAGATCTAAACTTCTTTTTCACTGACATAATTGACAACATTATATAAGTCATTACATTATTCATGAAGGGTCTCTCTCAAGTGCAAAGAAAAATCCATTCAAGAATTCTAATCATTTCCCCATTTATATTATGATAAACAGTGTTATCAGCATACAGCTTTTACTGGGAAGGCTCTTGATATAATACAGATCTTATACATGGGGTATTATAGTACTAGCATTTATCATGCATCTTTCTTCAAATAGATGATTCTATTTTTTTCTGGAGCATTCTATTTCAGCTCCTTTCCTTTTAAAAGGGCCTCTGCCTTTTTTCACTTCTGAGAATAAGAATAGGGGATAATTCCAGAGGGGTTTCTTTTCTAAATAAGGGATATTTCAGCCATTAAGATCTATAGATCTCCAATTCATAAAATCTGAGAAAACTTGGTTATAAAAATACATTGTTTGCAGGGTTTGTAATGTTCATTACTCACTTCCTGCAAATTCTTGGACATTCCAGTCAACAGGGTAAGAGGAATCAGGGTCCATAGGATGAGTTGATAAATCATAATCAGGTGTTTCTGCAATTGAAGTGAAGTTATCAGTATTAGGTTTTTACTTGAAAGGCTCTTAATTGGTAAAAAGCATGGTGTCGAAAGAAAAAGATTTGTGGATTTAACCATATCTTGCCTCTGCCCTTTAAAGCTTTATTGTATTTTTTTTTCAATAAAAAGAAATAAGAAATGAACCAGTTTTAACATATGATTTGTCATTTTCAAGCTCTTGGGATACAACCTTCCGTGTGGGACATGAGACAGAGAGCTGATTTCTTGGACTGTCCCAGACATTCCAGGACAGTTGGCATCTCTGAATAAATTCATGTAGACCCTGTAGGGAGTGACACCTGAGGACATGGCTGAGAGCGATATCTGTGTGGGACAGGACTTAAGAAAATGGCTGTGTTTGACCCACTTTAATGTCACAATAATCTTTCACTACTGCTGAGAAGCTATGCAATTTATGTTTTTGTAGCATCTTCCAAACATGGAAACGGTCCTTTTTTTTCATATCCTTTCTGCCAAACAGAACATCTAAATGCTGCACGAAGCAAGTGAAACTTGAGTACATAACGACAATGAAAACTTTCTGTCTGAAGGGGCATCCACATGAACTGTTAAGGGGTATATATTTGCCAATCAATGTGCTCTATGTGTGGCACAGAATGCCTATGTTCTTTTTTTTTCAAACACGATATTAGAGTTCACTTAAAGAAAAGGTACTTCTTTTTAGGTTTATCTAAGTTACTCAATACCAACCCTATTTTTTATGGTAATATTGGCCCAAAAACTCAGAATTAGAACAGCAATTATTTTGCTAAAATACCATACCCTAGGGCACACAAAGAGTCTTTGAAATATCTGACCTACTTAACCTATATTTTGGGGCTATTTTACATGAACACAAGAAGCATGTTATACCTTTCATGCAACACAACACCACAGTGACCTCAAAACTTGACTCATTATCCTATGAATTCTCAGGCATACCAATAAGTTCCAATGCTTTTCAAGTCAATAGTACCTCGTATAACCTTGTGAATTGTATAGTTTATCATGGTCTCTAATTATGACTAAAATTAGCCTGATTATCTGTAAAGCTCACTGATTGCATAAGCCTGCCAGATAAATAGGAGTGTATTGTTAGACTTACCTATCATGTACATCCAGGGATGTTTGTTAGCCGAATCTATGGCTTTCTGTATCTCTGCATGAGTTAACAGGTTACAGGGGCCCTGAATTAGTAACAGAAAACATGTTGTATTTGACTGGACATTTTCTCGTTATGGTGATTAATCAAATAACTTTACTAAACTTTCAGACCCTAATCCCCACATATACACATACACACAAAACAGCTGTACCTAGTTCCTCTAGAATTTATGGCAAAAGCAAACAAATCAGCCCTAAGTGCATCTGCCCTTAAGAATGGGTTTTTCCTGCTGGTCTTCTTTTGCCTTTTTCAATGACAAGAATGAAGTAGCTGTTGATTAGTGAACATTCATAAATTTTGCAACATCTGTTTGTGGTTATTCAGTAGCATTTCAACACTCAAACCACTTTGTTATCTAGGCCATAGAATTAAATAGGATGAAAGAGATTGGTGTATTTGTACATTATACATGTCCCTTGGTTATATTGTGAATACAATAATATCCTGGTACTGTAGTGTATCATATAACATTGGGGTATTATGGATCTTCTCACCAAGTATAGGACTGATCTAAGATATGTCTTTACTGAAGGTAATATTCAAGCCTATTCCTTCCCCTTGGGAACCTCCATCCTCCAACCATTGCATCTCCAATTGGGAGGGCTAGATCAAATGTTAAGTGCATATTGGCAATATCAATAAAGTGTACAGGATCAGACTAAATAAAATGTGATAAATATGACTAAGCTATAACAGTGGGACAAGTGAGAAATCAGAGATTGAAAAATTTAATGGAGAATTTTATTGTAGTGCCAAGGCAATGTTTAAGAGCAATGTGTAGTCCTGTATAGCAAAAGAGTGCTAAAGTGTAAGCAAATATGACTCACATGTTGTTTCTCTCTGTGTCTTTTCATAGATACAAATTCTTCTAGGTACTTTTTGTGATGACTTGATTCAAGTGATGACAAACATGCATCCTTCTGACATAAAGCATCATATGTCTGCAGTGAATTATTGGTTTCAACAGCTTGGTTCACCTTTGCTACAGCTGCCAGCTCTGAAATAGCATTTACTTCTGATATAAAGCCAGCTAGAGAAAATACCTTTACATCTGATTCTTTCACTAGCACCATGCAATAATAGTTTCATATTATCTGAAGGTGAAGAATTACCAGTACCCTTATAATCAATTAATATTTCTTTGTTGTCTTTTTATACAGCACAGTAGCACTATCATAGTTCATTCTGCACTATAGGCCTCTTCATAATTTAAATTAAAATATAACCAAAGTGATGCTATAAAATCAATTGAAATCCAGATATGAATAATTTTGATGAACATCATGTGAATAAATGAGTATGTAAGTGAAAAAAGCTAAATAAGGTAAAGTGGCTATATACCTAAGAGTCATAAAGAGAGCTAAGCCCCCCTCCCATAGCAGCAAATTTAGACTTTACCTCTGAGTACTCGATCCAAATCTCCATGTTGGAGGTTGTCTCTTTTCACTGCTCTCAAGGTGCTTAGTTCCTGCATGTAGAGGGGTCCAGCAAAGGTCAGCACTGGGGGCAATTGAGCAGCTGGTCTCGTTAAGGCAGATAACAAGATATCCATATTCTGCATTTTAATTGCTTCATTTATCACATCAATTGCTTGTGTCACTAAAAGAAAAGAGGAAAGCTTTAATCTTATGTTTTTCTCTTTCTGATTGTGTCACATTAATGTCATGGTTCTGTTTTGGATAATATTTATTTTCATAGGATATTAGCTAGAGTTTTCTTTTTGCTTTCTGTTTATACTCCACATACACTTATGCCATCTACAATCTGATAATTGAATATTACAACCTTTGGGAATATCTAGGTGGAAATGAGTCATAATTCAACATTACAACCTGTAGGAGTATCTAGCTGGAAATAATAAAGATATTGTAGTAAACCCTGATTTATTATTCCAGTAGTCAAACTGTTTATAAATATAATCCCACACAAGTATCTGTAAGTAGGGATTGTATTACTCACTCTGATAGTCTGAGTCTCCATCCTGGTTACCGACTAAAACAGCCACCTGTATCTCATCTAATTTCAAGACTCTTCCATCATGTTCAGCAAATTCATTCTGAAAGTTAACAGAAACCTTGATTATAATAAGCAATCATTTTAAGTCATCACAGTGCTCCCCCTGCAGCTCTCAAGTTTACCAACGGACCTTGAGGCAGAATTATATCGATTTTTTTTAATTCAAATAAGTAAAGGTTATCACTTGGGGAATCATTTCATCTACATCAGGTATAAGGATATGTGAATAGTAAGCAAGAGGGGCTATCTATTGTCTGTTTTCTTTGTGTGCTCGTTAGAATGAAAATCTCAATTACCTGTGTTATATCCAAAGCTTCTGTGATTCGTTGCAGGTAAAAATTTGAATTACTACTCTCAACATCTCTCAGACCGAGTTTTTGGAGTAATTTTAGCAGCTCCTCAGCATCACCTCTTTCTAGTATATCCTCTACCAGAGCCAGGTCCCGGTTAACTAGAAGTTGGAGGTAGAAAATATTGAAATGATTTAGGTCTTGTATTTTCCAAGGATTATAGCATGAATGTTTGGAAGTGTGCCATAAAAGAAACCATATAATCTATAATAGAAATATCATACATGTATTACTCTATAGGGAATCAGGAATATATCAGAGCAGGACACTTTTATATAACTGATGAAAATAACTTGACAATTTGGCTATCTTGGTGCAGGCACCCTGTCTCCAGATTCCTCCCTAAGATTGGTCACTATGTTTTCATCGTATGACTCTGATAGACCTGTCATCAGATTTTAGGCACTAATGTAGGTGTATGTTAAGGTACATACAAGCTTTCTTGATAATTTGAAGACTATGTTACAGTCAGTTCTATTGAAATGCTCTCCAGTGAGATACGGCATAAGATGCTACTATGGGTCAGGGTGATCATATTTGTTGACCTAGGCCTAGTAAGTATGGTTATTCCCTGTGTAAAAATGCTATAGATCTTTGCACTGAGGCTTTCTTGACACTTTAAAGACTATGTTACGGCCAGTTTTATTGAAATGGGTCCCTGGTTTAGTATATGGCAGCTAAGGTGTATCTGGGTAAATGAAGATGCCCAGATACTTTGAGACATCCATAATGGGAATGGATATGATTTCCTCCTGAATCAACATTGTGAAAACGGGTTTATTGCCACCTTGCCACATACAATAAACCCATTTTCCTTAAAAGGATATCACCCAGCATAGGACCATGTGTATTATATAGTGCCCTGGCCACCATTGGCCCTGAAGAAATGTCATGTTTTAAATAATTTGTACACACATACTAACTATAGACCCAACTCTCAGTTTTAAAACCATGTTCTAATTCTGAAATAAATATTTTTCATCTTATAAAAAATCTATAGGGACTAAAAATAATTTTACAAGTGGCCTGCCCATGCTGTAAAATTAATTTAGCACCAGGAATTAATTTGACAGCGGTACATCTGTGCACTCAGTTAAAAATACTTCCCACCCACCATCCCTGAATGGTAGGTACCGCTCTGAATTATTTATAATTTTTTGACACTGATCAAACCATTTAAATTATTTTATTTCAATGCAGCCTGAGGATCCCCACAGGTGAAACGGCCAGTTACTCATATTAGCACACTGTTGCTAGAGTTGACAGTATCCAGGTTACCCACACACGCGGCAACCAATCATTGTCCACAAAACCTCATGAGTCACTCTGAGTGACTCTTGATTGGTCAATCCAGGTCACAGGTCAAGCACTATAAATGGGCACTTTTTCAAAATCTTTGCCATTCCAGCGGTAACTGCCGAACCGACCAGTCACCCCGTACTTCAACATTGTGAAAATGGTTTATGATCATTGAATTAACCTGCTGGTGATGTTAATTTTGAACTAAAACATTTTTAAACCCCCTGGATAGGGTAGATTTTCTAAGGTAGGTGAACAAATCAATATAAATCTATACTCTAAGCAGATGAAAGAAGAATTAGTATACAAGTGAGTGACATACGTTGAGCCTGTACTTCTTTTGTGGTACTCTCTGATTGCTGGATGGTACCACCTGTCTGTTCTGTTTGACTCTCTGTCTGTGGTGTCTGGCTGGTACCCACTGTTTCTTGTGCCTTGCTGGTATCCCCTGATTCTGGTATCTGGCAGGTACCTACTGTCTCCTGTGTCTGGCTGGTACCTAATGTCTCTTGTGTCTGGCTGGTAAGTCCTGTCTCTTGTGTCTCGCTGGTAACTCCTGTCATATGTATCTGGCAGGTATCTACTGTCTCCTGTATCTGGCTGGTACCCTTTGTCTCCAGTGTCTGGCTGGTACCTGCTCTCTTATGTATGTAGCCGGTACCCTTTGTTGCATGTATCTGGCTGGTACCCTCTGTCTCCAGTGTCTGGCTGGTACCCTCTGTCTTCAGTGTCTGGCTGGTACCTCCTGTCCTATATGTGAGCCAGCAAGCTAAAAGGACCGTCCAAGGGGGATTGGTACCAATTCTGACCACCAGGGGGACACAAGTAAGGCTTAAAAGGGGGAAACTAGACCAAAAATTCTATTATACTAGTTTTTCATGAGGATTTCAATAGTCCTAAAGGGAAATTTCCATTTTTAGACCAAACCTTCCAAATTTGGAATGCAAATAGAACGTTTTTAGGGAATTTCAGGGCATAAATCAGTGTATTTGTTGATATGTGTTGCCATGGAAACATGATTTCCACTCAAAATAGAGGAATAAAAAAGCCCATTGATAGCCCCACTCACAGGGATGAATGTACTCAAAAAATAGTAAAAATCCTATTTCCTAGAAATTCTAGGTCAAATTCTATGAGAAAATGATTTCAAAGATTATGATAATTTTCCTTATTTGCATAATTATGCATACTTATACTAATCTCGAGTTATCTTGGGAAATATGCAAGTTAGAGCTTATTCTGGATAGCGATAGGTCACTGATCATCCAAATTGATAGACCCATAACTCAAAAACTAGGAGAGATATTTTCTTATATAATACATCATTGAAAAGCTCATGACTTGAATTTGGAAATTGACTTTTCTCCTTGGGGGACCCTTTTGCCTTGGCTGGACACATATATCTGGCTGGTACCCTCTGTCTTATGTATCTGGATGGTACCATCTGTCTCATGTGTCTGGCTGGTACCCACTGTTTCTTGTGTCTGGCTGGTACCCTCTGTCAGTTGTGTCTGGCTGGTACCCTCTGTCTCTTGTGTCTGGCTCGTACCCTCTGTCAGTTCTGTCTGGCTGGTACCCTCTGTATCCTGTGTCTGGCTGGTATCCACTGTATCCTGTGTCTGGCTGGTACCCCCTGACTCTTGGGTCTGGCTGGTACACACTGTTTCTTGTGGCTGGCTGGTATCCACTGTCTCTTGTGTCTTGCTGGTTCCTCCTGTCTCTGCTGTTTGGAGGTTACCTACTTTATCTTGTGTCTGGCTGGTACCCTCTGTCTCTTGTGTCTGGCTCATACCCTCTGCCTCTTGTGTCTGGTTGGTACCCAATGTCTCTTGTGTCTGGCTGGTAACCTCTGCCTCTTGTGCCTGGCTGGTACCCTCTGTCTCTGGTGTCTGGTTGGTACCCTCTTTCTCTTGTGTCTGGCTGGTACCCTCTGTCTCTGCTGTCTGGTTGGTACCCTCTTTCTCTCGTGTCTGGCTGGTACCCAATGTCTCTTGTGTCTGGCTGGTGCCCTCTGTCTCCTGTGTCTGGCTGGTAACCTTTATCTCTTGTGTCTGGATGGTACCCTCTGTCTCTGGTGTCTGGCTCATACCCTCTGTCCATTGTGTCTGGCTGGTACCCTCTGTCTCTTGTGTCTGGCTGGTACCCTCTGGCTCTGGTGTCTTGTTGGTACCCTCTTTCTCTTGTGTCTGGCTGGTACGCAATGTCTCTTGTGTCTGGCTGGTGCCCTCTGTCTCTTGTGTCTGGCTGGTACCCACTGTTTCTTGTGTCTGGCTGGTACCCTCTGTAAGTTGTGTCTGGCTGGTACCTCCAGTTTCCTGTATCTGGCTCGTATTCACTGTTTCTTGTGTCTGGATGGTACCCTCTGTCTCTTGTGCCTGGGTGGTACCCTCTGTCTCTTGTGTCTGGCTGGTACCCAATGTCTCTGGTGTCTGTTTGGTACCCTCTGTCTCTTGTGTCTGGCTGGTACCCAATGTCTGTTGCGTGTGGCTGGTACCCTCTATCTGTTGTGTGTGGCTGGTACCCGATATCTGTTGTGTCTGGTTGGTACCCTCTGTCTCTTGTGTCCAGCTGGTATCCACTGTTTCTTGTGTCTGGCTGGTACCTTCTGTCAGTTGTGTCTGGCTGGTACCTCCTGTCTCCTGTGTTTGGCTGGTAAACACTGTTTCTTGTGTCTGGCTTGTATTCACTGTGTCTTTTGTCTGGCTGGTACCCTCTGTCTCTTGTGTCTGGCTGATACCCAATGTCTTTTGTGGCTGGTTGGTACTCTCTGTCACTTGTGTCTGGCTGGTATCCACTGTTTCTTCTGTTTGGCTGGTACCCTCTGTCTCCTGTGTCTGGCTTGTACCCTCTGTCCCTTGTGTATCGCTGGTACCCTCTGTCTCTTGTGTTTGACTGGTACCCTCTGTCTCCTGTGTCTGGCTGGTACCCTCTGTCCCTTGTATCTGGCTGGTACCCTCTCTTTCTTGTGTTTGGCTGGTACCCTCTGTCTCCTGTGTCTGGCTTGTACCCTCTGTACCTTGTGTCTCGCTGGTGCCCTCTGTCTCTTGTGTTTGGCTGGTACCCTCTGTCTCCTCTGTCTGGCTGGTACCCTCTGTCCCTTGTGTCTGGCTGGTACCCTCTGTCTCTTGTGTTTGGCTGGTACCCTCTGTCTCCTGTGTCTGGCTGGTACCCTCTGTCCCTTGTTTCTGGCTGGCACCCTCTCTTTCTTGTGTTTGGCTGGTACCCTCTGTCTCCTGTGTCTGGCTAGTACCCTCTGTCCCTTGTGACTGGCTGGTACCCATTATGTCTGGTGTTTGGTTCGTACCCTCTGTTTCCTGTTTCATAGTACCCTCAGCTGAGCCAGTGGGATTTTCCCGATAAAAACCTTGTGTTTCACCTTCATCTAGCCATAATGTAAATTCCTCCTCATTTTTTCTGTGTCCAACAATATCATTTTCCAATACTGAAGAACGGCACATCTTATGTACTGCTAAATGGAAAGATAAACATCCATTGTAATAAGTCCAGCCGTAACTTCATGTTAAAATAATATTGCAGATAAATGGCATCCCTCGTATATAGTAGAAATAGATGGAACTGTATTAGATTCTCATCAAAAATTCATGTGGACTGTTTTTTATGAACTCATTTATGATCTGGTCCTGACCCGCAGCCTTACCATTCTTAAGATTAACCTGAAAATGTGTTATAGCATCAAATATATATATATTTGCATGTAATATGTGAAAATATAGGAGCAATAATGACTATGACAAACAAAATTGATAGTCTACTGAAAACAAAGTTTTAGTCTAAAAATAACTGACATACCTTCAAAATTGTTTTCTTCTACCAGAGTCTCTTGTGTTTGGCTGGTACCCTCTCTCTCTGGTGTCTGGCTGGCACCCCCTATATCTGGTGTTTGACAGGTACCTTCTCTCTCTTGTGGTTGGCTGGTACCCTCTGTCTCTGGGTGTTGGCTTTCACCCTCTACAAATGTGGTCAAATATAGAGAAACATTTTACACATGGCAAACACATATAAATCATTTTTAGGATGTTTCAGGTTCTGTCAATATCTCTGTCAATTATTCCATCAATATCTACTTACTACTGTGCATGCGACTGAAAAAGACTTTCTGGCTTTCTGGACCCCGAACCATGTTTGGTCCAAGTATAGGTTTTCGACACATTTGAATTTAATTTGTTTGTGATTATACAATATGATGATGACATTAATATAAAATCTAAAAGTACTTATGGAAATTGGTGGTGCTTTCCTTTATACATAAACTGTACTTGGCAACCTTGACCCACCCATTGAAGTATTGTATGTACTACCTAGACTCATTCTACAGCAGGATATTCCGGGAAGATAGTTGGTATCTGGGGTATCTGGAAAGGGGCCTTCTTATCATTACACCAAAGAACCAGGTCTACATGCCCTAGACCAAATTTCCCTTGCTGCTGACCCCCGACCACCCCTTTTTGATCTGCAGCTGTAGATAGATAGATAGAGAGAGGGAGAGAGAGAGAGAGAGAAGAGAGAAGAGAGCAGGGGCAGATACAGAAGGGGTCCAGAGGGTCCGGACATCCTCACCCCCCCGGTCCACATGCCATATGCCTGAACATCTCCTAAAGATCTCAGTGGACATCAATATTAGACTGCACAGAGGGAGCAAACCTGCCTCATCTTATTATTGGTACCCATCCAACTATCATCTGAAATTACCCCTATTGTGTATATTGGCACTTAGTGACAGGATGTATACTTAGCGGTAAGCCTGCAGGATCCCCCCACCTTCCCAATCTCCCATCCCAATTAGCCTCTCCGTTTGTTTGTATTGCTGTATGGCAATACAGGCTGAGTGTCAATTACAAAATGAAAGAATATACTTGAAAATATAGAGGCAATGATGTAAGAGTTATAATGAGATAGTTACTACTAGGGGAGGGGACGAGGGAGGGGGGATATGGACGTCCCAAGGTTTATATCCCCAAGAGTAAGCCAATAAGGGTGTCAAGGAGCTTTGAGGTTAGGGCATGACTCATACAGCCCAAAATATATCAAACTGTCTTTCTGATTTGATACCATAGTATTTGTTCTAATCAATTGATTTTTTAAGAAAAAGCAAAGATATATGGAAGCTGAAGTAGTCCTACTCTACGAATTATCCCAAAAATGAAATGTATGAGTAGATACCTATGCCAGATCCTTTGATAATATGGTAGAATTTAGTAAAAAGAAATAAACTGAAATATATGGAAAAGATGTGCCTAAAAATTTGGATTTTGACTTGAGAAACAAGAAAATGGTTGAAACATATGGAAAATAGAAGAAAAATTATAAAAAATGCATGAAAAAAAGGGGGAAATTCTCAAAAAATTGTATTAGCACATGCATGCCTAGTGTGTGAGTATGCCTCTGGCGGGGAAGGGATGTTCACACAGGTATCCCATGAGAATAACACTCTTATTCCCACAGACACAAGACTTGAAAATTCTGGGAAACAAGACTATAGTATTTGTGATACAGGACAAATATTTTGGAAAACAGGACAACAATACAAGTTATTTGGTAAATGGGACATTTTCAGCACATGGGATAGATATTTCATATATATGGGACTATGTGATCTATAAGGACTAGAAACTCTGGGAAACAGGACTGCAAAATGAAAGGAAAAGAATAAATACATGTGCCCATTTCCTAGACACCCTGGTCCCTTTTACCAAATTCGTTGGTTTTGTTGCTTTTCTCAAATGTCCCATTTACCAAATATCTTGTTTTTTCTTTGTTTATCAAATGTCCCGTTTCCAAAATTTCCTTGTGTTGTCCTGTTTCTGAGAAGTCCTGTCTACTAGAAAATGTTATGCAGTCCCATTTCCCAAATGGTCCCGTTTCCCGTTCCCTAGAAAATGTTGTGCAAACAAAACTCTTATTTGTACAAGATGCCCATGCTAGTATCATCAGGCCCTCTGGTGCGCGTGCCTCATTTCTCTCATCAGAAGTATCTTAGGTAACGTTCAACAATTATGTCACTGCTTAGGGGGTGGAAGGGGGGTCTTTGGGTTCCTGTAAATGTTCCATACAAAATCAGTGACGAGGGGGTGGATGGGTCCTGAAAAATGCCTAAATACCAGTGACATAATTGTTGAATGTTCCCTTAGGTGGACCCCCCCCCCCTTTTCAGATTCCTGAATCTGCCCCTGGAGAGAGAGAGAGAGAGAGAGAGAGAGAGAGAGAGAGAGAGAGAGAGAGAGAGAGAAAAGGAGAGACAGGGAGAGAGAGAGAAACACAGACAGACAGACAGTCAGAAATTCCTCATCTGTTCAAGTCCAAGTTATAATAGCTACATGGCTGCTGAGCCAGTGGCCGGGATGTGAAAAACTGATCATGTCTAATTTATTCTAGACTTCTTTTAAACAAGAAAGATGATATGTATCAGTAAAGTTTCTTACCTGCAGAAATGTCCTCCTTTCTGCCTTTGTTATGTTTAACTTGGGGTCGTTTGGCCTACAAATAAGGGAAGGGTCAACAATGCCTCCTGCAGCAGAATTTCATGAATCTCAGATCTCCTTTCATAGCGTAGCTAGATTCAATATATTTCATAACAGGAAATTCAGACCGATGAAATACAAAAGCCATGGTGGGCATTGAAACAGCAACTGTCTGCTGTCTTTAGAATCAAAAGCTTCCATGTATATTTTCAACACCAAGTGGGATTTACATTACTAAGGCTGTTCTTGAGAGGATAATCAAACTTAATTATTCCTCTTTATGTATAGGGTAGATTCACCCTAAGACCGACACATACCTTCAATCAGACAATTTTAGCTTGAAATTGAGAATTGCTTGTTCAATATTTGGATACAATGAAATCAAATGATGAAAATTTAAGTGTTTTCTTTAATAGCTGTGAAGATGGTGTATCTTTATGAGATATAGATCAATGTTTCTTAGTATGTCAAAGTCAGGGTGTATTTTATCTTTTTTTGAACGTGATTAATTACAGTCAATGCAATTTTTTTTTCTAATTTCCTCTAGTTAAGGTAGATTCCTCATACACATACTTTATATTTAGTTACCAGATAAAAGCCCTATAATGTGAAAAGGAAATTAGCATAAAAATATATGTTTAAACTGAATATTACTTATAGGAACGGGAGACCATATCATTTCGCCTAGAGTCGGACACCTATTTCTCCTGCATTCGGACACCTATTGAAGTGGTTTCTAATATGTTTTTTTTTTTTTACAATTTATCAGCTACATATTATCATGGGATATTGATACAATCATATTGAACCCACTAAATCACTCTTTGGCATGAGAAATGAGGATACCCAAGCAGTGTACCTTCCCTGAAAAAGGTTGGGTGTCAGACTCAGGGTGAAAAATGACATTTCGAATCTCCTAGATTTGACCATGGATCATTTATCAACAGTTTATTAGAAATCCTAAAATGACAAGGTATCATCATGTCTCATTACCCCTTTCTACATCACTACTTTGGAAAAAAAAATATTCCAAAAGGGAAATCATCATCTTTACCATGAAATGGAACATCCAGAATTGGTGAATCTATCCTACAGGGTGTTATTTTGATGACCTCTTGTTTCGATGGTGCTGTAGCAGCATTATTAGATGATGTGCAAATTGGGACAATATTGACATGACAATAGAAGATATGAAAGAATAGATTAAAAATTGGCATTAGTGGTTCACACTTAGGGAACTGCCCACTGTGACTCCCACATACTCATATTTGAAATATTTGAATATTGTATGAATTCACTTACATTTCTCCAGGGAAAGTTGGAATCCCCATAATTATATGTTAATTCCTCCCCTTCTTTAATCTCTCGCAAACTGAATAAGCAAAGGTGTGGCTCCTCTTGTACTGTAACCACCTTCATTTTGGCATTTGGCCTTTTGTGGTCATCATTTACTAAACGGCCAAGACTGCCATCATCTCTGTTAGCATTTATCCTATAAACACAATAGAACATAATGTGTGGGAAAGAGTTATTGATCATATTGCATTTCTCAGTTAAGATTACTTTGTTTACCTCATGTCTATTTCTATAATTATTTCCTTGGTTGCATCTTTGTAAAGTACCATATATCCCGGAATACAAGCCTTTCCTCAAATACAAGCCTGCCCCATTTATAAGCCTGGTTGAAATGGCACTGGGTGCAATATAAGTTGGGCCCTGAATATAAACCTGGTTGTGGATCAGGAATCCAAATGAGATTTAGTCATCATTTGACTTTTAACTTAGATATTTATGAATTCCATGTACAAATAAATCATCAAACGACCATCTTAACATACCGAAATGGGTGTTAGGCCTGAGTTATATTATGTGTTTCAGTATCAACAAATTTCTACAAAGTTGTTTGAACCTTGGAATACATACCATAAATATGGCAAAGGAGCAGAGTAAATTTTCTCATGAAATAGATGTAGGCCTGCCTCAAATATATGTCTGCTCCCAATACAAACCCAGAACAATTTGTCACTTGAAATCATTACAAGCCTGGGCTTCTAATTGAGGAAATACAATATGTCTACTTGGGCATGATCAAAGTTAAACTATGTTGGTACAAAATGTAGACTTAAATTACAAGTAAGGCGAATTTCAGATTTATTATTTTTTAGATTTAACATTTGATTCATATTGGTGCCCTTTATATTGCATTCAATATTATCTTCAATATGAAATGTCAAAACTACCAGTATGTTTTGGTCTTCTCCTCATTCTGGAACTCGTATAAATAGGGACCATCTCCTGGATCTGCCTTAAGCAACTTTCCTCTATATTCAAGGAGAAATTCCTCTCTATCGAAGGGCTTTTTTGTAGTTACTCCGCGGCCTATGAGAAATAATCTATGTTAGAGTGAGGGTCATATCAGGTGTATGTTTATGAAAGACACACTCTATCAATATTCTGAACTCTTATTTAGGGTATCATTCTACCTGCAGAACAAAGTACCATAGGATAGGATGATAGTATTGAGTTTGAATTTATCCTATGTGTATACTTATTCAGAGCTTTGTTATGACTCTTGTAAAGATTAAACTATGTACATCAAATTATAGATAGATTAGCATATAACCAAAACAAACATGCAATTGCCTTACCTTTATGTTCAAAGTAAGATATATTAAAGAATGGAGGATCTTGTTTAGGATTCTGCTTTATCCATTCTTCTGCTGCAGCCACAGGACTCTGTCTTTTCCTCCTCCTTCCTTTATAAGTAGAAAAACCATGATTTGTATTACACATTTGAAATTACTGTACACTGTGAGCCATGGTGTAATACTGCAGAGTATATATAGTGCAACCAAGGCAACTACCTCTCCAATTGAAGGTTCGTGATACCTTAGATTCACAAAACCCTTCAATAATTGTAATTCACAAGAAAGTTGCCCTACTGTCTTACATATAATATCCTGTCAGGACTACAAATTGTAATGATTTATCCTGCTATGACCCTCATATTGCTGTCATACTAATGGGGTCATATGTGGAAGCCTGTAATATCACTAGAACCAAAAGCATCAGATATCTATAAACACTTTTGGAAAGAACAATTGGTGCCCACAATAGAGAGAGTTGACCGTAATAATAAATACCCTATTAATGCTTGGCCCTTCATCAAGCAGCTTATATATAAATGGACAAGAGGTGTTACTCTGAGGCTAGAGTTTGACAATGCACCAATGGGTGTTACTGAAAGTCCTTGCATATGTGATAGTCTTGGTAATGGGTTAAATAAAATGCATTATACCAAAAGCAATAAAAGAGACATAGACATTAAATCATTTATCATGAGATTTACAGAGCAGCATATGATCTATTAGCATATGAGAAAATCTACTAGCAAAATTTGCCTTTTTATGGGACTTTCTGAAAAATGAGGGGCCAAGCCTCAACTCATGGATCATTTTTAGCATCAACTCTGTGACTGTATCAATACAGCCAATAGGCTGTATTATTCATTGCTTTGATTTAATCATACATATTATTATCATTACCCTATTGATAAAAAGGGGTTGCTTCGTCCCTGGTCCCCTTCCCATTGAAATAAGCTTGAGTGCTTGCCAGGAACAGATAAATTAAAAGAGGCTAGGTAAAAGTATGTCCTTTTTTTAAAATTAACTCAATTTTTCTTCCTAATTTAAACCTTTTATATATTTTGAAAACCTCTTTTGTAATACTCTTTTTTCAAAAGTGACTGCTTTTTAAAATCAATCTGTATATAATGTTAATGAAATAAAAAATACACATACTCTCAGATAGGGTCCTTGACAACAGGGGAATGAATACTTTTAAAAGTCCGCCATCATTTCCCTTTACTTGCAGGCATTGAAATAGCCTACCCTTTCAAGAACCATTATAACATATGATGAAAATATAAAGTACACCTCCATTTTAAAACACCCCTTAAGTATCACATCATAACAACCTCAAATAATTCAAATATTTGAACCAGAATTTTCCTATTGGCGATCCTCTGACGTTCGTGGCTGTATCTAGGTCAGAGGCCAAAGGTCAGGGTCATCGGGACCATGTCACTAGGCAACGTCATATCACTAGGCAACATCACGTCACTATGCAATGTCAATAAGGAGTGATTGCACCGCAATAAGAGACCACAGTTTGGCTTGAAAAAGGGCCACAGATTGCCGCAAAAGGTGCCACAGATTCCCATGAAAAGGGGCCATAGAATGCCGTGAAAAGGGGCCATAGATTGCCGTGAAAAGTGGCCACAGATTGCCATGGAAAGGGGCCAAGAAAAGGTTTGACTGCCTACCCCCTAGTGCCGAAGGTACTAGTAATGATGTAAATAAGAAGTACATAAATGATCAATCTATTTAATAAATTTAGCGTTGGCTTCTGCTATAGAAATGCCATCTGTGGCAAGTCTTAAATGCCATTTTAAGTATATAGATCCCAACAAATCATTTCATTGACATTTTCTTCCATCCCATACATTCCCATGAAGTCCTTATTAAATTTATGTATCGTTTGGAATGTTAATAGTTTATTCATATTCCAAAATATACAGAATGGTTGTCAGAAGACACTGGCCAGACAACTCATACACTCTCCAGGTCATAATAAGCTCTTAGGTTGTGATATTGCTATTATCTGCCAGTGATTTGATAATGTGTAAAGAGGCGAACAGGTGTTTATAACAATTATCACATCACTTTAATCTTTTTTCATCTCTCTTGATAATGTTATAACTCACAAAGGCACTTCATAGAGTTACCACATGTAGAACAAATCAAAGGTGAGCCTGTCAATGTATTTGTACTAGGAACACAATAGTCCATCATTAACAGCAAAAGGAAAGGCAAATGTACCTAAAAGACACCATCCGTGTTATGGCTTTTCAAAAGCTTTTCAAAAGTACCCCCTTTTCCATGAACTTATTGCTACAAAATACCCACTTTTCTTTGAAAATCGCAGACATTTTGACCCTGAAAATTACCCCTTTTTCTACAAAGATGCAGACAAAAGTAAATAAACATGGCCTATTTAACCATATGTGGGTACCATAAGTAGCATTTGTAGAAAAGATCTAAACCTCAGTGTGAAAAGGTACCCCTTTTATGGAAAAAAAACATGGAGTTTTCTCCAAAAAGTAACCCTTTTTCTGCAAAAAGACAGACATTTCTAGGGCCTGCAAAAAGACCCATACTTCCGTATTTTCATAACAAGGATGGTGTCTATCCAGTAGACCAAGTGCAGGTACCAGGGTGAATGTATCTGCCTGTTTAGCTTTATTGTATCTGGCTGCACCATGATTCACATGATCATTGAGGCACCATGCCTAGAGAAGGGAATGTTTTTAATTGATGTTTCTATTTGAATAAAAAGGAAATAATAAACAATCCCAACCTTATTCCATCAAGGGTGTTATGCCACTCTCCCACTCCCACCATTCCTGCTGCCTCCCCTACTTATCTCGTGCCCAGAATAATTTTGAGAAAACTGATTTTTCATTTTTCAACATGTTTCACAAAAAAAATGTGTCGTTTCTTATGCCAGTTGGAGAACAAATCATTAATTCAAAAGGAAGTAGAAATGACATTAAAATAGATCTTATGTTATATGAAGCATATGTCAGATGATTTGTGTATTGATGGGGAAGGATAGGGGTCAAAGAGGTAAATTAGATTTGACTTGGATAAAATGGCTATAATTATCAAATTTTGACACTTTTGTCTGGATACAGTCTATAAATTTACGACATAGGAAATCTTTCTTCTGACTTTGAGAATGATGATATTCTTATGGAAATGGATGATCCAAATCATAAAAAGTTATATAATGGTGTTAATGATAATAACTAACAGAAGAGACCATGATGTATTTGGTATTGTTCGAAAGCCCCTCTCATGGCAATAGGCCAACAAATTTTGTTTGTTTCCAGTAACTTGCCTCCAACACCTATGGTCGGTAGGTCGGATTTTTTTTTTAAATCTTTTTTTTTTTTATTTTGTATAGGAATGTATTAAGCAGATGCCATCGATTTCATGTTTTGAGATCCAGATTAAAGGGGTGTTCCACAGCATCATTCCGGTCCGGTGCATTTTTGCTAATCCAACCAATATCTATGTAGCAAATGTTCATCAGTGCACTGGTCATGAGAATTTTGTAGAGTCTTTATACACGGTGGTCCTGATGCTTTAATGCATAAATGGATCATGCCAACCAAAACGTCTTTTGACAGACTCCCAAAGGATCGTCATGATTCGATGCAACAACAACTTTATTTGAGAATTTTATTTCATTTTTATTGAAATAATTTTTACTGATCAATTGCCTTAAACAAGTCAATTTCTTACTCACTGCAATCTAACTCAGAGGACACTTGGTAGACACCAAAAGGGAGTGCCTTGGGTTTAAAAAGTCAGTTGTATAGGTGAGGAGGGAGGGGGCATGGAACACCCACTATTGAATAAAGCAGTCAGAGTCAATGAGGTGATACCAAATCACCTCCTAGTATATGTACTCGTCCTTGCTTTTGTATTTTAAGGCAAAAAAAAAGTTTTTTTTTTCCGATCACCCGATTGGCCTCAGGTAAAGAAGGCCAGCCTCAGAATTTTTTAAAAAAAATTTCCTGATTTTTTGAAGATTTTTAAAGACCTACCGACCTCAACTTTTTGGACCAAGTTATGGAAACACATATTTTTTTCTGGCCTAATTGTGTACAGACCTATAGATGTGTACAGATTAGACAAAGGATTGATGAGTGAATTTAAATGGAATGACTATTCACAGAGCTAATGCCTGGGCATTAGTGGCAGATTGTTATGGTACACTGTCAGCCCGGCACAAGGGTTTTACAGTAGAGTGCTTCTATTTCTGGAATAGAATGTGGTAGTTGCTGTAGGTACAAAACCGATGACACAATGTGGGTCCTGCTGTATCCCAATAATACTGCACCATATACATGCATGTGTAATGCCATACATTGACCACCAAAATAGGTGAGCTTGGACACACATCCAAGCTCACCTGGGTGTAGGCAGACCTATATACACCTAAGGTACAATAAAACCAATCACCTCAATCACTGGAAATGGACATTCTTCTTTATATTTTTCAAAACTATTTTGAAGATATCATGATATGACAGTGGCAGGATCTGTAAAAAAGGGACCTTGTTTCAGGGGGAATATAATGTTTCTTGACCTGAAAACACTGGCTTAATTTCATCACTAGATTCACAAAAATCTCAGTCTCAATTTGCCAATACTGAGACAAGTAGATAAATGGTCAGTTATTCTAGGGAGCAGAACTCTGGGTGATGTTTTCCTGGCAAATGATCAAATTACATGGGCAATATACAAGAAAAGGGCACCTTTTTACTGTTTTACTGATTTCCTTTCCCAATAGATTATTGGAATAAAGAAAATGTGACCAATGAAAGATTTTTAATTATAATTGGTTCTTGTTTGTTTTGTGTGAGAAATTATTTATTAATTGGAAAAATATAATGTATCAAGTACACGATGTAAATGTTGAATATCTTTCATATTTTGTAATGCATTTTACAATGAGTGGTCTAGATCTTTTCTGATGATGGGTTCAACAACTTTTTCTAGTACATTTCCTATTTGATTTACCCCTTTTGGCGTCTTATCAGTTCGGACATAAACCTGATAAGGGCCAAGGTTGTTCCTCAGACCCCCCCCCCAACAATATAAAATAAATTATTCATATCTGTGCCACTGGAATTATAACAAAACAATACTCCAGTCTGGAATTTTAAAGATATTTTGCAAGTATCAGTGGACACCAGTCATTGCACCCACCCCCTCACAATTTCAGACCATGTCAAATGGTTCCTCCACCTAAGACACACTAAGAGTTGTGTAAAGGACGAGGCAGACCTGGGTCTTGAATTTGGACAATTTAGTACTAATCTAATTCTACCACACCTATAAGGCACAACTTTTTTAGAAGTTCTAAAAGGCTGTGGCTTGTACATGAGTTACAACAGTAGAACACAGAGCCCTATGGCACTATGGAAGGACTGGGAGAGAAGTGCTTTACTCGCCTGTTAGTGATGTAGGGTGTGTAGAGGGAGAGGAGAAGGTTCCCCATAGCAATGGACTAGGAAAAGCACATGCAGGTTCGGATAAGGGTGTGTGTGGTAAATGGTGACATTTGCTTTCGGTTTCAGTATGTGGGGGAGAGTGCTTGTATGCCATGATGCCATATGTCATGAATACACATGTACAACACCATAATGTACTATAAATTAATTTACATGTACCTGTCCCTCCCCCATCTCTTACACATGTCTTCTACCCTTCACACTAGCTGTAGACCTATAGCTGCCCTGGCCTGCTCCCACCTGCTCCAGGTGTCATAACCACAACCTGGAAAGGCCCCTCACTGTTTGTGATGTCCACTTCAATACATGTCATGCTTGGTTGATCCTTAGTCTGCTGCATGACATAATTTGTAGGAAGGGCTATGCAAGGACAGAACCCCGGTGCACTTAGCAGGCACCTATATGCAACAGTACGTCAAACTAAACTCATCCAAATCAAACCCCAGGTTTGAGGCCTATAGCCATAGGCCTTCCAAGTAAGTCTGTCAAAAAGTGACACTCACACTGATAAGACATAAGCCTATCACGAAGGGTATCTTGGCCCTGAATATCACTGACTTCAAAGGACAAGCTGTTTCTAATCTTATCAGCTCTTATGAGAGCATATTGACAGAACCAGCTCCAGTCCAGCTTGGAGCCTATGAACTTCCCTCAAGTTTATAGGTGTGCAGGCCGGGAGACCGGGGGTGGGGGCAGTATAATTATGGGAAGTGTGCCTTATATATTTATATATGTGTGGGATTACTGGGGGGCCACTTTTTCAGTTGATTGCAAAGGGGGGGGGCACTTTTTAACTCTTTTGTGCCCAAACTTATTTTCAGAAAGCTGATTTATTCAGCATATTTGACAAAGTACAGGCCATCATTTATAGTATGTTGAAAATACACTATTCATTCAACTATAATAAAAAAAGGCAGTAAATTAGGTGTAAGAAAATGCAAAATGAAGCCTATGTCGTATATAGATAATGTCAGAGATAATGTCAATTCTTAGATATTGGTGATGGTCCCAGAGGTTGAAATGGGCTGTTTTTGATCAAAGTGCCAAAAGTATCATGATTGATCTCTTTTAATTAGAAATGGGCTATTTTCAAAACTTGGTCACAGTACCATTATCAAATTCCATGGAAAAAAAATTAGCAAAATAACATTTTGGTTAGAATCAGTCTGTTATACTTGACTGATTCGTGTATCAAGTACAGGGGGCACCACCTCGGCCTCCAGTCACCCTGGGTCAACTAGGTCACCAGGTGTGCAGTCAACCACTCATAGGTAGCAGGTAGGCAGGCATAGCTGGCAGTTCAATTTAAACATCTATTCCGAGGAGAGCATTTTAAATATAACTAACTTTAGCAGTATAGTTAAACCGCCACAGTCTGTGATATGACATATGCCAAGGGTCAGACACGCCTCCCACAACCATTCTCAAAGGGTTGTTCAATTTCTCTCTGGATTGTCACTGCCCATCCCCCCAATTTTTTCCAGACATAGTTGACTTTTCAGCTCAGTAGGCCTACTACTGTCCCATCAAAGGACCTACAATTATAATCTAATAAAGCGTCCACTTATTGATATAGAATTCCCTAAATTTTAGTGTCTAAAATTTAAAAATTCTCCTGATGAGGGACTTAGTCACAATTCCTCAAAATGCACTAGAATATGCTTTTTGTCCAAGTGATTTTTTAAAAGTCGCCTAATGGTTCCCCCCCACACACACACAGATCCCTGTACTTCAACTATCATAATGTAGATCCAAATGCCTTTCTAGTACAAATCAATAGGCACAAATTAATGCTGCATTTTCTTCAGGCAAGAGTTTACTGGTATTTGTGACAATACCTATGCCCCCAACCCCATCCTCATCCCCAAATATCTGACCTTGCCTCCTCCCCAAAGACTTAATCCTTTTCTCACCCTCCTCCAGTATGATTGGACTGTAGACATTGGACTGTAGGGTGTTACATAGAAAATTAAATTTTTGTTATGAGAAATTTCTAAATAGTGCATACCATAGAAAACACTTGGACGAATGTAATGCAAAAACTAGAATAATAATATCTTTACTGCTGGATTTTTGAGAGGTGTTTAAGGTTAAAAAAGAGCATATGATCTTGTCCTGACTGTTCTATATATAACCTATGAAGCCCATGGCACCTATATATACATTTATAGCAGTCAGTGGAGCATGAAGCACTATGACTACTATGAGTGTTCACTCTGCGTGCAATCAAACAGCCTGGTAGAGGAAAATTCTAATAAAATATATAAATAAAGCTATAATTTTCTCACAATAATTAGGTATGATTCAATATCGATCATATTGAGGTTTTAGACTTGACAAGGTAACATATTTCTTGTGATATTATGTCCATAAGTTAGCTTAGGTTCGGCAGAAGACATCTATAGATATGGAAAATACTACAGATGCATTTGATTATTGGATATCATTATTATACATGGTCCAGTGAACTTTTATTTTTCCTTACCCTGTGATGATTCATTTGATATATTTTCCCCCTCAGACTGAACTACAATGGCAATCCTAAAAGTTCAAACGTTTCAATGTACCCTTATATAGGATGATCCCTATTACAGTAAAATTCCTTTATAACAAAGTGCTTGGGACAGGGGGAAAAATCGTCATAAACGAATTTCGTTGTATCCAAATCATCTATTTCTGAGACCATTGAGGTCGCCCCTACCCCTCCCCCCATCCAGGGCACAATATAGGCGTGTGTAGATGCCCTATTACACACCCTACCACCCCCCCTCCTGACCTCCCTCACCCCTCCCCCATCCAGGGCACAATAGAGGCATGTGCAGAGGCCCTATTACACACCCTAACAACCCCCCCCCCCGAGCTCCCTTACCCCTCCCCCTGTCCAGGGGACAATGGAGGCATGTGTAGAGGTCCTATCACACACCCCCGACCTCCTCTACTCCTCCTGGCATCCAGGGTAAAAAAGGAAGGGGGAGGGGGAGTCCTTTGAAGTCAATTTCAGGCAAGATAAACTGTTGTATAAGCCCCAAAAATTTGTTGTAAATGAATGCAGGACATGTAAAGTTCATTGTAAAGGGATTATTTTACTATAGAAATGTATGGGGCTGTTTTGGCACAATGTGATTTGTTTGTTATAAACGAAAATTCGTTGTAACAGGATTCCTTGTAAAGGAATTTTACTGTAATTAGGTTATTTTGGCATGTATAGTGTCCTGATGAAATGGCTTTGACTGAGGTGGAATATAATGGTCCTACTAGGTCTACATGGTGCCATAGACTCCCTCCACATGCAGAGCTAAATCTGAGATCTCCCTGTAATTAACAGGCCTCTTATGACAGAAACAAATATTTATCACTGTCAAATGCGCTCATTCATTGGCTTTAAATTAAGACCATCGTCATCCCTCAGTGATGAAGAATAAAGGTTTGAGAAGCATATATGTATGTAACACAGTGTCGGAAATCTATGGATTCCCACAGCAGTGACACAGATCTTCCGGACCAATATAACACCCCACTAATAGGAGTATGTAAGTAAGTCAATTGAAACACCCCAAGGGCCATCTGGACAAGTACATCTATACAGCTGATGCCTTTACACAGTCCGGCAGGCCCTCGAACATCGGATGCAGTCCTTACGCCCAGATGCTGACGTGAATGAGATTGGCTTGTACCCACTAGATGATCTAATGATGGGGGTTAGGGTATCTCTGTGCTAGTGGCCTGACCACAGGGCCTGACCCAAGGTTTTAGCTACATAGATAAAACCTAAGATATGTATATACAAATTCTCTAAAATTCTCAAAACTAAAAAGAAAAAAAGATATTGGGTCAGCCCTGTTTTGCTAGGGTCGGTCAAGTTACTGGAAACAAAACTTTTTTCTCTTAGACCCAACCCTCTGTGTGTACCAGTGGCATGGTGCCAGACACCTGCACCCTACTCATATCTTTATCACATAATCACCTCCCCAGTGTTCCAGGTGTGAAGTGAGAGAATCAGTGTGGTTTGGGGGTTGTACTAATGTATGTGAGGTTGCACATGTTATTCATCGTTCAAATGGTGTTTCTACAAGGTAGGGGAGCCACTCTCAATACAGAGTAATTCTGCCAAATAAACAATTATCTATTGTAGGGGGTGGTGTGTAAATTGCTACAAAGATGTGCAGTAGGGCTACAACAAGATAGGCAATAGGACTGGAACAAGTGAGAGTGTCCCATCTTCTGACTTGTCTGCAGTAGGTACCTGTAAGCAACGAGCATACTCCTCCCGTCCTGCCGAGGATGGGTGGTGTGTGTGTGGGGGGGGGGGGTAGTGGGTAGGAGTAGACATGACGGCAGCCACAGATCCCACGGTATCGCCACAGTAAAACCACTGTTTCATACACAGAGGTCTCAGAGAGTATCTGAGCAAAGACACAAAAGCACTAAGAAATTGGCTGTAGAAATATATCTTATAGGTCTGAATGGATATACATGTTAGCTGAAGTACTGATAGACATAAAACAAGTATCAAAGTGTGTTGGTTCCTTCATCTCCTGGTCAGCAGCACTCAGAAATCATTAAGATTTTGGGGTAGTTTAACTTGGCATACCTGAAAGTCTGAAAGAAATATTAAATAAAGAGGATGTCTGCTTACCTTTAGGTGCAACATCTACTAAGTCTGACTCCTGGTTGATGGCTTTCTGGCCTTTGAAAGCTGTGCTCCTCTGTCCCCGGGTAGTTTGAACCTGTGTGTGGGATGAGGCAGACTTAGTGACCTCCTGCTCCTGGAGATGTGCCTTCCTCCTGTGCTTGGTAGTGGTAAACTCCTGTGTTTGAACCTCCTGTGCCCATGTGCCTTGGGATATTGGTCTATTCCTCTTTCTACTTGCCATAGTAAGAAAGGGTGGGATGAAATCTCCTTTGGCTTAGAAAACGAATCTGACGATCTGGGGATGGACACCTTCCTTAAGTATAGGCCAGGTAGGGAGCAGCTCAAGAGTTGGCCAATAGGGGTAGGGCACTGTACACTAACCCACAGCTGATTGCCTGGGGCAGGGACCGGGAGGGGTTGACAGGCGTAGGGGAGGGGCTGTGTAATGAGAGAAACGCCCCTGATTGGTTACTCTGCTCATTAGGACTCGCCCACCATACAGCACCCAGCACACCCACCCTGCTTTGCAAATGAATTCTATTTCATTAAGACAATATATTCCTTATCCAAATATGAATATGAAACACTGCTTGTACATATATTTTTAATATGTTACTATACATCATATTAATGTCTATAGCAAACTAACACCATCCATATTAAGGGTTTTCATAAGCCACCCCTTTTACACGGATCTTGGCCCTACAATATCCCTTTTTACTGAAAGACACCAACTTGCAAAACACCCCTTTTTCCTGTAAACCATATCTCATAGAGGGTTCATCATGTTTGGAATTCACAATCACATTAAACACAATGTCACATACAAAGGATGCACAGTTCTTGTAATGAGTATGTCGCATTATATGTCTATTTACTTTACATCTTATTATTACATTTAATTGTATTAGGATAAATGTCGTACACACCTTTAGAAAAGATGGAGGTTTACTGCTTACTAGCTTATATACAGTTGAACATTTTTTCAACTTAATTGATTATGTAATGCTCAAATCCAAAAAAAATTTCTTCTGTTCTTCATTCTAAAATCGGCCACACTTGGCCCCTATTCAAGGCCCAACCCCAATTAATTAAACAGCTCTTAAACCCTGGCACCTATTTAAGGGAGGCCCCTATTCAAAGCCAAGCCCCTATTGATTTCATAGCACTCCTACCCCGTGCCCCTATTCAAGGGAGGCCCCTATTCAAGGCCTATATGCAACATTACGATATAAGGTGGTTAACTGGGTGAGCCAGACAGATAGTGGACCTGTTTTTTTCCAATGAACACTGAGTTACTTGTAAAACACCCCAAATTTGTTTTTTCATGGAGATGTTTTTTTGGAAAAAAAACACCCCTTTTTCCAGTTTTCACAAACATGCAGAGCCAGAGGGAATGGACCCTTTTTGCCAAGTCCATCCTCATATCATTCCCAAACCACTATTATCAGCCCTTGATCCCTGCTACCACACAACATGGTTGGCTCCCTCCCGTGTCTTTCTCAGTGAGGCACAGGGTAACATACAGCAGTATCATTATCAGATGTAGAATTGCTCTAGTATATATATTATATGAGAGAGTTAAAATAAAGTGAGAAAACAAAAATTTAAGATATTTCTAGGGTACAGCAGAGGGAGGAGGTTAATAGTGTGTTCCTATCAGTGTCTAATTAGAGTCTAAATATGAGTGAAATATATGTCTAAAACATTTCAAACAAGGATACTTACCACTCTGCAACTGTGAAATGTTGAAATGGGGTACATGTTATATTTATATATGTGTCTGCATGTCCAAGCATGTATTTTCTAAAAACAGGGGTACTTTCTAACCCCGAATCCTTGTTTCTGCTCAAAGCATGGTACCTTTGTCACTCTAAAACATGGATTGGGGGATATATTTCAATTCCACTAATGGCGGTCATGCATGTTAGTTTGCATAGGGAGTCGGCATGGTCCTGGTACACTCCCAAAGGTTTTTCAAAATTCGAAGAGTCTCTTTCAAAATTGTTAATTGACATGTATGCACATATTTTCCAATGGTTTTCTAATATCCCATGCAGGAAATGAACATTTCTAAGACGCACTAGTGAAAACCCAGCAAAGAATGACCTTGGACAAAAAAGGAAGAAAGAATTTGATACATCTGTTGATATGTACCCTAACATTTCCTATATAACTCTAAAAAAGATTCTTATTTCTATGGGGCTCCCTTTCAAAGCTTTCCTGTTGTAGGAAGTGCTGTTTCGTGATCCTACTGATGTAGATATAACTATATTATCGAAGCAATAACTAGTCAGTTTGAGTAGGTTTCAGAATCACTTTATAACTATGTTTACAAGAGGACTTGCAAATACTTTTCAACATTTCATATGTCTATAGTCAGTACCCCGTAAGGTGGTAATGCACTCGCTTAGATGATGATTAGACCTATTCGAGACCAGAGTAGCCTACCAACTTGGTAGGACTGTACATATGGTTCTCCCCCCCGTACGCAGGAGGATGGCTGAATATATACCTCTCGTTATGATTGAATGGTTCTGCACTGAGCACCCTCTTGTCCAACCCCTACGTCACACTGCCTGAGGCCACAGTGGAGCCCTCCTACGAGAGACATAGGAAACGCTCCTGAAGAACACCTATCCTACCCCGATACGGTAACAGATATAGTAACAGTCTCGAATACATAGGCCTTGATACATAGTAAATACGATTCCCTACACTGTGCTAAAGATTAGCAGATTAGCACATTAGCTGATCCACTGACACCTAGATATGGTGTTAAAACAGTGTGTGGAACACATTTGAATAGGATTTGATAAATGAAAATAAATCAGACTATGCCACCTTTTAAGCAATGAGACATTGTTGAAAAAAATGATAATCATACCATACATAGATTGCATTATTATACTATGTGAATTAATCCAATCATGATCTAATCATTTTGACAAATCAATGCCTGCCATACATATGTATAAAATGTTATGTCAAGAATATAGTAGGTTCATACAGTTATATAATGAACTAGAACATTGATCATGCCCCCATATTATAAATTAATGCATTTGGGGAGCTTTACGAACATAATTGACTCAGAACTGCAGTAATTAGCTGGGCCCATGGCTGTATATCTGTCGTGAGGTGTGAGTGATCCCGGCTCCTGGTCCATTCATTTTGATCAGGTCTTTCTTGAATATCTAAATTGTCAATCGCCCCAACAAGGATTATGATATCAGCCATCAGAGTGGGATTGAGATCTATACAAAAAAAGTCATTGAGATAATATATCTGGGATGTAAAGTGCCTTAACAGGGATTTGCTTTACCACTCTCACTGGATGTGTATGTATACATCTGGGTCCCGGTCCCTACACTCATGTGCAAAGGTGACACACATGCTTGTTCGCTCTCCTCAAAAACACAACATTTTCCAAGGTTTTTGAAAGAGAAAATTACTATTTTTGTGGGAAATACATGGGAATAAATATCCCTTTTCATTGAGAATAGGGGCCTTTTCTTCATAGTGTATTTTGGATATTTTGAGTAGCAACTGATCCTAATGCAAACACCTTGCGAAAGCATCTGTTAAAGAGCCTAGGTTAGTATTGAGAACTTTGTGCATACATCAGTAAGGCTAGGACAATCTTTAGGCTAGAGTGATAGACTCCTGTCCCTTAAGTTCATGTCCCCTGTTCGAAATTCCGCAGTGTTCCAAGGAAAACAACTGCTTTTTTCTGATTTCATGGACACTGAGAGAGAGTGAAAACAAACCCTTTTTTTCTTGTTTTTGGGAATGGCCATGCATTTCAATGATTCATTGAAAGTGTGAGGACTGGGACATGGGTAAAGACTTAAGGTCAAAAAAGAAGAAGTTTGGTTTCCGGTTCCATACCTACCTAGGCAAAACAGAGTCGATTTTTTGAAGAATTTTTCACATTTTATGAAGGATTTTTCACCCCTTTTGTTGGAATTTGTTGTACTTTTTTCAACTTTTTGTTATTGGCTAAGTGCACCATGGGAGATGAATGCCCACAATTTCCTATTTTCTTTTTCTTATTTTTGGAAATCAACTATCAATACTTAAATATGTATGCCTGGATAAGGCATGAGATTAAAAAAAAAACAAATAGTCCGACCTACCTATCTCAAAATGTTTGACCATGCTACCAGAAACATACAATTTCTTTTTGCCTAAGCAGCATATTGACTGACTGTTTCTGTAACTGGTGAGGTCTCAATACAATTTGCAATATACTTTCACTAGTTAATTCATGGCCAGAGCAAAGGTTTCATAAATTTTAAAATATGGCCTACTTCTTTCCTAAACAGTACTAGATTCTAATCCAATTGTTTCATTCAGGAATAATTTCATCATTTCTAATATGGACCAAAGTACCTATAGCTATCTGGTTAAGTATTTCAGTACGTAATTATCCACCAACATCCACCAGATGCTGCATTATAGATTAGGTATGTGGCACTTCATTATGAACCTTAGATCCCATATCCATTAAATAGTCTGTTCATAGGATGGTCCTAATCCGTGTCAACTTATGTCAAAGACCCAGCAGGCCCTTGGCAACAAGTATAAGTCACATGTGCAAAGTATAAATAATCTCCTCATAGCCTTCAGTATGAGGTCAGATGGCGGTAAGATTACCCTTGACATCAGCATCAGGGGGTTAAAGGGCGGGCTATCAGGGTCATCACTGCAAACATTGCTCCGTTGTTAACCCCACTCCCCACCCACCATCATTATGGTGAGCGATGCCAGGTTATAATTACACCCCCATTCACCCTATCTGCCCTATGACACAGCCAGGAGTGAAGGAGGGAGTACTAGATTTGTAAGGGCAGTCAACGGTAATGTTTATGTTCCACCTTTTGATACTGCCCCTTGGGCCATCATGTAATGTGCCATGAGTTATACATCTGATTTATAGACTTGCTCAACTGACCTATGGTGTACTTTATTCCATCATATTTAAGAATAACTTGACTGGCTCAAGTCTCTTGATATAGGGGAATTGAAATAAAGTAAGGAATACACTGTGTGTAAGCCTTGGGAAAAAGCCCCATATATATAGTGTATGTCACTTCTACCTGGAAGTCTGTCATGTCCCCCATCTAGATATATTAAGAGATGATGGTTGTTCCCTCCCCTCCAAACATGGTGCTACAATAGATGAATATGGATGTATAACACCATATGACCTACATGTACCTGTATCTCTCCCTCCCCTCCTGATGCTATAATAGATGAATGTATACATGTGACTCCCACCCTACATACACTGCCACCTCACTCCACTGACAGTGCCCGCTCAGGAAGACAGGGTGAGGACACTTGCCCAGCTCCTCCTGCTGCCTCCTCCCGATGCAGTCTCCTCCAGGGCGGCCCTATGTGTGTTGACATTGTGCGCTGTCAACACATGTAGTGGCAGCTTCCTAGAAGAGACAAACCGGGACTAGAAGTAAGCAGGCACTGCGTGGTAGTACAGATGGTAGAGCTGGTCTGAGTCTCTTTGTGTGTATGAGCGTGTGTGTAGCATGCCTGTGGTGGTAATAGTCACACTATAGGTAGGCCCCGGAGGTAGGCCCACACCCTAAAGTTGGTATAGGCCTACAGTGGATATGTTATGTGCAACACTTGCCTACAGAGGGATTCTGATTTTGTGTACAGAATAAAGCCTGAGTCTCTATCTACATGTATATTAAAGCAGTATATTATTAACGATGGGGGCTGTCACACAGCCACAATGTGATTATCCATCCTTATGCCACTAGTGCACTGTATGCAATATATGACGTTTCCTATCTGTTGTACTATGTGAGCTGTAGGGGATGAAAGCTCCGAACTTTTTCAAGTGTGAGCCCCACACTTTTTAGAGGGGTAAAATAATTTTATTTCTCAAATAGCAAGCTAGTTCATTCATCATCACACACATAAACATTAGGCCAAATAAAAAAAGATAGGATTGTTTCCAGTCACCTGACCGACCCTACCAAAACAGGGTCAATTTTTTTTTGTGAAGAATTTTGTCTCATTTTTTCATATTTTATCCATTTCCTGTATCCTTTTCGTGTTCTTCCCCTCTCTCACAGTTGTCATTTTTTTTAATTAAATCAAAGAATCTGATACATCCATTGACCTAATTTAGAGTATAGCTGTCTACCACTGAAACCTAAATAAACACTCCAGTCTCCACCCTTAAAACACAACTATCAATACATGAGACACAGAATACATGCAGGACATGGAATGGGCACATGGCACCTTTTATAATTGGTGGAAGTTCATCTCAAGTGGAGTACATACCTGGAGCCCCCCCCCCTATTTAACATGATTCAAGCTTCCTGGAGGGATGGGCAACTCAAACTGTGCCTATATACTTATGTAACGCATACATCATCTGTGTCCTCTAAGATTTGGACAAACTTAGGCCTACAAAAACGTCAGTTTCCGGTAATATGAACAAAAATGTTGAGGTCTATAGGTTGGATTTTAATTATAATAATGTGCAAGGCCTTACCTTTCTCAGTGTTACTGGTTCTCCAGTCTCTGTGAAAATGTGTAGGACACCGCCTATAGCCAACAGAGTGGCTCTCAGGCCAACAGAAATTGTGTGACTGAAATCCCCAGACTATGGGCTACATGCCAATTTTCACGGCTTCCAAATTGGACCATTATTGATGTATTTACAGGGTAAAACAAAATGCTTTAACTTTTTGTGATTTTTCCCCTATAGAACTATATGAATCCCAATGAATCTAATGATAAACAGAATGTACATTCCTGCTTGATGATGTATCTTTCTTCCCATAAAATGTTCTGAGGTATTTGCTATGTTTCGGTCCTGCAAAAATTAAACCGGGCCTACAGGATTAGAAATATGCAGGACCGAATGTCCTTTTATGATGAAAAACCTTTTCTCAAAGACTGGGTTATCTTAGAACTAGTTCATTTTCTATATGAAATATGAGAAAATGGTGGGAAAATGGCCATGATCCAGGGGTTCATAGCATAGTGCTGGTGAAGACAGGGTGAGTGTGGGTGCAAGTGGGGGTCGATATAATTATGCCAATCCTGGGATATCCCACACAGATCGTGTCAACTACACACATAGAGCACAGGCTGACAGCCAGTTTGGCCATTAAAAGCTACAGGTCTCTCACCCATTTCTATATTTTATTGATCTTTCAAAGTCACTTTTTTAAATAAATTCTCAATTAAGAAGCTATTTTATTAACAGATAAAGTTATAGCTATATTTCATCACACCAAGGTATCATCTCAAGTTGCAGGGGCCTGGATTGCGTTTCAATAGTTTCCATGACTAGACACCCTCAAATCGTAGTGGGAGGTGTAAGAAATGACTCCATACCAGTGACTACATAGTGAGCTCCAGTAGACGCCTCAAAATAGCAGCTACTATTCATTCAACTACTGGCTCAATACACACCACTATGAAGTCATAGCACCCAGTCATAGGGGCCACTATTGGCTACATAGTGACCAGTCATACCTCCTTCATGGTCTAGTATGCACTCCTGTGTTCAAATAAGCATAGGGCTGCAGTAACTACCGTAATGTCTCATATAGGTGCCGGGCTTTGAATAGCAGTCTCCCTTGAATAGGGGCTGGGGTAGGAGGGCTGTCAAATCAATAGGGGCCTGGCCTTGAATAGGGGTCTGGTGGGGTGGTTTTAGGAAGACAACCGAGACCCCCCAGCCCAAATGATGTATAATTGTTCAAGATAATTCCCTTTCAAATCACATATGATAGATCTATATCTAATGACCTAATTGTATCTAAAACAATGTACGCTCTGTTATTCTTTCTTAATAGTAGGGCTGAGGTGTCAGCTAGGGGGATATACTTTGTAATTTTATTAGAAAGCCATGGTGGGTGAGGGTTGGGTATGACAGGCATGACAGCTTTGTAAGGCCTAGTGTTCTATCTACACCACTGCATACTAGTAACTACATAGTTGGCCCATGTGTGGCCATAATACTCAATTCTTAGGTGAAACACCACACTTTTCCAATGATATTTTATTCTTTTGAAAAAAAAACCTGCCATCCCGGAGCCAAAGGTGCTGGCCACAGCATTATAGGTAGTAGTGTAAAGAGCCCAGATTGGGTACATTTGAGCAAAGGAGTGCAGAGGGCAGCAGCTAAGGCTACCCACTTATTATTCACATGGAGGGTTGTCATACCAGGATCCCTTATTGAGTCACTGCTGTGGTGGCTATTTAGCCAGCAGGCAGTACAATCATCTAGTATTGTAGCCAGCTATTTAGTCATCAAGGCCAAAATCCTAAGATCACCTTCTAAGATTTGACCCATCTCCAGTCATAGCTGGCTGAACCTGTCATGGAAACTATTGAAACACGATCCTGAACCTGTCATAGAAACTATTCAAACAAGGTCCTGAGGAAAATAAGGGATTGAACCTAGCTCATGAGACCATTTACCTGTATGAATGCACATAATCATCTATGTTCCCTGGCTTACCAGGCAGCACTTGGGATCTGCATTATGTATGATTATATGTGAATGCAAAACATGTAAATGCAAAACACTTTACCAAAGCACTCCAGAATATTCACAATCACAAGACACCGTGCACAAGGAGGGGAATAGCTGGGTGGAATGTGTATATGCATGGATATGTAGGGAGGGGGCCCTGGAGCAGGTAGGGATGACCGCTCAGGAAGGAGGAGGCGGGACAGGTGGCTGGTAGCCCTGATGCATATAGATTCTGTTTCTGTGCCCTCTGGCATCTATATCAGTGAACGTTTGAAAGTGTATTAGCTCTGTATTACTGTTAAGGTGGATTCATCACTTTCAGACGTTCATTTTTAATGTAAACATGACACTTTTTCATTCTATGATATTCATATTTTTTACCATGACCTCTGCTTATCTGAAAGTACCAGTAAACCACAGTAAACAGATGAGAGTGCACCTCCATCCACTTTTGTTATTTTCCATTGATTGAATGGAAAACTTTGTGGAAAATGCTAGACATGTAATGGAACACAAAAGGTTTGTTTTCACCTGGAGTCGGACGCCTTATTATACATCTATACCTGAACACAGACACACTATATTCCTCTCTTTTCCTAGAGAAAATTGACCAACATCATTATTTTCTTATGCTACGGAGATTAATTTTGATGTCTGGATTTAATTCTATGACATTTAGTCTATGACATTTATAAATATAAAGCTTATAACTGAGGGCTTGTGTAACAAGATAGCTGGGTGGGCTGATAATTAGGTGATTTAGAGAGATATGGGAAATGCTAGCTCATTATTCTAACAATATAAATGATAATTTTGAATGCTTAAGCTACACACAGTATGATGGAGAATTTAGACTATTCCAGATATGCCAAATCACTCCTATGCCAGATACCAGAATGAAATATCTAGCTTTACTTAGATAGAAAGGCTGCAGGGGCAAAGAACCTAGTAGACAGATAAGGGTACAGCACAAGGTGATAATTTCTGCTCAAGATAGGGCATAGGCCTAAAGACTCTGATGCCCTTAGTTACAGAACTTTGGAATCAACTAATAACAGGTTAGATCTTAATTGAACGTATGTCTATGAATACAAACAGCCAAAAGTTTTTCTAGTACACCTGGAATTCATGAGGGAGAATTCTGAATATGATTGGATAGTGGCACTGTAATGGGGTTCAGAAATTATATAGTTTGGTCTGAAAATAGATCTAAAGGGAGAAAATGATAGATTCCAGGCAAGTAAAACAGAGTGAAATGTCAATATCTTGATGGAAAGGACAGCCACATGGTACCATTCATTATGAATTGTATTTCTATAATACTTTAACATACAAGCTAAATCATGTGCCTATGTCTTCATACATCTTATTACGGCCCTCAACCTTCCTAAATACTATTGCTATTAAAACAATATTGGTTCTGAATGAATCACATGAAGCTGCTGGGGAATAAGTGTCTGACTCTGGGTGAACTTGGCATCCGACTCTGGGAGAAAATTACATCGTCAATATAATTTAGTAATAAATAACCAAGTGCTTACATTTGAGCGATCATTTTCCAAGTATCCATTTTAGAATATGTAGGCATTTCATCTATTATCAACAAAGGATAAACGTGCATAGGCACATACTCACAATAAAGTAACTTGTACAGCTTTTATATCTATTTGCTTTCAAACTTCTAACACCAATATCCTAGAATACATCCCGACTTTAATAGCTTAAAAAGCTCATATAGGCCAATGTTAACTATCTACTAGCTTCACAGTCATCAAAGAAAATACATGTATATGAATTCTTTTTATGACTGACTAGTAAGTGCATAAGGGGATATGGGGGGGAATTGAAATTAATCTTAAGCATTAAAAACAGACAGTATTCAAATGACTAGCGCTGGGGGGGGAAGTGAGATTGCAATCAATGAGCGCCCGGGCGCTTCTATGGGCCAATACAGTGAGGTTTCAAGTTTGGGGCACTATCTTTGGGACTGTTGCTCTGACCTAGTTATAGAGGGGAGGGGTATATAGGGCACAGGGCTATTGAGCTAGATATAAATCTGCATACTCAACTATCAATGTATCCTCCAAGTGACATGTCAGGTTTGGTGTGTGACACTTCTGATCTGGCATCTCAAATAGGCTATGGAGATCTTGGGATAATCCTAACCCATGCCACCTCATCATATAAACCCAGCTGGCTTATGTCACACATGCAATATATAAATAATCTTTTTTATAGGCTGGTGTATAGTACTCAGCACACTGAGAAAGTCAGCAGGGGGTAGAATTAGGCTATCAGTGGCACTCCAAGCACACCCCTGGTCTCTCTCCTTCCATTCTCCTTCCCTGAACCCCCCACTCTCTGCCCCTCTCCCAGCTAACCACAATCAGTCCACGCCAAGTAACCGTGACATCTGTGTTCACATTCGTTATCATACCTTTCCAAACACTTAGGGGTCCAGTATTCTGAAGTGTAGTCTTGGGCTACACATGCTGCATGCAACCATGCATCACGTTGCAGATAGACTACTGCTGCACCATGCATGCAACCTCTGTATGACCACTCTTGTCACAATCTCTACAGGTATAAGTCACTGGAGGCTGCCAGGATATCAGTGTATGACGGAGGAAGGGAGGGTGCACTGAACTAGTGAAAGGTATATTAATTGTATACTTGCCAATGTACCATGTAGAACTATTGTTCTATATATATATATGTTAATTTCATTGTATATGTTTCCCAGCATGTCTGGTAGAAGCAGGCTTCATGGAAAGTCTACAAAGCACATTTTCAGTCATTTTTTCAGCATTTTATCCCATTGTCTGTTAATTACACCTCTTTCGAAGACTCAATATGAGGTAGTAGTGGCAGGTGACACCACTAAAAGCAACCATTGGCCACTCATCCCCTAACCTAAGGCCTCCGGACAGCACCTCCACCCCTTTATAATCAGGTAGTATTGCCTGTACATTATGTCTGGGCAGAGTTTAGACAGGTGATTTTATGAGATTGAATAGTGACTTGCCTGTTATGAAATGTGCGTGTACAATATGCTAAATGACCTGGTCAAAGATACAAAAAAAGAGAGATGAATACATACGACACTCATTTCCTCAAGGCTCAAGCATCAAAGAGGAATAGTTAAAGGGCTACTAACATGATTTTTGCATTTTCCATTGACCTATTGAGCATACAGAAATTGTAAAGCTGATGCACTTGGTATATCTAATACTGGGACCAGCCCCATGCTTACCACACAAGCACCCGAAATATTTTAGAACCTTCCTTAAAAAATTGATAGAAGATAAAGGGGGCAATATATTTTTCTCCAAGAAAATTGAAAGTGCTCAATATCAGTGTAAAATCAATTGCCCAAGGCCAAGACAATTCAGAAATTTCCAATTCCAATTGATCAATATAATGTTAGAGGAACACATTTTTAAATGCTAGTAACTTTCATTATAACTAGAATATTTGCAAACTTCTTTTAGATTTAGAGAGCTCAGATTATCCCAAATATGTCCCTATCACATTTTCCAATGTCTCTGTTGCACATTCTTGAGACATTGCAACAGGTTACCCACCCCTCAGCAGACATCGGGAACACTATGCCCCCGTGAGCATATTCACATGGACTCCCCCCCCCAGCTCTGCAAAACAAAATTCAAGCTAACATGGCCAAAATATTCAACAGCTTATAAACTATGCCAAAGTAGATCAAATTATGACAAACCCTACTTATCTACCAAAATTCTATAATTCGTCCTAAAATCAGAGACTTAGTATGTACAGTAATTTTTTGACAATGTCTTTTTAGAATGTCAAAAAATGTTCCACTCAAAAAAGTGTTTCTACTGCAAAAACAAACTTTATTCTTACAAATATGCTTCTTCTGCCTGATTGGTTTTTCTAAATGAGTTAGATATGACCAAAATATTTATGACGGATGTGAGCATCATAGCCGCTATAAAAGAGAAGTAACTCAGTAAAATACTTCCCACCTAACTTCAAATAAATTGTAGCTAGCCCACATACAAAGACCTGCTATTTCGATTTTATTATTCACACCTTCAGGTGTTGAGTGATAGCTGTCATCTATAGGCTGTACTGCCGCCCCCCCCCCCCCACCAGTAGCACCACTACTGTCACCGGTGACGTAACGTACAGGTCTTCACACTTGAGTGCTGTACACGGCCAGAGCAGCAGTGGACAGCTTTCTCTTAACTTAAAACGACCTACTATTTTGTCATATACAGGGCAACTGTTGAAGGTTGGCAAAGTGACATAACTTTCCACGGTTAAAACAATGGTACATAATAGTAGATGTGACAGTAGCCCCTTAGCTTATCATGGTACAGATAGGAATCATATGCCATACTTTTAACCAATATAAAAACAATGTATTAACTATCAATGCATTGTATATTATATGAAGTTTCCTATAAAAAACCATACATGTACATGCATAGAAGAACTCTCTAGCACAGTGACAGATAGAGTGTGCCTGTGTACATTGAGGTCTGGTGTGTGTGCTGGCGGGGGGGCTGGTGTTAAACAGAAAACTAATGGACCATGTTGATGGCCACCGGACTATTTGACTCAGTGACACTGCTGTTCATTACTGGTAGGTAGGTGGAGCTCACCACCATCACTAATACCACCACTAGAGGGCAGACTGGAAGAGTGCACACACCCAGCAGGGTGCCTCAGCTGATCAGATACGGCTATTGCTTGTACAAACACCTTATCCCCATACACCACAGTTAGGGTCAGTATATGGGACACTGGGCTGTGTGTGGCAGGAGTCTCTGTTCCCTACATTTAAGGTGCATCCACCTTGTATGTAAGGCACATCCTGGTTTCATTTTTAGACATATTATCAACAATTTATTATTGTTCTATAGTAGAAAGAATCCTTGCCTACAAGTTGCACCCTAAACTTTTGATGAGGCTGCCAAAAATTAAAAGGTTTCCCGTCAACCAACCGATCATAAAACTTTCTATACAAAACTGGTCATTTGTAACAAGGGGGCGGTGGATTTTGCATCTAAATTTTAGTGAAAAACCTGTACATTACTACAAAATAATGGGATGGGGTGGGGGCTAAACTCAACACCCCAGGCCCAAGAAAAAAAAAGGTTGTGGTCACCCGACCGACCTCAGCTGAAATTTTTCTGATTTTTTTTAGCTTTTTTTTCAGGAGTTTTTAATTCTTTTGAAGTTTTTATATCATTTTATATCAAAGTTTGTAATTGGAATATATAAATGTATTTCCCCATCATTTTCTCATATCTGACACAGGTAATGATGCTTTCTTACAATAAATCTGCCAAGGTATGACTATATGAGGCCTAAGTTACCAAAAGAACAAGCTACTGACCTCAACATTTAGCACTATGTTACCGGAAATTCAACATTTTTTTTGGGCCCCACTGCACTATTGTAAGAAAATGACCACTGAAACCTTTACCACTTGAAAGGCTGCTGATGCATTAATGCCTCATTACAATTGGTCCTCATAATGCATGAATACAGCCTGGTGAGTGACTTGCCAGGGCCACATTCATGCATCATGCTGACCCTACGGGGTTGATACAGTCCTGGAGGCTGGGCATGGTGCTCCAAAGAAGTGCTGGCAGCATATATTAGCCAGCAAATTGGTGCATCATGCCGACCAATGGATCCTGTATTGGCGGGCATTAATCTCATAAAGACTGCTAATGTATTATGCCGACAGGCTTTAATCATGTACCATGATGACCCTACAGGGCTGATGCTATCCCAGAATTACAATGATGCTCCAATCAGGTTTGGTATACATACAAACTCCAAAGACGTCACATTCCCAGCCCCGACACTCTCATACAAAAGTGACATCCATGCTCGTTCCCTCTCCTCAAAGACACCCTCTTTTCCATGGATTTTTAGAGAGAGTTACATTTCAACACAACATTATCTTTTATAGCAGACATGGAATAAAAGTATAACTGTGCAGGGAAATGCGCCATGGCAGTATAGCGAGATGACAAGTTCAAGTTCAAGTTCAAAATATTTTATTGCTTCTTAGCCGTGAGGCATCTTACTTCAGCAATTCTGAGGGCGGCCAGTCTTGTCATACATCACAGAATAAATTAACAGATAATGCTTCTAAATATGATCCAAACCCCCCCCCCCTACACACACACACACAGCCATACACCCAAGCTTGGGTAGCACACCCTTGAAGGTAGCATCACGGAAAACCAGAGACAGGGATGAAGTGAGATAGGAGAAGGATTCATGCAGTGATGACATAGGGAGGGGGGGAGACCCAATTCAATCTAGGCTGCTAACTTGAGCAAACACAGAGGGTGTATAATTTTGATTGTGGACAAGTTTGACAGGAGTTCATTCGGAGGTGGCATATATAGAAGTTGTAGGTGGCATGTAGGTGCCATTGGTCCTAATTAACCATTTACTTCAACTGAAAAAAAAACACAGCTCAGCCATTCATGTTATAATCATCATTGGCAATCAAATTACAATATTGGCCTACCAACTTCCCTCTTTAGCAGTTATATTATCATATAATTTTGAAATTATTCGAGACTTACCTGTAAGTTGAGGTATAATTAAGATTATACCGAGGGAACCTAGCGGTTCAGGGAATATACGTTCAGGAAAACGCGTAGGTTTCCGGAAACGCTTAAGGTTTCCGAGGGATAATACACAAGTAATAGGGTATACTGAGTAACTCTTAACTCACTTGGCCAATGGCCTGTATATTTGGATGTATCAGTTGAAACTTACTGCCTTAATTCAATTGTTAGAATAGAGGTTACCCCTAGCATGCTGTATTTCTGAGACTGCAAGCTTTATTTTGATACCAAATATGCCTATATAGATCTCAATCAACATATCTCTGAATCAAGCAAAACACCTTTTTCCTCAATGTGATGTTATCATGTATCAATATCAGAATGATTCCGATACAATATTTACTATTTTAATGATGTTGGTACTGATATTGTGAATGGATGCAATAATGATGCTCTGGTGACTTTGTTCGTCAGCAGACCATTAGTCAATCCTCTGGATGTAAATTTGTCTTGTAGGATCGGCATGATGCACAAGTTAACCCCTTGTCCCTCATCAGGGCCACATCCATTGTAAGTGACAATCACAGAGCACTCTATTATAGAGGGGTAAATCTTCTTCTTTTTTTCAAAAAGGACAAAACAAGTATTTATATTTTTTTTCTGATTTCCCTCCTTTGAATACAAAAAGAAATCTGACCTACTGACCTCAACTTTTTGACCATGTTACCAGATACATAAAATATTAGGCCTGAAGCAATAAGGTGAATTAGAGGTCTTGTATCGAGGTATTCCATCTCTGACTCAACTTCATACTAGAGAAACCTTCTGGGAGAATACTTTAGTGAGACTACTGTAGGCCTGCATGAATCGAGTAGACGTGGTCATACCTTAAACTGATGTGCCTTTGAATATGAGGGATGTTAATTAAAAAAATACTCTAACTGCAATTCCTAAACAGCTAGTTTATGGCAAATCTTATAAATACATATGGTACAAGAGAATATCACCTAGATCATTCCAGCTCTACATTAATCCCCTTGTATCACCTGCACCTTATATATGGGGAATTGTGGAAATTTACTTGTGGTGTCACAGGGTCTGCCAAATACAATCACTTGACTTACTATGCTTAAGACAGAACCATGAACACAATGAAAATGGTATAATTTTATTACCTAGCACTCTTTGGCTACACCATCTAAAGTTTACTACTGTCAACTTCATAATACATTTTTCAACTCCAACAGGGATTATGCCCTCTATGGTCCTTGCTATTGACTGATATAGGCCTAATACACAATTGACCCCTTTGTGTCTCTCACCTCTCCTTGGTGAGTCTGCTTACTCATGAAAGTAATTAGCAGCCACCACAATATACCTGTTGGGATCCAGTGAGTCAGGCAACACTGCCATGTAGTCTGTGTCTAGATTCTGCCCAAAACCTTGGTAAGTGGGTGTGACTGATGTGTGCACCCTGCAATGCTCACAACAGGCACACCAGGAAGAAGCGTCCTCCTGCCACTGGGGCCAGAAATCTTCAACCTAGAAAAGGGTATCATTGCTCCTCAAGTGCTTTCCCTGTGCTGTTGTATGTGCATGGTAGAGCACCTCCTCCCTCAGGGACTTTGGGACTGCCATTTGGAAGTAGTTCCTCCCATTTAGCCCTTTCTTGTAGCGTCCTAGTGTCCCATTTACAATACTTATGCCAAAGTCCATCTCATCAGCCCATCCTTTCTTCTCATAACAGGCCCCATGGAGATTTTCAGCATATTCCTTTTTCTGTAGTGCTAACCTGAAGTAGATTTTAGTGCTAGGGATATCATGGGATAATTAACTGCCAGGGAGAACCCCCAGTGTGTCTATACAAGCTGCTAATTGGCGCCCTACACATGTCATCACCCTCTGTGATTTCTAGTATCCATTTGGCTGCAGGAGGAGTCAGGGTCTGTAACTACATATACCTTATTGGCCTGTATAAGCACCAGGGTCTTGAATAAGCGCCAGTCTTGTATAAGCCTGGGGTATAACCTGGTTGAAATCAATGAGCGCCTGGGTGCTTATACAGGCCAATACTGTAATATTATATGTCAAAGTACTGCTTTGTTTACCTCCTTCAAACAATGTTACTTTACATCCTGGCCTTTGGTCGTCCAGGGCTGCAGCAGTTGACATGATGTATAAATGCAGTTCTGATGAAAAGAAACTACATGGATGTTTAATCCTGCAATCATTTGACTCCTCAAGAATGCCTCAGTTTTTCTTTATAATCTTGGTATCTAATCTGGTTTATTATCACATTGAACATTACCAATGAAAATAGAATTTATGACCTCTGTTTAAATCATCTGAACTAGGTATTGTCCTAGACAGAATATCCTGATGAACCCCAATTACTACTGGGCTTAGGAATTTGCCATATCAATGGTTGTGGCTAAGTGACCCCCCCCTCCCCGCACACACACACACACACACACCTCCCAGCCTATGATGGCAGGCATGCAGACCCTATGCTGACACATTGCCTGGACAACCCCCTGGGGTTCTGGGTATGACATAGCCTGCCTCTTTAGATGATGAAGTTTTCAAGTCGCCGCATGGACTGCAGCCAGCCCCGGTCAGACAGCCTCAGCCCTGCATTTATCCCATACCAGTGGCTCCATCTCAGACTGGATGGATTGCGGTTGATGGACACTAGTTAGCACTTCATTGGTGCATCATGCTGATCCCATGGGATTAATAAACTCACCAGCACTTTACTAATGCATCATGCCAAGTCTATGAGGTTGATACACTCAGCAGCATGTCTTTGGTGTCCCATTGGTGTAATATGCTGGCTTGGCTGCATTAATGCATCAGAAGGACATGATGCATTAATGCATTAGTGGCTCACACTATGATTCAGAGGCGGGCGGGATAAGTTTGAGCCAGTATTAAGTATCAGATAAGTATACCTTTTTCCAGGTCTCTGTGTAAAAAAAAACAACTAAATAAATAGATTTTTTTTTTATAAATTGAGCCTTATGATGCATCATTATGAGTCAAATATTGAATAAGCCATAGCTTATAAATCATTTAAATGGTTTACTTTGGTTGTGCAGCTCTATAGGAATCCAGGATGTAGCTTGCCTGTAGGTTTATGTATAGACTAAAATGTTGGAAACACATGTATGTATATGATATAAGAATTATAATACAACTCCAACAGTATATATAAATACCTATATATTTCTTCATGCAGAAGTGACATAATTTAATTTGAAAACATGATAGCTGACATACCCTAAATATTACCACATTGAAAACACTATCATATCTGTACACACGGTGATAGCACAGTAGGGGTGGGGTCCTTAAGTAAACATTAGTTTAGACAGTGCAGGGCCACATTCCACATATGGCCAAATATAGCACAGATGTGTGAGATTTGTAATGGTGATAGGCAATGATCTGAACCCCAACCCACACACCAAGGTGTCCGACCGTGCTGCTTAGGGAGGTAACAGAGATGGGTGGGGGGTGAGGTCACCCAATCTGTGGTCAGTGGGTCTTGGTCTATGGCACCTATATAGGTTGCTATGGTAACGGCACCATCTCCAAACGTATCATTTGAAAGGTATTTTGAACTCTTATAGCACAGATCTAGTTTGATCTTATTGTGGGGCTAGATAAGGAAACTCTTTGGGGGAGAGAGGGAGGGACATGGATGGAAAAATGCTTGATGGGCAGCTCACAGAATGTTGTATGGGCATGGGGCATGACTCGCTCTAGGATATGAATGCAGCAGTGGTGGTACACAGGGTGCATGATACATGAATACAGCAGTGGTGGTACACAGGGTGCATGATACATGAATACAGCAGTGGTGGTACACAGGGTACATGATACATGAATGCAGCAGTGGTGGTACACATGGTACATGATACATGAATACAGCAGTGGTGGTACACATGGTACATGATACATGAATGCAGCAGTGGTGTACACAGGGTACATGATACATGAATACAGCAGTGGTGGTACACAGGGTACATGATACATGAATGCAGCAGTGGTGGTACACATGGTACATGATACATGAATACAGCAGTGGTGTATACAGGGTGCATGAAACATGAATGCAGCAGTAGCAGTACACAGGGTGTGATACATGAATTCAGCAGTGGTGGTACACACACAGTGTGCATGATACATGAATGCAGCAGTGGTGGTACACACACAGTGTGCATGATACATGAATGCAGCAGTGGTGGTATACAGTGTGCATGATACATGAATGCAGCAGTAGCAGTACACAGGGTGTGATACATGAATGCAGCAGTGGTGGTACACAGGGTGCATGATACATGAATGCAGCAGTAGCAGTACACAGGGTGTGATACATGAATGCAGCAGTGGTTGTACACACACAGTGTGCATGATACATGAATGCAGCAGTGGTAATACACAGGGTGCATGAAACATGAATGCAGCAGTAGCAGTACACAGGGTGTGATACATGAATGCAGCAGTGGTGGTACACACACAGTGTGCATGATACATTAATGCAGCAGTGGTGGTACACAGAGTGCATGATGCATGAATGCAGCAGTGGTGGTACACAGGGTGCATGATACATGAATGCAGCAGTGGTGTTACACACACAGTGTGCATGATACATGAATGCAGCAGTGGTGGAACACACACAGTGTGCATGATACATTAATGCAGCAGTGGTGGTACACAGGGTGCATGATGCATGAATGCAGCAGTGGTGGTACACACTGTGCATGATACGTGAATGCAGCAGTGGTGTTACACACACAGTGTGCATGATACATGAATGCAGCAGTGGTGGAACACACACAGGATGCATGAAACATGAATGCAGCAGTAGCAGTACACAGGGTGTGATACATGAATGCAGCAGTGGTGGTACACACACAGTGTGCATGATACATTAATGCAGCAGTGGTGGTACACAGGGTGCATGATGCATGAATGCAGCAGTGGTGGTACACACTGTGCATGATACGTGAATGCAGCAGTGGTGTTACACACACAGTGTGCATGATACATGAATGCAGCAGTGGTGGAACACACACAGGATGCATGATGCATGAATGCAGCAGTGGTGGTACAGTTGCTGCATTATACATTTATTTAAATGCAGCAGTGGTGGTACAGTTGCTGCATTATACATGAATGCAGCATTGGTTACCAGTACAGGGGCTGCATTATACATGAATGCAGCAGTGGGGAGAATCTGACATGGGAATACAAGCTAGTACATGACATGAGTTATTGCTTAGAATGACTGTGATTTAACTGATATCAACATGATGGGTGCACTGGAAAGTGGGGGTCACAGCAGGGTGTCTAATGGTAAACCCACCCCTTCTCAAGGCTGGTGTCTGAACTAAGGGTGTGGTCATTATTTATCAACAGAGGAGCGTGATGGCTTTGAGAGGGGGCATAAAAAAATCAGATCCCTCCTGAGGGGGGCTAAAAAATTCTGACCCCTATTGAAGGGGGGGCTAAAAAATTTACCTTCTTTTTAACAAAAAAGCCTGCGAGCAATTATAAATCAAAGAGAGGAGCGGAGAAATTCTCTGCACCTCCAGCGCATGGGGGTTATGCACAACAAATTTTGACTGCCGTTGAGGGGGGGGCATAAAAGATTTCTGTGCATCCACACAAAATCCTACCACCACCCCTGTTGATAGATAATGACCACTCCCTAACAGGACGGGAAGGAGCAGTTGCTATGGCATCTCCTCAGGGGAGGGGTTGCATGTGGGGTAGTTATCTTTATAGCGCCCTACTGTTGGAGGACATGTAACCTAGCAAGAATAGAGTTATTAAAGGCTATTGATTTTAATAAAAGATGCTGCTAACTACAGGCATGATATATTATGACAACCAGTGTTCCGGACTGCATCTGGCCCTGTATGCCTGTTTTGAATGACGAATACATTGGTACATCATGATGACAATCAAACAATTTTCATCTCCTACAACCTTCCAATCCATACTTTTACTATCAAAGTGATGAATATTGCCTAAGAAAGGGCCAAGATGGTCTCAGCCTATTTCACTTTGATTATTTGAAATATCCGAGGCGGATTTCATTTTTGCTTCTGCCCACCAATATTGTACTGTAATCCAAGTAATAAGAAGTAAATATCCAAGTTTTGAGACAAATAACATTGGGGAATAAGTGCAGTTTATTGATACAGCATATATTAGTACAAATAAGTTGATAATATGCTCAATTGATATACATATCTGGGTTGGATGGTCTGCCCATATGGGTAGTTACTATGGGGCATGTCATTTGAACCAACCCCACCCCTCCCTTCCACACCAACTTATAATTATCCTGTTTGGAGAGTGGCGGCACCTTGGATAACATAAACAGCCTATAGATGAGGGTAGGGATACAGAGAGGTAGGGTTGAGTTTAGAGAGAGGTAACATGGGGAGAAAGCAGAATCCTTGGGGGGGGGGCTGATTGGCCTTAGATGTTATCATACAGACACTGACATCGAGAATGTATATGAACCCTAATACAGCTGCCTTTGTGGAAGCCCAGTTGTTGGGGGGGGGAGGTTTTGAGTGAGTGAGTGAGTGAGTGACTAATAGATGTTTAACGCCATTTCGACAGCTAAGATCATATTCATGGCAAGAACTACATTACACAATTTCACAGAGGAATGTGTCAGTGCCCATGCATATGCGCACCACACACATCCGAGAGGATAGGAAAGGGGAGATATAGACCATTTTAAGTGGGCTAGGAAAGCCTGGGAGGGTTTGAGTATGGGTCTCATAGAGTCATGGTGTGATAATCCAATGTGTAACAATTCTGTCACCTATCATCCAGTAATGTCCCAAATATCTTCCCAAATTCCCTCGTGTAGCTAACTTGGTGTAGCCCTCTGTTGTCCTTCATGCAGTCCCGTTTCCCTAATATTCTCAATACGTCCTGTTTCCCAAATATCATGTGATGTCCCGCATACCAGAAAATTTCCTCATGCAGTCCTGTGTACCAAATATACTCTATATGTCCTGTTTCCCAAATTTCCTTGTGCAGTCCTGTTTCTGAGAAATCCTGTGTACTAGAAAATCTCTTATTCGCATGGGGTCCGCGTGAGAGTATTTGGATTTGTTTTGGGCCTTAAAACAAGTATGTGGAAGTAGAATAAAACCTAGAGACTTCTTTTTTTTTTAAAGTGAAACTGCTATTAAAAAGACCATGACCATACAATTGCACCATTGTGCCATTGTTATTGGGGGTGAAGGTTGAGAAAAATATGATAAATGTAGCATAACCTCAGGGGGTTATGGTGTGTCTGGGGGGTCTGAAAAGTGTAAGATTCTCAATATTAAAGGAAGGCTAATGACAGTTTGTGTTAGGGTAAGTTAACCTAAAGACGGCCAATCCTGTAGAAGTTTTCAATATGAGATTTGTAATGCCTAATAACTCTTAGACTAATAGTTCCTTATGCTTCCCCAAGGTACTGGGTGAAATATAATTACTTGGAGATTTTTACCTGTTACATTTCTTAAATCTGTGTGCTTATTTTATTTCTGGTTTCCCACAATGTTTGAGAACATTACAATTAGTACTTTGAGATGTCCACCTTGCACCTTGAGATGTCCACTTAGTATCCACCCTTCTATTAAAACCATTTCATTAAATCATTAAGTTAAAATTAAAAAGGTGTCTTCCATGAATATCCACTAAAGTGGCATTGTTAAAACCACTGCATCAAATTGAAAATGTAGATGTTTAGACATTTTAAATGTTCACACAGAAGGTGTTGATATGTCAAATGTGTTTAGTAAGTATAAGGTGTGTAGACACTAAGGTGTTCAGGAAAATCACTGTTAAGATAGATATGTTTAGACCTGTTGAGTGTTTATATCAACAATGTGTTTAGGACTAAAGGATGTCCCTCAGCAGGTTCAGAATGTTGGATCAATGTTTAAGGCTGGTTTATGAATGTTGATCATCCCATCATCAACATTTATTCAATTTTCTATGCCCACAATTCTTGAGATTAAGTCAAAACGAGTCCAAGCACTTTGATGGACAGAGTTACCTGGACAAGGTTGTATGTATTAATTCCTACCACCACAAAATGGGTGTTTACCTTGGGTCACATTGGAATCGTGGTAATGGGAGGGTAAATCTGTAAACTTTTCTTTTACAAATGCATTCTAAGATGAGGTGACAATGCTAGGTCCTATCAAGTTGTTGTGTATTATCATTACGATACTCAATTCAGACATGTTCTGGCCATGAATGTTGTCATTCAATTAAATGCATAGATATGTGTTTAAGAAGTGGTTGGCTCAAGGTGAAATAGGGGTTGTGTCATGGTGAAATTGGCACATCCTAGAAAATAGATACTACACTGACAGTATCAAATAATTCTGTACTTTTTCTTATGCTATCATCCAGTTATGTTATACATCTATACCTGTAGTCATTATGAGCTACATGCTATCAATTTGAATATTCAAAATATGCAACCAAAGTAAAATTCTGATGAAATGGCCAGTTTGTCATGATAAAAAACAACTCAAACATGGGTACTTAAGTGCATTAATACACAATGAAAATTACATGTTATATCCCAGTAGATCATTCCATGGGATACTATGACACCTCTATTTCAATAAAAGTAGGACCCCAAGCCCAGGGAATAAATGTAAATGTGAGAAAAATTAGGTGACAGGTGGACCACTCAAGGTATGTGGTCGTCTTTAGGTTAATCTACCCTATACCATCTGGAACCTAACTATGCTTAAGATTCTGGTTATGCCTTCTGTGTCATTCTATTATTATAATAACTGCTCTTTTTTAAATGCCAAAGGAATCATTTTGTACCAAAATAAATGGGATATAGCTAAAGAATAAAGAGAATTCTGCCTTATGGATACCAGATCAAGCTGCTGTCTAATAATCATCAGATTAAACATTTGGTTGCCCTTGTAGCAATATGTTTAAATTTACATTAAAGAAATGTGCACTACAAAATTGGTCAGAACTTATAATTTAAGCCATGCCGTTAGAAAAAAAGGCAGAGAGTATGTATGTATGTATGAATGAGATATATGATGATTATGCTTGCACTAGTGCCTTTTAGGTACTCCACCTCATGCCTCTATCAAGTACCTTAAAGGCATGCGTGCAAGCATAAGCATCACACATTGCGTTTATACAATGGTCTGCAACATTAGGATGCATTAGAATGCATCAGAATGCATTCTGCATGTACTGACATACAAATCCATAGGGTCCCAGACATATCTTACCCAGCACCTTTGTCAAGCCCTGTGGCCTAATGGATAGCATAAAGCACTTTGGATCAGAAGATCTCTGGTTCTATTCCCGCCCATGCTGGGCTTTTCATGTATGAGCCACTGCCAAAGCTAAACCTGGGCTTCTGTCAGATATATATCAATAATTTATAAAAAGAACACTGTCAATATTCAAGTGTCAATTCTCAGTCCCCTTATCCTATGATAAAAGCACCCAGATTATCTAGTTTGTGCACCCAAAATCATTCTGAAATATGATAACCCTTGTATAACCAAAATCAAGGCAGTCTATTGAGAATTAAACAGAAATTGCCAAATAATCCTGGGTACAAAGAGCTAGAAGAATGTCTTAGACAAAGTGGGGACTGCATATATACTTCGTGAGGAATGCATCATAGGGTAAAGAATGTCTTGGACAAAGTGGGAAATGGTTATATACCTTGTAGGGACTGCATCAAAACTACATGAATGTCTTATAGATAAAGCGGGGGACTGCATATAAACCTTGGGGGGGACCATAGATTAAAGACTCTCTTAGACAAAGTGCAAACTGCATATTTACCTTGCAGGCACTTTATCACAGGTTAAAGAAGGTCTTCAACAAAGTGGGGACTGGATACATACCTAATGGGGACTGCATCATTGGTTAGAGAATTTCTTAGACAAAGTGGGGCCGGATATATATACCTTGATAGGACTGCATCATAACTAAACAAATGTTTTTGACAAATTGTGGACTGCATAAATACCTTGTGGGGTCTGCACCATAGGTTAGACAATCTCTTAGACAAAGTGAGGACTGGTTATATATAACTTGTTGGGACTGCATCATAGGCTAAAAAATCTCTTAAACAAACAGGGGACTGCATATATACCTTGTGGGCACTTTGATATATCTTAAAGATTGTCTTAGACAAAGTGGGGACTGTATATATATCTTGTGCGCACTTTGATATATTTTAAAGATTGTCTTAGACAAAGTGGGGACTGCATATATACCTTGTAGGGACCACATCGCAACTAAAAGAATTTCTTAGACTTCAGAGGACTGCATATATACCTTGTGGGGCCTGCACCATAGGTTAAAGAATCTCATAGACAAAATGGGGACTGTATATATACCTTGTGGGCACTTTTTCATAGGTTGAAGAATGTCTTAGACAAAGTGGGGACTGCATATATACTTTGTGAGGAATGCATCATAGGGTAAAGAATGTCTTGGACAAAGTGGGGAATGGTACCTTGTAGGGACCGCATCAAAACTACATGAATGTCTTATAGATAAAGCGGGGGACTGCATATAAACCTTGGGGGGGACCATAGATTAAAGACTCTCTTGGACAAAGTGCAAACTGCATATTTACCTTGCAGGCACTTTATCATAGGTTAAAGAAGGTCTTCAACAAAGTGGGGACTGGATACATACCTTATGGGGACCACATCGTAACTAAAATAATTTCTTCGACTTCGGGGGATTGCATATATACCTTGTGGGGACTGCATCATAGGACAAGGAATGTCCTAGACAAGGTGGGGACTGCACATATAGCTTGTGGGGACTGCATCATAGGTTAAAGAATGTCTTAGACAAAATGAGGACTGTATATATACCTTGTTGGGACGACATCATAGATTATACAATCCCTTAGACAAAGTGGATACTGCATATTTACCTTGTGACTAAGTGGGGACTGCATATATACCTTGTTGGGACAACATCATAGATTATACAATCCCTTAGACAAAGTGGGGACTGCATATTTACCTTGTGACTAAGTGGGGAATGCATATATACCTTGTTGGCACCACATTATAACTAAACAAAACTCTTAGAGACAAAGTGGGGACTGTACATATACCTTGTGTGCACTTTGATATATTTTAAAGATTGTCTTAGACAAAGTGGGGACTGCATATATACCTTGTAGGGACTACATCGTAACTAAAAGAATTTCTTCGACTTCGGGGGATTGCATATATACCTTGTGGGGCCTGCACCATAGGTTAAAGAATCTCATAGACAAAATGGGGACTGTATATATACTTTGTGGGCACTTTTTCATAGGTTAAAGAATGTCTTATATACCTTCTTGGCACCACATTATAACTAAACGAATCTCTTGGAGACAAAGTGGGGAATGTTTATATACCTTGTGGGGACCGCATCATAACCAAATGAATGTCCTAGACGAGGTGGGGACTGCACATATAGCTTGTGGGGACTGCATCATAGGTTAAAGAATGTCTTAGACAAAATGAGGACTGTATATATACCTTGTGGGGACTGCATCATAGGACAAGGAATGTCTTAGACAAAATGAGGACTGTATATATACCTTGTGGGGACTGCATCATAGGACAAGGAATGTCCTAGACAAGGTGGGGACTGCACATATAGCTTGTGGGGACTGCATCATAGGTTAAAGAATGTCTTAGACAAAATGAGGACTGTATATATACCTTGTTGGGATGACATCATAGATTATACAATCCCTTAGACAAAGTGGATACTGCATATTTACCTTGTGACTAAGTGGGGACTGCATATATACCTTGTTGGGACAACATCATAGATTATACAATCCCTTAGACAAAGTGGGGACTGCATATTTACCTTGTGACTAAGTGGGGAATGTTTATATACCTTGTGGGGACCGCATCATAACCAAATGAATGTCCTAGACGAGGTGGGGACTGCACATATAGCTTGTGGGGACTGCATCATAGGTTAAAGAATGTCTTAGACAAAATGAGGACTGTATATATACCTTGTGGGGACTGCATCATAGGACAAGGAATGTCTTAGACAAAATGAGGACTGTATATATACCTTGTGGGGACTGCATCATAGGACAAGGAATGTCCTAGACAAGGTGGGGACTGCACATATAGCTTGTGGGGACTGCATCATAGGTTAAAGAATGTCTTAGACAAAATGAGGACTGTATATATACCTTGTTGGGATGACATCATAGATTATACAATCCCTTAGACAAAGTGGATACTGCATATTTACCTTGTGACTAAGTGGGGACTGCATATATACCTTGTTGGGACAACATCATAGATTATACAATCCCTTAGACAAAGTGGGGACTGCATATTTACCTTGTGACTAAGTGGGGAATGCATATATACCTTGTTGGCACCACATTATAACTAAACAAAACTCTTAGAGACAAAGTGGGGACTGTACATATACCTTGTGTGCACTTTGATATATTTTAAAGATTGTCTTAGACAAAGTGGGGACTGCATGTATACCTTGTAGGGACTACATCGTAACTAAAAGAATTTCTTCGACTTCGGGGGATTGCATATATACCTTGTGGGGCCTGCACCATAGGTTAAAGAATCTCATAGACAAAATGGGGACTGTATATATACTTTGTGGGCACTTTTTCATAGGTTAAAGAATGTCTTATATACCTTCTTGGCACCACATTATAACTAAACGAATCTCTTGGAGACAAAGTGGGGAATGTTTATATACCTTGTGGGGACCGCATCATAACCAAATGAATGTCCTAGACGAGGTGGGGACTGCACATATGGCTTGTGGGGACTGCATCATAGGTTAAAGAATGTCTTAGACAAAATGAGAACTGTATATATACCTTGTGGGGACTGCATCATAGGACAAGGAATGTCTTAGACAAAGTGGGGACTGTATATATACCTTGTGGGGACTGCAGGAGAAGGTCAAAGGTCAGGGACTACATTTTGTCCCCATTTTGCTGGTAGAAAACTTACTTTGGTCCCCACATTGATTTTCCAAATTTGCCCACTAGATGTCACCATGATATAGTGCATAAATATATATATAGCATTGTGGGGAGCAAAGTGGGGACATTTCAAAAACCATTTTTCTGGGCTTCCCAAATAAAAATAAGCCTGTTCCCACTTCTGGGTCCCCACTTCTCGTGATGTCCCCACAACGTGGGTTGAAAGCAGTAAAAAGACCCCACTTTCCATGGTTTTTAAACCTATATATATATATATATATATATATATATATATATATATATGACAGAGGTACTAGTACATGTAACTCCCACCTTGGACCTCACTGGTCACTGTGTGTGTGTGGTGTCCCACCTCCTGACCCCTTGGGGTCTACCTCTCTTTCACAGTACCACACAGTCTCACACACCCCACAGGTAGCCATATTAGTTCTTGGTTCCCAGGAGGGAAATATATTTTTTTCTGTTTTTTTTTTGTTATTTAGTCATAAATAAGGGGGTCTGTTCTACCCCAATTGTCCTCAAATATATATTCTTGTCTCATTACATGTTTATCGCATCATATATAACGTAAAAAAGACCACGTCAAAATACCTACTAAAAAACTTTTGACAAAGTGAACCAAAGTTGCAGTACAGGGAAACCAGAAGGGTTGATTAGCATTGCTAAGAAATGCCCTCCAGACCTACTCTTTGAGCAGTAGACCTAGCCGTTTTATACTCAATTTCAAGTGAGATCAAACGCTTATTTTGAAGGGAGATCATGACAAAAGACATGCCAGTGAAGACAGCTCATGTGACACAGTTATTTATTTGCTTTTGTCACTGTATTCCAAGGGGCGTGGAGTATGAATACTGAATCAGTACCATAAAGCCCGCGTGTTTAGGAAGACTCTGTTAACAGCTGTTTTCTGCTCTTTGATCATCATTTTAAACCTTTATTGTATATTTCCTTAGGACTGTCAATATGATACCTACCTACCAAGACAACAATGTGACCTTCACCATCTTCTGCTTTGTTCTGAGGATCTCCCAAGCTTTGGGAATTTCAGCAGCTGCAATAACCATTGTAGCCATTGCAACTACAGCTTTCCCTGGATATGTATCAACGGTTATGGTATGTAAATACATCACTATTACCTGGAGGGTATTTCTTCACATGGTACAAAGAGATCAGTTGTACCAAATGACCCTTACCTGAGGTAGAAAAATGATTTTATGTTGTAAGAAGTTTTAGTATTTAGAATGCTCCTTTAACTTCAAAGATGTTCCTTAGTCAAGTGAGTTTCCCATCCCCTATGAACACTTTGTAACAGGCTTGAAGCATGCACCGACTGACGAAATCCCTTGGTTAACACTCTGGGTGTTTTTGACAGTTGACAGTAGATGGGTGAGTATGGTCACAGGACCGTGAATATGGTCAGGAGGTCATGATGTCACATGCAGTGACGGTGTGCAGTGATAATGGATTTTAAAAGATTCGGGCTGAATTGGAAACTAATACAGCAAACTCCATGCTCTAATAGAACTAAAAAACTGGGGACCCAAAGGATACTGTCCCTACACCATTCATCATTGACTGAAGGCCATCATTCGGATATCTTTAATGTCTTTAATGTAAAAGAGCATTCTAAAACTTCTTACAACATAAAATCATTTTTCTACCTCAAAATGACTCAGGTCGTAGCTTGCATTGCGTAGAAATGCCATTCCAATCAGAATTGCATTTATTGATTTTTATGATAAAAGTCTCACAGCCAATGTATGGCCAAGTGATGGATGTAGGAATTTCTTTTTATGATGTCAGAAAATCAATGGTTGGATTTACGTCATGAACTTTCTATTTGTTCTAGATCTAACCAATTCAACCTGCAACAGTGTGCTTCTAATTTGCAAGTGTAGGGGCAATAATCCCCTGTGCTTGGTTGACCGACCCATGGTTAGAAGGTGGAAATGTCAGGCCAGGTAATGTATCATGGTAGAGCACTCACTTGCAAGTTGAGAGACCAGGGTTCGAATCGCAGTGTCTCCAGACGTTTACCGACCTCTACATAAGCCTTAATTACCACTGTATATCCATTTCCAGGGTTTAATGGAAACATCTATAGGGCTTGGTATGGTGATGGGGCCTACTTTAGGTGGAGTTGTGTATGAGGTGAGACTCTTTTATTGAACTTTTAATTACTAATTCTGTTTATTTAATTTTTTTCAATTCTTGTCAATCAGGTCATTAGAGAAAAAGACCAGTAAACCTCTGGATGGGTTTATCACATATCCAAGAGTTGATTGTGCAACATGATCAGATGATACAACTGGATTTCCTCAAACCATCGTTGATGTTACAAATGCAGCTAAATAGAAGTCATAGTGCTACAAGGGCCAAACTGTTCTGATTCTTTCCCTATCTTTCGCCATCACATGGATATTGATCAGTTTTTCATTTGATGGCATTCATAAATAAAGGCTCAAATTAAAGCCGATCCGTTTTTAAATCATGTTTAAAAATGACCACGTCAATTCTGTTTTTGTGCCAGTTGCCTGGAAACCACCATGTTGTTAAATCAAAATTGGTACCAAAATAATTTTTATCTGTGACAAAAATACTCTAACACTGATTCTTTTGTTAGTACTCTTTAGTTGTCCTAGGTTCACTTTGATAAAGTAGTACTGTGACACCTACATTAGAAGTCATTATAATATAGCTGCTGTACGATAGAAGTGACCTTGAGTGCATTATAGTAGTGTAGTGCACAGCTGAGCAAGGTCACCATAGGTCTAAACAAGTCAAGGGCCATTAATTGGTCTAGACATACCTTAATTGGGTACTTAAGTGATTTGAATGAAATGTACATTGTTTTATAAAGACAATGGACAACTCCTTCTTCACATTGTAGGGGCCGGCATCATTGTATATATATTAGTGTGGATCATCCGAGAGACGTGCTCGTGTGGTGCTCGTTCCTTCTATGCCAACCAGGTGTCGCTTCGCGATACCCGTTTGGTACAAGAGGGGGCAGCACCATGCCTCACGTCCAGCTCCTACTAAGGAGCCGGACGATCCGCAGAAGGGGACTGGACTTGCTCCAGTCAAGACGTGCACTTATTATAGAGCATATGTGAATAAAGGCCTACCCGAGCGGTAGGGGTAATCTGGGGCTTTGCCCAACCCGAATCCTTCGTGTTGTGTTGGTGTCTTTAGTGATAAGCGAGCCAACAAGCCACCCAACATTTAAGTCGATACGAACCATTACAACATCAAGACTGTCTGTTGTCCTATAATGCACGAATGCATCTGAGATCGTTGTCTATTCTCTAACTAATCCCTCCACTATTATTGAGCCCTATATTAAACTTAGGGAGTGGTCATTTTTTATCTATTGGGGGGGGAGTTGGTGGTTATGGGGGTACAAAAGAAATTTCGCCCCTTTTGAGTGAAAAAGCATGTGCGCCATGGATAAAAGGGGGACATAAAAATTTCAGACCTCTCGGAGTGGGGGGTGGAAAAATTTTTGCCGCATGCACACAGAATTTCACCAACCCCCGCTGTTGTTAGAAAATGAACACTCCCTTTTGTCAAGAAGTGCTGTAAGCATGTTGTGCAGTTGCCTCCAGATGTCACACTTTGAAAGTAAGAATCTGTTTTTTTTTTTCAAAATGAAATTTTAGCTTGGAGGATTCCTGGCACCTTTTTGTGTAGTTGGAATTCCAATGATGCTGGTATCTTTCTTGTTATACTTCATATGTCCAGAAGACAACAGTAAGTAGCATCTTCCATAATAAATGTGATTTTTTCATGGAACCATAGTTCACAATAATTGTCTTATTAGGAGTGAATGAATTGATAGGGGATTTAAACAATTTCTACATATTAGGTGAGCTAACTAGGAAGTGCCATAATAGCCCATCTAAGTGCTGGGGTCTAGAATAAGTGCCGGTCTCGTATAAGCACCGGGGGTACAGGATCACTGAAATCATTCTTAAGCACTAAAAACAGTATTCAAATAAGCGCATGTCTCGTATAAGCGCCATAGGTATAGTGGGAATGAAATCAATGAGCCCCCGGGTGCTACGGGCCATTATGGTAACCCTATTTCTATTGAAATTTGAGCTGAGATTAAGCCTTTTCCTTTGGGTGTGGTGTTTTCAGTGTTATTGCCCTTATACTTTTCATTTTCTGCACCTTTCTTCATCATTGTAGTTGAAGATAACAGAGCGACTGCCTCCATTGGATCAATCCTCAAAGTCCCAATCATAGACTTGATCCTGATAACCCTACTTGTGTCTGCTTTACTCTGGACTGGATTGGACCCAATACTTCAACCCCATTTTATGCAGGTCAATATTATCTGTCATGGTGTATGCAATGATCAGATGTTTCACAATTCAATACTCACATGTCAATTGATAAAACATTATGTGCTATCTATTACACTGTTATTTCAAACTGGGGATTGTTTTTTGAGGATTAGGACAGTCTTGCTCATCAAAGAATATTTTCATATGTGGGGCACAACCCCAATTTACCTGATTGTGGATAATTTTGTTATGAGTACTTTGTTTAAACATAGAAAGGACCTGGATTCATAAGAGATTAACAGGGTGCACAATACATTTTGTTTCATATTATTGGACTTCAGGTGCCCCTTATTGGTCTAGTTATGTAGGGGGAAGTACGGTTGCCGTGCACCTCCTAGTGACTGATTTGTACAAGGTTCCCAAGTATGGAAAGTGGACGAGCCAGATTAGTGTAGTGGTTAGCACACTGGACTCTGGATGAAGGTAGCGCGGGTTCGAGTCCTGCATCTGGTGAAACACTTTTCACTTGGTACCTTTACATTGGCACCAGATGCACGTACCTGAACCCCAGGGACAGCGCTTCTGATAAAAATGGTTGATCAGTCCCTCAGATGTCTGTTGGTGTTGAGTTCCAAGCACTTAGTGGTTGGTAACCAGCAGTTCATGCATGGATCTACCGGGGGTAGTGTTGGGCACCTCAGTGGAGGCGCTGGGGGTAGTGTCAGGCACCCCAGTACTGATGAATAGCTGGGGGTAGTGTGTGGCACCTCAGTGCTGATGATGGCTGGGGGTAGTGTCAGGCACCCCAGTGCTTGGATCTGGGGGGGGGGGGGTAGTGTAGGGGGAAGTACAGTTGCCCTGCACCTCCTAGTGACTGATTAGTACAAGGTTCCCAAGTATGGAAAGTGGACGAGCCAGATTAGTGTAGTGGTTAGTACGCTGGACTCTGGATGAAGGTAGCGCGGGTTTAAGTCCCTCATCTGCACTTTTCACTTGGTACCTTTACAGTTATTTGTTTGCAAATGATAATGGAGTTGTTATTCTATCAATGGTGGGTTTGTAATGAGGGGCATGAAAAATTGCTCCTTTCTTTAGCTAAAAAGGCTGAATGCTGATATATGTATATATGTATGTATATATGTATATATTAGCATTCAGCCTTAAGTGACTAGAAATCACTGCAATGGAGGTCTTATGCATTACATTGTAGGATCTAAATAAGCCCTTCGTGAAGTTGGTGCCCTTAGTATATATGATGATTTGCAGCCTCTATCAAAGACTGCCCTGTGGTCACTGATAAGAACTGCAGGCTAAGTCACTAATAAGTGGTGCAGACTAAGTGGCTATTAAGCCCCCTTTGCAGGGCAATCTAGTATTATATTTTAGCACATCTTGAGGAGACTACCGTAAATTCTCTCGTATAAGCCGCACCCCTCATATAAGCCGCACCCCCGACTTTTGAATAAACCATAAGCCACAACTGAGGCTAGAAAATTGGCAATTTAGTGCTATTCTATAGTGTCAAATACCCTCATATAAGCCGCACCCTCATTTTGGGCCCATTCTATAAACCTAATTTTGATTTGGGTTCTGGTATAAGCCGTGGCTTATTTACGGTATTTACGGTAGTAAGCACTGCAGTGGAGGGCTTAATAGTCACTTTCTTAGTGCTGTTGTGCCCACTGGGATAGTTCAGGGGGGAGGGTTAAGATATATTTCAGTACCCCTTTTTGATAATTGATGACCACTCCCTAATATATTTGTCTTAGATGATATTTGTTTTATAATAAACTATCTACCACTTTATAGTTTGGCCTGACACCCTCTATGGTTGGGCTGGTCTCATTGTTACGTGCTGGGATGTACATGCTATTTGCTCCAATAGCAGGAAGAATAGCCGACTATCTGGTGAGAAAATAGATATTTCTCGTTAGAAAAGTAATTCTAAGCATTCATAGTTTCACCATGTAATACTGACAGCGTTTAGACCCTAAAATGGCAGTTTTTCTCGGACAAGAACTGTTTGACAATCTCCTGCCGGAAATAAACCAGCTTTTGACTGTAGTTAAAACTATCAAAATCAAAACCATAGACTATTTCTTTGTGAAATTGCTATTTTGTCTGAAATGTGCCTCAGACATTCTCTTCATAGTACATGTCTTTGATTTACTACTAATATTCTGTGGCCATGCAGCACTTACTTCCGGGTTGATAAATCTATTTCAGTGTAGTAGTGGGCCGTGAAGAATATGTCATCTGCAGCCACATAATGTTCAAGAAAATATTCTAAATTTGAATTAAAAATGACATTGTCATAGCCATATCCATATTTTTGTAAACGGAGGCTATAGATTTGACTGCTAATTTGATATCACCTGCTTTTATAGGACAATAAGACACCACTGATGATTGTTGGTTTTGCTACTCTGACACTTGGGATGTTGCTGCTTGGCCCATCTGATCTCTTAGGATTAGGCAATTACAAGTAAGTGAGGCCAATAAGAAAGAGAGAGGGAGAGGCGAACTGAGAGAGAGGGGAGAGAGAGAGAGAGAGAGAGAGAGAGAGAGAGAGAGAGAGAGACAGAGAGAGAGAGAGAGACAGAGAGACAGAGAGACAGAGAGACAGAGAGAGAGACAGACAGAGACAGAGACAGAGACAGAGACAGAGAGACAGACAGACACACACACACACACACACACAGCCCGACAGACAGACAGACACAGAAAGAGAGAGAGAGAGAGAGAGAGACAGACACAGACAGAGATGGAAAGAGACAGACAGACAGGCAGACATACACACAGACACAGACAGAGATAATGGTAGACAGATGCATATTCCCCCTAGCTATACCTATCAGTCACATGCAAATATGCAGCTCTACTGCCCCGACACATGCCCCCTCCCCCTCTATCTCTTAAAGCTAATGACTTCAACTTTCAATATTATATTTGACCTTGGAGGGCCTTTACTCCTCATCTGTTCACAGGGACCACAACTTTCTGATCTATGATCAAGAATGTAAATGTGAGCTACTTTTCTTTCCTACAAATTTCAATAGCATTTTCTCAGATTCTTGGTGAAAGCATGCACATAAACAAGGATTTTGCTTCCTGAGTCACAACTATGATTCTTGTTCATCCTCATTTCATCTGCTTACAGTGAGCTGTGGCTGAACCTTCTTTCTCTTTCCCTCATTGGAGTGGGTGTTTGTCTAGCAGTGGTGCCTACAATGAACATGATCCTGGGAAAAGCTCAGTAAGTTCTGATATATATATATATATATATATATATATATATATATATATATATATATATATATATATATATAAAAGAAGAAAAAATATTAGTTTGACAGATACTATTGGGTATGGCTATAATCTCTAGCAGTTCACCTTGTTACATATGGTAATTAGATACATCAGACAACATAATACAAGTTTGGCCTTAGATTTGGAACAAAGTTGATTATCTTCATTTATTCAAATAAGTTTTTTAAAAGAAGCAAAAGAAAAAAAGAAATCCACGTATCTGTGCTAGGATCTGACTTTGGGAGTGTCTTTGCATCTTATGATTTGAACACTCAAGGTGGATGTTATGCTAGCATGTTTATGCAGTAGTTCAACAATCAACAATTTATATCAGAACTGTTGTTCCGTGTTCATTTTGCTGCCTTCACATTTACTATATACATAATTTAAACAAACACTTTTATACCACAGTAACCCAAACTCAATCATCTGACCATTTTAAATTGACCTTATTTCCCGATTTCAGAAAGGCTGGCATTCCAACGTCTCCAGGGACCAATGGTCTTGTCGCAGGTATATGGACATCAGTGTTCTGCGCAGGGTAAGATTCACATTACTATTTTGAGAAAAATCATCAAGCACTGTTAAAATTCACACCTGACACTTGTTAGATGATGAAATGCAGGAAATTCATTAATTGTGATGAGCCGCTAAAGTGTTGGTTCCACAGCCATACAATCGGTCGGAATAGCTCTAATCTGACAATTTATATATTATATCAAAAGTATAGAAAAAAATTGGTCGGATTAGTGCTAATCCAACCGATTTATGCCTGTGGAACCAGCGCTTAAATCGATGTTTAATGCAGGCGATTGTATTCATAAATGCATCATGCTAGCCCACTGGGATTGATACACGGCCAGAGGGTGGCATGATGCACTAATGAAGCACCCATGAATAAAAAGTCATGAGCACAAAGTTGTTACACACTGAGCATTTGACACCATATATCAATGAATTAGTATAAATTCAATAGGAATTTATGTAGAAAAGGGAGAAACCACAGGAATTTGTTCAAAAGCAAAACATGACAGTAGTATCACTAACACATCTTTTCTTGCTTTTAGAGATCTGATTGGGCCAGTGTACTTTGGCACTGCCTATGAAACAATAGGCTTTAGCTGGACAACAACAATAGTTGCTATGGCAACATTTTTAATGGTAAGCCACTACCTTCAAATCATTATGATTACTGAAAAAAGTCTTTCTCACTTGAGGCTGGATCCAGACCCAGGCACAATGAGTATGATTTGAGACTCAGCAGGATCCTGGGATGATACTCTAGCAGATCCTGAGGCTGATCCTGGGATGATACTCTAGGAGATCCTGAGGCTGATCTTGGGGTGATACTATGGGTCTGCCACAGTATCGTCCCAGGATCAGGCTGAGTCTTAAATCATACTCATTTTAGCAACATTGCCTGAGTCTGGATCCAGCCTCAAGTGAGTAAAACCTTTTTCAGTGATAGTATAGGACATTATAGGGTTTGATACCTGCAAGCTGAAAAAAAAAACATACCGATGCGTATTGATGTTCAAGAAGAAGGGGGATCATATAGAACAGCAGAATGCACTGAAAGGTGGGGAGGGGGGGGGGGTTGGAGAGGTTGATGGACGTTTAGATGGTAAGCTATGGTATAATGGAATGAAGGGTAGATAGATGTAAAAGGCATGGAGGTAATGGTAGATGAACAGGGGACATGACACAGTTAGAGGATGAGGAATGGATGAAGGGAATATGGAACATTCTGTCACATTCTCGTAGAATATATGGATAAAGGGGATAATAAATGCAGGGTGTAGGCCATACTGTGGGGATGGGGTATGTAGAACAAACTGAGAGGATGGGGAATGGATTAAGGATACAATGAAGGATTGAGGGATGGATGGAGGGGTAGAGAATACACTGACAGGAGGGGAGATTGTATGAGGCCCAGGAGGACAAACACATTTAGGGGAAGAAGGATTGATGGATGGGGTCAAGGACAGACTTGGAGGATGGGGGTGGATGGAGTAGATGCATGGGATTGCTAATGCACTGGGCTAATAGTGGAGTCATTATGTGAAATGGTTTGGCACATTCGGCAGAAGGCATGAAATTTAGGTTACAGGGGTTTTTGGGTATGCTGAATCCAAATCTAAGTGGATACATCAATTTTTATGAAGGTTTCTACTTGTAATGTAGTATCAAAAATATGAAGTATAAAAACAATGTTTAATCCTTGATAAATACAGATCAATTGTATTGCTAAGTAAGGTAAATGAAATATAAAATGTACATTCATTCATAAAGAGTCTGAATAAGTAGTCCATAATGATGATTTGCATATAATCTACCTAATTTGCATATAATAATCAAGTAACACACATTAACTATTTTAGCAGCCTCATGTATTGTGCACACACTTTAACCCTGACTGTAATTTTAGTTCATTGATCAGAAGTCTTAAGTTGTAATTTTTAGTCATTTGCATTGTGCCTAATTAGCATAATTTATGCAAAATTGTGGAATTGTTGAGCAGAGACTTCATCCGAGGTCTGCACTTTTAACAAATCTTTTTCAACATTTATAACAAATCTAAATAAATTGTGTACACTGTCCACCATAGTTTTGCAGTTGAGTTCATATTGGTTTAGTGTCATCACAGCCCATACTATGGGAACACTAAATGGGTTCTCAGACAGCATGTGTTAAGGCCTCTTGCTGTATTCTCAGATGGTTAGAAGAACTGTGACTAGGGTTGTAAAACTTACTCATAGCCATTATAGTCCTGTGTACTACTTTCATGTATGGTCCCGTGTTCTACTCTTCTGAAAAGGAACCAAGTGAGATACATTATTGACCAATCAAACAATTCCCTCTATCCACTAAATAATCTTTCGGGCACATTATGTAGTAACTGGTAGCCACCATGCTGGTTGATATCAGTCCTTATTTTACCCATAAGAACAAAGCATATGAAACTCCTATATCTAAAGCATTGAAGCTTGTATGCCCAAGGGCGTGGCATACAATATGTTGTTTGTCACACCCTTTGTAGGCCACACTCAATGCAGCAATATCGCACCACATTTTTAGCTCTAAAATATTCATTTATGAGTGGATTTTCAAATTTAAAAAGTTAAATGATCTAAAAAAAAATTAAGGAATATGATACAACCAAATAGACATTTTATTTAGACTTGTTCATGAGATTAAAAAAACCTCGATTGGCACTCAATCAGATGAAAGTTAATAATTTTGACACTCAACAGTTTTCGGGGCATAGGGCTTTGAGAATCGCTTGCTGTTATTCTTATAGGTAGAATAAAACTAAAACACAACTTGTGGCTGTGGGCACCCTGGGCAGTAGGGTCAACCCACTTATGGGCATACAGCCTCTGTATGTCCCACTCGTTGTGTCTTTGTTTACCCTCCCCCGTATCTCATGGCCAGTAAGAGCACACCAAATGAGAGTAAAATGCATAAAAATAATCTTTTTATGACATTTTAAAATAGTTTTGAACATTTCTGACCAAAATGACATGAAATAAATGCAAAGGTTCATGAGGGTTGGATCTGACTGAGGATTATCTGATGAGGCAAAGCCTATTTATCTCACCAGATGCCAGCTGAAGCAATGCTCGACAAACAGGGTGTTCTTAAAAGCTATAGTCCTGTGTACTACCCTCATATATGCTTCTATACTCATGCTAGCCCGGGTCTCCCCAAACCCATTTTTAAAAGGGGTCTGGTCTCCCTTTTCTGTCCTCTCTTATCCTCTGACCTTCATTCTCATTCAATGGGCTTCCCTAGCCCTTCACAAAAGGGTCTCCTCTGTTCTTTCTATCTCTCTACCTCGGGCTTCACTAGCCCACTTAAAAGGGTCTAATCCTCATCTTTTCTCAGGCTTCCCTAGCCCACTTAAAAGATCTATTTCTCCTCTTTCCTATCCCCTCAGATGTGTGTGGTGCACATATGCGTGGGCACTGACACATTCCTCTTGTGAAATTGTGTAATGTAGTTCTCGCCATGAATATGACCTTACTTGTCGAAATGGCGTTAAACCTCTATTACTCACTCACTCACTCACTCATGCTAGCCACTTGTCAGATACATCAGATGAGCATGCTGTTTCCCTCTATGGTGATATATATATTTCACCAACTATGCTAGAATATATTTTTTTTTTATATAAAAGCTGTCAAAATATAATATGACAAATTTTGGGTACTGTTCCCCTTTAAAAGAAGAGGAAAACCATACCTGCTGTCCATAATTATATATGTGGATCAACACGGTAAAAGGTATGCCTGCGAGGGGGTGCACGGGCGTAGCTTTTACCTTGTTGATTCACATATATTTGTCTGATGGACCTATGCATGGTGATTGTTTTATGGAAGTATTTTTAATATCAAAAATGATATTAAAAGCTAAACATTGCTTCTTGATAACATTATTTAGCAATAGCGTGGCCAAAGTACACATTTCCAATTTATTGAAACTTGCTAATTATGTCTTTCTCATATAAAACAATCTAATGATAAACGTTTGCACAGTGGTGGGACTCATTTTATGGTGATATTTTCTTACTGGTCATTATATACATATACTGATTGATTTCTCATTGCTGCAAATATTACCAAATATTGAACCATAGTCAATTGGAGACTTCCCAGAATGATAGTGATATCACTGATTATCACTGTGTATTTTTGACACATCCTTTAATCATGGACATACACAGTAATCTACCTGTGTATTTGACCTACTGGTGAGTGCATAGGAGGAAAGAGGTATGCTGATCCTGTGCTCCATTTTCATGAGAATTGGCCTTGAGAGGGGACTTACCCAATATTTTCTCTCTTGCCCCCCTCATTTCCTATGCCAGTTGTAGATGGTTATTGTTTGTCAGGTTAGTTTCACAGCTGACCTATGACACAACCCATTACAAGGATGTCTACCAATATGTCCAGGCCTGGTTGGAGATCCCAGAGGACATCCTTTTTGGTAGGGGGGGCTGTCAGGACCCCCAGAGCCACCGCCCCCCGCCCTGGTTCCCCCCTGGATACAATCATGTAGACAATTCCATCCCTCCTGCCAGGATCAATTTTGTATACAGGTCTAGGCTGATACTTGACTGGCTAAATACTTACCTCTTTGTCATATGCAAATTAGGTCTTAATCATTGGTGTTGCAATTGAAATATTATATTATGTACTTATTATGTTTAATTCTATGTATGATAAATGATTTCCATAGGTCAGTTTTGCAAATTGAACTATTACATAAAAGATAGGAGATTTTTCATAGATTTATTCCATTTTCTATACAGCCTATATTCAACATCAATTTTAAAGGGGAAACACTCTTAAAAATTCATGTATCCACTTAGATCCTAGTTCAGTGTAGTCTAAAGACCCTGTATCCAAAGTTTCATGATTTCCGCCACATGTGCCAAAAACACTTGGAATATCTTACATAATGACTTCACTATAATGGTCTGAGAGTATTGGAACACCAAAATGAGAAAAAAAACTACCTCCAAGAAATTGTATATTCTTCACTTTAGAGCTATCAAGAATGGAAATATTGTACTCTTAATTTATATGCAATAATTCTGTATTTTGTCTCTGCATTAAAATCAACGATGTTTTCTATAAGAAAATTTAGTAATGGATGATTTTACCTTTTACTTTACAGTTTTTGCTGACAGTAGGTATTTACCTATATGAAAAGGATTTGTTTTGTCCAAAGGATGGAGAGTATGAGGAGGAACAGTTATTGAACAAAGTGACCTCAGAGTATGCTACGATACAGAACAATGGCAAGACATGATACTGTTACCACACTTTCCCTCAAGCTTACTTTTGCCGGTCAACATGTATAATATGTCATGTTAACGAAGTAATAGTAGAAATAATAATAATAATAATAATAATAATAATAATAATAATAATAATAATAATAATAATGATAATGTATATCAATGTATGTTATAAGCCCACTCCCTTATTTCTTAGTAATAAACTCCATCAATGATTATGGCTGCTATGTTCTTACATATAAATAAATGATTATAATATGAAACATCTATACAATAAATATATATCGTAGAACCCTGAATTTAGGATTATGTCATGCGTTTTCTTTTTATAAATCTCTGATGTCTTATCCTCATAGATCACTAGGGCACATATTCTAGGCAGTGGGAATCATTAACTATATATCATATTGATTCCTGGCTCTTCTCTCAGGTGTGTATGAAGAAATCTTGTGGGGTTTGTTTTCTTCCCCCCTTTGGTAGATTTTTTGGTAGGAAAAAAGCAGAAAAACGTATTTCTGATATCTACGTACCTAGAACGTAAGTAAATCTTAATGTTTTAACCTCCACATATTAAGCAAATCTATGTAGTTGGCACCAAAATGCTATGTAGATATACTCGTGTGCAACGTCTATCTATGAATACACAGAGAGAAGAACACTGATCATTTTGATGCATACTGCACAGGTCAAAATAGCTCCCACATGACATGTATGAAGGCATGTCGAATGAGGTTGACGCTCTCATATTTGGTTCGTCAACTCCACTTGACATGCGTAATGAAGACACCTGAGTGCTAGGTAATATTGTGAGACAATTATGTAAGGGTCAAGAGCAGTCAATAGCTATGTACCAATAGTTCAATCAAGGGAGGCCTATAATAGAAGGCAGGGGATATCATAGTCCCACAGGCCTGCAACACTAAGGCACTTTTTCCTGTCTACAGAACTTCTACTTTACTGAGGACCTCTATGCAGTCCATAAGACAAGGGCATGGAGGTGCATGGCAATGCCATCTGTCTCCATGCAATGAAGATACTGAGATTATAGACTGTGGGTTAGCATACAATCTTTTGGTATTTTCACTGACCCACGCACAAGATGTCTAACCTCTCCAGTTGAAGAATTCAGGATTGTGGGTGTCTATTTTGATATTCAATAACAAATGCAAATTTAACAATGAAATAGAATTCACTACCATTCGTTGATAGTATTTACAGACCTTAGTGATCTATTCTTCATGAAAACAAAATGACACAGATACATCAAATGTCTCAAGTGTTGGGCAGACTCAATATAGCCTTTGGTTTGGAGTCCATGCCACAATCAGACTTTACAGCTTAGAGAAAGGCATTGTTCAGTGTTGGAGGGGCTATTTGTATGCAGCTACATCTTGCTGGTTATTTGGATTATTATGGGTTAGTGTATTTTGGGTTTTGCCTATAATTATTGACAATAAGTAGCTAAACTTAAACTCCCAGTGGCTTTTGGACCTATATGAAGAGATCGTCACTACATTACAGGCCTTCGCTTATGGTGTAGTCACGGCCGATAAGCAAGGTGGCCATGCCCTGAAGACTCTCCAAAGGCAGTAACTATGAAGTGGTAACATAATCCCAATCTCCATATAGTTTCAAACCAAATCAAAATTATCTGACACCGGTAGCATATTCAATTATCCTTAGGGTTGTTGTTTTTTTTATAAGATCTTGCAGTATGTTATTTTGGTTCACCTTTTCCCCTACATCTATTAGATGCCATTATCAAAGCATTATCTGTCGCCATCACTCCTGGAGTAACGCCTGCCCCATGTATGACATTATGACCTTATAACATTAGCCTATATGGAGACAGGTGTGGTCTTTTGACACCCCTCTCCATTCCCCATACGCACACTCATTATCACCCTGGAGCTAGTCATTAGTGTATTGTCACCTTGCTCATAGGCAGTGACTACCCCGTTAGTTACCGCCTGTAACACAGTGATAGCCTTATTTGTTTTGTTTTTTTTTTGGGGGGGGAGGCTATTGAGACAAAACTGAGGACATAGTAAGTGTGGCATGAAGATCTAACATGATACGTCACATATAAGGTGCAGATTCCTACTCCTAGTGCACCTTATGAAATTGGCTAAAGTAGGGGTGCTCCTTGTAGGGGAGGGTTCAGTACTGGAGAACAGTATACTGCAAAAAAGAATAATTATGTGCTAAGCTTGACTCAACTCATTCTTTCAACTAAGGGTACATCTTGTATGTCAGCTGAGTTAATGCTCATAATAAAACACACATATTAGGGGAACACTGTGGCCCAATGAGCTCTGCATCTGATTAGAACTACTGCAGTTTAGCAGTTGATGCATTGAGTAGATTGTCAGGGAGTAGATCCAAGGGATCTTTTCCCATGGAAGGCTGACATCACTGCAGTGCTGGTGAGTAATAACAACCCTCAGCTAAAGTATCAACTATGCAAGGTAAGCTTCCTGTATGAAAATAAATGTGCATGTACAGATGTGATGAATTCTGGTAGATAGACTCAGAGGTCTTCACTATCTATCAAGTTAAGTAGGCGACGATCTAAAGGAGTGGTCATTTTAAACAACATCAAGGGGTAGAGGGGTTATGGGAGGGTCAGAAATTTCAGACCCCTCTGAAGGGGGTGGGAAAAAGATGTCACCCATTTTTTTTTTAGCAAAAAAGCCTGCATGTTTCCATAGAATAAAAGGGGGCACAAAAGGGGATGGAAATGATGTTAGTGCACATGTCAACAAACCGTTACAAGTGGGTGAAGTGATAAACACTAAATCTAGAGAAATTCATTTGATCCTCTTCATTGCACAGTAGACATGAGTGTTCATACAGGTGGTAACAATGATACACTCACCAGTGTCCAAGCTCTGCCCCTGAGCCTGTGGCTCAACCTGTGGTAGGTTCTAGGTGTAAGGTTTAGGTATGGGTATGGAGGGATGAGGTGAGCTGCTCCTGTGGTCTATTTTATACCCAGTGAGCTCACTGCATGATGGAATCTGCCCACCGCATGTCGAAATACAGATGTTGCAATCCATATCGCACAAGGTGGTGAGCAGTCCACTGGTTGCAACTGATGTGATCTGGTATGATCCAGTTGAATCCAGTTGAATCCAGTGTGGTCATGTGGGGTAGTCCACGGGTCCTACTGGGGGAGACAAGGTTTGTTATTGTTCCCTAATGAGCAGTCTCTGATTATAATTGAGTAAAAGTGGGGGTTGAAGCTCAGGCTTGTGTGCCGAAGAATTAATATGGTGTAAAATAATGATAATACCCAGAATAGTCCATTGACAAATCCCCAAATCCCTACTCTTCTCTGCACAAGGTTAAAGGGAGAAAAATAATGTAGAAATGTAAGATTCTGCCAGGTCCATTGACAACCATGGGTATTAGCTGTTATTGCACTATATATGTGGATCAACAGGGTATAAGGTACGCCCGCACACCCCCTGAGGGTGAACCTTTTACCTTGTTGATCCACATATAAAAAGGCATTAGTTCGTCGCTGGTCCCCACCCCATTAAAATAAGCTTGACAACTGGCCAGGAACAGATAAACCAAACGAGGCTAGACAGAAGTATGTACTTTCTTCAAAGTTAACTCGATTTTTTTCTCAAATTTGAAGGATTTTAATATTTTGAGGTACCCTTATACAATAAGTCCTCTATTTATCTAAGAAATTGTGGGACCATAAAAGCAAATGACAGTTAACACAATATTCTCTGGCCTCAAGATCATCATAGCTATTTTTTCTGCAATGTCAACCATCTTTGATCTTGATTCAAAAAGATCGACACCTCTCCCATTTTTATTTATGGGAATAACTGTACATTGAAATGTAAAAGAAAATGTACAAATAAGCAGAACTCCGAGAGAATCTGCTGTTAGAGTGATGTTGCTAACTCAGCAATGTCATGTCGCTAAGCAACGTCATGTCACTAGACTACACGGCATCAGTGGCACAATGAGTATAGGCAGGGTGCACAGTTTCTGGAGAAAAGACAGCACAGTTTTTCGTAATAGGAGGGCACAATTTCTTGTGATAGGAGGGCACAATTCTTCGTGTCAGGAAGGAACAATTTCTTGTGATAGAAGGGCACAATTTCTCGTGGTAGGATGAAATACATTGTTGTGATGACAGGCATAATTTTATGTCTGCCATATTTCCCTTTCTTCTAGCTTTTTTTTTATCTACTGCACCCCCCCCCCAGTGCAGAAGGCACTAGTACATATGTAAAAATAGAAAAATAATATATGTTTAATATGGATATACCGTATAAAAAAATGGTACAATTTGTATTTTTCCTGTATGGAACTGTGAACAAATACAGGAAACATGCAAATACCTTGTAGGACCAAAGGAAATGTAGGTTACTACTTGCTACGAAAATTTGCTAATCTAGGAAAGGGGACACGTTGGATGCATGTAATTTCGAGTTACTTGGTAAGGTAAAGTGATGTGTCTATGAGGCGTACATATCTGTGGTTACCCTATCTAAGGTTTATCAGAATTACAAGCATGAGTTACAAAAAATTAAAGGAAAGTTGACATAAAGGTTGTGAACATGGTATCAGAAAACCATTTATCAAGACTAAGGGTGAAAGCCTTGTGAGAGAAAATCTGAGAAAAAAAACCCCATTTTGGTTCCATGTTGCCAGGACACAGTTTCCGGCGATTGATACATTTGATAAAGAGATTGGCCAAGGTAGTATTTTCTGGGACTGTTTGACTTTTGCTGGTGGTTAATGCATGCTAAAGGTATGATTATAAACTATTATGATAAAGATTGATTTGTTCACTATTGACCAAAGCTCATAAATACAATACATAGTTGAACTTGAAATTGTACAAGATGAGGGTGTATCTTTTTTGTTTTGAATTCACTTTATTTGTCAAAATTTGTTTCATCGTACATTTAACGGTACAACAAACGAAATGATGATCAACAATATTATGTATTCGGTTTCAAATGCTGACAAAAAAGAAGGCAGAGGACCTCATCCCCACAAAAGTGAGTGGGTTGGTACTTCTGGTCCTACCTGACTTATAGATTATTTTAGAAACTTATGACACTTTATTATATAAATAATAATGGAAAGGAGAAATACGGGGGGGGGTATATTTTGTAACAATGAGTTTTCTTTCAATAGGTGATTCACATACACACATCACATAATAGTGGTGAACTATACCTCATCATAGGGCAATAAGCTTTTCATCAGGGTAATTGTATCATTTTTAAATTTGTTAAATTCCAGAGTATTTCTTCGATCCTTTGATAAGGAGTTCCAAGCAATCGCACCATGGAATTCTACACTCTTAGCATAGGAAAGGCAGTTTGGGGTAATACATTTAACAATGGGGGCATCATGTAAACGAGTGGTTAAAATTCTTTTATCACTATATACATCACATCTCGATCTATTGTACATATAATTTAATAAATGAGCATCTCTCCTGTCTTCCAGCATATTCACTCTAGCAGTGTTATGTACATATTTGGTATTGGTTAAATGTGGAACTTTTAAACAAATTTTTAAACACCTGTTTTGTGCATATTGGAGTGGGTCCAGATACTTATCATATGTAGACATGAATATAATATCTGCATATTCCATATAGGGTAATATAGTTGATTTATATATTTGTATAGCCAATTTAACATCAAGATATTTTCTTAGTAAACATAGTTTGTAGGTCTTATATGCTATGGTCTTAACTTGGTTACTTAGATGTAAGTTGTAATGTAGAAGTGGGTCCAATATAACACCTAAGTACTTATAACTAGGTACGACTTGTAATAATTGATCGTTGAGTTTGATGTTAGCAGTTAGTGTATTTAATCTCCTTGTACTAGAGGAGAAAAGCATAATTTTTGTTTGTCTTATAGCACCTTGAAGGGCAGGACAAAGGTCACGTTGCACTGGACATCACTCATAAGATCCTTTTGAAAAATAGAATGTTTGGCCAAGCTCTACAGGCTTGTTTATAAAAAGGTGGCAATTACAACTAGATGGTGTTTGACTTTCATATTAAATGTAAATGCATGTGTATAGGTGATTTCAGATTTATGCCTGATAGGGTGGAAGCAGGACAGGGAAAGGTTGTTAAAGTCCTGTTCAACCGAGGCCCGGTCTCCAGCCTCAGAAGTTATAGAGTTGGCACTTTCTGACTCACTTCCGGTTTCAGCAGGTCTAATGCACTCTGGCATCGGTTACCATACTGATTTCTGGGGTAATCTGCGTCGACAGAAGGGATTTGGCATCTGGGATGCAATGTCTCTACTGTAGGCACAAGGGCATATGAAACCCTCAGGCCTGTGGTAGCAGGGTATGCACAGCCCTGCTGCTGATGTTTGGCCCCTGATTGGGGTGCAGAAGTTGTTCTGGTAATCTTGTTAATTAGATGGCATTGGGGTGCCCAGCCTGCATGATGCCGACACCCTGGTGCACGATGTTGGCCCGATGTAATTTGGCCTGTGTCGTGGGTGGGCTACAGCTTTTCTCTCACTATTTCTTTCTCTGGTGGGGCTGCTGCCACGTCTGAACGTCGGCCTGTTAGTAAAAGAAACAGAGCAGGGACGAGTCATCTGATATGCTTACCAAGAGGCCTGAGTTAATACTGACATGACATTGAGGTGGAAATAGTGGTCATATTGACACATAGACACAAGATATAGAGCTCAATTAATTCACAAGAAGAGGCGCGGGCCTGGTAACCATGGACACTAGAATTGGTTCACTTTCAGCATTGTGGAGATCCAGTTTAGCATCACGCCACCAGGGATTGTGAATGGCTTTTGAGAATCAGGTAGGTTGAAGTTTTAAGCAAGTCTATCTTGATAACACGTGTCAATGTTGTTGTTTTGACGCGCATATCAAGTGTGGGCATTCATGACAGATTGTTGTCATGGTGAAGGCCATGATGGCCATCATTTTGACATTGGGGCAAGTATTTTCAAGATGGCAATAAGGTGCAGCATCTGGTTGGAAAAGGTCGTCCAGATGCTGCGGCGGGCGCCTGTTGAACAAACAACGACCTAACTTGATGTAAAGCATTAGTTATGGTTAGCTGATGGTGTATCTAGTGTTTGGGGTAATTGGTTAAGTGGCAGGTGATAACTGATACATCTGGGGAAGGTATTTGGGCCGTTGGGTTCAAGGTGGGGGGTGGGGTCTTCTGGGGGGATGCCGTCCTGGGAGGGGGATCCCCACATCAGCGTCTCACCGATTTATCCAGTGCTTTATCCTGCGCTGGTGTGTTGGGGTAGCTGTCATCCCCACATAAGTGCAATGGTATGGTCCAGTCCTCTCTGACATTTAGATTAACATTTGGGTTGGTTTATTTTATGAGCTAGCAGGGGTGGCCGGTAGTGGCTTGGGAAAAGGCGGTACAGGACCAGGGATGATCCCCACATGAATCAAAACCAATGATTTTTAGGGTTTATGTCGAAGGAAAAACCTACCATCAAGAGTGTCTGTGGCCCTCTCAGCCAGTGTGGGGTCGAAGAGGTTCATATCCTTGGGAGGTTGGGCCTCCTTGGGGTGTAATAAAGCCACTTCCTTCGGGTCAACTTTGTTCGTTGATGGCTGCAGTTCACATGCCTTCATTGGGGTTGCTTGGGCCCTAGGTCTTAATGGCGACACTTTTTAAAGTTGTTTATTGGGATAATTACATTTACAAAGTAAGTGCAATTGTAACCTGGTGCCCACGCATTGTGGTAATTATACTAAGCCCCCTTCACATTTCAATTCTAATAATATCAATCTAAGTATACAATCAATTAGTAATGGCCTCGTATTTGCAATTCACATCAACAGTATGTCATTGATACCATATCGAAAATGTTAATAAATGAATCAGCGATCAATTAATGATGAGATGAGATGAGGATGAAATCTAATTTTATAATCACACAAAATTATCACATGGAACAATTCGGGTAGTCTTTCTTAATAGAATTCTTAAACTCAGATAGGGTCTCTATAATTGTGTATTTTACTTTTAATTGATTCCACCTCATGCAGGCTCTATACAAGGAGCTACGAATTACAATAGGTCTAAGACTATGTGGTAGTAACAATCTTTTTCCCTGATGAAAGCGGGTGGGAATATTTCTCTTATCAACCAGATTTTCACATTTTGACTGGTAGAAGGCATAGAATAAAAGATGTTGATCTCTCCTATCAGCAAGCTCCATACATTTGCTAGCATTTTTAATTTGTTCTGTTGTCATGGTTGGATTTTCTTCTAATTTAACTTTGTAGACTACTCTTAATGCCCAATTTTGTAGTAATTGTAATTCTTTTGTTTCCCCTCCATAGTCCCTATCCCACACAAAATCACAATAGTCAAAAGTTGGTAGCACCATAGTTTGAAGATATCTAGAGCTGTAGAATTATCTAACTTTAGCAAGTTGGAAGATTTAATGCCTTATATTCTGTGTACATTTTGCTCTATCATTTATGAATTTAAGTTCCGGGTCAAGATCGATACCCAAGTACGTGAAGTTATATACTCTCTAATACAGAATTGTTTAGTATAAATACACTATTTTCATTTTGGGCACCATTGTATAACATCCATTTAGTTTTCTTTTCATTAACAGTAAGAGAGTTATGTAGGCACCAATTATACACAGCCTTTATGGCATTTTCCATTTCCTGTGGGGTATTCACGGTTATAACTGCATCATCGGCATATAAAGTAGTTTCAAACGTTCTAACAGTGGGGAGGGAGTTAATATAAACAGAGAAAAGCACAGGACCTAGTACTGATCCCTGCGGGACTCCATATTTTAATTTCTTAGAGGTGGAAAGTACATCATTAGCTATATTATTTTGTGTTCTGTTATTAAGATAATTTTCAAAGAATTTACAAGTAGAAAAATCCAATCCTAAAGTAGACATTTTTTCCAATAATTTAGAGTGTGAGACAGTATCAAAAGCCTTCTTGTAGTCTAAATATAAACAATATGAAGGTTTGTTCAATATAATGTTATTAATTATAGTGGATAGATGTTCAGTTATAGCGGTCTGAGTGGAGTGTCCAGCTCTATATTCATGTTGCGTTGGGCATAGTAAATTACAGTTTTTCATATAGGTTTGGAGTCTTTTACATACAATCTTTTCCAGTATTTTCCCTGGTATTTGTAATAGACTTATAGGCCTAAGGTCATTTACATCAAGAGAGTTTGCCTTTTTATGTAGGGGTATCACTGTCCCAGCTTTCCATGCAGTTGGAAAAACTGAAGTGCATAAGCATTGGTTATATAGTACTAATATTACATCTGCAATGGCAAAAAAGGCATCTTTAATTATATATGATTTACAGTTCTTTATAGCAGATGGTTTCTTGATATTAATCTCTTTTATCATCTTAATCAAATCAATGTAAGAGATATCATACATAAGGTTAGTATTCAAAATTGGTTGTCCATATGGTATATTGGACACTGGCTCTCCTTCACCAGGTGGGAGTGTTTTCGCCAAATCTTTTCCTATATTTACAAAAAAGCTATTTATATATTCTACACATGCATCTGGGGGGATAATGAAGTTAGTAGTCCAATTCCTCAGTTTAATAAGGGTACTACTAGTTTTATGTGGCAAAAGTTTATGTATAGCATCTCAGAATTTGGCTGGATCTGTTTTTCTAAATCTTAATAATAATTCAATTTAATGTTTTTGGCTGTAGAAAAGCTCTCGTTTAACAATAAGCTTATAATGTTTGGCTGCAGCCCAGTCACCGTCAGATTTAGTAGACCTGGCTTTTCTATAAAGTTTGTCTCATACCCTCATTAGTTCCAATATCGATTGTGTTAGCCATGACGGTGTATAATCCGGTATATTCATCTTTTTAATTGGGCATATACTATCCAATTTAGTCAAGATAATCCTATTCCACATTTCGTTGACATCATTCAGTATCACAATATTATTCCAGTCATATTGTGTAAGCATATTTTTAAAAGCTAGGAAATCATATCGTCTGTAAGACCGTGCATGTACAATTTTCTTCTTTAATTTGACTTTTTCACATTTTAGAGTCATGTATATGGGAGTGTGATCTGAGATATGCACGTCTACCAAACCAGAAACGGCAATATTATGTACATTTGTATAGATATGATCCAAAATAGTCCCTGATACAGGCCTGGTGATATCATTGATGACTTGGAACAATTTATTGCCGGTACAAAATTCATTCACAGCAGTGTCCTCAACATCTTTTTCTTTACTATCAGGTGGTCGATAGCATACAAAAATCTTATATTTTATCACATTTATTTGAACGTCTACACATAGTATTTCAAAAACATTTTCTATGAAGGAGCAAGTAAGATCAGGGATAGCAATATAGTGATCCTTTAGATACAGCATAAGGCCTCCAGCGTTTTTATCTCTGCTTGGATACCTGTCTAGTCTAACATATTGATATCCAGGGATGTGTAAGTCGGCATCCAGTACCGAAGGTTTTAACCATTATTCTACAATACCAGTGATATCTGAATATGAAATTAACCTAAAAGTGTCTGTCCTTTTACCATATATAGAGCGAGTGTTTGTGCAAAATATCTTTAGACCCTTTTGTGACTTAATATTATCTAGTACCACCATTCTGATAGTGACTTACAAAATTATATATGCAATATGAATGATATGAATGATAAATGTGAAAAGTGACCACAGTAGAGGCATATTCAGACTGTTTGACTGTCATTGAAAGGGGGTCTGGAGCGTGGACAGGTTTAAAAAATATATACACTATTAAGTGCATTGCTTTATTGGTTATGAGAACGTAAAAGGCAGATTGATAATAACAAGGTTATAATCATGTGTCAATATATAGATAGACTAGTGAATATCAGCTGAGTGCTACTTAACCTAGAGTTCAGTGGGTCAGCTCGACCTGGTATATTTCAATGCTAACCAAGCGCGTCCAATGACCCGGAGACGCTGAAGGTTTAGTATAGGATCCAGCTATTTTTGGATGCGGCCAGCCAAGGAAAGCTCGGGTGAGTGTTTGTATAATTTTAAGAGAGACCAAGCGCATACATTGACCTAGTCCAGAGTGAATTACAGTTGTAGAAGACAAATGTTTTTGTTATTATTTGCAGGGTATTAACAAAGCTCAAGATCAGCTATCTACTCGTAGGAAAAAACAGTCCCTCTACAATATTTCTTGAAATATTCATATGATCAATCAGAGATACATACACTTAGTCCTGTATTGGCATAATGCTTTTGGGAACAATTGGTATGTCATGTCTAACTGAATTATAAGTACTATTTTTTATTAGGGCTAAACGCAGTGAGCATTCGTTGTAGCTTGTTCGACCCCTGACTTTTTTCAATTTTTTCTTTATCAGAGTGTTTCTTGGATTTATCTTGCTGTCTAGTACTTGACCTTCTGTTAGTTGACATGATGGAATTCTGTACAGTGGCTGAATATGTGATTGTAGTAGTTGCTCTTGGAGGGGGAGAGCCATGAGCAGCCTGTAGTTCATCCATAGTTATAACTTGCTTGGTGTTGGCTGGAGTTGTTCTGTCGCTTATACTCACTGCAGGTGCTGTGGTGGCTTCTGGTGGGGGGATGATCATAGTTGTCTGTACTGGAGGGGGATATGGATTTGTCATCTTTGCTGTAGTAGTCGGGGCAGCTGTAGTATGGGCAGCGATTGTAGTCTGTGCTGTTTCCTGTGTTATTTGTGCTGGAGGGGTTGAAGTTATGGTTGAGGTGGGGGTTGGCATAGCAGGAGCTGTGGTCGCTGGAGCTGTAGCAGCTTGTTGTACATTGACTGTATTGGGGTTGGTTTCATCCATTACTTCTTTGGCTAGGTCTGGGTATTTCTCACGTAGGATTCGCCTGACCTCCATAAGGATTATACCCTCTTTGTTCTTACCAGAGTACGATCCATTTTTCAGTAATTTCGAGTTTATCGATGTATCAGTTCCCCAATGGGGGGATGCTACACATTCCAGTAGCTTCCTATGTCCTGTACCTAGCAATATCTTGAGAAGATTTTTGTCCTGTTCGTACTTTAGGGTGTTCAGAGCCTGAAGCTCATCTTCATCAATATTGTACCATCCCTCTTATTCGAATTTTGCAATTTTCTTAGCATCCAAAGGTGATTCACAGTCCATGATTTTTTTAGCTTTTACATGTTTTCCTGCGAATTTAGCTTTAGCATAGGCAAAACCTTGCTCCACACGGCGAAATGTCAATCCATTTGCTTCAATTTTGCACTCATAGAAATTTGACAGTGGGGCTAACTCTCCTTGATATGCCACATAACTGTCTGTGACCACCGTCTTTGCATTTGCAAGCTGTAACTCAGGGGGAAGGTCTTTCAGCGCCTTATGTGGGTAGTATTTTCCATTAACCAGTAGGCCTCTTCCTCTTGGTTTAACATCTATTCCCACCTCCTGTCCCAGATAGGCTATGGATCTGACATCAGATTTTTGCTTTTTTATGGCTGGGTTCGAGTCATCTGACAAAAAAAAACAATGGTTTCTTGTGTTTCAACTCTCCTTTTCTTGACAGTATATAATCTCTTACACATGACTTTGTCATGACAATAACCATGGTACGAATGGCTTTATTTGGTGGGCCCTGGCGGAAAGCATAATCTATATCATAATAGTCAAGAGATGGGTCAATGCCCAATAGCAAATGGTATGCTACATCCTTAGTGCGCTCACCTTCTTGGTAGGCCAGTCCGTCAACCACTATATTTCGTCTTCTCAGGTTATTGTCTAAAACTGAGATTTGCTCCTTGTTATCGTCAATGGTGGTTCTATTTACCCTAGTAGCACGTTGTACTTCAGCCATTTCAATTTTTAAACGTTTTAATTCACTTTCTAGTGTATCATTCTTGTTTTTAAGTTGGACAATTTCGTCGTAATTCCATCTGGTATTTTCACCTACTGTAATGGCTTCCTCCTTGTACAGGTTCAATACCTCACCTGTTTTTTCCTGTAGAGCTACTATTGGAGAGTCCTTTCTACCCAGGTTTAATGTTTTTAGATCCCTAATAGCTTCTATAAGGGGTGTGTGGTCGCTCCCTTGGTCATGTCTCTCCGCCATTGTGGTGGTGTAGCCGGCTGTCGCGCTATTGAACCAGGTGAGTACAGGTGAGTCCGAGTTTAGCAACCCCTAATATCGTCCACTCGATGCCAGTCCAATATTAAAGAACACCTAAAATAGGGTTAACAAGAAATGCCGTTGTGACCGCGTAAAAAAACGCCTCCCACTGTTATTTTGTATTGTGAGACCTCATCACATGGGGCAAATGAAATCATCATAGCGCACTCCCGTACCGCTTCACGGTATCGCCGCTACGCGGCGTGGGAGGCGCTAAAAAATAGTTTTTTCATATGAAAACCTTATCGGGCTTGGCACTAGACATTCAATAAGCCTCCCTGAAGGTTTGGTGAAAGTGCTGCACAATTATCCTGCTAAATCCTATGAATTAGTCACACGCTCTCGAGGTAGACTCACTCATAGACGGCCATTACACTGGGGTGAAGCTGGCCGAGACCTCTCCATCAGATGGAGTCAGCTGGAAATCTGGCTGGCCTTTTTGTTTAATTACCAGAGTCAGTGTGTGAGGCTTGGACTTTAGTACGATCACCAAGGGAATGCTCAAGAACAGTGGGCATCGTGGATATCTCTCCAGGCGAATTGTCCTCAGCCGTCTGGCAATGATCAGTGTGACCTCATTTTTCCAGTGAGCATCCAAGTGGTGCCCGATAGGCCTGGTCAACCTGGGCAGTGAAAGGCAGGCCAGAGGTTTTTACCATAAATCATGTAGGCTGCTGGGAAGCTGTAGGTCTTTCCCCCGGAATGTATCTGAGGGACGAACCTAGGAGTGCTATCTGTGGGTTCCTGGCAGCCATAGACCCAGTGCCATAGGCATATATTCATGAAAACCCTGAGGATGTATAGTGCAATCAGGACAACTGCAAAGGACATCATTGCATCATAACATCCTGGCAGTTGGATCCACTGATGCACCATTATGCCAGTGCACATGCACTCTGTTCTTGTAATAGAATCCGATGGGTACGCTTAGAATCATGGCTCCCTTGTGGGCATTATGAAGTGTGTCTGACAGATTATTAAGGCCCACTTCCATTGTCTCATGGGGAATTAATTTTTTGAGGAGGTCACCCTCCATTAAAGAGTTAAGTGAGTCTAGTAGGGTGTCTAAATTGGTTTGTAAATTTATGAGGGATTCAATTTGTGAGTAGAAGGTGTCCTGTTTGGTTTGCAGTTCCAGGTTGAGTATAGTATATCTGAGATATTACCGTTTAAATACTAGAGCTTGGAGCCAATTGAGGATAGTGCATCATTAGTATCATTTTGAATACTTGAGAAGATAGATAGTTGAATTCAGATATATTCAGCAAGAAGTGTGTGGCTAATTCGACCACATGCATCTTGGTGGCTAATTTTTGCTCTAGTTCAGTCATTTCAGAATTAATAATATCTATTTCTGGCTGGGTACCAAGGCCTATAGAAGCTCTTAAAATATTCCCAATTATTTGTCCTGGGGCTCCTCTGGGGCTGCGGGGTTGTTGGGTGTGATAAAAGGTTAACTAACAATTTGAGTGCTTTTTTGGATTTGGAGAAAAGATTAGGTCTAAAGAGTGGGCTGTTTCCGTGATGAAAGTTGGGGCATCATTTTTGATTAATGGGGTCAATCTCTCAGGTTGCTGTAGAGTGTGGTTGAATGATAAATCCAGTGTGAATACTAGGGGGTAGTCCATGTATCCAGAAAGTAGAGTTTGGGGTACTATGAAGATAAGGATGATTGCTGGCAAAGGGACTGCTGCCCTAAAAATAATTAAAGGATATCTTATCAGATTTGTTGTGATAAACATTTGTTTGTTTTGGTTGGGTGGGGAGGGGTGTTGTTTGGGAGGGGGGGCTTGGCTGTGTGAGGGAGTGTGTTTTGGGGTGCAGTGTTTGGTCCTGGGAGTTGGGTGAGGCCTATACACGGGGGTGGGGGTTTGCGCTGAGTTTGATGGTTCAATTGTTAGTAAGACATTCACACATGTTTCTAAAACAGACTAGGTGGTATAAACTAATCAGGTATTTAATAATTGATGCATCTTACCCTGACTCGGGTTTTGTAGGTAAATAAAAATAGAGACGGGTCAATCCAGTGGTAGGAGTTCATGTCTGGCGTAGGGAGCACATTTGAACATTTTAAAGTCTGCTAGCTGGGCCTGAAGGTTTATGGTGTTTACTATGACACTGTGTCTGCCGACAGTAGGTGGGTTGCAGCTTTTTGGTAGTCTTTTTCACAAGTAGGTTGGGTATGTGTAGGGATACCAACTGACCTGTGTTGTAAGTGCTTAGGGAAGCTGTTGGGTCATGCCTGGTTTTCATCTTTTTGTGGTATTTTACCATGCTTTCTGCAGCCTTCAATTGAATTTCATCTCTTAAGCTGAGTAGGACGGTGACCAAACTCTCTTTATCCTGGATTTCTTTGGTAAATGTTACCAAGGAGAGGGATGGTTCTGTGGGAAGGTGTGTTTGCTTTCCAAATACCAAAAGGTTGGAGGAATATCCTAGCATGCTGCATACTGTGTTATTGATACTGCACACTACTACTTGTAGGAGGGAAGACCAATGCTTTTATGATTTGGAGACAAAAGCTCTCAGAGAAGACTCTATAGTCTGGTGTTGGCATTCACAGAGACCTTGTGATTTGCTCCAATGTGCACTTCCTGTGACATGTCTAATGCCGAATTTTTCACAAAATGCTGTGAAGTATTTTGAGACATATTGTTGGGGATTGTCTGTGTTTAGGACAGATGGGGTTCCATAAATACAGATTACTCTCTGGAAAAATCCCAGTGCTACCTCAGCGCTAGTATTTTCCTTAGTGGACCATGCAGTGATATGACAGCAATTCATGGGGCTAGGATTCTAAATATCTAGTCACCTGAAACTTATGTCACGGTCCTTGTGCTCTCTCCCTAGGACAACACCTTGGGCTGGACACAATATGTATAATCGAATGTGGCACCTAATCTTTTCTAGCATTACATCATATTTGCATGAAAATTTCAATACGTTTTGCCTTAATTTTCTGAAATTCCAGTATCATAGGAATTAAGAGTAATCGAAAATTGAGATAATAATTTTCAAGAATATAAAAAGAATTGAAAAATTGTTAAAAATAAAGATTGTGTTTGCCTCTTACTCTAAACTTATTCTAAACCTTGAACCATGGAAAAAGTTCACATAGGAACCAACGGAAAATTAAAAAGCAATTTCGTGACCTGTGACCTAATTCAATAGATCGAGGTCATAAATTTCTCTTTTCCTCCTAAGATTCTGCCTGACTACTTTGACCAGACTTATAAATGGCTAGGTTTATATTTGGTTATTGATCCTAGTGAGGGAGAAGACACGGACAAGATAGCCACTTGGGCCTGCGCGAAAATGCCGGCCTATTTATTAAACCAACTTAACAAAAAGAAAGAAAAAAAAACAAAAAACAGAACTGAACTGTCTCTGAACCGGTGTGCTGACTGAATGACTGCTGTGGGGCCTGCCTGTGCAGATGAGTGGAGAGTGAGGTGACACAGGTGGGTGGCCTACAGGACCAATACCCCCGAACAGTGAGTATGACTACTGTTCAATACCATTGATCCTAGTGAGGGAGAAGACAGGGACAAGATAGCCACTTGGGCCTGCGTGAATAAGCCGGCAACTCCCAACTTGGAATTAATTGTTCATAATATTATTTGTAGATTGGTACTGAGGCACTTAGACACCATGGCAGGCCTCGCGTCGACTATAGTCGATGCCAGGCCTACCATGGTGTCGATATAGTCGATACTAGCTCTCAATGGGTTAATATACTTTTGAATTTCACTAACCAGGAGATCTATTTCATTAAATGTTCAAAATAGCTACTGACCACCTTCTACATATAAGTGATGTATCTTGACAACATACTTTAAGAATTATATTTTCCTAAGCTATGATTTTGTAGTCTATACTGATTGGAACTAGAAATATAAATTTGAAAGAAATTCAGACATTTTGGTGCTGACCCTATTAAACATTCAAGATGGCTGTCACCTAGGTTTTCATTTATGACTTATTTGAATTCCTTGACCTAAGAAATGCATATTTTTAACTTAAAATCGTTTCTATCTTGATTATGACTAGAGATATATCATTTTCAAGATTATATTAACATTTTGGCAGCCATCTTGAAAAATCAAAAATGATCTACAGTAATATTCACACACTGTTCTGGAATTGTTTGGGGAGATCTGTAGACTAATATAACACGAAGGACATGTGAGTTTTTACACTTTACACATTGGTACTACATTGAAATAAACGGGAGCCCATTAGTCAGTGCATTTGCTATTTTGACATTTGTGACAGCTATGTCATTAAATATTCAAAATGGCTACAACCACCAATTCATCAGTGATGTATCTTTGCTTCTTACTTTAAGAATTATATTTTCCTAAGCTATGAATCTGTAGTCTTTAGTGATTTGTGCTAGAAACCTCAAATTGTCTAAGAAATTCAGATATTTAAGTGCTGACCTCATTAGAAATTCAATATGGCTGCCACCTAGGTTTTCATCAATAGCTAACTTGAATTCCTTAACCTCAGAAATGTATATTTTGAGCTTAAAATCATGTTTCTATCTTGAATATGACCAGAGATGTCATTTTAAAGTTTGTTTTTACTTTTTGGCGGCCATATTGAGATCCACACATCCTACTGGAAATGATCATAAAGACCTTGTAGATGAATAAGCAAGAGAGAGAAAAAATATATTAGAGAATGATGGGTCCTCCTAAGATTCTGCCTGACTACTTTGACCAGACTTATAAATGGCTAGGTTTATATTTGGTTATTGATCCTAGTGAGGGAGAAGACACGGACAAGATAGCCACTTGGGCCTGCGCGAATTAAACCAACTTAACAAAAAGAAAGAAAAAAAACAAAAAACAGAACTGAACTGAACTGTCTCTGAACCGGTGTGCTGACTGAATGACTGCTGTGGGGCTTGCCTGTGCAGATGAGTGGAGAGTGAGGTGACACAGGTGGGTGGCCTACAGGACCAATACCCCCGAACAGTGAGTATGACTACTGTTCAATACTATTGATCCTAGTGAGGGAGAAGACAGGGACAAGATAGCCACTTGGGCCTGCGTGAATAAGCCGGCAACTCCCAACTAGGAATTAATTGTTCATATTATTTGTAGATTGGTACTGAGGCACTTAGACACAATGAGGTCTGTGTCCACATGGAGATGGTAAGGTTTGGTCAGATATATTAAGGCAGCCATGATGTTCCAGTTTCCTGCTTGACGGATGTCCTCCAGGGTGAGACCAAGACTATACATATAGAGTGCTCCTGCTCGTCTCAGGGAGTGCATGCCCGTCCTTTCCTAGTTCATGCCTGCTGAGGTCATAAGTTTTTTGAGGTACCCCAACAGCATAGGGTAGGTCACTGGGATGAGGCGATTTCCTTTCGGGACGACAAAAGCTGGAGACAGAGGATGGGAATTCCTCAAGGTGATCCTGTACCAAGGAGGCCGCACAAAGAGTGGAACCCCGATAAAAAGTTATTGGAATTTTGTGAACTGTCTGACCATATTACACTCTTTTAGACGAGGAGATACTCAGTTCTATGCCCCACTCTGTGCCAAAGATAGTGACCCCCTGGGTTTGACGCCGAATCAGGGACGATGTTTGATTTCCGTAACAGGCCCTGAAATGAGATGGCTATACAAGTCCACAAGACTCTGTCCTCCACCCGATTCCAGTCAACACAATTTGATAACAACAAGTCTGCAGGGTAAAAGAAGGACGAGTCGGTTCCAGGTCCCCAAGTTTACGGGTGGTGATCAACTCGAACTCTGATCTAACATATTTAATGTCCTAACCCGAATAACTGTTCAAAGATATCACTGCACTGATATAGTTTTGGATTGATCTATATTTGAGATCCGGAACCAAACTGACTGCGCAGCAACACATGAGAGTCATGTCTGTGGGTACTGCTGGGAATTGGATCGATGCCAGAACTTGATGTATTTGCGCCACTGAGACGCCTTAGTCTTCCAAGTACTCGGAGCCCATGCTTGGCTGCGAAGCTCCGCTGCCATGTAGTCTAAGTCCCGAATCCGCTGACAGGCTTCTGCAACATAAAAATAACGGTAAATCGTTGACATGAGTAGCCCTGGAGAGAGTATCCGCTACAAAGTTGTCCTTACCCGGCAGATACAATCCCACCAGGTGGCAGTTGAACATCACTGTCAGCCAAAATATTGAGTGGAGGAGATGCATTGAAGCTGAGATCCCACCCCTACCGATGTTTATAGCAGTAACGCCTTTTACCCGGTGGTTCACCCACATGTGGCCCCATCTGGCGAGGGCCTCAAGAATCGGGTACAGTTCTCTAACATTAATATTACAGGGTATATCCCGAGCTGGTTGGGAGACACAGTGGTTGTGGTGGTCTCCTTTCATCTCAAAGTCCTCCTGCCACCTACCGCACAACCAATCCACGCCCGAGTATGCCCCGAATCCAGTACCAGACGCATCAGTGCACACCATAGACATACTAAGGGGAGGTTAAATTATTTTTGCTGTGCCGTTAAACCAGGCAGCGAATTCCCGGCATCAGGCTAGGGCTAGGTGGAAGGACTTTGACAACGTGATGTACCTTTTCCTTGGTGTGAAACAACTCGTCATTGCGATCACACGATGGGAGAAAGTGCGACTCTCTTAAACTAAAGTTGCGCAATGTGCCAGAACTCCGCACAATTTTTGAAGTTGCTTTTTCGTCATCCTGTGACAACCACTGAAAAATTTCAATTCCATCTGCAGTTTGCGCAATTTTTCTGCAGGTAGTCTCAGCTGCATTTAATTGAATCAATTTCCACTCCCGGATTTTTCCTGGTGAAGAGGATTTATTGACTGTTTCTATCTATATAATCCCAAATACAAATGTACCAAATTTTATCAATTTCTTATGATCCATTGCTGGTTATGAATATAACAATAATCATGGTAGGCATGAGACTTGGATCTTAGGTGATATTAATCTCAATATGTATGATGAAAATGATGCAGGGTGTGAAAGTTTCAGAAATTTGTGCAAGGATATTGGATGGAAAATACTAATTAATGAGGTGACGAGACAATTTAGTGGTACTTGTATTGATAATATAATTACAAATAGGTTAGATGTAACTAATGCAAGTACGGTCTCTGCCCTAATTTCTGACCACCTCCCAGTTTTTGGTTGTAGAGGACATGAGAATATCAGGTATGTTAGTACAGAGGAAGAGATTATAGAAACTTTAATGAAGACAGTTTTAGAGATTTTTTAGAATCATTTGACTGGAAACCTTAATATGATATTACTGATGATCCTGATTTATTATGGGATATGTTATTGACTAACAGTAAATCCAAGTAAATCAAAATTTATGTGGTTTTGTAGTGCTCATAAATTAAAAAAATGTCCGGATTCTACTAAAGACTTCAATGGCAGCAATGTGCAAAGGTGTAGAAACCGCACCGCTTCATATTCATATTCATATGTTAATAGCCTGTTGTGTGAATATTGCCAGCCCCTATTTTTCCATCTCCTGATTGTGTTCATATTGACATTTGTTGAGAATTTTGAAGTTGTACTGCTTCATTTGTGACTTTCCTTTGAAAAATCAATAAAACTTGGTCTGCTCTATAGCATTATTTAAATGAACATAGCAGTTCATTAATGCAATGAGCAAGTCCAAAAAAGAAAAAAAAAAAGATACGTCTGAATCTGACTGGGGGAGCTCACTTTATTGTAGGAAATGTAAAACCGTAAGGAGTGCGATGTTTTGTGGAGAAAGAGCTGTGCTTCACAACAGGCTTCAAAGCTAATTGTAAAAGTTTCATTTTGAATGATAATGAATGTACCCCTATGTATTCGGATTCTTCTATACAGGGCTTTGGCGCTTGGTTTGGTAAGGATTACCTCTATGGTACTTGGAATGATTCAGACCCTATGTTAGACTATTGTGGTCATTTTATTCCTGCGCCTAAGTTAGATAATCCCAAGGTTCATCACAGGAATATTAATGTGTATGAACTCTATCCTGTTATGGTGGGTCTGAAGCACTGGTTGAGAAGGTTTAGTAACACTAGAGTTCACTGTATTGTCAATGGACCATTCTGGGTATTATTATTATTTTTCATATTTACTAAATTCTTCGCCATATAAAGCCTAAGCTCTGCCCATGATCCACACTCAATAATCTCCTGTATTCCTCAACAGGAACCAGGATCCTTTAGTCATCACAAACACACTTCCTCCATTAGACTCTGTGACATAAGGTACAAGGATGTAATAACATTCCAACCTTGTCTACTCAGTCCAACTGGAGGAAGTGTGATCCACCTGTGGTGCCATATTTGGAATGAGAGGATATTTCACAATCTCCTCTCAATCCTCATTAACATAATCTACCCACAGGTGGCACTCTCTCTTTCTGACATGTGTCACTATTCTATTGAGCCACGTGTACAAAACATTTCACAACACTGTGAGCTGCTCAAGCCCTTAGTATATAAGGTAGCTTGAGCAGCTCCCAATCCATCTATTCTAAGATCATCCCTCCCAACTTACACCTTACACCTATACCTAGAACCTACGACAGGTTGAGCTATAGGATCGGAGGCAGAGCTTAGATCTTGGCGAGTGTTATCATTGTTACCACCTTTATGAAACACTCATGTCAGCTATGCAATAAAAGGATCAAATGAACTTCCCTGGATTCCGTGTACATTCACTTCACCACATGTAACCGTCAGTTGACAGTATCACGGACAACATGCAAGTCTTAGCTATGTTGAATACCGGTAGATCCAAGAATAAGTTGTGTATGAGTTGGTTACGTGAGATCTTCTGGCTATGTTTTATCCATAATATCGATAAATATTCTACATATATTAGGTCAGAGGACAACATTTTAGCTGACCATTTGTCTAGGTTAAATTATAGAGGTGTCCCAAAGAAATGCAAAATGGTTTTGAGTGAAAATAACATGTGTTGTTATGATTGCAGACCTCAGGAAGTTGGAGAGGAGAAGGAGAAAATTCTTGTATAGGGGTGTAGCTGAGGCCACTCGTAAGACTCGAAGGCAGCAGTTTAGTAGGTACAAAAATCTTTATATTGTGTGTACCTGTCTGATTTTATGAAACCTATTTCAGTCAGGAATTATTTGTCTGCTGTTTGGTACTACCAAAAACTAAAGGGTTACATAGATTATAGTGGTAATTTTGTGGTAAAGAAAACCCTTGATGGTATAGAAAGGATTTGTAAAGGGTCTGGTAGTACATCCTACCCTCTGAGGCCTAATGATATGGTTCAAATTAAATCAAAACTTAATTTGGATTCTATGGAAGATGTGGTATTTTGGTCTGCCATATTGTTATGTTACCGAGGTGTGTTCAGGATAGATTAAAGGCCCAATAATGGGCATTTTTAGGGCCAAGATGGGCTATTTTGGGTCAAAATAGGCCCTGGAGATGGATGTCATGTTGTTATGTTGCCATAGCAACCCATAACAACTTATGGAATTCTTACATATTTGATGTCAAGGTTCTTGCATGATATATTGCCTTGATATTTGTTATTATATATGCTATGTAGATGTAAAAATTCACTGTTTTTCATCAAATTTTATATAAAAATGAAATATTCCATGGAATGCCACTAAAACCTGACACAGGGAACAAATAGGCTCAAGGGCAATCTTTTCTAAAAATCAGGGGACTACAGAGCCAAATCCATGTAAATATATCATTTTAGACCTTCATATTCATATATAATAGTTAATCGGCACAAAAAATTAACAATTGTGGGCAGAAACTGGCGGTAATGTGCTCAAAAATGATGTCATCTCCCCTGTTTATGTCAAAATAAGGTCACAAAATATTTATGTTAAGGTGGTACCACCCTAAATACCCAGTGCGGACTGGAAAATACCAGTGTTGGCGACCTTGGATGTAACATTTGAAATACTTAAAATTCCCTGACAGCTTAGCACAATACACAGAAATTTAGCTTTTGAAATGGAGAAACTTATGCAGTAGGTCCAGAATATAAAAGTCAGGCTCAATTTTTTTTAAATCGCCGTGGCAACCAACACACTGATTTTGAGCAGTGAGACCTGACTAGTGTAGGAATACACTATATGGTCATTTCACCCCCATAACCCTCCACTGTTTTCTTAATATCAATAAAAAAATTGACTCTGGACTAAAGAAAAACACTTCCTGGTTATTTTGATACCAAATAACAATGGGTTTAAGCCTTTCTCTCCTCACAAATGGTCCGAATTCCTTGAAATAACAAAATTTCTGAGGAACTATTTGACCATTCTACCCGGAAGTGGCTAAATTAGGGTGGTACCACCATAACCTGTATCACAACTAGGCTCAACTATTTTGAACCCCTCAGTAAAACCACACCATAGAAACTCTGAATCTGTTTGGTTAATACTAATAATATCTGACTGCCTCAGAAAACTAGCCAGTCTGCAAGGTAAAATTTTAGCTTTTCGACCATAGATAAAATGCTCACACTTGCAAATACCATTGACACAACTATCATAAACGCTGATGCTGGGTCTATTAACACACTCCACTGTAAACAATGGCTCAACCTTGCCCTGTACTGGGCCACTATGGGTTATAAAAAGAGTCTTGTTAACTGCACAAGACTCATGAATACCATTTTTATTTATCACCTGAAATGATAGGAATGGGGGGCTCAGGAGGATCTACCGTATGTACTATATTAAAATCAGGCACCAATTTATCAGACTTTAACATAGGACCCTGCCTAAGAACAAAATCCTAGTCCTTCTTATTCTTCTGTCACCTATCCTTGCCATGGTTAGACATGCCACAAACATCACAGGCATGGCGATACCTACATGGATCCTCCTTACACCCCTCGGCCCTGTTAAACGCATAGCAAGTGCGACTGGATTGTATAGATTTGAACCTTTTAGGTTTGACTACACCTGCTTTCTGGGCCTGATATTTCTGTGATGATCCTGCAGATTGTCAAGTACTGGAGGAAAGGAAAAATGACCCACACCTAAATTGAATTTATCATGAGATGTCCAGTCTCCATACAAAAAAAGTTTTTCCCATCCAAAGCCCTTAACAGATGAATCTGAATACATTGGGGTATCTACCAAGTCATTAAGGAATAAACCTTTACAATTGAAAGTGCTACAAAAATCTAACCACCAAAGCATGTCCTGTCTAGTACAATCAGAAACTCTAATATACCCCCTAGGTCTAGCACGGGCACATAGGTCAAATATCCTTCTGCTGAAGGTTCTACCACCTTTGACTACTTGAGAACAGAATGACATAAGACCACCAATCCTCTCCAAACTTTTCTTGGAGATGAACTTCCTATTGACATTGTCCAATAGAATATCCTTCATTTTCAACACTTTATCCTTAGGTAGTGATAATTCTAACTTTATAGAATCAATGATGATACCTAGAAATTTGCACTCTTGTGAAGGTTCAGTCACTTTCTCCTTTGAGATTACAAAGCCCATGTATTGCATACATTCAATTAATAAGTTCCTTTGACTGAGACATTTGTCATGAGAGTCAGCTTTAACTATAAAGTCATCCAAATAGTTAATGATACCTTTAACAACATAAAAGTTTGCTATTTCTACAATGAAGTCTGATATTCTATTGAATATACAAGGTGCACATTTAAGACCGAAAGTTAATCTATTACTGACATAGTACTCATCTCCATGTCCGAAAATCCCATCTGAAACCTTGCATAGTTGTATGAGGACCATATAGATTTAAAGTTCTATAAGCAGATTTCAGGTCAACCACACTCATATAGTTATTCCCATCTAGTTGAGCAGTAACAGTGCTGATATTATTATAGGAAAATGTAGAACTAGTAATGTCCATAAGGTTATTAATGGAAACTTTTTCAGGCATGCTACAATCCGTTATTGGTCTTAACTTGCCATTGGACTTTCCTACCCCACCAAGTGAATGAATACATTGAGGTTTATTTTCAGTTCTGGAAACTAGACCTGAAGCCATTTTCTCCATTAACATTTCACAAAATTTGTTGTAAAATTTTCCTTCAAGAATAGACTTATAATTTCTACAGTCATAAGTAGTACTACAATCTGGGTCTACAATTTTAAAACCCTGTACAAAGCCATGCCATAAGAAATCTGCTTTAGTACCATCAATATTAATAAGACCTTTCTGGTTAGGAAAAGCAGCCACTCTGCATGGTAAAATTTGGGATTTTTCCCTCTGCATGGTAAAATTTGGGATTTTTCCCCCACCCACACACCTTTCATAGACCCTGATGCTAGGTAAATCTTTGACATTTATGGTAAATAGAGGCTCACCCTGTACTGGGCCACTGTATGTAACATATAAATTTTCTGAGTTAACAATATTATTAACCCCCTTCACATTTTCCAAAGAATTAAATTCTTGGGATACACTTTAATTCACTATGTTAACAAAACTCTCCTGTTCTGTTATAATCCTAGGTGGTTGAGTTAATTCACTAACCCCACCTGTGTCTTCCACCTCCTGTACTGGAGTGGTATGTGGAGGTAAGCCAACATCTGCCAAACCTACTCTAACTGGATCCGGCATCAAATAGACATTACTGCCAGCCATAGGATATTGGCTACCCACGTCTTCCTAGTCATTCTTAGCTATTTGACATTCAATCTTGTTATGTCCTGAAGTGTTACAATTACTACAGATGTGTTTTATTTGCATGGATCTCTGAGACAACCCTCAGCTCTGTTGAAGACATAACACGGATTGATAGAGACCCTAGACAAAGTATAAGTCAATATGGCCGAGTGAGGACGTACACGTAGGTGCTCTGATAATAATCGATGATCTGGTGGGATCAGTGAACTTATTGGACTTTATTGGACCACTGGTGGTTTACACAAAGGACCTAGATAAAACCTGTATTCTTTAGGTATGTGCATTTTCTAAAATCTCCAAGATATTTGAGTTTGAATTTCAACACTGACGGTTATGCCTGCCAAGGACAGCACTAACAAAGGATTAGCTAAAGAGGCCGCCGCAGCGGAGACCCCTGCCCGGAGGGGCAGAAGCACCAAACGGGGTGCTTCAAGCCCTATCACTGACCCTGAGTCTACTCAAAGTGGGTGCGATTTGAAGCCTGCAGTGCAGAGAAAAAAACGCTCTGTATCCGTTAGTAAGAGAGGTAAAGCAATGGCTGACCAGAACACTAATAATCAAGTACCTCAGAGTAGCCCACAGGCTCCCTATCAAGCCCCACTAACGACCCCAATGGGACCGCCTCAAAGCATATATCACGCTAGTGTAGCTCAACACATTCCCTATCCAAACAACATGAATTCCGCTAATAATATTAATCAGCTATGGAATCAACAAAACAATATGCCACAACAGCCTATTCAAAGTCAACAACAACAAAATCAACAACAACAACAAAATCAACAACAATCAGTTGATCTTGCGAGCTTTTTGAATACAGTTCTAAGTACACAGCAAGCTATACAGTCTACCCTAAGCACACTAGCCACCGCGCACCAGGTTACTACCCTAGAACAGCGCCTAGAGGGTAAGTTTACAAACTTACATAACGACGTTGTTACTGACATACAAAACATGAAGGAGGACATTAAAAAGAGGGATGCCGTGTTAGACAAGAGGCATGCTGACAACATCTGTAAAACATACACCTACTTAGGCGTAGAGTTAGACGGCCGGCTTAGTGTGCAGAATCACATTGCCAAGACCAAGAAAACTCTGGGTAATAAAATGTATAAGTTAAACAAGCTACGCAAATTTATACCAGCAGAGCACTGTATAACAATTTACAAATCATCCATTTCTCCTTGTCTTGAGTACTGCTCATTCTACACAGGCAGTGGACATCAGGCTAACCTTGATAAGCTTCAAAGAATGCAAAATCAAGCTCTCAGAATCTGTCTTAGAGCCCGCACACGAGATATGTCGATTAGAGCATTGCATGAAGCATGCTCAGTAAGTTTGCTTGAAGACAGACGCAATGTCCAATTACTAATGTTAATATGGAAGAAATGCCAGAATGGGGAAGGAATAATCGTCGAAAATATTAGAACTAGGGGAGACAGAAAAATTAAATTTGCCAGACGCAGAGCGAGAACCTCTTTTTACCAAAAGAGCCCGTATTACAGAGGAGTATCCCTCTGGGATAGTCTGTCCTACCAGGAGCAGCATGTAAATGATAAAAATGCTTTTAGAAGCATTGCTAGGACATACTGCTTAAGTTTCCATATGTAAAATAGACGGATAGTGTATCATGACTTGGCACCATTCCTTTCAAGTAAATATTATAATGAATGTTTATTCAAATAATGTGGTATTACACTTATACAGAAAGATATGTTTGTTTACCTCCAAAGGATGATTACTATATTGTAACTCAACTATACTTGAATGGCGCGCATAAAAACGTTCCACTCTGTCGGAACGAAAGTGCTGAATAAACAAACAAAACAAACCTAGATTTGCCCATATTCTTAGATTTAGACACATATGCCTTTTGGGCCTGAACTGTGCCATCACAAGAAAGGTGTCTAAAGATATGAGAGTTTTCAATAGTGCCAAAGGCCTCAATACCATTCTCATTAGCCCTAGACCAAACTGACTTGTCGTATGCAACAAGGGCTGCCACAGTATAAATGTTGGTACCAGACTTCTCCACCAACATTTCCAAATGCTTTAGCATGCCTTCAACATCATCGCCCTCCTTGTATGCATCCAGAATAAATTTCATATTCACCAAAACCAGTTTTTGAATAGTGTCAACTCTTTCAGGTTTTTTAATGTACTGTTCATGATCAAACTCACCAATTTTAGTACTGGAATGATGCTTAGATGTTGTAGAATCTACTGACGACCCTCTTGATGAGTTGCAGTCAACATGGCGACTAGAAAATGACGATTTAGACCTCCGACGACAACCCCGGTGAGTGACTTCTTCCCACTTCATCTCGTTGCTATGGACGCTCGGTGAACGTGATTCCCCTTTGTTACGTGGCCGCGTCCTTGACGGCCTGATGTCACACTCAACGCGTAAACATCAGCACATGTGAGCCCCGCCCCCTTGGTCGAATTCCAACATCCCGTCTTTCTGGTCCCCTTTAGTAGCAACTACCTCATGTAGAAGATCCTTAATCTCATGTAACTCGCCCTCCAGAGTGTTAATCCTGTCATCGCTCGTCTGATCAACGAGTAGACTATTCTCAAACCCATTAGCTTGGTTGGGCGATGAAGGTGCCTGACCCCCACTAGATAAGTCCAGCTCGCTCGAACAGCCTAAGTTGGCCGATTTTGAAGCTGATTTAGCTGATCTTGCAGATTTTTTCTGAGCAGATTTTGCTTTAGAACTCCTTGTTGGTTTCTTGCCCATTTTTGGTTAAGTAATTAACCCGTAAATCCAAGAAAAACACCTTTAAAAATTTAAAATCAGGGAAACACCTGGCGTGGTGTTACCTGTACAGGTGGAATTGGCCAACTGACATTTGGTTCAAAGTAGCCCCTTATATACTGGAGGGCTGTTTACCATGATGCCATACAATGACATCATAGATATTACTGCACTATGAAAGTAGTCCCCTAACTGTCCGCGGCTAATTATATATACATACACAAGTGTATATAGTTCCATATATTTATGTGTGACGCTTTTGTAATCTGTTTCCAATATAACCTGCCCTAAGGGCATGTAGTGCGTATCTTAACCACAAGGTGCCCCTCATGTGCGGGATACCGATGACAGCAGTTTAACTAGTCCTCAGGACTACAGCGCCTGCCGCGTCCGCGCTGACCTAGATATGCGCAGGCTACGCGGAGACAGACGCGGTGCGGATGGGGGCATAGTCCTGAGGACTACCGCTAGTAGAAGCGAAATACCCTACAGCAGGGGGCAGCGGGGACTACAGATATAGTCCTGGGGACTTTACTTTAGTTCTGAGGACTAGGTAAGTACATGTTTAGTCCTCAGGACCAAACAGAGGTAGCCCTGGGACTATGAATCTAGTCCTCAGGGGACCATGACTGTTTCTCTAGTCTTGGGGACTACAGATATAACAGTCTAGTCCTGGACGGACTAGTCCTGAGGACCACTATACAGTCCTCAGGCCTAATTTTCTATGCCAGGGACTATGGAACAATGGCTGCTTTTTCATGCCCAGGGCTATACCTATTTGACTGTACAAACATGTTGACAGGCACCCCTGGGGCCTAGGGCATTGGTCCCAAGGACTGTGTCTCTAGTCCCAAGGACAATGTTCTAGTCCCCAGGAAGAAATAGTGTAGCGCTCAATCAGGTTGTACAAAGTTACATCAGGCAGGCATCATTTTGGGTGTAGATCATTACGATATTACTAAAGACATAACTAAAGCCTCTTAGGGGCTGTATGTATCACCATGATTTGCACAAGTCGATTATCCGCAGGCAGCATGTATATCACATCTTTCAAAAATAATTGCATAGTCTATCACGTGACCGTTATACACCAAATACATTCAGATTTTGTTCATGAATTCTTTCTTACTGCCTATCTGCTGAGTATTTCCATCCAATTTGTCCCAAAGGACACACCCCCTGTACAGTGGTGACTTATCATACGTCAAACACCTGGATCTGGATACCTTTAACTGTTTTTTAACATTGCCGCGCAAGTTCCTGGCAGGGAGTTTGACACAGTTTGGATCACAAGAAACATCATACATTATAGATAATAAGTTCTTATCACGTCTAACCTTTAGCATTTTCATGTAAGTTCTAACATGGAGATCGTATATAGATATATCTCGAGTATTAAAGATTCGAAGACATAACCGTAGGCAATGATTCTGCATAAGTTGTAAGCGGCCAACACTGGATTTAGGACCACTTTCATGTAGAAAACTTGCATGTTCCAGCACAGGTAGAACCATTTGTTTGTATAAGGTCAGACACAGCTTATTATCGACAAATTTCCTTAACTGTCTTAATTGGTACATCTTGTGGCGGAAACTAGATATTATCTTTTCGTTGTTTCTCCGAAAATTAAGACCAGATCAATGATAACACCAAGGTAATTGAATTCATCAACCACTTCAAGGCGCTTACCATCCAGTTCAGCACTCATTATACTTTTAGTATCAACCTACAGTAGAAATTTTGTGTTATAATGTGCATATTGCATACTGGAGAACATTGCACATCATTTCAAACCTTAGGGAGGATCTATAAGAAGGTGTAACTCATACAAATGTGGCATAAATGAAAAATGACAGAATTTTAGTTAGGATACGATCTTTATTCCTATTTTAATGTTGAGGGTACCCTTTTCTTTTACATGGTGGATATGGTGGATGTGGTTTCAAGAATATATTAGTAAAAGGTATGATCTGTGACTATTGCTTATTGCCCTAACTTGTTATTATCTGCACTCTTAATGACTCTTCTTTATCATGGTAGGTGGAGATAGTAAGAAAAAGACGGCCTCCATTGGATCCCTTCTTAAAGTACCAATCATAGACCTGATTGTCTTAATCCTACTAGTATCATCTATACGCTGGAATGGATTGGACCCAGTACTTCAACCCCATTTTATGCAGGTCAATATTATCTATCAGATGCATGTCATGGTGTATACTATGAGAAGATCTTTTACACTTGAAAACACGCAGGTCAATGGATAAAACAAGCGTTGCTAGAGGGCAACAGAAGTTAGTCTAAGCATTAGTGATTCTTGAAAACCTATTATCTATCATATGTGGGCTGACCAGTGACTTTTGGTCTTAGCTCCTCCTGGCTCAATCTCAGAAAACGGGGTTTAAAGTTTTGCTGCCTAAATCAGCAAATACAAAACCAATTCTCAAGCCTTTAAACTTCTATAACTCAGCAACCGCTGCTCCGATTGACAAATTTGATATTTTGACACCTAAGACCAAAATTTACTGGTCAGTCCACATATAACAATGCTACATGTAAACGTCCTAATACAAAATCTTTGAGTGAACCTGCACTTGCCTATTGAAAAATTCACTCACCTAGGATAAGGAACTTATTGCTTTTTCAGAGTGGTTTCCCATTCCAAGGGCACAACTCAAAATTGGAAAAAATTGTCTCGAGTAATTTCACGCACAAATATAGTGTGCATAAAAAGAACTTTATGTAGCATGAGTTATCTGCCTACATTTCCTTTATGAATCATAACACTTTTGACTCGGATGGAATTTCTCTTAACAATAACCCTCTTCCACTTTATAGTTTGGCCTATCACCCGCTCAGATTGGCCTGCTTGATATATTACGTGCTGGGATGTACATGATGTTTGCTCCAATATCAGGAAGAATAGCAGATTATCTGGTTAGAAAATAAATTGTTTCCCTTTCGAAAAAATATTTCTAAGAATTCAAATTTTCCCCATGCAATATAACCATTTACCAAAATCTAGTTCATTAAGAACTATTGGAACTGATCTTCAGGCTGTACTGAGGACTAAGATTTAATGAACCATAATAAAAAATACCATTTTCTTCCTTTCATAGGACAATGGCATGCCGTTGATGATTGTAGGCTTTGGTATTTTAACACTTGGGATGTTACTGATTGGCCCATCTTATCTCTTAGGAATAGGCAATTACAAGTAAGTGAGAGCATGCACTGTAAAAAAGAAAATGTCGTCGAAATAACCTCTCGTCCCAAAGTTGCCAGAGATCCTTCGTTGTTTTCACATAGATTCCCTGTACCAACACACTGCCACCTGGAGATTATACACTCGCTACCTGTTGTGTAATTATGGTGGTTCATTGTTTAATTTTTTACAAGTATGCCTTGTAGATTCAAGATTTATTTCTTACAATGCACTGTTTGGGGTGCAGATGCAGTCAGCATTGAATGTACGTATAAAAGATAAATTGCCCTTGTGGGAATTTGGCAATCAATATGGAAAAGTAAATTGAATATCTGTAATATTCTAGACAATCAAACACTCTACAATTATGCAATAATCTTGGGGTGCATTCAGCTCTTTAATAAAGGATTGTGAAAAATAAAAAAATATATACCTAGCTGTTTGTTTTCCTTAATTTCTTTCTTGGTGTAAGAAGCGTATCCAAAACTGAAAAAAAAAACGAATGGATAGAGGGATACACTGAAGGGATGGGTGATGGAAAAAGGGATAGGGGACACACTGAAAGTGATGGAATGAAGGGATGGAGGACACACTGCGGGGATGGGTGATGAGAAGAAGGGATGGGGGACACGCTGAGGGGATGGGTGATGGGGAAAAGGTATAGAGGACACACTGAGGGGATAGGTGATGGGAAGAAGGGATAGAGGACACACTGAGGGTATTGGTGATGTGAAGAAGAGATAGAGGACACACTAAAGGTATGGGTGATGGAAAGAAGGGATGGGTGGCACACCAAGGGTGATGGAAAGAAGGGATGGGGGACACACTGAGGGGATGGGTGATGGAAAAAAACAGATGGGGGACACACTGACGGTGATGGGTGATGGGGAAAAGTGATAGAGGACACACTGAGGGATGGGAAGAAGGGATAGAGGACACACCGAGGGTATGGATAACGGAAAAAAGGGATAGAGGGCACACTGAGGGTATGGGTGATGGAAAGAACGGATTGGGGACACACTGAAGGTGATGGAAAGAAGGGATAGATGACACACTGAGGGGATAGGTGATGGTAAGAAAGGGATTGGGGACACACTGAGGGTGATGGGTGATGGGGAAAAGGGATAGAGAACACACTGAGGGATGGGTGATGGGAAGAAGGGATAGAGGACACACTGAGGGGATGGCCTGCGTGATGGAAAGAAGGGATGGGGGACACACTGAGGGTATTGGTGATGGAAAGAAGGGATTGCGGACACACTGAGGGGATGGGCAGTGGAAAGAAGGGATAGAGGACATACTGAGGGGATGGGTAATGGAAAGAAGGGATGGGGGGCACACTGAGGGGATGGGGGTTGGAAGGAAGGGATAGAGGACACACTGTGGGGATGGGTGATGAGAAGAAGGGATGGGGGACACTGGGAGGATGGGTGATGAAAAAAAGTGATGGGGAATACAGGGAGGAAATCAGTAAGAGAATAAGGATGGAGGACAAACTGAGGTTATTTATGGAGTAGATAGGAGGCATTAAGTAGGTCGGATAGAGGGGTTTAAGGACATACTGAGGAGACGGGGGATGTGTGACAGACTTAGAGGATGTCAAATTGAGGACACACTGAGGGGTTGGGGATGGATAGAAGGGGACACACTGAGAGGGGAGAGGAGGATGTCATGAGGAGATGAGGGGTAGACATGTTTAGGAACTCGGCAATGGATCGAGAGGATTCATGAAATGAGCCCTGATCAACTGAAGGGATCTGGATATTTACAAGAGAAAGAAATCACTCATTCTTCACTTTAAAATCCTCAGCATTGCACTCTACATTCCTCTATGATATTCTCTCTTTTAAAAATGCTTATTAATGGATCGTTTACAATTTTCACTTTACAGTTCTTGCTGACAACAGGTATATACCTATATGAAAAGGACATGCTTTGTGTAAAGGATGGAGGGAGTGAAAAGGAACAGTTACTGAACAAAGTGACCTCAGAGTATGCTGCGATACAGAACAACAGTAATGAATGATACTCTTACCACACTTTTCCCCAAGGTCACCTTTGCCAAATATGAGTAGAAAGAACAACATATTTCTGAGGGATTTACAGAATATAACATAATAATAGTTTGGGATAGATGAAATTTATTGCAATCCACATCTACAATCCGTTCATTCCTATCTTGTTAGGATGATTTATTATCATTTTTCAATTTTTCAAAATAAATTCATGGCCCAGCGATACCTGCCAAAAATCCTCATGTCAAATACAGAGAACCACCTGTCTCCTTTTGATCAGGAGAAAGGAGGTGCTGACCCCTACTGCATATATGTACCACTAATACCCCATATCACCTACCAATGCTATAGTTCTTTGGCACCACCAATGTCTCATGAACATAAATAGTTTGGCAAATACCACTACAAATACACCCCTCTCCCAAAAATCCGGCAATACATATTGCTATGTAGCAGGTCATATGTTGATGATGAATGGTTGGCCTATCTATTGATGGGGCTTCAAGGGGGGTGGTCTATAATAATTAGCTAGATACACCTTAATCCTACCAGAAAAACCGTCCCAGGTTACAGGGAAATGTCAGTGTTAGGAATCTTTTCACTATCTATATAGGCAATTTGAATGGGTGAAACAAATGCAATTTTACACTACTATAAAGATTTAGACTCTTCCTGCACTCCTGATATAATAGTACGTACCATACATCCGTTTGAGACAGTCTACAGCATGCATAATGTTGAGAGTTTAAGCACTGTTACAGATATAGTGGTGAGAGTCGAGTGTCCTTGTGGCCTACCTAATATGAAGACGTAATATACATCATAATACATATAATAATATGTATCATGCTTAACTAGTAAAAGAAACCATACATCAATATTGTACTAATGTATATATGTATGAATACCCATATATATCTGTTTATTTGGACATTGGGTTTAAAATTATGCTCCCCTTATTAATCATTAATAACAACAGTGGTATGACAGCTGTGTTTGCGTGGTGGCGAGTGAGTCAAAGGCCAACAAGGTGGTTATATCTTGTCCACCAGAATCTTGCTAATGCTTTTTTTGTGGGATTGGTACCCATGCCAACCACTAGGGGGCGGTACTGGATGCGCTACCGTCCTATAGCTCTGGTCAGAAATCATGTTGAGGCATCACACTATCAGGACCAACAAGACACCCTTCCTAGGGATGTTAAAATCTAAATCACTTAGAAACTGGATTTTTAAAACTGACCAATGAGAGAGCTTGATTTTGGGGCGTCTATATGCTGTAGTCACCTGGGCCTTAAAAGCATCAAGTTTCTAAGTTGGATAGAGACTTTTATGGTGTTGATACAGGGTATAGACCCTGGGACTAGGATAGTTCTTGGCCCCACTACTGGAGGGCGCCATTCATGGCAACATGGTCACACGGAGAGCCGAGTTTGTTGTATTACCACTAGAATAAGGGCAATTTTTCAAACATTATACTAGTTGGCTTACTTTCATCGAGGCTGTGACAACTCCAGGATGACACATAATAGTTATTATATATGAGACATTATCATAGTACTGTTTATTGTGTGATCTTGCTAAAATTAAATATAACCATCTAAGTGTTATTTTTTTACAAACTCTTTATACAGGTTATACTCTTTTTGTGAGCTCAAGTGACTTTCTTAAAGGGATCAATCTTACTTTTTGAGTGGAAACCCTATCCATGTGTTACTGAGTGTATCATTATCCATGATCATATGACACAGTCTTGAATATTAAGCTAATAGATGATGCATATCGGGGCCCTAGGGCTGTATATGCTGTATATACCTGAGCCGCGGAGCGGCGAGGGTATATACAGCATATACAGCCCGTGGGGCCCCGATATGCATCACCTAATAGGTTTATACCACCATTTCCTCCATTTTGTATTAATTTCTTACCTGATATCCAAAGATTATAGCCAGGGGAATACATTTTGTAAAAGCAAGCGACACGGCCCGGGTCAGCGCTCTGCGCGAAGCCATTGTTTTTGTTCCTTGCCGGGAGAGGTACCGCTGTGTATACAGTCACTTTTCGTATGGAATCCAACCATGACATGTTATAATATTAAAATCCCAAGAAGTATTCGATCCATAGACGAGGAATGCGTGCTAATTTTCTCCATTTTCTTCAATATAAATAAGAATCCATTGATTTTCCCAACGTACGCGAGTCGCGGTCCGGCCATTCCCACCCGCCTCCTTGTTCGGCAAAAGTGTGTCAGGGGCCCGGATGTGGATATAGGTCAACTGCTCGTCGTACAAGAAAGACGCCGAAACAATGGCTTCGCGCAGAGCGGCCACGGGAAAATCAATGGATTCTTATTTATATCGAAGAAAATGGAGACAATTAGCACGCATTCCTCTTCTATGGATCAAAAACTTCTTAGGATTTCAATATTATAACATGGCATGGTTGGATTCCATACGAAAACTGACTGGAAACATAGCAGGTTAGAACTTATTTATTTTCGCATTGGATTTCATCACCGTTCAGTGTGGCGCTATGGCTAAGGCCTTCGCCTACCACCACTGCGGCCGGGGTTCAATCCTCACACGGTTTGGGACGATTTTTCACATTGAACAATGGCGAGACAAAATTTCTATGTCCGCCAGCGTCTCCAAAAATATTCTAAGTCCAACTTGACCTCGAAAAAGTATATACCAAAAATTTCAAAAATGCACAAGTGTGGTATATGCAGAATAATGCACGGCTAAACTGCATATAAACCCACCGGAAGTTCCGAAATCGTGGTATAATCACTCACTAAAATGTTAAGGTTGTCAGAAAGTATAACATACACTAATATTGTGTCATAATATGATTGAGTAGAAAACTGCTGGCCCTTCCCCTAAGACATGCAAATTAGGGGATTATGACAATGTCATGTTCTATAAGTATTAACATACATATTGTACCAAATATACTAATAGAAATCAATAAAATCATTTCTGCAACAAAAACTAGATCTGAATTTATGACCCACCCCTAATTCTTCCTCTTCACTCGGCTTAGATAATGGGATTTAGTTTATTATTTAAAATGACAAACCAAGATGACATACTCCAAGCTGTAATAGAACTAGAAAGAACCCTTGATAATGTCCACGCGCGCCAACTTGAGTCAATCTCCATGCAGAGGTTGTGGGGAGTAGGGTAGGAAAGTGTCAGTCACTGTAGTTCCATGTCCACTTTGAGCCCATAGGATTTGCACTGTGTCTGCAATGTTCCATGTCTGCTTTGAGCCTACTGTCAAGCAATGGCCATGGGTAGCAATATGGTGGCCCTTCAGAGTGCCTGACCCTATTACTATATATAGCTGAAGTCACTCCCCTACCCGAGTTCTAGATTCAGTTCTGGCCCTTGATAATGTCCCTACGCCATCTCTCAGTTTACAGTCAATACGGACATGCATTTGCAGACCATCAAGCCCCCTATTGATTATTTTTGTACCCGTTGCACATATTTTGCACCATGGGTTTCCTGATATAGTTACGCTTTGACGAAAGTATACAGCATTCTCCTGATTGATCCATCTACTCTGGGCGCTGTAAACCCTCAAGGGACCACCATAAAAAAACAAAAAAAAAAACAAGATCTGCTTGTTACCGTAATACCCAACATATAAGGTGCACCAAGCATATAAGGTGCACCCAGACCTTAAGGATCTGCTAGAAAAATTTAAAATGAAATAACTTTTGTTTTAATCTATGGATTTTCGAAATTCACAAGCCTATGCCTAGCTGAGATGTTACCCGAAGGCCTAAAACTACTTTTGTATTTATGGGAGGTCTTATGTGCCCTCAACTCTTTCTCCTATAAGGTGCACTAGGACACACGTTATACACGGGGTGTGACATTACTTGGTGGTCATTGACCTACAAATAATACCCACTCTTCAAGCACAACTGCACCTTAATGTTATTAATATATCACTGTTTAATATGTCATGTCTTGTTTGTATTGGTCTAATGTGTTTATATATTTATATACAGTTGATTCTCACATTAATTTTGTTATAATGTGATGGAATGGACTCTTATGAGCACAATGTGCCAATACAATAGAAGAAGCATGCAAATGCCTGGACAATATAAAAACAATGAACTGGAAAATTCAGAATATCAATATACATGTTTATTCATGCCTTATACGGGCTAATGTCATTTGTTGATGTAAATGAATTGCTATCCACAATTTTTGATTCGATTCAGAGTAAGAATTACCTCACGACCATTTTTCTACATTGAATAAAAGAAGTCACTTGGCTTCATTGAAACAAAAAAAAAAGATATAGCTTTTTGTAGTCAGAGAAATATACTTTGAGTGTGCCAAGTTCAGGGTCACATATGTCATGATTGCTAGTGCCATTATAGATTTAGATATATGCTTCAGTAGATATGGTTGAACGTCCCAGCCCGCAGTGAATACACTATACGTTGATTAGAATTATCTCACCAAGTGGGTCCCTGGATATGATTTCTATTATAATAGGCCAAGTATTCTGCTACTACTATTACATAGATAGTGAGAGAAACAGATAAGTTGATACAAATTTGACCTGTTGAGTGGAGTGTGTCAGTATCCGCTTACTGATAATTTAATACACGTTGTTCTACATTCAGTCAGGTAGAGGAGTACTCTATATTTAGATCTTAGTAGGGTGTTTCACAAGGTGCTATGACAGATAGCATCCATTACAATTTGAACACCTGATCTAGTACTCTAGTAACTCCCGGTGACATAAAACTGTGGGGGATATGATGACCGTAAGGCGACCATTTATAATAAACAGGGGGCTTGATATGTTTTGTGGTAATGACAAAGATTTTGACCCCAAGAGGACATTGGTGGGATAAAAGATCTTAACCCTCTTGAAAAGCCCTGTTATTGATATTGCACATTTGGACTAAATCTCACACCCCCTTCATAATTAATGCCCACTCTCGTATCCCTTTAAAGACAGAGACCACATGAGTTACCTGGCCAATGGGGCGGCCCCTAGGGGAATATGGTTCCTAGGAAAACAGGCCTATTTGAAAATCCTATACTATTATAATGACAAGTGACCATAGTGTTAGCTAGGCCTTCCATGGTTTCCACTGTAGTCGGTGCTAGTCCTTAAAAGGAACTTAACTAATATTATTCATAACATTGCAGGGATTTCTAATGCAAAATATCAGGGAGCTTCAACTCTCTGAGGGGAAGCCTCCCCGACTGTAAGCATGCTGGTATCTTAAATCGGCCACCCTTGATTCATTTCTCTTAGATAGAATACTCTTATATTGAATGATTATATCTCACTAACTAATAGTAATACCCAGCGCATTCCCAAACATTTCAACCTTCAAAAATAATGACTTGGAGGACAGCTATCAAATGTACGTTGTGGAACAGGCCCCAGTTCTGTCTGCCCCCCACAACACCATAGAGCATACTACAGTATATTCCAAGGGCCAGAACTGAATCTAGAACTCGGGTAGGGGAGTGAAGCTATGTATAGTAATAGGGTCAGGCACTCTGAAGGGCCACCGTATTGCTACCCATTGCTTGGCAGTAGGCTCAAAGCAGACATGGAACATTGCAGACACAGTGCAAAACCTATGGGCTCAAAGTGGACATGGAACTACAGTGACCAACACTTTCCTACCCTACTCCCCACAACCTCTGCATGGAGACTGACTCAAGTTGGTGTGCGTGGTATATTCTATAGCCCTTTGGACATGTATCCCAGCAGTTGGTCTGGGATTCCACAATGAATTTCAAACTACAATTAGAGGAGTCTGAGTGACACGTCACCTGTTGACAACAAAAGGTAGATATTCTTTATTTCATACATGTACATCAATGGGCCTGGAGGGGCGGGGACTTATTCAAAATCATTGGTTAGTTTATGTTTATTTCATGATCCAATATAATTTCAAAACTCCTGTGGCTACTCATTCATTACATACATAATATTCATCATTCTATATCACACATTGAATTATCATCGTGTATGCCTATGGTATATCTCTGTGTCTACCTCTCCAGGCTATATCTTCAAACACATGCATAATGTAAATGTAGGCTATAGCTATTAGTCATTTTCATGCAGATTTAGTCGTACAGTGAGATCTTGATAATTTGGCCACCCTTTCACAGCAAGGAACTATGGTTACAGAAAAAAGTACGACTGTAAAATCCGTCACATTTTTGAAGCATATTTCAGTAATCTTTGTAAAGGATTGCCCCCAACTGAACCCTAAAATATCCCAAGTACCGGGTAATATAAAGGGGTGACCTATTGAGGCCATACTGTATATTTAGGTCTATTAGTTTTGCACCCAACCTATATCTACGGTTCGTCTAGTGTGTAGTTTATATAGATACATAGCTGGCACAAAGGCCCCCTATATTAGTATGATAGCCAAAGTAGGTCAACTATAGACATGACTTAGTCTCATAGCAAATTTTACTCCTCGAATAAGAACCTAAGCCGGTACATGGGTAAGAAGCAAAGGAGGGAAGAAAGCTGTTTAATGATGCTGGTGACACAGGAGTTTTGAAAATTGAGGGTCACAGAGGGTTTAAAAAAATCCCTTGAATTGAATCGAAGATTTATTGATTGATATCTCATATCGCTGGAAGTTTTTCAAAACATGTTAAGCAGATACACACCAGCGCAATTCAACTGAAAAAATATAAAAAAAAAACATGATAGTTAGTGCTCTCTAAAAATACTGTCAGTTCATATATCAAAGCCAAAGGATTTAGATTATACCAGCTTCATAAAGTCATGTGCATTCCTTAAATCCATAAAATATGACAGAGTGATGTTCTATCTGTCCCAAAATGTGACAAAGTGCATGGTCGCACAAGGATTTTGAGCACCCATGAGTAGGCACAAGAAATGACAGTCTTATTTTCTCCAGGACTTTTCAAGAAACACGCTAAAGCAACTGGCATTTGAATTAATTAAGAATGCCTCCATTGAATAGGGGTAATTGCTAAGTATACATCAAACAATACCCTAGAGTATACCTATACGACATATCAACAATAGATTTGTATGACTTGCAAGGATGAATTTAATAATGTTGCCTTTTCCAATCATGATTAAAGTAAAGTAGTTTGATATATAGGGTGCAGCCTGAATTGAAAAGAAAATGCTATTTGGTACAGCTTGGGCTCGATTTTACTGCTAAAAGATAGCCTTTAAGGAAAAAAGTGATATGGGATACATTGGTCTAAAAGTTATAGACAGTCATATTGTTAGGTGGGGAGCAGGCTCAGCAACTTTATTGAAATCAAACTATCTTTATTTGTGAATTTTCAGTAGCAATTGGTGTTAGCTTGAGACTGCAATGGCTCCGATCACCCCGCAGTATGATGTTGTCATTGTTGGTGCTGGTATATTAGGGCTCAGCACAGCATACACAATGGTGCTTAAAGGTCTCCAGGTTCTGCTATTGGACCAGGTAAGATGATTATGATTGGTTTACGATAAATTAACAATGATATTCTGCTGATACAATTTTAGAGGATGTGAGGTTAAGTCTAAACCTAATTGCCAAGTGTCCTTTTCTAGCCCATAATATGAAGTTTTAGGTTTGTGACATAAAAACGGAAAACAAAGAAGACCGGCAACAAACAATATTTTGCATTTTTCTTGGGGGAAAAAAGGAATATGAAAACAGTTTAAGTTTTACCAAATCATTTAAGTACATTTCATAGACTATGTGCCTTGTACCCATCAACCCTCCCATCTTTGTGTTGAAGAGATTGATAAAGTCCTCTGAATTCAAACCTCAAGATATAATATAATGCATTTGTCTTTCCTTAGACATCATTTCAGAATTATGAATAAAGCAATTTTGTAAGGGCCAATATTTGAGGGGGGAGTCTAAAAAGTAATGATGGAACTTGTTCAGACAAAGTGAAGGTTTATTTTCCATCAGGCTTTATTGATCCATGAAATTATTTTGTAAACAATATGCCATAATTATTATGGGCCTTTCTTAATGAATCATTGGAATGATACATTGTTTGATTTTTTTCTCCAGTTCCAACTGCCACATAAGCGCGGTAGCTCTGGCGATGCATCACGTCTCATCAGATTTGGCAAAGCTGAGGAGCAATTTGTCAGAATGGCAGTTGATTCTTACAAATGTTGGCAGGAGTTAGAAAAGGCTACTGGTCAAGAACTGCTCCAAGTAACTGGTGTTCTCACTGTTCATGAAGGTGAAGCCAATATACGTGCATTGAACTCAGTATTAGAAGTCATGGAAAAATTTGGCCTGCCCAAAGATGTGATGACACCAGTGGAAATGAAGCAAAGATTCCCTATGTTCAATGTGTCTGCAGACAGCAAGGCAGTCTTAGATGCCAGCGGTGGCTGTCTTTTAGCAGTTAGATGTAGCAGAGTATTACTATCTGAGTTTCTGAGGCACGGTGGAAAACTAAATGATGCTGAAAAGGTCTGGAAGGTCATACCTGGTGAAAAAGTGACTGTGATTACAGGAAAGGGTCAGTACTGTGCTCAGAATGTTGTACTTTGTCCAGGACCATGGGCACAGGAGCTACTGCAGAGCCTTGGTCTAAATATTCCACTTAATATCCTCCCTGCCACAGTTTGCTACTGGAAGGAGAAAGTGGCGGGAAGTCACTCCAACATCGCTGGGATGCCAATATTTCTCCACAGCCTCAATGTGCCACAGGGGTACCAGTTTATCTATGGTTTTCCAAGTATGGAGTATCCAGGGCTCATAAAGGTGGGTCCAATTTTTTTGCATGATATCAAAATTATATTATGTGACTTTTATTGGGAAAGCAGACTCCTAACCCCTGCAATTAGGTTTCTTTCCACAGAGACCATGTCAGCAGATGCCAATTGACATTGTCTACTGATAGAATGTGGTACTTTATTTGATTAACCTGACATTTGACCCCCTGGGATTTGACCATTATCTAAAAATGTGCCTTATCATTAAGAGGGGATTTTTACACTAGAGACAGACAATCACCTCAGTTGCAACTTATAGGTCTGACATAAACTGTGGGTGCACTTTATATGTATTGTGTTTTATTGGCATTTATAAGTGATCACAATACATTGGGCGATTTTAATAGATTGAGGGGATATGTGGGATGTGCCTTATTACCTTAGGTTTTAAGGTAATTTGAATTAATTGGACTAATTGAAATCATTTTCCTAAAAATCAGGTTGCTACTCGTGGTGAGCCTGCCCTGTCTCCATGTGATCCTAATGGGCGTGACAAAGATGTTGAAGGTCGGGAGAGGATCATAAACCAACTCAAACACTATATCAAGGAGTGCCTGCCAGGTATAGATGACACCTCACCTGCCATCACAGAGGGTTGTGTGTATACCAGAACCCTGGATGGGAACTTTATCATAGACCGCCATCCACAGCATGCCAACATCCTGATTGCAACTGGTGAGTCATTGATACATGTATGATTCGATTGGAATTTCATTAATCCCATACTGCAGAACAATTATCAGACTGTAACAGAGTTACTTTCACCTATTATTGTAATTCTTTAAGGCAGCATTTTAGTTTATTATTCATTATATATGCTGAAGTTATGTGTTATGTACACCAACATGACTGTAGTCAATGTCTTGTTTTAACTACCAAGAGTGCCGTCAATGGTTTATGTAATAAACATAAAGAGTAGCTGCATACCTTTCTTTACCTTATTTTTTTTCTTAAGGTGGGTAACTCCCATGGGCTAAAATAACTAATTCGTACCAATCTTTTGCCATGCATCCTTCATTACATGCACATTTGACTGGTGAAAGGAAAATAGGGGGGGGGGTCCCAGGCTACTTTCAAAGATATTTCATCTTGAAGTTTGTGCGACCTTGTCATAGGGTTGCATAGTGTTGGCACAAATATTTATAGAAAGATGTCTTAGAGTAACTACACACCTCTATAAATCACTCAGCATGTACCTTATAATGTTACTGGTCCAATAAGGGTATTTTGAACATATGGTCCCAGGCATATTTTAAAGGTTTCTGGCAATTTAGATTAAAGAGTAATATTATAGTGACTATGTGTTGAGTGGTCTATATGCAGAACCTTTAACACTGCACTCCTACACGGGACTGGGTGGTCTAGTGGTAACTTGTTAGACTTCTGACCCAAAGGTTGAGTGTTCAAGACTGGGCCTGGACCAGGTTTTGCTGGTGGCATAACACCATTCTGGTGTTACTCACCCCAGCAGGGAGTACCTGGTGGTTTGCGAATGAACTAGAGAACCCATATGCTCAGAAGCGTGCCCAGTGGGCCTACTTTGTAAGGGAGTTTCCCACCTTAGGTAGTTTAAGAATAGGATTTCCCAGACTATATAGAAATTAAGTCACTTTGGCTTTTGATATTCTGATAGTTCACATGTTATTCCACTATTTTCTTACAGGGGGATCAGGACATGCCTACCAGATGGCACCTGCTATTGGGAAGCTGCTGACAGAGATGGCCTCTGGTTCAGCAACATCTTATGACATGACACAATTTAGGATCACCCGCTTTAAACCAGTGGCCAAAATATGAATACTCATACAGAATGTGCTTTCACATGTACCCCAGGAGGGTTTTGGTTATAATCAACTTTAATCACTGTAACTTCAAAACCTCTTTTTAAATGAACTTATTTCTATTTTACATAAAATGGTATTTCTGTGCTTGTGGGTAACCACTAATAGAAAAGGATTCCATAGCTCTGTACCCAACAGCTGGTCTGTTTAGGATACCTTGTGACACTGCTGCTGGTCAATCAGAGAGCATTGCCTCGATGTGATGTCATTTCCTTTTAATGGTCTGCTAACAAAATTTAGTTAGTCTCCAAAATACATAGACATAAGTTTGGTGTGACACTTTGTAGGTGTTTCTTTGCATTGTAGTTCCCTAACTGGTTACGAAACGTTTTATTGAGACTGGATCTCAAGAATGACTGTCTAATGAGGTCTAAAATAGTGCCCATACAGAGAAGGGTAAGGCAACCACAAGCCGATGGAGGTTGACCCCTTGAATATTTGTTTGACATAGATGTGGCTAATTGCAATAGAGCCTTTCAAATCTCTGGATGGATAAAGAACAAAAAGACTGTGAGCTTGTTATGTTTCAATAAACGAGAAAAGGGCCCTTAAAAAGTGACAGGATCTGCGAAAAGGGCCCTTAGTGGAGGATGTAATAAGGCCCCTTTTCCCAGTACATGTCACATTATTATGCTATTTGATCTCAAACATTCTGTACTGTAAGAATATGTATACTTGAATGGTTATCATTGGACAAGGTGAACAGGACCATAGACTACATGTCATGCATTGTTGTTGATGTCCTCAAACTGTTGTCTCAAAGAGAATGTTAACCTGGGCAAGTGTCAGTTGGTGACTCTATGCCTTCTCCACCCTCTCTGTCTCTGTCTCTGTTTCCCTGCCTGTCTGTTAGGCAGTATGTCTGTCAGGCAGTATGTCTGTCAGGCTGTGTGTCTGTCTCCATCCCCATCTCTCTCTCTCTCTCTCTCTCTCTCTTTCTCTCTCTCTCTCTCTCTCTCTCTCTCTCTCTCTCTCTCTCTCTCTCTCTCTCTCTTATTCTTCTCATCCCCTCCTCCAGTTCCTCACACCCTTCCTCTCTGTATCCCTCTTTGTCTGCTCATTCTCCATACCTCTTTCTTTCCCAACTCAAAGCTTTTTGTTTCATCATTTTCCGTTTCCTTTGTTTAGAGAGGAGCTTTGGTGTGGTCACCTTGATTATGCTCTCATCTCAGCTTTTTATATGAGTAAAATATAGTATTTATCCTGGAAAGTTCAGTTAGGTTTGGTTCTGATATACAGTTCTATAGGAGAATTTGAATTCTGGATAGGCTAGCTGTTACTAAACAACAGACTGTGTGCTTTAAGTGTTTCTATGTGTAAAGTCTATAATGTGTATGGTTGATTGAAACCTTTCCCTGTGTGGCATTTCTAAAATTAGAGATATAGTTCTAATAATTCGGAGCCATCTTTGATGTGTGCGATTTGGCCAAACTTTTGAGGACTTTTGCAGGGAATCTTTCAAAGAGTCTTCAGAGCTGTTTGGTAGTAAAAGTTTGTTGAAATTTGCGAATGTTACCCCCCTTCTTTGAAATAAAATGACTGGACTAACACGCTCTGTTGACTGTATATAGGCCACTCTACCACTATTCGTAGGTATAAGTAAACCTCCCACCCAACATTGAACACACTATCAAAATTATGTCACCAAGTGGACCCCTGGATATATAACATAGGATTTCTATTAAAATAACGTGGCCATACTACATAGATCGTGAGAGTTACAGATGAGTTAAGACAATTTGGTCACTAGTGTGGAGTGTACCATGATCAACTAACTGATAAATTAGTTCTTAGTGTTCTACATTCCTGTTAGGTGGAGTGTACATTTATCTTGGTATATAGTGGTTTCACAAGGTATAATACAACCTGATTGAGAGCTGTTGAAGCAAATGTTTGCCCCACTACAACACACAGCATATCACACAAAATTTTATAGGCCGCCTTTGGATATATGATATAGCATGTCATCGCCTTAGTGCAAGAAGGCTGTGGTTGCATTTTTTTCTCAAGTTTTGCAGGAGAGGCAAAAGAAGTGTACCAATTACTATAGCGCATTGTTGCACAGTTGCCTATAGACATACATAATTTATTATACTATAGACAGAGCTTCAGCACTTCCATAGTAGGTTGATATTAAGGACCAATAGATGTTAAGATAGAAGAAAACTCAATTTTGCCAAAATGTCAGCTATAACTTTTTTGCACTAAGCAGCTAAGGCGACGATGTGTTCTACGATTCCACATTGGATTGTATATGTATAAGCCTTTGGGAGTGGTCATTTTTTAACAACAGGGGGGGGGTTGGTGAAATTATGCTTGTACGTGGTGAAAATCTTTCCGTCCCCCCGTCTGAGGAGTCTGAAAATTTTCCGTTCCCACTTTTATTTTTTTTAGTGCTGCACAGGCTTTTTCGCTCAAACAGGACGAAAACTTTTTTGTCCCCCCACCCTAAGAGCGGTCTGAAATTTGTTTGTCTCCCCCAAAACCCACCAAACGTACCCCCTGTTGTTAAAAATACCACTCCCTGATCCACAATCAAAGGATTCTGAGTGTCGCTTCATCTCTCACTTATAAAAGGTAAGTGTAGATTGATGCATACATATATGATATCATGTGAGGGCTCAAAATCATAGGGTTGAATCCCACATGACAAAAAATGACTCAAAATCTCTGCGATTTTGAATCTGTTGCGATCTTGGGACTTAATCTGCTAAAGGTCGAATCCCACATGGCGAAAAATGTCTCAAATATTTCTGCGATTTTGCTAGCTGCATTTTATGGTCTTCCTTGTGTCCTAAATCGCAAGGAGTGTTAGGGAGTTGTGTAATATCAAAGTTCCACTGCAGACTGTGCTAAGGTATTATGTCCTTGCGATTTTGGGATAGGAAACATATCAGACACAGATATACCCATTAACCAGGACGATATCTAGCAAATGCTTTACAATAAAACACAACAGTGTCCTTGTGTTCTATGTACTCTATTGTAGTTATATTCCTTGAGAATTTGGGGTAGACCCCAAAAGGGCAACAGATTCAAAATCGCAGAGATATTTGAGGCATTTTTTGCCAAGTGGGATTCGACCTTTCGATTCGCAAGGATTATAACTACAGTAGGTTGTATAGAACACAAGAACACTCTTGCATATTTCTATGTACTCTTTCGGATATTTTGCCTTTGTTGATTTTTATATATCTGTGTATCATATTTTCCCTGCCCTAAAATCGCAAAAGATTGCTTGTGTTCTATATACTCCCTGCCGTAGATATGCCCCTTGCAAATTTAATGGAGGTTCCAAAATCGCAACAGATTTAAAATTGGAGAGATACTTGAGCCATATTTCGCCATGTGGGTTTCAACCTATAGTGTTGGGTATATATATGGTGCATTGTGTAGAAGAATGTGTTTGATATTGTAATCAAAGAATGACAAACAGATAAACACCAATGTTAACCAGAACAAGGCTGAGAGGGCTTCATCCTTTAGGTCGAATCCCACATGGCGATTTAGGGCTGAAATATCTCTGCGATTTTGTCCTTTGCCCTCTTGATGCTTTCCTGAGCCCCTATATCGCAAGGATAACTGCTTAATTGGCATTGATTCACTGTTGGATTCGGTATAAGTTGAACAATCTTTGCGATCTAGGAGCCCAGGAAGACCCCAAAATCGCAAGGGACAAAATCGCAGAGATATTTGAGCCCTAAATCGGCATGTGGGATTCAACCTTTTGATAAGGCTCTGAGGTCAATGCCCTAGCTGCACGTTTGCTATGCAACATGACATTATTGCTAGTAAAAGCCTATATAACAGAATGTTGTTGCTGTGGGTTGAGTTATTGGACAATGCCCTCCAGACTAGCCTCGATTTCTTTTTTCAGCCTATTCGTGCTACATTGTGCAGCAATCTCAGGAAAACTTCACAGTTCATCTAACAGTCACGAAGAAACAACCATAAGCATATCTTATAGGTCGAATCCCACATGGCGAAAAATGGCTGAAATATCTCTGCGATTTTGTCCCTTGCGTTTTATGGCCCCCACAAGGGCCATAAAACGCAAGGATTGACCATCTCATTCCGAATCCCACAGTGGTTTAGGGACAAGTTTGCAGTAGTCCTTGCGTTTTATGGCCTCAACAAGGGCCATACAACGCAAGGGACAAAATCGCAGAGATATTTCAGCCATTTTTCGCCATGTGGGATTCGACCTTATGTAGGGGAAAGACTGAGAAACTTAAACTCGTCAGTTGATGTATGATCGTGTGTAGGATTTGAAACCAGTGACAATGCTGCCACCTTCCCTAGGATCTCACCTGCATAAGGTCGATTCCCACATGGCGAAAAATGGCTCAGATTTCTCTGCGAATTGTAATCTGTTGCGAATTTGGTACCTACCCCTAATTCACAAGATGTATAAGTACAGAAGGTGTATAGAACACAAGGACACTGCTGCGTTTTATCATCTATAGGTCGAATCCCACATGGCGAAAAATGCCTCAAATATCTCTGCGATTTTGTCAGTTGCATTCTATAGGGTTCCTGGTGCCATAAATCACAAGGAGTACTAGTTAAATTGTGTAATATCAAAGTCCCAATGCATACTGTGCTATTGTTTTATATCCTTGCGATTTTAGGATATCAAACATTTCAGACACAGATATACCTATTAACCAGGATGATATATCGCATAATATTATGCTTTACAATAAAACATAACAGTGCCCTTGTGTTCTATGCACCCTGTTGTACTTATAACCCTTGCGAATTTGGGGAAGGTCTCATAAATGGAACAGATTAAAAATCGCAGAGGTATTAGAGGCATTTTTCGCCATGTGGGATTCGACCTTAAACCTTTTGGATTATTTTGCCTTTGTTGATGTCTATATCTCTGTGAATTATGTATTCTAAGTGCTAAATTCGCAAAAGAGTGCTTTAGGGCTCAAATAATTATCTCTGCGATTTCGTACCTTGCGTTCATGGGGCTTTTCTGAGCCCTAGAAAATTGCAAGGATAACTGCTTAATTGGTCTTAATGAGAACACTGAACAGGAAATTCATAAAGTGGAGTTTTATTACACTAACACGAGTAAATACGGTATATAATAAATGAGATACTGGTTTGTATCTAAGAGTTGAATATGTAAATGAGATAAGGCACTAAGTTGTACCGTATGTTACAAACAACGGATAAAATGTTCAGAGTCCATAGTATAAAGATTGAGTATATTATATTTTCACGGATAAAGAAGTTCTGCCCACTCGTTGCTCTAGTCGTAACATGTATGTAGATACCGTGCATGGTAATCTTCGCCACCAAATGGGGTACCATAAAATTTAATGTGTTTTGGGTGAGATTGATGGTCAGTCTGAGCTTAAGAGCTAGCAATAAAGGAGTGCAATCTACATTTCAAATAATCAGTGAGGGGGTATAGGTCGAATCCCACATGGCGATTTAGGGCTCAAATATCTCTGCGATTTTGTCCCTTGCAGTATTGGGGCCTTCCTGAGCCCCTATATCGCAAGGATAACTGCTTAATTGGTCTCAATTCATTGTTGGATTCGGTATAAGTTGAACAATCCTTGCGATCTAAGAGCCCAGGAAGACTCCAAAATCGCAAGGGACAAAATCGCAGAGATATTTGAGCCCTAAATCGCCATGTGGGATTCGACCTTAAGATGCCACAGCCCTCATCTCTCAGTAGTAAAAAGCAAGTAGATAACAATGCATACTCAGTCTACTCATTATATCTAGCTCTATATCACCATGTATGCAAGGAAGGTATGCAACACATATCTATGTGTGTTGCATACACATTTATAATCCATTTATCATCTTATGTAATATCATAATATGTAGTGAAGAAATATGACCATATTAAAGTGAAAAGAAAACCAATATCATCAAGCCATGCGCAGGCAGCTGTTATGGTCGCTGACTGCACCCGCTGAGTCCAAAGACAAGACTCCCACATTTTATTTACTCCCCTCAGCAGCACTGTAAAGGTCGAATCCTACATGGCGAAAAATGGCTCAAATATCTCTGCGATTTTGATTATGTTGCGATTCTTGGACCTACCTCAAATTCACAAGGATGTAACTAAAGTAAGGTGTATAGAACAAAAGCACTCTTTTGTGATTTTAGCCCAGGGAATATATAATACACAGAGATTTAAACATGGATAAAGGCAAAATACCCCAAAGGGTACATCAAAAATCGCAACAGTGTCCTTGTGTTCTATACACCATACTGTAGTTGTATCCTTGCGAATTTGGGATAGTTACCAAAATCGCAACAGATTCAAAATCGCAGAGATATTTCAGCCATTTTTCGCCATGTGGGATTCGACCTTATGCAACTGTGTAGTACTAAACAAATAGAATTAAATCAAAGACAATAGGCTAGACGAAAGGGACCAACACAGACTAGTTAGGCCACCTAGACAATGGAGAGGTTGGTAAACACACATAGGACCTCGCTGTATAGAGCTCCCAGCATATATAGTCATTTAGTCTACATATTGCAAATAAAGGTATCCCACAACACAGACATAGCAGTTGGTGTCTGACCGAACCACCAAGGTATGGGCCTCAGGGCACACAGGGGCCCTGACGTCATGCAGATTCTTTAAGGCACAGCAGTGTTTTTATCCACGTGTATGAAAGCACAGCTTAAAGACAAGGTACTACGGTAATATGTAGTAAGATAGAGTGAAAGGTTCCAAGGAGGTGAAAATGTGCAAAAGGTAGGTAGGTAGACAAAAGGACTGGCATGCAACCAAGTAGTTCTTAAAGGTCGAATCCCACATGGCGAAACATGCCTCAAATATCTCAGTTGTGCTTTATGGCCTTCATGGTATCCTGAATCGCAAAAGGGTGCTAGGAGAATTGTGCAATATCAAAGTTCCACTGCAGACTGTGCTAAGGTTTTATATCCTTACGATTTTAGTAGAGAAAACATATCAGACACAGATATACCCATTAACCAGGACAATATATTGCAAAGGCTTTACAATAAAGCACAACCGTGTCCTTGTGTTCTATGCAGCCTAGTCATATCCCTTGCGAATTTGGGGTAGACCCAAGAATTTTTGAGGCATTTTTCGCCATGTGGGATTTGACCTAAAGGAAAGCAAATAAGGATATCAGAATTAAGGCAGCCGGGATATACTAGGTGCATATGGAGAGGTGTGGAGGGGGGCTTAGGACTTCACTCTCAGTGTTTGTGAATTTTCAGAACAGTTCTTCGAACCATCATGGCTCTGGTCACCCCGCAGTTTGATGTAGTTGTTGTTGGTGCTGGTATAATAGAACTCTGCACAGCATACACAATGGTCCAAAAAGGTCTGAGGGTTTGCTATTGGACAAGCTAAAGTGATTGAAATTAGGTGATCATTATTATATGATGATATCATTATTGGAGGATATTTGCAGTTTATATTTAATCCTAGTTACTTGGGATTACTATATCAAACCTTAAGTCATTTCCTTTGCCCATAATAATTATTTGATATGTATAAAGTTCCCTGGTAAAGCAGCAAAAGTGGACCTAGCCTAAAGTCACTATACATTTTCTTATAGGGAAAAAAGATCAAAATTTGATTTAATCATTTTCAGCTTTACCATTTAAAATTTGGTGAGTAGACTTGATAGACTGACTTCAGCTGAGTCATTCATTGTGAAAATCATGGATATACATGGTATATCTTGTAGGTCTATGTGCAAGTTTATGCTTGTACAGCATAATTATAATTAGAATAAATGAATCTTATGGAATAATGCTTTATCCACATTTTCAATGGCCACACAAGAGAGGCAGCTCTGGTGATGCAACCCGTCTCATCAGATTTGGCAAATGGGATGAACAATTTCTCAGAATGGCAGTTGATTCTTGCAAATGTAGGCAGGAGTTAGAAAATGCTACTTGTGAAGAACTGCTCCAAGTTATTGGTGTTCTAACTATTCAATTGAAGTCAACATTAAAGATGATGGAAAAGTTTAGCCTGGCACATAATGTGATGACACCGGTGGAAGTAAAACAGCGATTTCCAATGTTCAATGTGCCTGCAGACAGCAAGGCAGTCTTAGATGCCAGTAGTGGCTGTCTTTTAGCAGTTAGATGTAGCAGGGTATTACTATCTGAGTTTCAGAGGCATGGTGGAAAACTAAATGATGCTGAAAAGGTCTGGAAGGTCACACCTGGTGAAACAGTGACTGTGGTTACAGGAAAGGGTCAGTACTGTGCTCAGAATGTGGTACTTTCTCCAGGACCATGGGCACAGGAGCTACTGCAGAGCCTTGGTCTGGATATCCTCCCTGCCCAAGTTTGTTACTGGAAGGAGAAGGTGGCAGTAAGTCACTCCAACATTGCTGGGATGCCAATATTTCTCCACAACCTCAGTGTGCCACAGGCCTACCAGTTTGTCTATGGTTTCCCGAGTATGGAGTATCCAGGAATCATTAAGGTGTATACTGCTTTATTTCATGATATCAAAATTATTTTTGTGACCTGTCCTGGGAGAGAGTACCCTGGTAGCCCGTGCAGTAAGACCCCTTCAATGGATCATGTCACAATTCTGGTGATACACATGTAGATACACATGTCTACTGATAAAGAATGATACTTAAGTTGATTAAGCTGACATTGAACAATTATTGAAGATTTGCCTCATAAGATCTTCCTCAGCTCAAGATGCACCTTGTAAGTAAGAGTGGATTTTTCAGAGCCACTAGAAACAAACAATCACGCCAGTGCACCTTTCATAGGTTTGACATAAACTCTTGGTGTACTTTGTTATTGAACTTCATACGTTGTATGTGCCTTATTTCCTGAGACACTAAAGTGACTTGAAATAATTGCACTCAACTATCTGTTTTTTAAACCAGGTTGTTACTCGTGGTGAGCCTGCCCTGTCTCCATGTGATTGTGATTGACGTGACAAAGATGTTGAAGGTCGGGAGCGGATCATAAGCCAACTCAAACACTGCATCAAGCAATGCCTGCGGGGTATAGATGACACCTCACCTGCCATCGTAAAGGGCTGTGTGTACACCCGAACATTGGATGGGGACTTTATCATAGACCGCCACCCCCCGCATGCTTACATCCTGATTGGCACTGGTGATTCATTTATAGATAATTTGATTTAGATTTCCTCATTTTTACCCTATGGAACAAAATATTAGGCTTGCAGTATAAAACTAAATTATTTCTGCACCTTGGATACATTTCTGACTTGTAAATGCCTAAAGCTACTATGTGATATGCAGGATTTCTTGAGCTCTCTGTAATTGACACACTTAGAGATGAGGATTTTTCTTGTTCCACCAGTGGAAGATGTTTGTCCTATAATGATATAGAAAACCGGAGTTAGTTCCAGATACCACTGTAGATCTATCTTTTACCAGCAGGAATCCCATTAATGATCAACACAATAGAGTAACTCCATGGCTTTCTATCAAAGTTAAAGAATAGGATTAAAAAAAATGTCAATTTTTAAACTAATATTCTATATCTACTAACCACACTCAAAATTCACTTGAGTCCTTTCTTTTCTATTCTCTTACAGGTGGATCAGGACATGCCTTTCAGATGGGTCAGCAACATTGTATGATATGACACAGTTTAGGATCACCCGCTTTAAACCAGCCGCCAAAATGTGAATAATCATAGCATGTCTATAGTGGGATCTTTGGAAGAGTGGCCTGTCTTGAAAATGCTGCCCAGCACCAATAATTTTTGAAAAGTCTTGAAAAGGTGCCTGCCGGGTATGAGTGCCAGGGATAAAGCCTGGTTGAAATAAATGTTCTATGTGCTTCCACTTGTATATGAAGGCCCAGGGGATTATAAACTTTAATTTAAATTAGATTATTCAAAGACATTTTGCTTTCACTGCAATGTTTCTCATGAAAATGACATAACATGAAAAGCATACTTGTAGGATGAAGTAAAGTCAAATAAAATGTTCAAGCAACAACGTCTACTTCTGTCTTGGTGGACACCCGGAAATTAACTCCTCTATAATGGCAAATTGTTCTAGTTTTATATGCTTTGATGAATAGTTTTTTTCAACTCTCATTTTATTAGATTATTAAGTATTCCGTACAGTATGAATACATGTATTTTTCCCATATGCACCATCAGACAAGGTGCACAGGACCACAGACTACAGGGGTCTGTTACACAATCGGAATTTGTGGTCCCTAATTATAATTTATTAGAAAATGTGTTACAAGTAGATCTAGGTGGTGTTCACTAATTTTTGTGCTCTTTAGTAGATGAGCAAGATCCCCTTATTTCTATAGAAATTGTTAGGTGTTTCATAACAATTCTTTAATATTTTGATGGTGTTCGTTAATTATTTTCTGGTGGTCGTAAAGGGGTTTATCCAGTGTTACATAAATAAAAGTTATACAGACCTAAATGTGGGTACTAGGGTTTTTAATAAATTGAAAACAGTGTAATTTTGATATAGTTATATAACAGGAAGTCCCAAAATACACACATAAAGATAACAATTTGTTTGATTAGGATATTATTCCAATAGTTTTGGCATTATAAAAGCACTTTAATCTTGTACACTATTTCATGCTCTTTAACTTTTGTTTGGTAGCATGCTCTTTAATATTATGGACATATTTTCAATTGCCTTTAAGGGCCATTTGACAGTATTTTAGTTGTTGTAGAGGGCCTTTAAATCTATATTTAGCTAAAATCTGTATTAGTTAATTTAATTATTTTTAACATCATATGGGGTTCACATTTATTTTGCAAGTGTTATGGGGCCTTGTGATGATGTAATACACAAATATGTGCACTTTACCATGTACCTCACACTACTGGATGAGCACCAATATTAACTAACATGAAATAATTAAAGAACATGAAAAATAAACATCACGAATTCATGCATTTGGTATTCTTCTGGATGAGTACACTTTATGAAACACAATTATTTCTTACTATCCTTCATGCTCTTTATTTTCAACACTTTTTTGGTTAAGAGCATAAATTAACGAGCATCATTTCTGTAACAGTCCCCAGGTCATGCATTATATATGAAGGATACCATCGGCCATCTACCATAATGTTATTATCTCAATGCCTCTCTGCCTGAAAGGGTGTGGCCTAAAACGAGGGGGTGAGATCCCCATTTTTGAGAAAATGCTGATGGTGAAGTTATCTACCGTTATACCACGATTTCTGGATTACTCAGTGATTTTTGCTGGATATTCCCATGCACATACCTGTCGATATTGCACACCCTGTAGGCTGGAACATCAATTTTGTAAGGTGTGTGGTTATCCATGGATAACCCACACTCAATGCAGTTATCCATGGATAACCTGCACGCCTCTCATGTCCCTCAATGTCATATGTTACATGTTAAAACCCACAAAATATTCAAGGCCAGGGTATAGCATCGAACCTGCAGTCTCACATCCCAAATCCAACTTCCTATGCACTGCACCACAGGGACTGACGTGTGATGGTCTGGGTTTGCTTGGTAAGCTTGTAGAGGTAGGCTGGGGGAGTCCGGGTCCGGGCGTTTATTTTTGTTCAAATATAGCCAAGCCGAGACGGCTGCTGAAGGAGGAGACACGGTGTTCTAGTGGTTAGCACATTGCGCTCAGCCGTTAGAGGTACGCGGGTCGAGTCCCGGTCTGGGCGCATCTTTTTTTGCCGTGTGTGCTGTCGCTGTCCGCTGCCGGGCGACAAGGTGTATTATACACAAACATAACCACAAGAAGCATCTTTTCTGGCCCTGTGCGCTTTTGCTGTCAGCTGCCGGGCGACGAGGTGTATTTAGTACACAAACATAACAGCGAGACGCATTCAAAGCTTAGCCGTGTGCCGCTGCCAATCCGAGCCGAGACGGGCGCTGTTGCTGTCCGCTGTCGGGCCACGAGGTGTATGTACCTGTACACACACTATGGCTGGCTTCAGGTCCTGGGGAGGGGGAATAATTTTTGTTTTCAACTTGAATTTATTGGTATTCTATTGATTATTTATTGGTTTCGTGGTATAAAATAAGTAGTCAATGGCTAATTCATGACTCGTGTGTGTTAGCAAAGACTAATTACACGAGGCCGTAATTAGCCTTCACTAACACACACTCGTCATGAATTAGCCATTGATTACTTGTTCAATATACATTATACTTATCTGCCTTAAGGCGTGAGGACGCTGGGCTCACTAACCAGACAGATAAAGATGTCGTCCACTTACTCAGGGGCGTAGGAAAAGGGGGGGGGGGCAGGGGGGTCTGCCCCCCCCCCCAATAATGAGGAAGTTCCCTTTATAAGCCTATTTAAAAATATAGCAGGCCCACCCAACCGAGACGCCTGCCCCCCCCCCCCCAATGAATATTTGCTTCCTACGCCCCTGTTACTTGCTCCATAATTATAGCATCCAGCAGAGTAAGTGACTTAGGTGACTTAAGAGGCCGTTTATACAATTTGCCTTTCGGACTGACAGCATTTATCAGGCATAGGTTTATCTCCAGTGAGTCTACTCACCGGGACTGCATTGCTGCATCATACCAACTCTGTCCATGAGCTTGATACACTCCTGGGGGGCATAATGATGCTGCATGAAGACTCGCCGGCCAGCACTGCTTTGGTGTATCATGATGGCAAACTTACATGGACCCACAATTGGTGCATTCTTCTTGACACAGGGGTGTGACTGGACTTCCGGTAACCCCTAAACTGGGCATCCCTTTGAACAGTTCTTGAACTTTTGAGCCATGATATCACACAGTGGATATCATGTCACTTCTTTTTGCCGATAGAAAGGGATACAATGAAATGATACTATAGCCAGCTATACAAACAATGTAGACCCATGGATTTCATGAAAGGGATTTAATCCAACAGGCTAAGTCGAGAATGATTCAAAGATGGACATTTCGGTCTTAAGTGGATGAAATGAGGCTTTAATTTCACCCATAGTCCATAATTCGTAATCACTAGAAAGACACACTTTAGTATAACATGTTAGTGGCACACTGTTGTATTTATAACATGTTGCAGAAGGATCACTTTCATGGAATACCTACAGAGAAGGAAAATCTAATACTGTCGTCCTTGGTACCCGTGCATTTGATAGCAACGACCTCCTACTCCATCTAGTAAAATCCTATTTTGACCCGATTTATACCATGACCTCACCGGGTCAGCACCGGCCCAACTTCAAATAATCATTATGATAATTTTAGATTTAAATATCCTATACCGGAAAGGCTATTCATACAAATGTTGAGGAGAGTGAACATTATACTTCAACTTTTATGACACGATGCACCACGAATACTCCTTTAAAACCATCTCTTCCTTTAATGACATGCAAATTGTAAAAACACATTATAGTATACCTTCTGGGGGTATTCTGAAACGTCAAATCAACTATTTTCCAAAATGGTGGTTTGCCAAAATTCAAGTATGACAGTTGTTTGGTTTTTTTTGTGTTTGGTTTTTTTAGAATTGCGCGCCCATTACTCTACAACTAGGACATTTGCCTGGAAAAAAAATTACTCAATTCATTAAAAAATGAAAATTATTCGCCAGACCTTATGAATATGCTTCCAGTTGTGCTGGTGGTTGCTGACTGGCAGCCACGATGTGACCACTAGCCATGGGCAAGGTTACATGACGTTTTTTGGGGGGGGCTAAGATTTATGAGTCCACAGAGCAGAAACTGTAACTTTGGGAGGCAGGTGGGGGGAGGCATTTTATGTACCTCCCCTTGGTGTGCCAGGGAGGCCATCGTAAAATTATGGCCATTCATGAATAGAATTTATTCATGAATAGAATTTATTGTGATAAAATTTAACCGTCTTATACATGTATCAGGGGTTCTACAAAATACATGTATAAGACAATTCACCAACTTCTTTGAGAAGTTTCATTGGGCATTTGAACACTGCAAATCCTACACACCTGAGCAATTAAAAATGTTGAAGAATATGACATCCATTAAAACTTCATAATATGCCACATCTATGATGATTCCTGAAAGTTCACATTGTCTTTTCGTTGTGATGCGCCATGGAATGGCAATGTCGCGCTGGCTACATATTTTACTAGTCGGTAAGAGTGATATGGTAATAAGCATCCCGTCGGGCGGGGAGGGGGCAAGCCGAAATGTCTCAAAGGGGCCGGCGGAGGCCGAGGGCATTACTTCAAGTTTAACCCTTAAAGGAGCGCTGATTCAGGAGTGCATCATGTCGCCAATGATGAACAAATGATGTGCTGGCGATTCTGCTTGCCATGAAGCACTTCATTTGAGCATCATACCGACGCTCCGGGTCTGTATCAATCCCACAAGGGTCGACATGATGCATTAATGCATTGTCGGCCCATAACGGTTTAAACCGGTCGTTGTACAGATTATAAGTACATAGTGAAAATATTCAAGATTGGCATAGTCCATCTCTCCACACCTTTACGATTTACTGTCATAACCTTGCAAGGAAGATGATTTTTGATGTATCATATACATTGATTCTAAAGGCATCTGTCTGTCGTCAAGGGTTGCCATGATGCATGCATGAAGCACTGCACTGGCACGATACTCGCATGCATCCATGATGCGTCACACCATTAAAATGTGCATGATGCATTAAATGGGGGCTAGCACAGCAAATTAACAACATGGGTATTGATTCAAAGAGTGATCATAAAATCGCGGGTACCAGCGGAAAAGTCGCAGCGCCCTGATTGGTCAAGGGGTGATCACATTACTTTTTAATGTGTTATGCATTACGATACCAGGGCCCCTTTAATGAACTGTGTCACCCTTAAAGGGCCAATTGAACATCATTTTCTTTGGGGTTCTGTCCATGGTAGAATAAACCATTGCTGTAAAACCTCACGTATAAGACACACCAATGTATAGTGTGCGCCATTGGTTTGAAGATAGGTCTTGGTGCACCTGGGGCTTGATTTTGTATATACAGATCCAAGTACTGCTGTTCTATAAAAACAAAACAATAAAAAAAACATTGAATATAAGACACAACCTGAATTTCACTGATAAATTCTGGAAGACTCATTCCAGGCTGTCCTAGCCGTGCCTTACACATAAGGATTTATGGTACCCTCCAACCACACCACACCAGCCTCTGCTTGGAGAATGAAGGACTTACTGTCATACGTTACAACAGTCTTGCCCGGTCGGGATTCTAGGGAATACCTCTCTCATGTATGGGGATAATGGTCCCTATTTTCTGGGGAAGATTACTACATGAGGTACCTGCCTACAAATAAGCACTACAGCAACCAGCAGAAAGAAAACTTCTTTTACCCACAAACGCTAGGTGCCAGAGACGACTCACGCTAGTGGTCGAGCTGGGGCCAGATCATGGGTTTGTACTTGTTACCAAGTTGAGTCTGTGTTGGTGTTATCCATATACTAAGGGAGGGTTGGCCACTCAAGGGCCTTTGCTGCCCTCTGGCAGATACCCTTTGAACTATTTCCTATACATATAGCCATGGATGACAGAGGTGAGGGGGGACTTGGCAAAGTCCCTCCTCACCTCTGTCACCAATGGCTATGCATAGAAATAGAGCTGCCAGAGGGCAGCATCAGTCCTAGAGTGTCACACCCTCTCCTTAGTATATAGATAACAACTATGCAAACTCAATTTGGTAACTAGTACACGCCCATGGGCCAGATTGACGTTACAACTGCCCTCGGGCATTTGGCGGAACACTCCCGGCAGTTGAGTGGTGGTGGGCAGCGACGTCGGACGTCCTCTGTGACGGCACGTCATCTGCATGTCCGTCACCACTCTGATGTTGAGGAATCTGCATTGGACAAAGTGTGCAAGTCATCTTTAAATCCTTATTGTGAGTATTAATTGTCTTATGTCTTTAGGTTTGATTTCATTCGTGTGCTTCTGCTAAATGGGGGTTTTGTGTTTTGGTTGGTTTTGTTGGGAGATGGTAACATATGGAGGTAAAAATGGAATATGTACGGCACACAATGGACTTCCTGTCTGCCTCCAGTCTATGTGGGTCGACTCAAATGATCTGTGCTCTTCCACATGGTCAGTGTTTAAATTGAAAAGGTTTACATTGGACTGGATATTGGTCGATCCAATTAGGCCTAGATTAGGATCATTCAGATTTACCTAAGGACCAACTGTTGGAAATAACTAATTAACTTGGCACCAGAGCCTAAAGAGCCACGCCATATGGTAGCACGCCAGTGCAATACTCCCGGCCTATACTATAGGGGCAGTCAGCTTTCTGCTGATTTGTCTTCATATTTTGCTACTTTCTATAACTTTACCCATGTTTCTTTTTTCTTTTTGGGTAAAGTTACGTTCTAGTCCTTATGTGTTCCGAAACTTTGTGTTCACGAGTGGAGGACATGAGTTCCAGCTTTGTTTGGTAAATTGATAATGGCGGGAAGTGCTGCCAAAGGGCCACGTAGAACGCACGTGGGTCATGTCCTATCTCGCAGTCCACATGGATAAAAAATCTTCAATGTCTCCCTATCACTAAAATAAACTTTAATGCGTGTATTGTTCCAAGCTGTTTGTCTTTAGGTCGGTTACTCAAAACAGACACATTTCATATATATTAACTACCGTTTTATGAATGGGCGAACTTCATGGAGGAGAGTTACAATCTCAGAATCCATATGGTTGCACATAGTTAGGTCCTATACTGAGTTCTTCTCAATGAAATAATGCATTATGGGCCTACTGCTAATTTCAATCTGTTTGACTTTAAGCCAGTTTACTCATTAATAGGCAGATATAAACAATTTACATTTTTGGCATATTGATTTAGATGCTGCTGATGTCCAATTGTTAGTTTGACCCATTGACAACACCATAGGTATACCTCTGATATAGCCCCCCCCCCTCCATTTCCTCTTTCCTGTGACATTTGAAAAATAGGAAAAATGAATATCTTATGAGACATGATCGCTTATATTCATATTTTGTTTGAGGTGTTTGCTCGAGCTTTATGCATTTATAAAGATCATAAAATTAATATGTACCCATAATTGGATCAAAGTTAACAGAGTGTACCGGTTTTAATGGATGTACTAGTTCAAAAACTGGTAAACTTTAACTTTTTTAAATAAGTTAGATTAAGCACAAGGATGTAGAATGAATGAAAAAGTAAAAGAAAGTGCTCACCTGGTGGTTCGTCCCGGAACACATTTACGCTCTTAAAAAGGCAGATTATTTCTCTCCATCATATATCTATAGGTAAACGTTCTGAAACGTTTTGTAACGTTTTTTGTTGACTGGGTACTTGGTAGGCGTACATTGTGTTTACCAGCTGCTCTGTTGCTTCATCCCAGCACATGTCATCTCGTGAATGTGATGCCTGCAAAATCTAAAACTTTGACAAAAGATGTCTCTATAAAACGTGTGTCTAATGTATCCAATGGGATGGCAGTAGTGTATGTCCATGGATGGCTGAGGTCCTCCTCATTTTCCTCTATATCTTTGCAGTTCATCCATATCAATCAATGAGTCTTGACAGCCTCTTCCCAGGTGATTCTAATAGTTGATTTGTACAGTTTTTGGTGCTGTTACCACGATAATCACCTGGCCTTATTTTGATGAAAGAAAAAGAATTTTCTCTTGCGATTCTTTGAGAAATATGTCTTGAGATTCTTTGGATTTTTTTTCAACTCTAAGACATTGCAGGTAAAACTCTTTATGATTTAGAATCTTAGTGCTGTTTTCCTATTGTGTTTATCTCATCAATTCACTAACATGGAACTTGGGGAGCACCTTCCTCGTCTTAGCTACTGGCACAAATCCCAATTATGGCCACATTGATTTTCATTTCTAAAATGGAAGATATGATCAATAATGGTCATGAAACAAAGTTCAGAAATGATGTTGCATATTCATGACTTACCATGAACATGTTGAGTTTATCTCCATGGCCATTGAGGAATGGTGGCTGCTCCTGCTCTTCATCACTGTTTTAACTTAGGGGTACTGGTTTCAGATTCGAGCATTCAGAATCGACGGAATGGCCATTTTCAGGTGTAGAGGCGATGGTAATTCTTTGTCATGGGAGAATTCAGAGGGGTCTTTTTCAGAGGACAGGGAACTGCCTACTGTAGCAGCAGGGGACATTCATCACCAGAATGGACACTAGTTATCTTTTACACCTGTAACACTGTGGTTTACCTTCCTCATTTATAGTGAAACGTCACTTGGTGCAGTTGCAATAAACAATTTAAAAAATAAATCTTTGTAACAAAGTATTACCATAGACTAACTTTTGTTGCCCAACTGTGAGGTATTCAAATATCCACCTGCACAAATCCTGTCAACACTCCATTCTTGATGTTCTCTAAAATTGTCTCCATGCTCACTCACCTGGGATATTTCAAGTAGAATTGCAAGAACATAGTAGTAGTACTACAAGATTGTACGCCCCTGTTTTCCTTTTTGCACTGTGCAAACCCACGTTCACAGATGACTGTCAACTCAGTGTTGCAAGCTTAAATTTACACCTCGCTTTCTTATGTGGCCTGACTATTTCTTTTCTTGGTCTAGTCTAGTTTCTTGTGAAATAGAAATTTTTTTTTTACCCTCTCTGCCATAGTTGAAACCACACACAGCAGGATCATGCCCATGAGTCATACTCCATTCAGATGCAGCAAAGCCATTGAATCTGTAAAGGTCGAATCCCACATGGCGAAATAGGGCTTCAATATCTCTGCAAATTTGTCCGTTGCATTGTATGGCCCTTGTTGGGGCCAAAAAGCGCAAGGATTGATCAACTTATTCTGAGTCCCACAGTGGATTATGTAGCTATACCCCTTGCGAATTTGGGATAGGCCCCGAAATCGCAACAGATTCAAAATCGCAGAGATATTTGAGCCATTTTTCGCCAAGTGGGATTCGACCTTAAGGCCTGATGGGGAATTCCTTACACAAAACCTATGTTGGTTGTCACAGCATTCATTTTGGTTCTAGCAAGCTTTAAAGAGGAATCGTCTGGCAACACCTGGGTCTGGGGCAAAAATGGATCATTTGAATGAAAAAGACATTCATGTTGAAATAGTATTACAGTAGCTTCTCAGCTGCCTGCACAAATGGACCGGTAACCCTAAATAGCAGATGCTGGTTATACTCATTGCCATTATCTAACAAATCTTTATTACTTTAAAAACATGTTGAGACGTGTCCTGGTACGGTCGTTTTCAAATAGCTACCCACCATGCTTGCAATGTTTCTTAAGCCATTGCTTTAGGGCACTCTTTTTTTCCTCAAAGAAATTGGTCATCTGCAGTTAGGTCAATATCGTGCCTGAGTGGTAGTGGGACTCTCATTTTGGGTGGATCATCTTGACTCAACTTCCGTTTTTTTCACCATTAATAGGAAAAGCAAATCTGCCTCAATGGCACATTTCTATTTAAGTGCAAGCAATACATCCGCTGCTAAATCAGGACTAGTGCCAACTTTTGTTGTTTATGATGTTGGTGATATGATCCTTATCATTAAGACCAGAGTTGATGTTGATGTTGTTACTGACAACAGAATTTCCAACATCTTCTCCGTCCTCTATCCCTACTACTTCTTCTTTTTTAGCTTCTCCTTGTATTTTTCCCTCCCGTTCTTCATTTTCTAGATCTAGACTACTTCCTTCTACTTCTTCATCTTCTGGATCTAGAGTATCGCGATGGAAATCTGTTAACACAAAGTCACACCCATAAACACCAGCTACTCACTCATTAATATCTGAGATGTGAACTCATGAGCTAGCGTTCCTGGTTCCATCTACAAAAACAGAATTAGCACCCTGGGATATATAACAGAGTAGATACATTTTTTTAGTTCTTGATCTTAAAGTAGATTTTTTCTCTCTTTAAATGATTCTCTTTTCCCTTTTTCAATATCTAGGGGCCTACCTGACAATTGGTCTGGTCTAACCAAGCATCTAGTATAAATTTACGTGAATTCCCTCTGTATTGGCAGCAATCATTCCCTTTGCTCCTGGTGCATTTGCCGGGAAATGGTTGCATGTTCGTTGCACATTATGAATGTATGCTGGGCACATGAGGGGAATTCCACATCCAATTGTACATCTAGAACCTCCATCAGCCATTTAAATTGCTCATTGGATAGGCGAACCTCCCCCCTAGAGGGGAGCGATAATGATATGCACTTGTCTTCCAAATCAAGGCTGGTGTTGTTGCTTTTTTCAGAGAATGAGGTAGAATGGATGAAGTTGGATGAAGCTGATTTAATATCAATATTATTAACCAAGAAGGGATACATATATATATATATATATATATATATATATATATATATATATATATATATATATATATATATATATATGTGACCAGGCAAGCAAAAACATCCCTCTGCAGGGAAATTCATTATCAAAGTTCATCTCAAGATCTATAAAATGAGACATCATTGGCTTAAATATTCCTAATAGTTATGTCAGAACCCCTCCTTGAACATAGGTCGTTATTCATATCTGAAATCGAGGATTAACCTCTTAATACATTATAAACCGTAATAATGTCTAAAAACATAATAAATCAGCCTTTTCACAAAAAGTGAATAATATTATGGCGTTTTTTATCATAAATTTTGATCTAGAAGGAATTTTGCATTTCTGTTTTCAGTTTTGGGTTTTTGGTAAGTAGCCCCGAAAATTTGCATACAAATCTGCAAATTTTGATCATTGGAATGGTTGCCATGGCAACCAGGAACAGGCATATAGGTCAATTTCTCATGAAAAATGTTCATTTTACCATCCAAATATGGTCCATTTCTACTGAAAATGGTGCATTTTAAATGAAACCATTGAATTCTGCATCAAAAATTAGCTTAATAAATTTGCCCCTCCAATGCCCCCTAGTGGCCCAATGGGGAATTAAAAATCCCCCGCGGAGGGGTGTTCTCCCTTGATGGGTCACATATATATATATATATATATATATATATATATATATATATATATATATACATATAGTACCTGAAATATATTTGTAATCATTTATGATATATTACTGATTAATTAGATCATGTACTGTAGAACATGTATAGATATGCTTACAGCATAATGTAGTTGATAAGAACCAGCACTATGAATACCAATGTGCATACACATTACTGAAAGACATGGGTTATATCAAATATGATATTTTTCACTTATGAGAAAATATATTTATGACCACAAAAAACTTGAGGAAACAACCAAATATGGACTCTCTCATTTATCAACAGTCACCTTTATTGATACACAATACTCAATGTTACGAGTCCTATCAAAATGGTCTTTCTCACTTGATACTCTTTACAGTTGTAGCCAAGTCTATTGAAGAAAAATGACAGTTTCTTTTGTTTGAGTCCAGCCACCCTCTTATTGTTCAGTGCAGTGTGCAGATTGTGTACTTGATTGATGAACTCAGAGGCCTGTTCAAGACCACTGGTTTCCAGGAATGTGATAAGTTCCTTTGCTTTAGAGACAGCCTCCCTAGGGGTGATGCTAGAGTGAAGGGGATCCATGCTGGACTCATCCAGAGATAGAGGAGCTGTTGAGGAACAGGATGGAGCCTCTGGTTCCCATTGCACTAAGGCCAACATATCATCGTCTGTCAGATCTTCACCAGTTGGTTCCTCTCTGTCCAGTGCCACATAGTTGTTGGCATTCACAACCTCAGGTTCCAGATCCCTCATGAGACTCTGGAGAGCTGACAATGGGAGGTCGTCCTCATCCATTCCCTATGGTAACACAGGGATGTCAACTGGAGGTTCCAATATGGTAGTGTGGTCCCAGCACTTGTATTATTTTGATCATGTGTGCTCTAGGTGTTATAAAGTTAAAACCATTGTTTTATTTGTTCCCCTGCTCTTCATCTTTCTTACCCTTAAGAGTGCATGTGCACTTCTCTTTTATGAGATAAAGTTTCCTTTCTTTGAAAAACCTGCTGTAGTGTTTGAAAGTTTCAACCAAAGCCTTTTCTTTTGCTGGTTTTGTATATAGGTTCACATTTCATCCAATTTTGGATGATTAGACCTTCTAGACCCTTATGAAAAGCAATGGTCTTCACTTTCATGATATCTGTGACATATTTTAGTAAAAGGCAAATGGACAAGAGATGGCATTCACAACCTCAGGTTCCAGATCCCTCATGAGACTCTGGAGAGCTGACAATGGGAGGTCGTCCTCATCCATTCCCTATGGTAACACAGGGATGTCAACTGGAGGTTCCAATATGGTAGTGTGGTCCCAGCACTTGTATTATTTTGATCATGTGTGCTCTAGGTGTTATAAAGTTAAAACCATTGTTTTATTTGTTCCCCTGCTCTTCATCTTTCTTACCCTTAAGAGTGCATGTGCACTTCTCTTTTATGAGATAAAGTTTCCTTTCTTTGAAAAACCTGCTGTAGTGTTTGAAAGTTTCAACCAAAGCCTTTTCTTTTGCTGGTTTTGTATATAGGTTCACATTTCATCCAATTTTGGATGATTAGACCTTCTAGACCCTTATGAAAAGCAATGGTCTTCACTTTCATGATATCTGTGACATATTTTAGTAAAAGGCAATTGGACAAGAGATGGACTACCCAATTGACATGTGCAGCATCCATGATCCCATGGAAGATGGTGGCTCTGATCAGCAATCTTAACAGAATTTCATGAGCTGAATATGTTGCCACATACGCTTTGTCTTTATCTTCTATGTCTGTTTTGAATTTCTCAACTAAGAATGTTAAATGACCAGGGTACAGACACAACTGTTTCACAACCTCAGGTTCCAGATCCCTCATGAGACTCTGGAGAGCTGACAATGGGAGGTCGTCCTCATCCATTCCCTATGGTAACACAGGGATGTCAACTGGAGGTTCCAACATGGTAGTGTGGTCCCAGCACTTGTATTATTTTGATCATGTGTGCTCTAGGTGTTATAAAGTTAAAACCATTGTTTTATTTGTTCCCCTGCTCTTCATCTTTCTTACCCTCAAGAGTGCATGTGCACTTCTGTTTTATGAGATAAAGTTTCCTATCTTTGAAAAACCTGCTGTAGTGTTTGAAAGTTTCAACCAAAGCCTTTTCTTTTGCTGGTTTTGTATATAGGTTCACATTTCATCCAATTTTGGATGATTAGACCTTCTAGACCCTTATGAAAAGCAATGGTCTTCACTTTCATGATATCTGTGACATATTTTAGTAAAAGGCAATTGGACAAGAGATGGCATTCACAACCTCAGGTTCCAGATCCCTCATGAGACTCTGGAGAGCTGACAATGGGAGGTCGTCCTCATCCATTCCCTATGGTAACACAGGGATGTCAACTGGAGGTTCCAATATGGTAGTGTGGTCCCAGCACTTGTATTATTTTGATCATGTGTGCTCTAGGTGTTATAAAGTTAAAACCATTGTTTTATTTGTTCCCCTGCTCTTCATCTTTCTTACCCTCAAGAGTGCATGTGCACTTCTCTTTTATGAGATAAAGTTTCCTTTCTTTGAAAAACCTGCTGTAGTGTTTGAAAGTTTCAACCAAAGCCTTTTCTTTTGCTGGTTTTGTATATAGGTTCACATTTCATCCAATTTTGGATGATTAGACCTTCTAGACCCTTATGAAAAGCAATGGTCTTCACTTTCATGATATCTGTGACATATTTTAGTAAAAGGCAATTGGACAAGAGATGGACTACCCAATTGACATGTGCAGCATCCATGATCCCATGGAAGATGGTGGCTCTGATCAGCAATCTTAACAGAATTTCATGAGCTGAATATGTTGCCACATACGCTTTGTCTTTATCTTCTATGTCTGTTTTGAATTTCTCAACTAAGAATGTTAAATGACCAGGGTACAGACACAACTGTTTCACAACCTCAGGTTCCAGATCCCTCATGAGACTCTGGAGAGCTGACAATGGGAGGTCGTCCTCATCCATTCCCTATGGTAACACAGGGATGTCAACTGGAGGTTCCAATATGGTAGTGTGGTCCCAGCACTTGTATTATTTTGATCATGTGTGCTCTAGGTGTTATAAAGTTAAAACCATTGTTTTATTTGTTCCCCTGCTCTTCATCTTTCTTACCCTCAAGAGTGCATGTGCACTTCTCTTTTATGAGATAAAGTTTCCTTTCTTTGAAAAACCTGCTGTAGTGTTTGAAAGTTTCAACCAAAGCCTTTTCTTTTGCTGGTTTTGTATATAGGTTCACATTTCATCCAATTTTGGATGATTAGACCTTCTAGACCCTTATGAAAAGCAATGGTCTTCACTTTCATGATATCTGTGACATATTTTAGTAAAAGGCAATTGGACAAGAGATGGACTACCCAATTGACATGTGCAGCATCCATGATCCCATGGAAGATGGTGGCTCTGATCAGCAATCTTAACAGAATTTCATGAGCTGAATATGTTGCCACATACGCTTTGTCTTTATCTTCAATGTCTGTTTTGAATTTCTCAACTAAGAATGTTAAATGACCAGGGTACAGACACAACTGTTTCACAACCTCAGGTTCCAGATCCCTCATGAGACTCTGGAGAGCTGACAATGGGAGGTCGTCCTCATCCATTCCCTATGGTAACACAGGGATGTCAACTGGAGGTTCCAACATGGTAGTGTGGTCCCAGCACTTGTATTATTTTGATCATGTGTGCTCTAGGTGTTATAAAGTTAAAACCATTGTTTTATTTGTTCCCCTGCTCTTCATCTTTCTTACCCTCAAGAGTGCATGTGCACTTCTGTTTTATGAGATAAAGTTTCCTATCTTTGAAAAACCTGCTGTAGTGTTTGAAAGTTTCAACCAAAGCCTTTTCTTTTGCTGGTTTTGTATATAGGTTCACATTTCATCCAATTTTGGATGATTAGACCTTCTAGACCCTTATGAAAAGCAATGGTCTTCACTTTCATGATATCTGTGACATATTTTAGTAAAAGGCAATTGGACAAGAGATGGCATTCACAACCTCAGGTTCCAGATCCCTCATGAGACTCTGGAGAGCTGACAATGGGAGGTCGTCCTCATCCATTCTCTATGGTAACACAGGGATGTCAACTGGAGGTTCCAATATGGTAGTGTGGTCCCAGCACTTGTATTATTTTGATCATGTGTGCTCTAGGTGTTATAAAGTTAAAACCATTGTTTTATTTGTTCCCCTGCTCTTCATCTTTCTTACCCTCAAGAGTGCATGTGCACTTCTCTTTTATGAGATAAAGTTTCCTTTCTTTGAAAAACCTGCTGTAGTGTTTGAAAGTTTCAACCAAAGCCTTTTCTTTTGCTGGTTTTGTATATAGGTTCACATTTCATCCAATTTTGGATGATTAGACCTTCTAGACCCTTATGAAAAGCAATGGTCTTCACTTTCATGATATCTGTGACATATTTTAGTAAAAGGCAATTGGACAAGAGATGGACTACCCAATTGACATGTGCAGCATCCATGATCCCATGGAAGATGGTGGCTCTGATCAGCAATCTTAACAGAATTTCATGAGCTGAATATGTTGCCACATACGCTTTGTCTTTATCTTCAATGTCTGTTTTGAATTTCTCAACTAAGAATGTTAAATGACCAGGGTACAGACACAACTGTTTCACAACCTCAGGTTCCAGATCCCTCATGAGACTCTGGAGAGCTGACAATGGGAGGTCGTCCTCATCCATTCCCTATGGTAACACAGGGATGTCAACTGGAGGTTCCAATATGGTAGTGTGGTCCCAGCACTTGTATTATTTTGATCATGTGTGCTCTAGGTGTTATAAAGTTAAAACCATTGTTTTATTTGTTCCCCTGCTCTTCATCTTTCTTACCCTCAAGAGTGCATGTGCACTTCTCTTTTATGAGATAAAGTTTCCTTTCTTTAAAAAACCTGCTGTAGTGTTTGAAAGTTTCAACCAAAGCCTTTTCTTTTGCTGGTTTTGTATATAGGTTCACATTTCATCCAATTTTGGATGATTAGACCTTCTAGACCCTTATGAAAAGCAATGGTCTTCACTTTCATGATATCTGTGACATATTTTAGTAAAAGGCAATTGGACAAGAGATGGACTACCCAATTGACATGTGCAGCATCCATGATCCCATGGAAGATGGTGGCTCTGATCAGCAATCTTAACAGAATTTCATGAGCTGAATATGTTGCCACATACGCTTTGTCTTTATCTTCTATGTCTGTTTTGAATTTCTCAACTAAGAATGTTAAATGACCAGGGTACAGACACAACTGTTTCTACGTTAATTTCAGACCATCTACTAGCTGAACACTTACCATAACAAGAGTTGGGATTCACTCTTTTGCCTTCTATATCTTTTTGAAATTTCCCAACTTAGAATTTTGAATGGCCATGTGAATTTTGATTAGATCGTCATGACAGACAAAACATAACTGACATCTGAACTGAAACTTGAACTTTGCACATGATATAAATAAATAAATCAGATTTTATTTCACAGCATATGTATGTGTAGCCTGCTTGGCAAGGGGCCTCCTTTGTGTCTTTAAACATCTCTGCTTAGTTGTTGGAACTTACATGACACTGATTAATTCAGATATCCTTTGACGGATGACTGTGTCACAATCCACTTCAGTTGTATTGTTTCATTTGAAAGCACAAAACTCAAAAAAAAGAGAAAAGAATTCATTTTTTGTTCTTGTAGCATCCGTGATCATTTCTGTTGTGAACTGTTAAGGCTGGCATCTTGTTGTATCCCCAGCCACAGTTGCCACATCTGTTTCTTGAGATATCATGTACTGCCTGAATAAACCTATAAAGTCAATAGTGCATGAGCAGATGTAATGAAGTCTATCAAAGGTGTTCTTCCTTTTCTTTTCTTGAGCTTGCCTAATTCTTACAGATAATACTGGTCCTTGGGTTCCCATCTTTGTCTCAGTTGAATCTGAACAATAATTGTATATATATATATATATATATATATATATATATATATATATATATATATATATATATATATAGTACCTGAAATATATTTGTTATCAAGTATGGCAGGTTCTCAGACTTTAGAATTTCCAGTCATCCTAGTGATGGTTCTTTCTTACTTTTGTTCCAATGAGGAATGAGGATGCTTGATGTAGGTGGATGACTCCTTGCAGTCAGGTCGCGATAATCAATTGGCTGTTGTCGTTGCCCATATAACACCGGTAGCTGGATCCCTGGACTACTAAATCTAGGTCATGGGAAGGGGTAGGTGGTAGGGGGGGTGGTGGCTGCTGGGTGGGAGGGTGCTCAGGGGATACTTCCATGCCTATATATGGGGCATAATACATGGTCTTACGCTAGGGCTATTACATGTAGGTCTATCATGTGTTTGATGAAAATTTGTACACAATTTTAAGTTAATAGTTTATTCATTTATGATATATTACTGATTAATTAGATCATGTACTGTAGAACATGTATAGATATGCTTACAGCATAATGTAGTTGATAAGAACCAGCACTATAAATACCAATGTGCATACACATTACTAAAAGACATGGGTTATATCAAATATGATATTTCTCACTTATGAGAAAATATATTTATGACCACAAAAAACTTGAGGAAACAACCAAATATGGACTCTCTCATTTATCAACAGTCACCTTTATTGATACACAATACTCAATGTTACGAGTCCTATCAAAATGGTCTTTCTCACTTGATACTCTTTACAGTTTTAGCCAAGTCTATTGAAGAAAAATGACAGTTTCTTTTGTTTGAGTCCAGCCACCCTCTTATTGTTCAGTGCAGTGTGCAGATTGTGTACTTGATTGATGAACTCAGAGGCCTGTTCAAGACCACTGGTTTCCAGGAATGTGATAAGTTCCTTTGCTTTAGAGACAGCCTCCCTAGGGGTGATGCTAGAGTGAAGGGGATCCACGCTGGACTCATCCAGAGATAGAGGAGCTGTTGAGGAACAGGATGGAGCCTCTGGTTCCCTTTGCACTAAGGCCAACATATCATCGTCTGTCAGATCTTCACCAGTTGGCTCCTCTCTGTCCAGTGCCACAAAGTTGTTGGCATTCACAACCTCAGGTTCCAGATCCCTCATGAGACTCTGGAGAGCTGACAATTGGAGGTCGCCTCATCCGCTTCCTATGGTAACACAGGGATGTCTACTAGAGGTTCCAATATGGTAGTGTGGTCCCAGCACTTGTATTATTTTGATCATGTGTGCTCTAGGTGTTATAAAGTTAAAACCATTGTTTTATTTGTTCCCCTGCTCTTCATCTTTCTTACCCTCAAGAGTGCATGTGCACTTCTCTTTTATGAGATAAAGTTTCCTTTCTTTGAAAAACCTGCTGTAGTGTTTGAAAGTTTCAACCAAAGCCTTTTCTTTTGCTGGTTTTGTATATAGGTTCACATTTCATCCAATTTTGGATGATTAGACCTTCTAGACCCTTATGAAAAGCAATGGTCTTCACTTTCATGATATCTGTGACATATTTTAGTAAAAGGCAATTGGACAAGAGATGGACTACCCAATTGACATGTGCAGCATCCATGATCCCATGGAAGATGGTGGCTCTGATCAGCAATCTTAACAGAATTTCATGAGCTGAATATGTTGCCACATACGCTTTGTCTTTATCTTCTATGTCTGTTTTGAATTTCTCAACTAAGAATGTTAAATGACCAGGGTACAGACACAACTGTTTCTACATTAATTTCAGACCATCTACTAGCTGAACACTTACCATAACAAGAGTTGGGATTCACTCTTTTGCCTTCTATATCTTTTTGAAATTTCCCAACTTAGAATTTTGAATGGCCATGTGAATTTTGATTAGATCGTCATGACAGACAAAACATAACTGACATCTGAACTGAAACTTGAACTTTGCATATGATATAAATAAATAAATCAGATTTTACTTCACAGCATATGTATGCGTAGCCTGCTTGGCAAGGGGCCTCCTTTGTGTCTTTAAACATCTCTGCTTAGATGTTGGTACTTACATGACACTGATTAATTCAGATATCATTTGACGGATGACTGTGTCACAATCCACTTCAGTTGTATTGTTTCATTTGAAAGGACAAAACTCAAAAAAAAAGAGAAAAGAATTCATTTTTTGTTCTTGTAGCATCCGTGATCATTTCTGTTGTGAACTGTTAAGGCTGGCATCTTGTTGTATCCCCAGCCACAGTTGCCACATCTGTTTCTTGAGATATCATGTACTGCCTGAATAAACCTATAAAGTCAATAGTGCATGAGCAGATGTAATGAAGTCTATCAAAGGTGTTCTTCCTTTTCTTTTCTTGAGCTTGCCTAATTCTTACAGATAATACTGGTCCTTGGGTTCCCATCTTTGTCTCAGTTGAATCTGAACAATAATTGTATATATATATATATATATATATATATATATATATATATATATAGTACCTGAAATATATTTGTTATCAAGTATGGCAGGTTCTCAGACTTTAGAATTTCCAGTCATCCTAGTGATGGTTCTTTCTTACTTTTGTTCCAATGAGGAATGAGGATGCTTGATGTAGGTGGATGACTCCTTGCAGTCAGGTCGCGATAATCAATTGGCTGTTGTCGTTGCCCATATAACACCGGTAGCTGGATCCCTGGACTACTAAATCTAGGTCATGGGAAGGGGTAGGTGGTAGGGGGGGTGGTGGCTGCTGGGTGGGAGGGTGCTCAGGGGATACTTCCATGCCTATATATGGGGCATAATACATGGTCTTACGCTAGGGCTATTACATGTAGGTCTATCATGTGTTTGATGAAAATTTGTACACAATTTTAAGTTAATAGTTTATTCATTTATGATATATTACTGATTAATTAGATCATGTACTGTAGAACATGTATAGATATGCTTACAGCATAATGTAGTTGATAAGAACCAGCACTATAAATACCAATGTGCATACACATTACTAAAAGACATGGGTTATATCAAATATGATATTTCTCACTTATGAGAAAATATATTTATGACCACAAAAAACTTGAGGAAACAACCAAATATGGACTCTCTCATTTATCAACAGTCACCTTTATTGATACACAATACTCAATGTTACGAGTCCTATCAAAATGGTCTTTCTCACTTGATACTCTTTACAGTTTTAGCCAAGTCTATTGAAGAAAAATGACAGTTTCTTTTGTTTGAGTCCAGCCACCCTCTTATTGTTCAGTGCAGTGTGCAGATTGTGTACTTGATTGATGAACTCAGAGGCCTGTTCAAGACCACTGGTTTCCAGGAATGTGATAAGTTCCTTTGCTTTAGAGACAGCCTCCCTAGGGGTGATGCTAGAGTGAAGGGGATCCACGCTGGACTCATCCAGAGATAGAGGAGCTGTTGAGGAACAGGATGGAGCCTCTGGTTCCCTTTGCACTAAGGCCAACATATCATCGTCTGTCAGATCTTCACCAGTTGGCTCCTCTCTGTCCAGTGCCACAAAGTTGTTGGCATTCACAACCTCAGGTTCCAGATCCCTCATGAGACTCTGGAGAGCTGACAATGGGAGGTCGCCTCATCCGCTTCCTATGGTAACACAGGGATGTCAACTAGAGGTTCCAATATGGTAGTGTGGTCCCAGCACTTGTATTATTTTGATCATGTGTGCTCTAGGTGTTATAAAGTTAAAACCATTGTTTTATTTGTTCCCCTGCTCTTCATCTTTCTTACCCTCAAGAGTGCATGTGCACTTCTCTTTTATGAGATAAAGTTTCCTTTCTTTGAAAAACCTGCTGTAGTGTTTGAAAGTTTCAACCAAAGCCTTTTCTTTTGCTGGTTTTGTATATAGGTTCACATTTCATCCAATTTTGGATGATTAGACCTTCTAGACCCTTATGAAAAGCAATGGTCTTCACTTTCATGATATCTGTGACATATTTTAGTAAAAGGCAATTGGACAAGAGATGGACTACCCAATTGACATGTGCAGCATCCATGATCCCATGGAAGATGGTGGCTCTGATCAGCAATCTTAACAGAATTTCATGAGCTGAATATGTTGCCACATACGCTTTGTCTTTATCTTCTATGTCTGTTTTGAATTTCTCAACTAAGAATGTTAAATGACCAGGGTACAGACACAACTGTTTCTACGTTAATTTCAGACCATCTACTAGCTGAACACTTACCATAACAAGAGTTGGGATTCACTCTTTTGCCTTCTATATTTTTTTGAAATTTCCCAACTTAGAATTTTGAATGGCCATGTGAATTTTGATTAGATCGTCATGACAGACAAAACATAACTGACATCTGAACTGAAACTTGAACTTTGCACATGATATAAATAAATAAATCAGATTTTACTTCACAGCATATGTATGCGTAGCCTGCTTGGCAAGGGGCCTCCTTTGTGTCTTTAAACATCTCTGCTTAGTTGTTGGTACTTACATGACACTGATTAATTCAGATATCATTTGACGGATGACTGTGTCACAATCCACTTCAGTTGTATTGTTTCATTTAAAAGGACAAAACTCAAAAAAAAGAGAAAAGAATTCATTTTTTGTTCTTGTAGCATCCGTGATCATTTCTGTTGTGAACTGTTAAGGCTGGCATCTTGTTGTATCCCCAGCCACAGTTGCCACATCTGTTTCTTGAGATATCATGTACTGCCTGAATAAACCTATAAAGTCAATAGTGCATGAGCAGATGTAATGAAGTCTATCAAAGGTGTTCTTCCTTTTCTTTTCTTGAGCTTGCCTAATTCTTACAGATAATACTGGTCCTTGGGTTCCCATCTTTGTCTCAGTTGAATCTGAACAATAATTGTATATATATATATATATATATATATATATATATATATATATATATATATATATATATAGTACCTGAAATATATTTGTTATCAAGTATGGCAGGTTCTCAGACTTTAGAATTTCCAGTCATCCCAGTGATGGTTCTTTCTTACTTTTGTTCCAATGAGGAATGAGGATGCTTGATGTAGGTGGATGACTCCTTGCAGTCAGGTCGCGATAATCAATTGGCTGTTGTCGTTGCCCATATAACACCGGTAGCTGGATCCCTGGACTACTAAATCTAGGTCATGGGAAGGGGTAGGTGGTAGGGGGGGGTGGTGGCTGCTGGGTGGGAGGGTGCTCAGGGGATACTTCCATGCCTATATATGGGGCATAATACATGGTCTTACGCTAGGGCTATTACATGTAGGTCTATCATGTGTTTGATGAAAATTTGTACACAATTTTAAGTTAATAGTTTATTCATTTATGATATATTACTGATTAATTAGATCATGTACTGTAGAACATGTATAGATATGCTTACAGCATAATGTAGTTGATAAGAACCAGCACTATAAATACCAATGTGCATACACATTACTGAAAGACATGGGTTATATCAAATATGATATTTCTCACTTATGAGAAAATATATTTATGACCACAAAAAACTTGAGGAAACAACCAAATATGGACTCTCTCATTTATCAACAGTCACCTTTATTGATACACAATACTCAATGTTACGAGTCCTATCAAAATGGTCTTTCTCACTTGATACTCTTTACAGTTTTAGCCAAGTCTATTGAAGAAAAATGACAGTTTCTTTTGTTTGAGTCCAGCCACCCTCTTATTGTTCAGTGCAGTGTGCAGATTGTGTACTTGATTGATGAACTCAGAGGCCTGTTCAAGACCACTGGTTTCCAGGAATGTGATAAGTTCCTTTGCTTTAGAGACAGCCTCCCTAGGGGTGATGCTAGAGTGAAGGGGATCCACGCTGGACTCATCCAGAGATAGAGGAGCTGTTGAGGAACAGGATGGAGCCTCTGGTTCCCATTGCACTAAGGCCAACATATCATCGTCTGTCAGATCTTCACCAGTTGGCTCCTCTCTGTCCAGTGCCACAAAGTTGTTGGCATTCACAACCTCAGGTTCCAGATCCCTCATGAGACTCTGGAGAGCTGACAATGGGAGGTCGCCTCATCCACTTCCTATGGTAACACAGGGATGTCAACTGGAGGTTCCAATATGGTAGTGTGGTCCCAAGCACTTGTATTATTTTGATCATGTGTGCTCTAGGTGTTATAAAGTTAAAACCATTGTTTTATTTGTTCCCCTGCTCTTCATCTTTCTTACCCTCAAGAGTGCATGTGCACTTCTCTTTTATGAGATAAAGTTTCCTTTCTTTGAAAAACCTGCTGTAGTGTTTGAAAGTTTCAACCAAAGCCTTTTCTTTTGCTGGTTTTGTATATAGGTTCACATTTCATCCAATTTTGGATGATTAGACCTTCTAGACCCTTATGAAAAGCAATGGTCTTCACTTTCATGATATCTGTGACATATTTTAGTAAAAGGCAATTGGACAAGAGATGGACTACCCAATTGACATGTGCAGCATCCATGATCCCATGGAAGATGGTGGCTCTGATCAGCAATCTTAACAGAATTTCATGAGCTGAATATGTTGCCACATACGCTTTGTCTTTATCTTCTATGTCTGTTTTGAATTTCTCAACTAAGAATGTTAAATGACCAGGGTACAGACACAACTGTTTCTACATTAATTTCAGACCATCTACTAGCTGAACACTTACCATAACAAGAGTTGGGATTCACTCTTTTGCCTTCTATATCTTTTTGAAATTTCCCAACTTAGAATTTTGAATGGCCATGTGAATTTTGATTAGATCGTCATGACAGACAAAACATAACTGACATCTAAACTGAAACTTGAACTTTGCATATGATATAAATAAATAAATCAGATTTTACTTCACAGCATATGTATGCGTAGCCTGCTTGGCAAGGGGCCTCCTTTGTGTCCTTAAACATCTCTGCTTAGTTGTTGGTACTTACATGACACTGATTAATTCAGATATCATTTGACGGATGACTGTGTCACAATCCACTTCAGTTGTATTGTTTCATTTGAAAGGACAAAACTCAAAAAAAAAGAGAAAAGAATTCATTTTTTGTTCTTGTAGCATCCGTGATCATTTCTGTTGTGAACTGTTAAGGCTGGCATCTTGTTGTATCCCCAGCCACAGTTGCCACATCTGTTTCTTGAGATATCATGTACTGCCTGAATAAACCTATAAAGTCAATAGTGCATGAGCAGATGTAATGAAGTCTATCAAAGGTGTTCTTCCTTTTCTTTTCTTGAGCTTGCCTAATTCTTACAGATAATACTGGTCCTTGGGTTCCCATCTTTGTCTCAGTTGAATCTGAACAATAATTGTATATATATATATATATATATATATATATATATATATATAGTACCTGAAATATATTTGTTATCAAGTATGGCAGGTTCTCAGACTTTAGAATTTCCAGTCATCCTAGTGATGGTTCTTTCTTACTTTTGTTCCAATGAGGAATGAGGATGCTTGATGTAGGTGGATGACTCCTTGCAGTCAGGTCGCGATAATCAATTGGCTGTTGTCGTTGCCCATATAACACCGGTAGCTGGATCCCTGGACTACTAAATCTAGGTCATGGGAAGGGGTAGGTGGTAGGGGGGGTGGTGGCTGCTGGGTGGGAGGGTGCTCAGGGGATACTTCCATGCCTATATATGGGGCATAATACATGGTCTTACGCTAGGGCTATTACATGTAGGTCTATCATGTGTTTGATGAAAATTTGTACACAATTTTAAGTTAATAGTTTATTCATTTATGATATATTACTGATTAATTAGATCATGTACTGTAGAACATGTATAGATATGCTTACAGCATAATGTAGTTGATAAGAACCAGCACTATAAATACCAATGTGCATACACATTACTAAAAGACATGGGTTATATCAAATATGATATTTCTCACTTATGAGAAAATATATTTATGACCACAAAAAACTTGAGGAAACAACCAAATATGGACTCTCTCATTTATCAACAGTCACCTTTATTGATACACAATACTCAATGTTACGAGTCCTATCAAAATGGTCTTTCTCACTTGATACTCTTTACAGTTTTAGCCAAGTCTATTGAAGAAAAATGACAGTTTCTTTTGTTTGAGTCCAGCCACCCTCTTATTGTTCAGTGCAGTGTGCAGATTGTGTACTTGATTGATGAACTCAGAGGCCTGTTCAAGACCACTGGTTTCCAGGAATGTGATAAGTTCCTTTGCTTTAGAGACAGCCTCCCTAGGGGTGATGCTAGAGTGAAGGGGATCCACGCTGGACTCATCCAGAGATAGAGGAGCTGTTGAGGAACAGGATGGAGCCTCTGGTTCCCTTTGCACTAAGGCCAACATATCATCGTCTGTCAGATCTTCACCAGTTGGCTCCTCTCTGTCCAGTGCCACAAAGTTGTTGGCATTCACAACCTCAGGTTCCAGATCCCTCATGAGACTCTGGAGAGCTGACAATTGGAGGTCGCCTCATCCGCTTCCTATGGTAACACAGGGATGTCAACTAGAGGTTCCAATATGGTAGTGTGGTCCCAGCACTTGTATTATTTTGATCATGTGTGCTCTAGGTGTTATAAAGTTAAAACCATTGTTTTATTTGTTCCCCTGCTCTTCATCTTTCTTACCCTCAAGAGTGCATGTGCACTTCTCTTTTATGAGATAAAGTTTCCTTTCTTTGAAAAACCTGCTGTAGTGTTTGAAAGTTTCAACCAAAGCCTTTTCTTTTGCTGGTTTTGTATATAGGTTCACATTTCATCCAATTTTGGATGATTAGACCTTCTAGACCCTTATGAAAAGCAATGGTCTTCACTTTCATGATATCTGTGACATATTTTAGTAAAAGGCAATTGGACAAGAGATGGACTACCCAATTGACATGTGCAGCATCCATGATCCCATGGAAGATGGTGGCTCTGATCAGCAATCTTAACAGAATTTCATGAGCTGAATATGTTGCCACATACGCTTTGTCTTTATCTTCTATGTCTGTTTTGAATTTCTCAACTAAGAATGTTAAATGACCAGGGTACAGACACAACTGTTTCTACGTTAATTTCAGACCATCTACTAGCTGAACACTTACCATAACAAGAGTTGGGATTCACTCTTTTGCCTTCTATATTTTTTTGAAATTTCCCAACTTAGAATTTTGAATGGCCATGTGAATTTTGATTAGATCGTCATGACAGACAAAACATAACTGACATCTGAACTGAAACTTGAACTTTGCACATGATATAAATAAATAAATCAGATTTTACTTCACAGCATATGTATGCGTAGCCTGCTTGGCAAGGGGCCTCCTTTGTGTCTTTAAACATCTCTGCTTAGTTGTTGGTACTTACATGACACTGATTAATTCAGATATCATTTGACGGATGACTGTGTCACAATCCACTTCAGTTGTATTGTTTCATTTAAAAGGACAAAACTCAAAAAAAAGAGAAAAGAATTCATTTTTTGTTCTTGTAGCATCCGTGATCATTTCTGTTGTGAACTGTTAAGGCTGGCATCTTGTTGTATCCCCAGCCACAGTTGCCACATCTGTTTCTTGAGATATCATGTACTGCCTGAATAAACCTATAAAGTCAATAGTGCATGAGCAGATGTAATGAAGTCTATCAAAGGTGTTCTTCCTTTTCTTTTCTTGAGCTTGCCTAATTCTTACAGATAATACTGGTCCTTGGGTTCCCATCTTTGTCTCAGTTGAATCTGAACAATAATTGTATTTATATATATATATATATATATATATATATATATATATATATATATATATATATATATATATATATAGTACCTGAAATATATTTGTTATCAAGTATGGCAGGTTCTCAGACTTTAGAATTTCCAGTCATCCCAGTGATGGTTCTTTCTTACTTTTGTTCCAATGAGGAATGAGGATGCTTGATGTAGGTGGATGACTCCTTGCAGTCAGGTCGCGATAATCAATTGGCTGTTGTCGTTGCCCATATAACACCGGTAGCTGGATCCCTGGACTACTAAATCTAAGTCATGGGAAGGGGTAGGTGGTAGGGGGGGGTGGTGGCTGCTGGGTGGGAGGGTGCTCAGGGGATACTTCCATGCCTATATATGGGGCATAATACATGGTCTTACGCTAGGGCTATTACATGTAGGTCTATCATGTGTTTGATGAAAATTTGTACACAATTTTAAGTTAATAGTTTATTCATTTATGATATATTACTGATTAATTAGATCATGTACTGTAGAACATGTATAGATATGCTTACAGCATAATGTAGTTGATAAGAACCAGCACTATAAATACCAATGTGCATACACATTACTGAAAGACATGGGTTATATCAAATATGATATTTCTCACTTATGAGAAAATATATTTATGACCACAAAAAACTTGAGGAAACAACCAAATATGGACTCTCTCATTTATCAACAGTCACCTTTATTGATACACAATACTCAATGTTACGAGTCCTATCAAAATGGTCTTTCTCACTTGATACTCTTTACAGTTTTAGCCAAGTCTATTGAAGAAAAATGACAGTTTCTTTTGTTTGAGTCCAGCCACCCTCTTATTGTTCAGTGCAGTGTGCAGATTGTGTACTTGATTGATGAACTCAGAGGCCTGTTCAAGACCACTGGTTTCCAGGAATGTGATAAGTTCCTTTGCTTTAGAGACAGCCTCCCTAGGGGTGATGCTAGAGTGAAGGGGATCCACGCTGGACTCATCCAGAGATAGAGGAGCTGTTGAGGAACAGGATGGAGCCTCTGGTTCCCATTGCACTAAGGCCAACATATCATCGTCTGTCAGATCTTCACCAGTTGGCTCCTCTCTGTCCAGTGCCACAAAGTTGTTGGCATTCACAACCTCAGGTTCCAGATCCCTCATGAGACTCTGGAGAGCTGACAATGGGAGGTCGCCTCATCCACTTCCTATGGTAACACAGGGATGTCAACTGGAGGTTCCAATATGGTAGTGTGGTCCCAAGCACTTGTATTATTTTGATCATGTGTGCTCTAGGTGTTATAAAGTTAAAACCATTGTTTTATTTGTTCCCCTGCTCTTCATCTTTCTTACCCTCAAGAGTGCATGTGCACTTCTCTTTTATGAGATAAAGTTTCCTTTCTTTGAAAAACCTGCTGTAGTGTTTGAAAGTTTCAACCAAAGCCTTTTCTTTTGCTGGTTTTGTATATAGGTTCACATTTCATCCAATTTTGGATGATTAGACCTTCTAGACCCTTATGAAAAGCAATGGTCTTCACTTTCATGATATCTGTGACATATTTTAGTAAAAGGCAATTGGACAAGAGATGGACTACCCAATTGACATGTGCAGCATCCATGATCCCATGGAAGATGGTGGCTCTGATCAGCAATCTTAACAGAATTTCATGAGCTGAATATGTTGCCACATACGCTTTGTCTTTATCTTCTATGTCTGTTTTGAATTTCTCAACTAAGAATGTTAAATGACCAGGGTACAGACACAACTGTTTCTACGTTAATTTCAGACCATCTACTAGCTGAACACTTACCATAACAAGAGTTGGGATTCACTCTTTTGCCTTCTATATTTTTTTGAAATTTCCCAACTTAGAATTTTGAATGGCCATGTGAATTTTGATTAGATCGTCATGACAGACAAAACATAACTGACATCTGAACTGAAACTTGAACTTTGGACATGATATAAATAAATAAATCAGATTTTACTTCACAGCATATGTATGCGTAGCCTGCTTGGCAAGGGGCCTCCTTTGTGTCTTTAAACATCTCTGCTTAGTTGTTGGTACTTACATGACACTGATTAATTCAGATATCATTTGACGGATGACTGTGTCACAATCCACTTCAGTTGTATTGTTTCATTTAAAAGGACAAAACTCAAAAAAAAGAGAAAAGAATTCATTTTTTGTTCTTGTAGCATCCGTGATCATTTCTGTTGTGAACTGTTAAGGCTGGCATCTTGTTGTATCCCCAGCCACAGTTGCCACATCTGTTTCTTGAGATATCATGTACTGCCTGAATAAACCTATAAAGTCAATAGTGCATGAGCAGATGTAATGAAGTCTATCAAAGGTGTTCTTCCTTTTCTTTTCTTGAGCTTGCCTAATTCTTACAGATAATACTGGTCCTTGGGTTCCCATCTTTGTCTCAGTTGAATCTGAACAATAATTGTATATATATATATATATATATATATATATATATATTTATATATATATATATATATATATATAGTACCTGAAATATATTTGTTATCAAGTATGGCAGGTTCTCAGACTTTAGAATTTCCAGTCATCCCAGTGATGGTTCTTTCTTACTTTTGTTCCAATGAGGAATGAGGATGCTTGATGTAGGTGGATGACTCCTTGCAGTCAGGTCGCGATAATCAATTGGCTGTTGTCGTTGCCCATATAACACCGGTAGCTGGATCCCTGGACTACTAAATCTAGGTCATGGGAAGGGGTAGGTGGTAGGGGGGGGTGGTGGCTGCTGGGTGGGAGGGTGCTCAGGGGATACTTCCATGCCTATATATGGGGCATAATACATGGTCTTACGCTAGGGCTATTACATGTAGGTCTATCATGTGTTTGATGAAAATTTGTACACAATTTTAAGTTAATAGTTTATTCATTTATGATATATTACTGATTAATTAGATCATGTACTGTAGAACATGTATAGATATGCTTACAGCATAATGTAGTTGATAAGAACCAGCACTATAAATACCAATGTGCATACACATTACTGAAAGACATGGGTTATATCAAATATGATATTTCTCACTTATGAGAAAATATATTTATGACCACAAAAAACTTGAGGAAACAACCAAATATGGACTCTCTCATTTATCAACAGTCACCTTTATTGATACACAATACTCAATGTTACGAGTCCTATCAAAATGGTCTTTCTCACTTGATACTCTTTACAGTTTTAGCCAAGTCTATTGAAGAAAAATGACAGTTTCTTTTGTTTGAGTCCAGCCACCCTCTTATTGTTCAGTGCAGTGTGCAGATTGTGTACTTGATTGATGAACTCAGAGGCCTGTTCAAGACCACTGGTTTCCAGGAATGTGATAAGTTCCTTTGCTTTAGAGACAGCCTCCCTAGGGGTGATGCTAGAGTGAAGGGGATCCACGCTGGACTCATCCAGAGATAGAGGAGCTGTTGAGGAACAGGATGGAGCCTCTGGTTCCCATTGCACTAAGGCCAACATATCATCATCTGTCAGATCTTCACCAGTTGGCTCCTCTCTGTCCAGTGCCACAAAGTTGTTGGCATTCACAACCTCAGGTTCCAGATCCCTCATGAGACTCTGGAGAGCTGACAATGGGAGGTCGCCTCATCCACTTCCTATGGTAACACAGGGATGTCAACTGGAGGTTCCAATATGGTAGTGTGGTCCCAAGCACTTGTATTATTTTGATCATGTGTGCTCTAGGTGTTATAAAGTTAAAACCATTGTTTTATTTGTTCCCCTGCTCTTCATCTTTCTTACCCTCAAGAGTGCATGTGCACTTCTCTTTTATGAGATAAAGTTTCCTTTCTTTGAAAAACCTGCTGTAGTGTTTGAAAGTTTCAACCAAAGCCTTTTCTTTTGCTGGTTTTGTATATAGGTTCACATTTCATCCAATTTTGGATGATTAGACCTTCTAGACCCTTATGAAAAGCAATGGTCTTCACTTTCATGATATCTGTGACATATTTTAGTAAAAGGCAATTGGACAAGAGATGGACTACCCAATTGACATGTGCAGCATCCATGATCCCATGGAAGATGGTGGCTCTGATCAGCAATCTTAACAGAATTTCATGAGCTGAATATGTTGCCACATACGCTTTGTCTTTATCTTCTATGTCTGTTTTGAATTTCTCAACTAAGAATGTTAAATGACCAGGGTACAGACACAATGTTTCTACATTAATTTCAGACCATCTACTAGCTGAACACTTACCATAACAAGAGTTGGGATTCACTCTTTTGCCTTCTATATCTTTTTGAAATTTTCCAACTTAGAATTTTGAATGGCCATGTGAATTTTGATTAGATCGTCATGACAGACAAAACATAACTGACATCTGAACTGAAACTTGAACTTTGCATATGATATAAATAAATAAATCAGATTTTACTTCACAGCATATGTATGCGTAGCCTGCTTGGCAAGGGGCCTCCTTTGTGTCTTTAAACATCTCTGCTTAGTTGTTGGTACTTACATGACACTGATTAATTCAGATATCATTTGACGGATGACTGTGTCACAATCCACTTCAGTTGTATTGTTTCATTTGAAAGGACAAAACTCAAAAAAAAAGAGAAAAGAATTCATTTTTTGTTCTTGTAGCATCCGTGATCATTTCTGTTGTGAACTGTTAAGGCTGGCATCTTGTTGTATCCCCAGCCACAGTTGCCACATCTGTTTCTTGAGATATCATGTACTGCCTGAATAAACCTATAAAGTCAATAGTGCATGAGCAGATGTAATGAAGTCTATCAAAGGTGTTCTTCCTTTTCTTTTCTTGAGCTTGCCTAATTCTTACAGATAATACTGGTCCTTGGGTTCCCATCTTTGTCTCAGTTGAATCTGAACAATAATTGCCTGGACAATGGGAGTACCAATCAACTGTTCCTCTCACCATCGCACGGTTTGGGGTGGATATTGGCACTCCTAACATGTCATATGTTACATGTTAAAACCCATGAAATTTTCATGGCCAGGGTAGGGGTCGAACCTGTAGTCTCAGATCCCAAATCCAACTCCCTATGCACTATTTCACAGGGACTGACGAGAAGTGATTGGCTAGAACCAGGTCTGGATATGATACAATGCCTGGGGAGGTCACTCACATATAACTTCTGTACATTGAAAGTGTGAAAATCCCCAGCAGTCTGGGTTGTGACCCCCCCCCCAGCTTTGTGGCTACTGCTCGCATAACCAAAGCAAGCCTAGCCGGGCGCCGAGGTGTGTGTACCGATCGTTTATACATAACCAGGGGCGTATCTTTTTTTCGCCGTGTGTACACACACTATGGCAGGCTTCGCGTCCCGGGGAAGGATTTTTGTTTTCAACTTGTTTTTATTGATATTCTATTGATTATTTATTGATTTTTTTATTTATTAATCGTGTAATAAACTTAGTAAGGTATGGGCTAACAGGCACAGGGAGTTTCATTTTTTTGACATGTGAGTAGGTGCGGAAATGAATTCTGCTGCAGGAGCAGGAGGACCAGAGAACTCATTAAAATGTCTTAGTAAACTACTAACATAAAGTGCCTTTTGCGCTTCATGAAAGTGATTGTATTGATATCTACATGTGTATTGCATTTGCTGTGGATGTTCTTGTTGCTGCCCGTGTGGTTGGTGCTGCTTTGTTTGATTATGAACTGATGATTGGGTTGATGTTGTCTGTGCTGCAATGTTGTAGATTCTCTGTTTCTGTGATATGGAGGCAGTATTGTTAGATGAGTAAGAGCTGCTGTTGCTGCAGGACATACTCTCCTTCTGCAACAGCCTAGGTCTGTGGTGTCTCCTCCTCCCTCTCCTGCTCCCTCCTTGTGCCAGTTTTTGGCTACATAGGTTTGGTCTTTATCTTCTATATCTTTTTTGGAATTTTTTACTAAGAATTTTATGTGACTATGGTACAAGCACAACTGGTTTTTTGGTTAATATCTGACAACCTACAAACGAACCATGGTGAACATTTACCGTTGCAAGAGTAAGGATTTTCTCTTCTACCCTCTTTGTCTTTTTGGAACTTCGCAGCTAAGAGCTTTGAACGACTATGGTACAGGCACAAGTCTTTTGTGGGTAACTTCTTACATGCTAAGGTGCGAGGTCTTTTATCAGTGAAGGTAAAAGAAGGTAGTAGGACCTGGCTTATTCCTGTTATCAGTGCATGTGCATTTTGGGAAGAATAGAGCATGTTGGCCTATACTTATTCTGGATATCGCTTAACCTCACATGTCAGCTAACTAGTGTATTCAATATATACACTAAATCCTTCTTAACTGAGTTTCATCACAAACAAGTGTGATTCTTAGATATGACTTACCAACAAGGCTCTGCATGTGTATTCTTATACTCCATTAAAAATTGATTTAATTACAGGGGGCTGTTTTATTCTGCGTGTCCATGTACCCGTAAATCAGGAACTCCCAGATCACTAAATGGGGACATTTGTCAGTAAAGAAGAAAGTTGGAGGAATTATCTGTCCTAGCTAATATAATCATTTGACCATGTGCGCTCTAGGTGTTGTAAAACATTGTCTTCTTTGTTCTCCTGCTCTTCATCTCTCTTACCCTACAAATTGCATGTTCACTTTTCTTCTGAGATAAAGTTTCCTTTTTTTTCTTTTTGAAGAACCTGATGTAGTGTGTGAAAGTTTTAACCAAAGCCTTTTCTTATACTAACTTTGTATTATAGGTTCACATATCATCCAGATTTGGATGATTGGGCTTATTAGTCCTTCACGATAAGCAATTATGTTCACTTTCATGATACCTGTCATATTTCTAGTAGAAAGTGAGTGGACAAGACATGGGCTATATGATTGGCATGTGTGTCATCCATAATTTCATCGAAGATAGTGGCTCTGATCAGAAATATAAATAGATTTCTAAGAACTGCATCCATGGCTACATAGGCTTTGCATTTATCTTCTATATCTTTTTAGAATTTCTTACTTAAGGATTTTAAATGGCCATGCTACAGGCACAACCCCTCTTTGGTTAATGTCTTGCATTCTATTGTAAAATTATTAAGGGCTGAACACTTACCATAGCAAGAGCTAGGATCTGCTGTTCTGCATTTTAGCTCCCATACATAGTGTTAATCTTGTATTGAAATACCTTCATGAAAGGACAAATAGCCTCTAGTAGGCCAAAGACTATGCATCAATTCTATGCATAATGCAGCTCCCCCCATCTGGAATGAGGAGTGGTTTGATGCAAATTGCATTATAGGGTCTGCAGTCCCATCCATTGGGATATTTGACTTCAAATTGATCAATCGATATAAATGAATCATTTAGATTCCAAGATTGACACCAAAGTTACTCCATTGAAATGGAATCACGTTGCCTACCTGATGAGGTTTCTCCTTACATGACCTATTCATCTAAATCAATGGGAATTTGGTGAAATCCTAAATAATCATTGAGGGACAGTAGTGATGAATCTGGATGATTATGATATTGTATGATTTCTACAAGTCTAATTTGGATGACCCAATGAAATTCATCCACGGGTATGAATTTTGGACGATTCAGGGGAATCGCTTTCCCTCATCAAATTGGGACAGGAAGTTGAGGCTCTTGTGGTTCTCACTGACCTGCAATTGTATCAAAGTACATGTTTGGCTACTCTCGATTGTGCCCTGGGAGTTGGTGGAACTTAATCTCCATTGGTTGGTCTTGTTGGTGTAGTGAGGCATCACTGACTGGGGATTTTGTATTGAAATCAAATTTGACCCCTTGGAAATTCTTCCTTTTGACCAAGGGTTTACCTTGATGATAATAATTATGTCACCAGAGAACACAGTCAATCAGCCTCAATTCTAGTCTAATTTTACCTAAGGATGCAAAGCTTTGAGGCTTTGCATCCTTTCGGTCACAGTGTAATGGTTTTAGTCTTACGGACTTGGTGGTTCGGGCCTTACTAATCGGGAAAGAAGGAGCAAGGCGGTGATTCAAGTGTATGCCAACGGATAGTTTATTATAGGAACACTCACGGCTACCCGGTAGATGGTATAAGGGCAGCTAATAGATATTAAAGGTCTTACATGATCAGAGGCCAGAAGGGCGCTTATAATGCTTTGCATCCTTTCGGTCACATCCACAATGATATGAATTTCTATCACAATTAGGGGCACATCTATGCCCATGTCCTCCTCCTTCCTTTGAAGTTTATGGGACTGTGGTGTCGTCTAAAGAAACCTATGAAATTTCTTCTTTTTTTTAATAAAAGGGTATATACAGACAACCCATCAGGAGGGAATAGGGAAATGCCCAGAGGGGAGTGTCAAGGCAGGATTAACCTTGTGTAGGGTGTCCTACCCCACAGCAAATTAATTGGCTGGCTATCTGGAAAAGCCAAACTCATCTCAAAATCCAGATTTTCCATCCTCTCTGCTGCTGTTCTACCGGTCAATTCAAATCACAAAGGCTGCTAGCACGGAAAGTCATGGACGTATTTACATTTTCTAGCATGGAAGCTAAAACCACACTCAGCATATGAGTTGTTGGACACTCCATGTTCCCATAGCCAATTTCTATTTTGTCCTCCGACTTTTCTATGGGGAGAGTCCAGTACTCATGTTACACATGAAAAAGGGATATGTTTGAAGGGTCCATGTTTGAGATCATACTATAATTTTCCATACCTGCCAAGGAGTACTTAACGTTTGCATACTCAGTAGGATTTATCTCCTGGTTTGGCATCTTGGTTGTAGAGCACCGTACACATTTAACGTCAGGTAATTGATGGGTTTGGACAATCTATCTGTTACTGACATGACTGGTCTGTAACTTGTCTCCTTGTTCAGTGTTTCCTTGTTAGTCCCAGATAAAATCTGAGACTGTACAAAAATTCTGAGAGGGGACAGTCTCCATTATGACTTTTATTTAGTAAGCAGTGCATTCATTTAGTACGGGCCATGACTCCCCATACTTTGCCAAAGTACCCCCTCACCTCCGTAATCAAGGTCTGTGCATACCAAATAAAAGCACCAGAGGGCAGCACCGTTTTACTGTCCTACCCTTACTATAGCATATGGATAACACCTACACAGACTCAACCTGGCAGCCCACGCCCGTGCAATAAACTGTGTCCACATCGCTTGATTCATCTTTAAATAAACAATTGAATCAAATTGAATTTTCAAGCAAATACATGTGTAGCCTGTTTGGCAAAAGGTCTCCTTGTCACTAGTACGAACGTGACATCAATTAGATCATTTATCATTTGAATGATTGCTGTGTCACTCCAGCTGCATCGTTCTATTTGAAAGGACACATCTCAACAAAAAAGAAAGCAAAAGGTTCATATTTTGTTCCTGTCCATGCCATGGTCATTTCTGATGTGAACTCATACTCTATATTTTTATATGCTAAGGATTGTTGCACTGTTGTCCATTTCTGAAAAAGCAGCATTACCAGTCCTTGCTTCTCACACACTTCTGTCAATTTTGTCGTCCTTTTTGTGAGTCCCGACACAACTTAAAATGTTATTCTTATATTCGACTATGGTGCACAACTATGAGGTCAATATTTTGTGAACAGATGTAGGTCTAATTCTCCCTATCATGGGTGGTCTCTCTCTTCCTTTCTAGAAACTAGTTTCTACAGATAAACTGGTCTTTGAGGGCGGGTCTGTGAGTTCCCTTCTTTGTCTCTGTTTAACAGTACACTAAAGGATCCATGGAAATCGTAGCCATAGGAATTACCTTAGCACTGTCACTATCACATGAGCTGTCTCCATGTACGGCATCATTGTGATAGGCTCCTCACGACAGACTACATAAATCTGGCATCTGTACAAAAATTGTTTGTGGCAACTTTGTAAAAGACTATGTAAATGAATATTTGAATCACATAAACCTTCAAAGGAGAGGCAACCTTTGTGTCTATAACCATCTCAACTATAAATAGGTACATATCATCTGCAGGATGGCTCTATCAAAATTAACCCACTACAGTTTGTGCAGCATTGTTTCATTTGAAAGGAGACATCTTAATAAAAAAGGTAAAGATCTCTTTTTACCTTGCATGGACAAATCTGAACTGTTAAGCTGACATCTCGTATCCCTGCACACACACACACACACACATATATATATATATATATATATATATATATATATATATATATATATATATATATATATTTATATATATATATATATATATATCAGAATGTCTTGCACTGCTCTGCTGTGCCTGATTAACGTTACCTCAATAAATCAGATCTTGACCATTATAATAGATTACACTCAAGAATATTCTGCCTAAATACTTTGAATATTTTTCCTTACTCAGACATTACCTTCTATTTCTGTCATGGAAAGGGCTGTTCCAGTGTCGTCCATTTCTGAAACACAGACTTCTGTACAAGTTGTTGAATTGGTCCTTTTAGTGTCCTGAGGCATTTATCCAACTATGATGCACCACTATGAGATCAATATTATGTGAATTGATTTAATTCTAGTTTCTGCAGGTATACTGGTCTATGGGTTCCCATTTCAGTTGAATGTGCATGCTGAAAATCTTGACAACCTTGGTACCATTGAACGGATGTCTACAAGTTTACCCTCCTAAAACGTTACTGACTGACAATTTTTGACCCTCTGAAATTATGCAGGGGTAGAGTGCTGCACAGCTTCTTGTAGAAGTTGCATTAATTGGTTCTTATTGTGATTTTCCCTTTCACAGCAAAAAAAAACTTACTTGTTGAATATTGGATATTCTTTAATCATTTTCCCCTCTAGGAAACTTTTTATACTACTCTGCAGGGTCTCAGGTCAGGTGTGGGTTCACCTTGTGGGTGAGGGGGATCATACCACTGCCGTAGATTAAAGACACAAATGGTGCTCCATTTTGGGAATTTCAACCTTCCTAATCAACAATCGAACCCTAAAAAGGTGCCCTCGTCACTTAGGCTTAGAGCCACTTTGACATCTTCTACGTAAAAGTCCAAGCTATTGCTTCAACAATGCTTCAACGCAACATGTGTATTGCATTGGTGTGCCACAAACTAAGCCTCAACATTATTATCCTCTTCACCTTACCACTTTCATCTGGTTGTTTGTCAAAGTACATTTTTTGGCCAAGAATTGACCCCATGAAAATGCATCCTCGGGTATCAATTGTGGGAGGTCCAATGTCTTTTCTCTCCTTTTAAAAATTGGCATAGTAGGTTGAAGCTCTTGTGGTTCTCACTGACCCTGAATGAATTTTGCCATTCTGGATAGAATTTCACCTCTGTTGATTGCTGCTGGTGATGTAGTTAAATCATTGCTAACTGGGAATTTGGCTTTAATCGTATTTGACCCTTTGGAAATGTCTCCTTATGGCCAAGGGTTCACCCAGATGAAAATCTGCCATCAGAGAACATGCAGTCGGGCAACCACTACTCTCTCTCTCTCTCTCTACCCTAATTGTACCTATTTTGTATGTATAATCCACAATGCTTTTCCTTCTTCCAGCTAATTTATTTTGTGTAGTATCTATGTTGTTCATTTCAATACATATTGGTATTATTAAAATGTATTTAGTGCTACTAGGGATGACAAGATTAGTATCATGTTGGTTGTTTTGAGAAGTAGAGAGTAAAATACTGCCTCAATCTTGGATTTACCTTTAATCACCTTTACATGAAAATCATTGCAGAAAATACGAATCTCAACTCTAGGTTTGCATAGATGTTACTACCAACATGTGCATTCCACTCCTAACCCTCAACTCTTGGGTGAGCAAAGCACACCACTGCTATCAATACATTCATTGGTTTCACACTCTAGACATTATATTATAAAATACTGGCAGTGCACCAAATGAGCTACTACCATGAGTTTAGATTTGGTAACATAGGTGGAAAGACATGGATCTTTCCCATGGTACAGTAGCCATTCCATGCTAAAATGCATATCTATATTTGTGGTCATAACCGAAATGTCTAGTTGTCAATAAAACAGAAAATGTCCAGTGTTGTCTACTCAGCAGTCTCCTTGTTTGCCACCAGAGGGCCAACATTATCCAAGTTACCTAGAGCGATAAAAGGAATGTTGCTATGTACATTGATTTGGTAAAACTGATTTCAGTGCATAAATAGATGTTCTCTGGGATGTGTCTCTTTAATTGATTACAGTTGAAAAGAAACAAACAAATTACCCGTAGACTTGCTCTTGACACTGGCTGGAACGAGGTAGGAGGAAGAAGAGCCCCTTCTCCCATAGAGGCCATACACTGGGTTATTTAAAGAGAGTTAAGAAAGTGTTTTCATGTTAAATTAAATACATAAACTGAAGGGGATTCCATGACAAACATAATAATAGCACCTATACATAACACATTGTGCCCATTGATATTTCACTGTCTTAAATTTGGTTCCCAAAGTGTTCTTGCTGTGAAACCTTTTCTTAAAAACTGTTTCTATACATTCCAACAATAGATTAGTTTACGATGAGAAGCTAAGTAAAGCTTTAAAGAGTTGATACTAAGAATCAACAAAAGAGAGCCTTACTGATTGACTGACCGGAAAGGATGTCCATGCTTTATGCCCTCAACCTCAGACTAGTGTCATTTGTCACCAGAATGTCATCCTCAATACCCACACAGACTCCTCCCTCATGGCTGGGTTGTGGTACTGAAAGTTGATTTTAGAGATTAATCACATGAATTAGTCCGATAAAGAGTTGCAAAATCATATATTAGATTATGTGTATCTGCCCACAAGACAGGTTCTCATATTTTCTATTTCCTTCAGGTTTGATAGACCATTCCTGCTTCTCTGAATAAGATAATTGTATAGCTTGACCTGGATAGGAAAGAAGGTTGAATTACTATAAATATTTTAGATTTATATGAACTTTGAAGTGTATTGATATGCCCATGATCTGTACCTTCAAATCTGGTACGAGTCCCCCTGGTGATGAGCTGTGAGGCACGTATCAGCCCATAGTCTGTGGCTAGGTCCTCATCTGTTCATAATGAATAAAATATTAATTTCATTGCAGTATCCATGTCTGTGAAGAGCGAGACATGATTCATAGATCTGTATATCAGAAGTGATAACATGGAATAGATAATGTTATGTTATGCCTCTGTAGATATTTTGATCCTAGGCCTGAGGATACTGCCAAAGTATATACATTATTGCTGGGGATTGAATCAGTCATCATAGTCAGGATCTTCCAGAATGGCAGAAATCATGTCATAAGTAGTAGTTGTCCCATAACAAAGTTAACCCATAGGACACAACCTTTCCCATATATCCAATTAATATTGAGATACTTTACCTTCCTGGGTTTTTGATATTAGATTTGTGCTGTTCTCCCATGCTATAGATACCATATGTCACCCATGTGCCACCGCATAATCATGGTTATATAAGGAAAATTTAACCTTTATTGTAAAAGTTGATAGTGACAAGGAATAGTCCTTCATGTGTATAATGATATTCACATTGATTCCATGTCATGTCCTGTGGTGAACCATGAAGACAGAAGATCCAACCTTTGCCCTGCACTTGGCAGGTCATGCTGCTATGCTACAGATGTATTTACTTGCTGTAAAAGGCTAAGACTGACCTCTGACAAATGAGGGAGAGATTAGGGAAACAAGAAGGTGGCACAAGCTGCTGCCAGCTGCAAGCACTTTTTCTGGCTTACCACAGCACAACATGTGTGATCCAAATGTTAGGTATTCAGTTTTCAGCTGGTCTCTAGGGACCCTACAAATTTATTGAACTGTTCATATGTATGTCCTCCTTTGAATGTACCAAATCACCCTCAGGATCATTTTTCTTGTGAGCTGGTTTGAAACACTTCCTGAGATCTACGGAGCAGATGTCTGGATCTTCTCTTTAGAAAATAGCTTGACCAAGGACATGCAGTGTCCTATATAATCTATGTTGTCTGTAAAAACTGAAGCTTACCTTCTCCCTGCCCCATTTGCAGTGTCAGGCAGCACAGCTGGTTATGCATCAGCATGGATCCTTTGGTCTGTGGGTGAGAAACTAGCCTTCTGTTTGATGTAGCAAAGATCATCGAAGTTAGGGGTTAAGCTGAATTGAGCCCCAACCCTTTGCAATTATCTTTGGAATTGGTTTCCTTAGACTGAGGCGGAATAATCCCTCCCCTACTGCAGTTTTGTCTGGTTGTTTGTCCAGGTATAGGCTTTGGCTCAGGTTGAAAAACAACCTCTCTGTCTCGATAGTCGAATTCTGAGATTTTGGAGAGGCGATGAACAACTTACCTTGGCATGAAATTTGCTTTGAATGATCTGGATTGCCTAACACTTCGTCTTGATACAAGGCAGTAGCGACCTATGTCTGAAGGTTCTGGTACTGTACTTTAGTGCTGTTTTTATTTGGGGGTTTTCTGCGATTCTGATCACTTGAGGATTGCAGTTATTTATTGCTATGTTCTCCCCCTCTGTAAAGGTTATGTTTTCCACATGGCAAGACTCCTCTGCCATAATCAGGCTCTGAAACAGGGGACAAATGGGGGGAGGAGGCAGATCCAGTCATATCCTCAGCTGTCATACCTCCGCTCATTGATGGTATAGAGCTTATTGAATTATCATTGGCAGGCACATGGAAAGCTTCAGGTTGTGTCTGTTTGTTATTTACTGCTGTTGCTGATATGGATGCGAATAGGACATCTCCTCTGTCATCAACTGCTCATGATCTGTCATCGTGGATGGATCATTGGCATGGGGCTTCTATCTTCCTGATAGTCCATCCCTTGTATGGCAGATTGGTTAAACTCATGCTGTGCCACTTTCTGTTGCTCAGCAATCACTTCTTAATCCTCCTCCTCCTCCTCCTCCTCCTCCTCCTCCTCCTCCTCCTCCTCCTCCTCCTCCTCCTCCTCCTCCTCCTCCTCCTCCTCCTCCTCCTCCTCCTCATCTGCTCATATCTAAGTGAGCTTGGATCTCTTCCCTCTAAAGTCTTTTTTCAGAATCTTCATCTTCTAACCGTCTTCTATAGCAAGCTTAATGATTGTTCAAATGTAGCTGGTAAGATTACTGTCCAATTCCTAATAGTTTGCCCATGTCAACTCCTAAATATGTGCTGAGATCCTTGCATTTAGTGGGAATCGTTTTGGCAAAAAAGAAGAACAAATAATCGATCCTCACCTGGTGAGGGTAGTTAAAGTCTAGATCTACCTTGTTGTCCTTGAAAATTTCTGAGTTTCTGAAAGTATTATCATGGGGGTGAAAGAAGGGCATGGTGAAGTTCTCCCCGATGAGACTAATGAGAATTTTGCACCAACCATCCTTTGAACATTTCCTATGCCATCCTGTGTGGATATTTCTCTTTCACCATCTGATTCAGTCTCCGTAGTGGAATACCGAGATTTACACCCGACTTCCTTCTCCACATCCAATAGTTGTCCTATCTTATGAAGAATTGTAACCAAAGCGCTTACCTCTTTGTGTGCCTGAAAAATTCATTCTTTTGCTCTGCTCTCAGTAGTTTCATAAGAAATGGATCATTTGTATGATTTCTATAGATGTCTCATTGGCATTATTGCAAATCAATAATCCATAATGCCACAGCAAAGATGCCCTCAGAGATCAATATAGAAATCTGTCAACTCCATAGCCACAGGGCATAACCCGTAAGAATATGGGCACCTGCTCCAAGAATGTCTACTTGCCACTACTGCTTTGCAGTAAAGTTTCCCGATCTCTCAAGATTAAAGTTGATAAGTTTAAATTGCATCCTCACGTTTTGGATTTCAAATAAAATTGGATGATGTCAAATCCCACAATGCAATTTTGGCTGAAAAGTTTCTGCAATTTACTCATCTGTTGCAATTTGGGGCTCTCTCCTTATATTGCAAGACTTATAATGGCTACGGGGGCTTTAATTGCAAGAAATCCCTTGTAGATTTGCACTGAAGTTCAGATTTTTATATTTAGATATTTTCCCTTGCTTAAGTGAAAGGTTTCTGCAATTTACAAAATTTGCTTACAATTTACAGAAATATGGATATAGTCATTGACAAATAGGGATGTGCGTTCACTTCAACTTGCAACCCAAGTCCCACTATGCAATCTAAACTTGCCCCGTACCCTGCAATTCATATGCAAAATGTCTGTGTAAATTACACATAGAGTTCAATTTTAGTCTCATTCAGCACTGTGCTTACCTACAACAGCTTGCAAATTCAATATCAAGGAGAATAGCATTGCAATTTAACGCAGCTTACAGATCAACATTGCAAGGGTGAGGGGTCAGTTTAATTGCAACAGTTGGATTTGTAAAATGCAATGGCATGTTAGAAGCCTTGCAATTTGCAGTAAAGGCAAGTCCCCCTATCTGCAAGAGTTCCCAAATTGCAAGAACTTTCCAGGGTTAGATTGCATCGTGGGATTCGACCTATGTCTTCTTTAAATCATGCATAGAATGAGGAGGGTTAAAGTAGACCTTCCACCGAAACCATTTGGGGATCAGAGCATTTTCTTCCAAATCTAGTCATATTTCTCACAGATTTTTGTGACCAACATGATTAGTCTTGTTAAGAGCACTGTACTTGATGGTACATTAGTTCAGTCTGCTTTCTTTGTTTATAGACCACTTTACTCCACTGAAGGTAAATGTGCAGAGGTCCTACCTTTTGCTACTGATTGGGGACTTTCAGGTCGAATCCCACGATGAGATCTATCCCTCAAAAGATTCTGCAATTTATGAACTCTTGCAAATTTGGAGCCTTGTCTATACTGCAATTTGCAAGGACTCTAGTACACTTTTGCAATTTCCAAATCCCACTGTTGTAATAAAAATGGCCTCTCAGCCTTGCAATATAGACGCTATGCAACAAGTAAGCTTGTGGAAATTGCTATGCCATTCTACTTGATATTAAAATTGCAAGCTTATGTGGGCAATACCAATGTCCAATTACATTATGATTGAACTATGTGTATAGTTTATGCAGACAAAATTGCAATGTAGGATAAAGGAATAGATTGCAAAGTGGAACTTGGGTTGCAAATTGAAGGGACAAGCATACCTTCTTGTCCAAGATTTTACCCAAGTTTCTGTAATTTGCAACAGAATCTGGCAAATTGCAGAAACTTTTCATCTAAGCAAGGGAAAATATCTAAACATAAAGATCTTAACTTGTGTCTGAATCTGCAAGAGTTTCCTTGCCATTAATGCCCCCTGTAGTCATCATGGGCCTTGCAATATGAGGAGAGAGCCTCATATTGCAACAGATGTCTAAATTGCAGAAACGTTTTAGCCAAAATTGCATCGTGGAATTCGACCTTTCAGTGCCAGTTCCATTCCCATTTCCTGTTGTTAAAATATGCATGTTCTCAGCAAAGATAAACTGTGCCAACATCTTCACAGCGTAAAAGCATCCCAGTTGTTAACAGAATGTGCATTGTACAATAGAGAAAAATACAATATTGTCCCATTCTTGGTGATTACACTGGAGCAACAACTATGCTTTAATGTAGGACAAATTCACATCTAAAAATCTATTCAGGTCCTTGTAAACATCTCTCTTTCTCAGTTTTGCGGGCCGTGGAAATTTGAGGCCAAATCAATATCACGATTATGTCATTTATATTTAGCAAATCATATAGCTCAATCACTCACTCCTGTCTTCCTTCCCTCCCTGTATGGACCTTTACCAGTCTCTATGGTAAAACATACCTGTCATATGAGTTAACCAGTGCAGGCTAGCAAGGTTTTCTCATCAAAAGTGTAATGATACTTGTGCATGGGACATTAAGTCATACATGTATGTAGGCATGTACTATGAGGACATAGTCTATATATAGATCTGTGTGACCCTTCTAGCCCACCAATAAAATATCTAACCCAGAGTTTATAGATTTACTATTATCCATGCGATGTTGGCCCAATGTCAGTCTGGTGTTGATGGTAAATTGAACCATTGTTCAAATGAAACTTAATGAATAATCAAACAATTTAATGTAAATTATCCATTTCAATTTTGAATGTACATCTTAACATAAGGAAACTGTGATATCAAACAGAACTGAAGGCACAGCTAGAACACAGAATAAAATGTCTTTATCTCATGGAATAAACTGCAAGTCTTTATATACCTTTGGAGACAACTGAGTCCAATGTCATCAGCAGAATAAGGGCCATCAAACCCAAAATGATGGGCCTTGTCATGTTCATTCTCGTGCAACCATTCTAGCCCTACAATTGTTGCGTGCAAGGAAAACTAAACCTGAAAAGGAAAATTTGGGCTAGGATAATGGCTCCCGCACTCATCTTTTTCATATCTCTTTTTCTTTTGTATGACTAGTCGTGACTTGGTCACTTGCAGTTTCCAGCTTTTACAAATAAGGGTATGTGTATTACTAGTCATGTTCTAGGTATCAGTGATGATAGCATTGTTGTTGTTAATAGTCATGTAAGAGGAATGTTCATATAGGGGTTCTGACCAGGCATTTCTCTTGTGATTCTAACAATCACAACACGATAAAATAGCAGATGATTAAAAAGTGCTTGATAGTTGGCTTTGATTACTAGAAAACCCTATTAAGAAAGGTTTTCAATAATAAGGTGGTGTAGTGCTATAGATCTCTTCAATTTTGTAAGTCTACTTTTGGATTTGCAATATCGTCCATGAATTAAAGGACACATAATGTTTCATGAACATGTTCATTCATCTTCTCTACCATTTATTTCAATCAAATTTTGTGTTTCTAAGTTTAGGTCAATAAGTGGTGGGAGTGATGCTACTGAATCAATGTCGGCTAACCAGTTCATAACGACCACTTCTGCTCTACTGGAAACCAAAAATAGTTGATGTTGATATATTCTTTTTTTTTCAGACTGAAAAGATTTATCAATGTTTATCAAAAAGGAGAGTATAATAATAATAATAATAATAATAATAATAATAATAATAATAATAATAATAATAATAATAATAATAACAACAACAACAACAACAACAACAACGACGACGACGATGATGATAATAATAATAATAATTAAAGAAGGAAACATAAAAATCCATACATTGCCATGATTGCCATGATATTCATTATAGAGAAATTCACAGCTTTTTATTTTTATTTCAAAGTGGAAAGTTGATGTTAAGCATACAAACAAATATTATGCCAATTATATCCACACTTGATTTAATCATCAAATCATCAGACACAGATTTTTGAAACATTTGCTGTTAATTCAGCAGGTTTGAATAAGTTTGTTTTATTTTTTTTAAGTTTTATTAGGAACTTCTCACGACGTGCCAAAGGGTTGTGTATCTACTTTCTGAAAGAAAATCATCCAGCACCAAGGATCAGCTGCAACTAAAAGATAAATCACAATGATAGAAAGAGAGCAGGAGCTATTGCAGCGGCAAGGTTTTATGCTGCAGTAAGAATAGCTGTTGTTCATACAACAACAGGCAACACGACCAATCACAAGATCTCAATCAATACCAACAGCAAACGTGATATGCATACATGTATCAGTACAATCAATTCTTCCAACAACAAGTACAAGACACTCTTTATGACAGTAACTTACCAACACATTTCAACAAGGTCTCAGGTCCCCCTGACGCTACAGTGCAACGTGTTTCCACACCTACTCACATGCAAAAAAAAATTGAAATTACTAGAAATTCCCAAAATCTGAACATGCTTAACAGTATTGACAAAAATGACAACAGTTCTATCTTCTTCAAATCGTTCTGCAGCTTGGAACAGAGTACACTTTGCCCTATCGGCAAGTTTCTTCACTATCCTTCTCCTTTTGGGTAGTCATTGTGGAGCGCTAGGTGGGTCCGCCTTCCTTTTTGTGCTTGCTCGACTTTCTTCAAGCAAGGCCACCCTGATATCAGAGTCAGACCACCCAGCCAACCGTGCTTGCCTTCTCATTTCTATGTCTGATTTCCCCCTGGTGTTGGAGCCGGAGGATTGTAGGCATGGAAGGGGAGGACGGGAAGGAACAGAGGTGGAGGGACTTACTTGTCTGGAAGACATCTGCTGCCATTCCTCGTTTCTGGGTATCTGTGAAATAGGGCCAAAAAAAAGGTTTGTTTCCAGTTACCCGACCTACCCTAGCAAAACAAAGGGCTGATTTTTTTTTTTAAAGGACCTCAGTAGCAATGGCAGACCAATGGAAATATCTCTATCGGCTGAATAAGCCAATATGCCGTGTTCATAAGACACTTTTTATTTATTTGGCTTAGGCCAGGTTATCAAAATAACTTGGATTAGAGACTTTTTAAGCTCAGAATTCGGGTGGCCAGTCTTTCCATTAAGACCAAAGCTACATGTCCCCTATTTCAAGTGATGTTACGTTCATCGGATATTTTTAAAATGGGAAAATTTCAATAATGACTCAAAATATGATGATATTGCACTTCACCAGGGTAAACCCTTGACTTCCTCACTGTATCAACTTGTTTTCAGGCAGATATTTGATACCGTTTTCCTTATTTTTCATTGTATTACGTTAGTCGGCCTGTAACTTTCATCGGATAAACTGATGATAGCATATATATGGCATAAATTATACATTAAGGAAATTTTAAACAAATAGCATGGCTGGAAAAATCATTTTAATCATTATGAGATATGAGTTTTCTGGATAGTTATATTCTTTTAGGATAGAGGGTTTTTATTTAAATGGTCCAGATTCGTTAATATTTTTTTTTATAATAATTCCAATGATATGTAATTTTCAGCATACATGTCAGTCTCCTGCACATAACCAATGTTCCATCACAACTCCATCAGATTTAATAATAATACCTATGCCATACAATTTTCGGAGTATGACAAATGTGTAATTTTGCGATAGAACACAGTGCCCAATGCAATGAACAGCAGTGCCCCAAGTGGTCAAAGTGGCTGGAATGAGTACCCCCAGACTGTACTATTGATACAGTTGGGCGCCAGAGACTGTGAAGGCACTGGACCCTTGTAAGACCCTTCAACATTCTAAAGCACCACCTGGTGAATTGTATAAAAACCACCAGTTGAGGGATCTCAGGTACATGTACATTCTGGGAAATATATTCTGTCTATATTCATCCACACATGAGGTTGAGATTAGGTTGTGCATTATTATCTCTTATAGCATATATCAATGATACCATGCACAACCTCTGCTGAGAGCCCTGGATAAATAGGATTGATATATGACAAACAATCATATTGGTTCCAATTTCTAATGGCAGTCCACATACATTTCCATAGAAGGAACTGACTTTTACAACCCTGCACGTTTTCATCCATTTCTCCACTTCTGGACATTGCATGATCATAATTAAAGATGTTATGAAAAGGGATTAACCTGGTCTATTGTGTGGAATAGAAAACTTTAAAATTTAAACATTTTGAAAATTATTTCCAAGTGCCTAGAATAAGGATCACACAAACTCTAATCACCATATCCTTCTCTTAATCATGTAGCCTCTCACGTTCTACGGAGACTCTAGCTCTGATGAGAATCTGAATGAGAATCGGACTATAAAAACACCTCTGAAAAGAAAATTGTTGTCTTTATTTGCCATCATACAATCGGTACCTGTGGGTTCTATCCTTTGCAAATAATGATATGTGTGTGTAGGCACTTGGAAATAATTATATGGTGAAACGCTATGATCATATTCAGAAATAAAACTAAATTCGCTTATTCAAAGTTTAGTACTTTGTTATTGGTTGTGCTCATAAATTAATTCTTGTAAATGAATTCTAATCAGTAAATTAACATTGTGTTATGTCCTACTTATAAGGTGTGGCTTCAGACTGCTTTGAAACAGCAGATGGCGCTAGTGGCGACTATTATCACTTTACTCCTTCCACAGGGGCATGGCTGGTTTGGCCTGCAGTATCTGTAATAGGCCCACATGTTTGTAATGACCTGCCTTCTCTTTGGCTCACCATTTTCTTTCAGTATTGATAGTGAGTATACACTATTTCTCTGTGTGCAGCTCTGATTTCTAAAACATGTGAGATATCACTGGCTGCATAATATTAATACGTCAGACCTCTCACTTAGAACGCCAGGGTATTGAACTTTGTTTATAAGGGCTTTATAATCTGAGTTAGTGTATAGTTGCATCCACGGACACTGTGAATACCCAGAGTTTAGATAAGTTTCTGTGGGTTAAAATATTACGAATTGTACTTTACATTGTATTTACCCCATGTTACCAAGACGCTGGTTAGTATATGTTAGACCTTTTCTATATATTATATATGTATAGTGGGTGCTACGCAATATTAGTAAAGGTACAAATATGCTACAGGTATGATAGAGGTGAGCACTCTAATAGTCTATTCATTTATTTATATATTTATGTATAAATAATTAGACATACCGTGTGTCTTATAGAAGATGAAGGTATACAAAATAATACTCTGTGTAGACGAACCCGAGTTTTGAGAAGTGTACTTATTACATAATGTAAGGGTTGGTCGGCCCAATATTAACCAACTGAAGACCATGAACTTGAAGTTGTTAATACAATCTTTGAAAATTGAATTGAATTGAGCTCTATTTAACATTGCAAATGTGCATTTTTGTGAATGGTGCCTGTGCGCTAAGGATTAGACTATGGAGCCCTGGGAGTGGGGCCATCTAGTGTATTAGAATGGTAAACTTCTGGTATTATGGTAATCTATTTGGGACCCCGTTGCCATCAGGGCCAGTGGTCGTAAGAGGCTGTTGAAGCCGTGGGCATAATGATTAATGGGTGCTAGTGTGGATATACATGTATGCGATAATAATGTATGCACAAAGTCATGGCGGTAACATCATACATACAGGCTTCTTGACCTCGGTCTGTTATTATTCATCACTCCTTACCACCATAATACCCCTCATGTAAAGTGTGGCTTATACGCCAGGATGGGGTCGTAAAGTGTGCCTTCAGAGAACCCTACATTCGAGGATATCATTCCATAGAGCAGTGCTAAAATGCATAATTCAAGCTCTAGCCCAAAATACACCTTATAGTATTATCTTACATTGGGGTGAGACTTATACGCAGGGTGCGCCTTACCACCGGGTATTATATGGTATTATGTGAAAGTTGATATGGTGATTATTGATCTAATAAGAATGATATCGCTCTTGCCCCTCAAGGAATCAAGGACTTATTCTGTCATAAGATCTTAAAGATGTTTAGATGAAGTTCTTTTTTTTTAAGCAAAACGTCAACCTGGGCAAAAGTAGTCTGTTCGCTCTCACGATCTATGAGTTGGGAAAGAGTAAATTGTGGCAATGCGGAAATGATGACATGGGTATAAAAAAAAAGAATAAAAGACAGACAATAGTCTTATTGACTCACTGACAGAGTGGGTAGCCAGGACTACCCAAACAGACAAGGTACATAAAGGTTAGTACTTAGGACATTTACTATGCAATTACTAAGTGATAAACAGCGGGACATGGTCACCCAGGTCCCTTCTTCAGGGTATCCACCGACACATATTAATGCCAAAGGCCTATGGAAAGTCTCCATGCCAAAATATATCATACCTCATCTTGGATTTGTTACATGGTCACAATTAGTTCAGCATGTAACAATCAGCAAAGAAAAATAAGCCTTCCTTTTTACTTGCCATTCCTCTTTGTATCTACAGTCTAAACACTCTCTGAAGTCAAGTAATCTAAAAAAATAAATTAATTAATTGATAAATGAATGCTAATCTTATTTAACCGTTCTCAATGACACATCTTAAGAAAGCTTTCAGGGTAGACATCCGAGTGATCATAGAACTGCTAAAATTGAAGCACCTTCTTTAGCAACCACTTCTGTCAATGATTAAAGTATGTGATTGAGTATTTATAAGTATCTGTCAGAGGTAGAACTGAGTACAGCACAATTACGTCATCTAACATAGCAAAGAATCAGCTATTAATGTGTCGAAGTGTCACACTCTCAAACAGTATTGCTAATAATTATTGTGTACGTTTTTGCTATTATTACAATATTGGCTTACCATAGCCAGGCATTATCTGAGTAGTGAATATTATGGATACAGATACCGATGAATCACTCGTTCTGCTACAGTAGGGTGATGGAACTAAGAACTAAGCATCTCTCCATGGTATTAACATTGTATATAGGGATAAACCTGGTCTGTAAAGGAGGTAGGTCCTTTCACTGATAAACTTCAGATTGATAATATATAGACCTATGCCAATAAATGCATATAAATTGGTAGTCAGATATACAGCCCCCAATTGAAAGTGCATGCATCTAGGGGCGAACCAATTAGAGGTCTATAGGCGTCCGCATCCCTACCTCTTTTGTTTTTGACGTCTGGTTTTTATACTTTTTAGTCTGTTCCTACCTTAATCCCTCCAGACATTTCGCTCCTTTGAATTACTCACTCATCCACAATTCTCCCTCTGTCCCTCAAGTGCCAAATCTACTAAGATGCATGAGCCTGCATGCATCAGAAGAAATACATGTATTTCTTGACACACGTACACACTTGTGACTTAGTGGATTTGGCGGGTTCTCTCCCTCTCCACCTCTCTCTCTCTCTCTGTCTCCCTCTGTCTCTGTCTCTCTCCCCTCTCTCTCACACACACACTCTCCATCTCTCTCTCTCACACACACACTCTCCATCTCTCTCTCTCTCTCTATCTATCTCTTTTTTCTCTTCAATTTGCCTCTAATTATGCAATACTTAATCAATGTAAATAAAGATTACATCACGATCCTCGATATGAGACCTGGTATTTGGTGCATTAAAGGTTTCTTTCACAACACATTCGGCAGATAATGATATGATTATTATCATACAAAAAGGGTAACCAAGCGTCCATGGAGCTGCTACAATATATTAGTATCTTTTCCTGCATTCGCCAATATTTATGTATAGACCCATATGTTCCCTTTCTTCCATAACGTCCACATCCTGGTATCTGGGTTAGTCCCTACTGTTTGTATTATGTAGATATCCTGACAGTGTCCACTCTGAATACAAATAAGATGCCAGAAAAGGAGCTATGTATATCATGTACCAATATTATAATTACTATACATAACCCTAGAAATGTAATGTAGCCAAAGGGAAAAGATGCCCACCCCCCTTCACTGCCTCTGTGCAAATATTCAATGCTGGTCATATCTCTATCTAGTATGTGGCCTGGTACCCACTCTGTAAACCAGTGCTTATTCATCGGTATTTTAAATACCCTGCTCTCTCTATATATATGGTAGATAATGTAGTCCACGCCATACTATTAATTGTCACATGGTACAAAACTTAATAAACAAAGACAGTAACTTAAAATAAATCTGTTTGACATTCATAATATGACCTTATGTTATAGTCTGGGTGCCGTCGGGTTGGGAGTGACCTCAACCTCTCATTTGAAGTTTTTTCTCCTCTACTCATTATCATTGTCCATCTGTAGGGTCTAGGTCATGATATCAAAGCGTATACGTGGAACTCTCAATTTGAGATGGCTCCCCAAATGTTAACAAAAGCTGGTGAATAATCAGCAATCTTTATCTGAGAAATTGAGGCTAGGGTAAAATAGAGGCCACGGCACCCAGCCTATTAGTTTTTTTCATATCTTATGTATAGAAAGGAGCAAAAGATTAAACTCACCTGGAAAATATTTGTTTGATTCCCACAGGTGTGCAGGGTGCAAGGCATCAGGAGATACAGGAGGGAGGTGTTAAGACAATGAACTGTACCTTTAGGAACACTGCCAGACACTATCAGCATTGGGAAGTTTCTGTTAAAATAACATATAAACAAACGCTCTACTCCAATGGCAGCTACAAATGTTACAGAGACAGACTCACAGGAAGAAAGCGGTCTATTTTACCGGTCGAGGTCCTTTGTAAGTTACCGAGTGTGATTTTATGTTATTTATGGTTCAGCAATCGACTTCTGCATTAAGCATGAAAAACAAGAAGTCAAATCAGTTCTTCATACTAACACTAGGGGGCCATACTAATGCTGTCATATACAAGTTGTAGGTGGCTGTCAGCTACTTTTCAAGTACTTGACGTGATTTTAGTTCATCGCAGCCTTTTTGAAAAGTTTCTTTTTCTTTCAATCCTGCTGACTATAAGTTTTGCAAGATCGGTTAAATTTACTCAGGACCCGATAAATTAATTGGTGAAGTCTTTAATCTTGAATGGAAGACCTCTTGTCCTATGGTGTCATATATGATAGGACAGGGAAGCATTTTTTCAAGATGGTATGACTGCAGACACAGCCACTACGATTTGAAACCCTCAAGTTTAAAATGGGTGAATGTAGGTAATGCACTGCCGAATATTCTCCACCATAATACCTCCTTGTCATTTATAGCTGTAGGTGCTATCACTTTTTGACATTGTTTACTATGCAATGCCTACTAAGACCGTTACACTCCACATTTAATGGTACAACCCGTGTATAAGGCGCACCAATTACATAGGGTTTGGTAGGGCTGTCATACTAGTTTAATCATTAGTGACCACTAGATGCATGGCTGTAATGGCATCAGAGTGAGGGGTCCTAGTCGTACCAGCTTAAAAAATGCCCTCCAGGTGCCATTTTAGCAGGATATTGCCTTTTTGTCTTTCGTATACACTATTGTATGTTTTATATTAAGCATTTGAATTTTGAATGTATGAGGCCCTGTCTTTGCTAACAGATATTGGAGACCCTGGTTGGAAAGAAGTTATTAACATTAGTACTAGAGTAGATTTGCTGTGCCTCCAGAGACAAACACTCTCAGACAGTCCCTGGACACTGTTTAATGTCTACCTGAGCAATGATACATCCGGTGGTGAATCTCTGGGCATCTTCTACTGTAATCAAGGTATGTTTATTTTGAAACTGACCAATTTTAAATCAAAGGCAGGATATCAATAACTGAAGTTCTAAACTACTAACACGGATATGGCGATGCCTAATGTATAGGAAAATATTGTGTAATATCAGTGTTAATCAGGTACACGTTAGGCTAATAAACTTTGTAGCTTTGACAGTTTAAATACATTTCAAAATTTACAAGGCAATTTAATAATTTTAGCAATCGTTCAATCAAATTTGGATCTATTTCGATTTGTGGGAAGATAAGGTTTAGAAATAACTATTAAGATTAAGATGAATCATACTATACTAAATCATACATATCTGATAACAATACTCTTTTCTTCTCCAGAAGGGCTAGACCTGGGTGTTGCAGCAGTTATCATTTCGGTCAGTGCAGTACTAGGTGGTATCTGTATTGCCACCTGTATACTCTGTATGCTCAAATGTTTTAAAAACAGAGACAAAGATAACAAAGGTATGTCTTATTTGCTTATCAGAATTCAAAACCTCTATAAAGAATTAAATAACTTCAATTTTGGATTTGGTTTAGTAAAGTTATGAATATTGCCCTAAAAAGGTTGTTTTTCTAGCTACAAGTTTTCAATCTGACATAGAGAAAAATCTAGCCTGACTTTGGTATGGCAAATATGCATTAGAATACAGCCCAGAACATCAATCTTCTCCAGTAATATGTCACTAAGCACTGTGAGAATTAGGGAAGTCAGTAGAAGTGGTGAAAAGGCCCTAAAATAGGCATTTTTGGGGCCAAAATAGACAAATTTAACCCAAAATAGGCCCCTTGGAGAGGAAACATGTTGTTATGTTGCCATTGTGACCATAACAATCAATGGAATTCTGGGATATTTCACCCCTGGAATGTACCATTATACAGTGTCATGATATTCGCTCCTTTAAATTATTGGTGAGTTTAAAAAATTACCCATTTCATCAGATTTAGTTAGGAAGTGAAATTTTCCTATAAAATGTCTGTAAGGACTAGCGAAAAAGGGAGTTAGTTTTAAGGTCTAATCTTTTGTGAAAATTGGGCATTTTTGAGGCAAAAACCCATGGAATTCTATCATTTCTGCCACAAATTCCATTTATAAGAGGTGTCCAGCACTAACAACCAACACTTAATGTTACAAAAACATGAAAAAGGCTCAAAAATGCGATCCTGAGTGGTATATGTGTTAAAATCAGCTTTTTCTTTAAGGTGTCACCACCCCAAAAGCATTGTGGCCATCCAAAAAACCACAGATCTTCCACCTTTGACCTGACATTAAAAATACTTAAAATTCTCACAGTGTTTAGCAACCTACACCATATTTTAGCTTATAGAATGGACAAAAAAATAAGATAGGTCCACATAAACACAGTCAGGCTAGATTTTGCGCAAATTGCCATGATAACCGGGTAGTGATTTTTGCATAGTGAGGCCTGATCAGCGCATGAATACATATCAGGACCTCTTCACCCCTATAAACTTCCACTGATTTTATGTTTTGAACAAAAAATATGCTGGGACTATTGAAACATTCCTACTTATCATTCTGATACCAAATAACAATGGGTTTGGCCTCTCTTTCCCTCCCCTAGGGCCAAATTCTTCAAAATAACTAAGTTCAGAAGGAACTATTTGGCCAGTAAACCCGGAAGTGGTCCGATTTAGGGTGGTGAAACCATAAGACGCCAAACATTAAGCTCTACCTTCACCTTATTACCAAATATGGACATATATATAAAACTTTTGTCAGAAAGCGACGACAGCTTTTACACCTTAATAAATTATATACTTACTATATATGGACATGTATATAAAAAGACTTTGGACCAAAAGGTGTGGCCGCTTTCACACCTCAGGCCTGCCAGACGGCACTCCCTGAGGCTGGCGAAAGCTCCTGTTGCACCAATCAGCAGCTGGCTTAACTACCATGTGATACTCCCCACCAATAATATGCTTTGTTTACTATATGTACCGACTGGTCACCATGGAGACACTGACTTCCTGTGATGCTCCAGGGCTGGGATATAAGCCCTGGAACAGCCACTGGTGATAATCAGTTGCATTCAGTTGTAACACCAGCAACATTAGTCATCTCCAGGTGTTCACTTATTGATATACTTACTCAATAACACCACATTACTTTAAGATCATGCCATAGTTGGACTCTGATCATTTGTAGTGGCGCTCCCATGCCCACATACTGCTACATGTATATTCTATTTCTTGTCGTGATTCTCATGATTAACACTTAATTGCCTTATCAGCCAATAAGAAGATAACAATGATATGACCGCTAAACCTGTGTGTTTCCCATTGCCTTTATTGTTTCTTCTTTCCAAGATGAATCTTCCAGCTCCATAGAATCCTACCAATCAGGTGAAATAAGTCTTCGTAACAGAGTCGGGCCACACCTAGCCCGCCCAAAGAGCTTGGATATTCACTATGATCAAGAACTAAGTGAGTATCAACTATTCTGTACACTTACGTTAATATCAACTCAAAGTAAAAGTATCTCCCCTAGTCTCTGACTCTTTTGCAGAAATGGATGAAGACAAAACCAGGCAGAGGCAATGTTGTCTATTAGTCCAAAGCCGATGCATTTGTCTAACTATTTGTCTTGAAATTCACAGAAACGTTTGTCATCAACTACCCAGAGCCCGAGTCAGACTTTGCTGTGATGCCAACTCGCCGAGCATGCTCAATGGGTACGTTGATACATTGGTGCTATGAATTCAACTTCAAGACATTGAATTTTAAACCATTAAACCAAATATTAAAACTGTCATACAAGCTTCATTGACTACCATAAAACCCTACGTAAACGCGAGTCTTAAACACAGGGAAAAGCCCCTGTTGCGCCTTGCAGGATGAGAAAAACCTGAGGGTAAAATCTTTCCAAGGTTTTCCATAGACATGGTAGCTATACCCATAGGTTTTCGAATTTCAAAAATCCACTGATTAGAAGAAAAGAAATTATTTCAATTAGAATTTTCCTAGACCGTTTTTGAAGTCTGGGTGGGTCTTATAGGATACACGGGTGCACCTCACACACCAGGCATTACGGCATATAAGCACCTAATCAACCTTTGAACAAATCTAACCCATTGTTATGCTAATCAATAAAGACATGATCACCATGAATAGAAAACCAGATTTAAAAACACTCAGATAGTGAATAATTTGATAATATCTAGCCTAGTAATCCTTTGTTACTGACCAAATCGCTGGTTATTTTGCAGAATCTCTTGCTGTGCATGCAGTTCGCCAACCAAAGATGTATACCTATAATGACTGAGACTAGATCACACATGAATTAGATATCCTGTCGAGATGCAGTTTCAGGATTTTCTGACTGTCCAGTGTGCCATCATCGACCCATAGTTTTTTAGTGTCACATACATATATTATTTTGTTGATTGCTGCCCTTGCCCTGAAGTTGTACATATTTGGCTATGGCAGTGCTAATACGATTTCAACATGCAAAATGTAGGGTGCGCAGTGTGTTTTGGTAACGGCAGAATGCTTATGAAATTGTAACAATTTGACACCCGAGGGCAGCAAAAAGGTTTCAGAGGAACATCAGATTCTATTTTATATTCCCCTCTCCTTTTCTTGTTTTCTTTTCCTGGGGGGGGGGCGTGTTGCTCCTACTGTAAAAAGAGCTGTCAGTAGGTACCCTCTTTTCAAAATATGTCACGCTCTGCTTCACTATTCAACATGCACTCACCACATTAGTCTGAAAAGTCACCTGCCTTGTTTACAACAGAGAGAGCTGCATTACCAGGTACCTTCTCATGTCACACACTCTATAGTATATCATACTGACTGACTTCTCCCAACTAGGTACCTACTCAAATCCCCCTTTTTTAGCACCATACTTGAATGTCCACTTGTGAACAACAAAAGGGACAAGTTATAGCTACATGAAAATTAAGGACTGAAAACGAGGGCATTTTTAGCCAGCTCTTCCTTTTACTATTGGAGCAACACCCTCCTGTTTTGATAATTGGGCATTATGACGTTGAGATTACAGGACCAATTAAATTCCATAAATTATGTCAACCACTCCTATTCTTGTCTTTTCATTTCATGATTTTATTGTGATTATGAAATTGTTAGCTGTGCCAACAATGCAAGACTGAACTCACAGTTAAGCATATCTTGCTCAACTGTCGAAGGACTGCAAGCAACAGAAGAAAATATCTTAAAAATGCAACAACACTGAAAGCTGTCTTCAACACAATAGAAACAAAAGAACTCCTGAACTTCCTCAAAGAATCAAACTTATATAAGTACATATATATCATATATACATATAATTTATAATAAAAAAAAAAAAAGAAAAATGGCTGGTCCGTCGGTGTCAGGATAATGTGACCGACCGGGTGATGTGTCTACAGTTTGCGACATGTTACCTGCATGAGGCAGCACGATAAAGAGGGGCCTTGAGCCACGAGTGGTATTTCACCGCTACGAGCCGTGTCCCACTGCTACAAGCAGACTCATAAATATATGCACGCGCACACACACACCCACCCACTCATATGCGCAAACCCGAAGTAGGCCCACAGCCTACCATTACTTTTGAATAGTTTAAAATTCTTGAATGTCTGAGTTCCTCGATGGACCCTGGATGTAAAACTAAACAAACAAACATCCATAATAATAGATGATCTACCTCTCGTAATACAAATGCATGTAGTAACTAGATGTTAGGCAACACGTCAAAGGTTGGATCTGAGGAGGTACTCTATGTTATTCTTTATAATCAATTTAATAGCATTAACTCGTCAAGTGCCTTATCATTCTTTAATGTGCTATGTCCATTTTTAGTCATGATGCATAATTTCTCCTCGTGAATAAGTATACAGAGTCTACTTAATGCATCATACCGGGAGTATGTTCCTATAGTAAAAGGAAGAGCTGGCTAAAAATGCCCTCATTTCCAGTCCTTTCTTTTCATGTCACTATAACTTGTCCCTTTTGTTGCCCTTTTGGTCATTCAAGTACGGTGCTAAAAAAGGGGGATTTGAGTAGGTACCTAGTTGGGAGAAGTCAGTCAGTATAATAAACTATATAGAGTGTGTGACATGAGTAGGTACCTGGTAGTGCAGCTCTCTCTATTCAAAACAAGGCAGGTGACTTTTCAGACTAATGTGGTGAGTGCAAGTTGAATGGTGAAGCAGTGCACAACTTGTGTAGAAAAGAGGGCACATACTCACAGCTCTTTTTACAATAGGAGCAACACCCTCCAGGAAGCTTGATACTTTGTGAAAATTGAGACATGGTTTCTGCAACGATAGTCAGTACAGAGGAAATATTCTTTGAGATGTATTGTCCTCACTGAACCAACGTCTGGTAGATATCAAACTGGTCCTGAGTGAAGTGAAAAAAACTCTTAGTTGCTAAGTCGAGAAATTAACAGTGAAAGTAAATGATATTGTGTATGAGTAAATGAGTTTATTGAACTTTGTTTATTGAACCACATTAATCAGAGAGGTGGCCACATTAAGGAGGGTTTACTTACGATAGAACAAAGGGTGAAATAATACAGTGACCACATTGACGAAGTGACCACATTAGAGAGGTGACCACAAGTACATGTAGAGAGTTGACTGTAGACAAGGAATGATGGTAAAGTGACTTTATGGTGGCTTAAATTGAAAAGCTCACTGTATTTATTGAGATGTATTTGTTTAGCCAATAAAACAAAACTACAACAATAACAAAAAAAAACAACAACAGTCTTTAATATGTGGGCATTTTCCCTCGATAGTGTTCATTTGGGCGATTGAATGCTCCCCATTGTATGAGAATATGCCAATAAAATTCAATTAATCAACTGGCCAATAGGTTTGGTATCACCAATTCAAGTCTAAATAAAAACAGACTCACCAGTAATAAAACGTTGCATCATGATGAGGCAAAAATAATATTGTGTGTTTCGAGTAACATGGTCCAGAGATTTAGGGTCGGTAGGCCGGATATTTTTTTTTAGATTATTTTATTATTATTATCTCCTGTATAATGTAAGGGTAGATATGTCAGACTCTTTAATTTTGCGGTATTAAAATGAACAGAATATAAGATATGTGAAAAACATGTTCAAGTATACAAGATTTTGACCGGAGAGCAAGAGAAAATGGATGAAAAGCTAAGAAAAATACGAAAGAAAATCACGATGGATGAAAAATCATGAAAAATATGAGAAAATTCTTAAAAATTGTCAAGATAAAAAAAAGAGTAGGGTCGGCCCTGTTTCACTAGGGTTGGTCGGGTTACTGGAAAATAACCTATTTTTTTAGGCCTGATAAGGGACCACCAAGGGTATCATGTAGGTAACTCGCCCCTGACTCGACCACTTGACATGTCGGTAGTTTATGTCGACCACTCAAGGTTAACTACTTTCATGTTACATAGAGCTACTAATTAATTATTTCTGAATGACTAAGATAGGCAAACCTTTCACATGCCCCAAGAAGTACTCATGAAATGTGAATGGATGGTCGACTTAAGGTATGTTGACATGTCTAGTGGTCGAGTCAGGGTGGCTTACCCTAGCCCTTAGAGCGAAGTCGCTAGAATGACAAACAATTACTGCCAATTATCCCAAGCCTCTCCTGTTCCAGCATTATTCACAGCATACATGTGTCTTTCAGGACCATTATCACACCTTTCAGCAAAGATATTTACACTTCCTTCTCCAGCATGTCTTTAATTATTTGTCCTTCCTGATCCTGATTAAAGCATTTGTATAGAAATCAAAGACATAATGAGGTGGATTTGTGGGCGCCTGTTGCTTATTCAATTATCAATCACCAACTTTAAAGGATACTTTTTGTTGAATCGCCTCCCATCTTTTCATCTACTCAAGGGACCTTTTTCACTGCTATGAAATCAAAGTATCTTACTTCTGAAAATCTTTCTGTGTATTCATCTTTTCTCATGTGAAGGAGCTATATATCACATTTCTTTTATCCTTTCCCTGTTAGCAAATCTTCTGAGCATTAAATATGATTGCATTCACAAGACTTGTAAACCTAAAAGTGATTCTTGCTTGCTTTCTCCTTTTATCGACTATCTATATAGGAAACACAATGAACCTTTGATATATTTGATTGTAGACGTGATTAGTCTATAAATAAGTGTAGCAAATACCTACTACTTTTAGTGCATAACTCTTGGACGTTTTATACTTAGAGAAGCATTGGTTTTGACCGGCAATCCTATACATTTTTGTATTATTCTGGCCCTAGATGCTTGGGAGGCCCAAGAATAAGTTAATGGTAAATGTGTTTTGCTATATTTAAAATTTCTCAAAACGTTCTTTTAAGTCCAAAAATTTATTAGAATCATGTACTTTTAAACGTTCTATAGAAACGTTTAGTTTTAGTTATCTGTGTCAAAAAGTAACTTATTAACGTTTTACAAACCTCCAAAAACGTTGAAAAGCAAACGATAAAACATTTTTATTACGTTTAAAGGATATCTTTATGTTCAAAAGATTTTGTAATGAGCAAAAAAACTGTAACAAGATATAGAAACGGTTTTAACAAATATTTTTTAGTCAAACGTTTGTAGAGTAGACTCACCAGCACTGCATCCATGGAGCATTGGTGTCAGAGTGATATGGACCATTAGGTTTTACGTAGGCCCTAAGGGTATATTGTAGTGTTGGAGTCACTGATTCACAACTTTCTAAACATAAAAAAAGATCAAACCTTGGGAGGAATTAAGCCTGGGGTCCATGTGTGCGTTTCTCGATGCAGACATTAAGGCATGACTGAACCTGTAAGATCAGTGAGTGAGGGAGTGGGTGAGTGAGGGAGTGGGTGAGTAAGAGAATCTGATGTTTAATGCCATATTTCGACAGCTAAAGTCATAAATCATTCATGGCGAGAACGTCTTTACACAATGTCACAGAGGAATGTGCCAGTGCTCACACACCCAAGTGGATAGGAAAGAGGAGACAAAGGTCCTTTTAAGTGGGCTAGTTAAGCCCACGAGCAAGATCAGCTGGATATCATCAAAAGCTGCTGATATCTTACAAATACACTCTGACATTGCTTGTCCATCACTTTGGCATTGTTACAGAGTAGAACGTGATACACTATTAACCTTGTTGTGAATAGCTATAATTTATAAACAGGGGGATTTGCTATGGTGGACTCTGAGATTGAATGCAGAAAATACAATGCGTAGTTCATGGGTGTGGTCAAAGATAGTTGCCATGTGTATCATGGGATTGGTTTCAAAAACAGTCCCAGCAAATTGTCGTTATCTGTCGCCACTCCCAGTCAACTCTCACTCAAAATGGCAGCTTATCACCACCATCGCCAACATGGATCTCACTCACTCCGTCAATATGTGCCACTGTCTGTCAACTCTCACTCAGAATGGCGAATTTTCACCTGCATTGCCACATGGCTGAGTTTGTGTTACTCCTAATTAATCTTCTCTCAAAATGGCAACTTATCACCACTATCGCTGACATGGATGTCACTCGCTGAGTGAGTGTGTGCCACTGTCATCAACTCTCACACAAAATGGCGACTTATCAACACCATTGCCAACATTGGTCTCACTCAATGCGTGAATTTGTGTCACTCCAAGTCAATGCTCTCTGAGGATTGCATCATCTGTCACTCACTCTCACTCAGAATGGCAACTTATCACCACCATTGCCAAAGTTGTTGAGACAGCACCACTGTTCAACATGTAGCCTATCTAGGAAGTTTGGGCATGAAGTACAAGTCCCATACATATAAAATGTGCTTTGTTTCACACTGATTTCCATGTAATACTTCAGAGTTGAATCAAACAAGATAATATAGAGAAAACATCAATTGAATCTAGATGGAGGTATCTCTAAAATGAAAGCAACTATCCATAAACACCTTTTCTCTGGTTACAGGAAAAATACATAGGGAAATATCTACATGGACACCTTGTCTGTGGTTAGAGAGAAGATACATATGGCAATACCTTCTCTGGCAAAACATACTTTGATCTGGCAGATATGAGGCTGCATGATTACCAATGTCGATGATCAGGAGCTTTTCATCTAACAAGGTGAGTGATCACTAGCATCACCATCACTGGTGAGTCTGAGTGATCACCACTCTCGCCACCAATGGTGAACCTGCGTCAACAAAGTCACTTTTTTATGCAAAGTAGATAGGGACAATTTGTCACCTAAATTGCCAGCGGTCCTGAAGTAACGCGGTTACGTCGGCAATAGTAGTCGGCGGAGGAGATCCTCCGACGCTGGCCTGCCGTAAAGCAGGCCGGGGTCGGAGTATCTGCCTATGTATAAATAAGGGAGTTGTTACTCCGATCAGTTAGTTCCGAGTTGCAGAAAGAGAGGAGCAGAACTCTAAAAGGCTTACCTCCGGATTAATATATACACGATACAAGACTTAGATGGTGTGGCGAGGACTGCCAGGAAATAAAAGACACTGAAGTCAAGCTGTCGGAGTTGTGTAATTCTTTATTAACCATAGAGTCGGAAAACGCTACATTGGTGACAGCGGTGTTTGAAGACCCACGAGAGAAAGAAGATGGCGGAGGCTTCAGAAACGATAAACTTACCTGTGGAGAAGAGGGATACGGAGGAGATTAAGCGGGAAAAAGGGGTTTTGCTGGAAGTGGTGGATGAGGAAGTGACGCTACGGCAGAGAGGGGTGGTGAGGCCGGAAGAGACGAATCCGGAGAGACAAGCAGAACCTGCCGATAGAGCATCCCGGGAGGAGGTACCATGCGTTAAAGAAAGGGAGCCCTACCGGTGGCCATGGGAGAGGGAGGAGAAACCGGCGGCCCGGAGGCTGAGGCACCCTAAAGGAAAAATGGGTGATGCAAATGCCTGGCTGGGGTTCAACCCGGGAAGGGACGATGGCGGAAAGGTGCTTTGGTGGCCGGAGGAGCAGGCGGAGATGAATAACCCAAGGAAGGGGAGCAAGCGGGCACCGGCCGAGGTTCGCCCCAAAACCGGGAGATGTGCGGAGGAGGCGGATAAGGACGAAGTAGGGGAAGGTGGAGATCTCCGGCAGGGTAGAGGAGTTATGGGTCGTCCGGAGGGCGGCTGGAGAGGAGGTGCCGATGGGGAGAAGGAGGCAAAGGGTAAGCCAGTGGTGAAACCCGCTAAATATGATGGCACCACAGACCTATCTGACTACCTCAACCACTTCGACCTGTGCGTCAAAGTAAATGGATGGAAGCCGGAGGAGGCGGGTATGTTCCTAGGCCTGAGTCTGTCGGGGGCAGCCCGGAGATTGTTGACGGGAAGGAAACCAGCCACGCCGGAGGGGTATGAGGAGTTAAGAAGGGCACTCGTGGAAAGGTTTGAGCCTACTAATCAGGAAGAGATCTACAAAGCGTTCCTCCGCACTAGGGTCCGGCGAAAGGGAGAGGGACTGCAAGAGTTACAAGAAGAACTGAAAAAGTACACTAAGTTAGCATATCCGGAGGCGGACGCCCGGACGACAGACACCTTAGCTCTCGACAGATTCCTATTGTGCCTCGACAATCCACTCAGGCAGTGGGTGTATCAGTCAACACCGAAAGATTTACAATCCGCAGTAATGACGTCAGTAAATGAACACCTCAAGTCCAACAAGGAGGAAATGAGCAAAATGGCGGAGTTGATGGAGCGGTTAGTTCAAAGGTTGGATGATCCGGCGGTGTTGGGGAGGAAGAAAAAGCCAAGCAATGGTGCTTGCTTCGGATGCGGACAGGAAGGCCATTTCAAGCGAGAATGCCCAAATATCAAGGCCAAGGAGGCATCCAGGCCGGTGAGCGAACAGGCTACTCCGGCGGCGGGAAACTAGAATCGACCTATACTAAAGGCCAAGTACAGGTCGAGGGAAGTGGGCCTATCAATGTGATACAGGGCCGCCGAGAGAGGGGCGGAGGAGGATTGATAGTAGAGGGTCGGCTGGCAGGGGCCCTCATCCAATTGCTGGTGGACACTGGTGCGTCGCTTAATCTGGTCTCCGAAGGATGGTGGAGCAGGTGGGGCGGACGGGAACGCCTGGGAGAAACGGCGGAGAAGATCTACTCCGTCGATGGGCGGCCTATGGACATAAAAGGGGAAGTGCACACAGAGTTTGAAATCGGGAGGCGTACTATCAATGTGCGTTTCGTAGTCAGCGACACCGGGACGGAGGGAATCCTGGGGGCGGAGTTCCTCCGCACCAACAAACTAATGGTCGACGTAGCAAAAGGGCGCCTAGTGTGGACAGAGGAGGATTCTGTATGCCGAATCGTCAGCACCCGAGCGGCGGTGCTGGGATCCGGACAGGAGGCCATGCTAGAGGGAACTCTAGCCGGACCCTGGCAACAAGGGGACGACGGGATGATTGAAGGGATGGCCGGACACAAGGGTGAACCGAGCTTCCTGGTGGGGCGGGGGCTGGTATGCCCCGAGGGGAGGGCAACTTGGGTCAGGGTGCTCAATCCCGGTCCTGAGCCAGTGGTGATATATAAAGACATGACTCTAGGGGCCATTCAACGAGTGGAGTGCAGAGGCGGAGGCGAGACAACGGCCGGAGAGGGATGGTGCCGGATGGTGGAGAGAGGTGAGCCGGAGGAACTAAAGCGCTTGGTGGACGGGCTAGTGAGCGGGACGGAGGCTCACCGTAGAAAGGAGCTTGCACGGCTTATAAGGAAACACCTGGGGGCATTTCAGAGGCATAAGGGCACAAAGGGCACACTCAATTGGCCAAGCATAGGATTGATACGGGGGTACATCCACCTATCAAACAACCGCCGAGGCGATTGGCACCCCATAGACGAGAGGCTGTAGAAGAGGAGGTGGAGAAGATGTTGGAAGCCGGAGTGATTGAGCCATCCACTAGCCCGTGGGCTTCTCCGGTGGTCCTAGTAAGAAAAAAAGATGGTACCACTCGCTTCTGTGTGGACTACCGGAGGCTCAACGCCGCCACCGTGAAGGATGCTTATCCCCTGCCTAGAGTGGAAGATTGTCTCGATACCATGGCGGGGGCCGCTTGGTTTTCGTCAGTGGATCTGGCCAGCGGCTACTGGCAGTTGGATATAGAGGAGGGGGATAAAGAGAAGACAGCATTCACGACACACCGGGGGCTGTTCAAATTCCGGAGAATGCCCTTCGGTTTGTGCAATGCGCCAGGCACCTTCGAGAGGGTGATGGAAGTGGCCATGAGGGGACTACAGTGGAAAACTTGTTTGGTCTATCTAGACGACATAGTCGTATTCTCCGCCACCTTCGAGGAACATATGGAGCGGCTTGGGGAGGTACTTCAAAGGCTGGAGGATGCTGGGCTTAAAATCAAGCCCTCCAAATGCCAGTTGGCTCGCCGCAGAGTGTTATTCCTGGGCCACCAAGTGAGTGAGGCGGGAGTAGAGACAGATCCGGAAAAGATAGAGGCGGTGCAGTCGTGGCCCACTCCGACCACGGTGACGGAGGTCCGGAGTTTTCTGGGGCTAGCCGGCTACTACAGGACCTTCATTCCCGAGTTCTCTACGAGGGCTAAACCACTGAGTGCGCTGGCCGACAAAGGTAGGACGTTCCGGTGGTCGGAGGAATGCGAGGCATCATTCCAAGACCTAAAAAGGAGATTAACCGAGGCCCCTCTCCTAGCTTTCCCCCAGGCGGAGGGACAGCTTACCTTAGACACCGATGCCAGTGACACAGGCCTCGGAGTGGTACTGTCCCAGGAGCAGACGGGGGTAGAGAGGGTCCTAGCCTATGGCAGCCGCACTCTCAGCAGGCCGGAGCGTAACTATTGCGTTACAAGGAGGGAGCTGCTGGCTATAGTCTTTGGCCTCAGGAAATTCAAGCATTACCTAATAGGGAGGAGGGTGGTAGTCCAAACAGATCATGCCTCCCTGCGGTGGCTGTTGGAGTTCAAGGAGCCGGAGGGCCAGCTGGCTCGATGGCTGCAGATTATAAGTACTTACGACATAGTGGTGCAGCATAGGCCGGGGAAACTACATGGGAATGCAGATGGGCTGTCCAGGAAGCCCTGCAAGCAATGTGGACGAGAGGATGAGGAGGAGCTGCTGCATTGCCGGGTTTTCACAAGGTCTCAACGCCAGGAGATGGTTCGGGGGGCGCCTCCGGCGGCGGAGGACTCCACTCCGCCGGCAGGGAGAGAGTGGGGCACACTCCAAGCGGAGGACACTGTGCTGACTCGGGTCAGAGCATGGGTGAATGGGGAGGCGACCACCACAGAGGAGGAAAGACGGACCTGGGGCTATGAGCTGAGGGCCTGGCATGCCCAATTGGGGCGCATGAGTATAGAAAAAGGGATACTGGGCCGGTGGTGGGAAGGCGCGGCGGGGGAACGATGCTTCCAAATTGCTGTACCCGCCCTGAGCAGGAATGATGTGCTCAGGGAGGTCCACGGAGAACCCTTGGCGGGGCATCTGGGCCGCAATAAAACCATCCGGCGCCTCCAGACAGGTTACTACTGGCCTGACTTCAGGAGGGATGTGACCCTGTGGTGCGCCAGCTGTGAACCCTGTGTCCGGAGGAAGGCGGCTCCACCTCCGCACCGGGCACCAATGGGACATGTGGGTGCTGGACTACCCCTACAGAGGATAGCTCTAGACGTGATGGGTCCATTGCCCTTGTCCTCCGCCGGGAACCAATATATTTTGGTGGCGGCGGACTACTTCACTAAATGGACGGAAGCGTACGCTTTACCCAACCAGGAGGCACCCACGGTGGCCAGGGCTGTGGTGGAGGAGTTCATCTGTAGATTTGGAGCCCCGGCAGAGGTGCACACAGATCAGGGCAAGAACTTCCAGTCGGGACTATTCAGGGAAATGGTGGCCTTACTGGAAGTCAGGCAGACCAGAACCTGTTCCTTTAGGCCCCAAAGCGATGGGATGGTGGAGCGGGCCAACAGAACAATTGAAATGCTGCTGGCGACTGTGGTGGCGGAGGACCAACGGGACTGGGACCGGCGGCTGCCATTCGTAATGGCGGCGTATCGCTCCTCCGCACACGCCTCCACGGGGTTGTCCCCCAATCTTCTGATGTTGGGGCGGGAAACGGTCATTCCCCTGGATTTGGTTTACCCACTGGAGCCCAATGTAGGGGGAGGAGTCGGTTATGTGGCCGAATTACAAACCACCATGGCAAAAGCATACTCCGTCGCTAGGGAGGCCCTCGGAAGGTCCCTCTGCAGGCAACAGAGGAACTATGATGCAAGAGCCTCGGCAGGCGAATTCCCTGTCGGGGGCAGGGTCTTCTACTACCACCCTCTCCGGAAGAGGGGCCTGACACCTAAACTCCAGAGCTATTGGACAGGCCCATGGGAGATAGTGGGGCGCTTAGGGGAGGCGGTGTATAAAATTAAAAAGGGTAAAACTACCAGGGTAGTCCATTACGACGCCCTAAAACTGGCCCCGGTGCGGGCCACGGCGGAGGATGTTCCCATGGAGGATGAAACAAGGGAGGCCGAGCCCCTATCTTCTGACAATTCAGACGAGGAGGAAGAAGGATCCGGAGGGGGCACCATCCGGCTGGTTCAGGTGACCCCGGAGACTGGAGCTGACCTGGAGGCGAAACTGCTGACCTGCAAAGAGAAAAAGAGACATCAAATAACTGAAACCAGTAAGGGAGGGGCAGCGGATAAAGGAAATCGGAAAGAAGGTCTGCGGAGGAGTGCACCGAAGCCTGCCGGAACCAGCGTAGCCCGGGCCGTCAGACTGGCGCCTCAAACTGGATACTTACCTTGGGGCGGAGTGGAGGAGCTGCAAAAGCAAGATGAGTCAAGAAAGCCGCGACTGGTGCGATGTATGGCTGGAAAATGAAAGAAGGTTGAAGAAAGAAGCCGAAACGTCACATTGGAGGGGGGTAGAACCAGAGGAGGACCCTCCCTACGAGGAATGGTCCCTCCCCGAGATGGGCAAGTCGGATGAAGAGGGGGTGAGTGATGAGAGTGAGTTGGCCCGCAGAAGGCGGAACCATGGCCAAAACGAGGAAATCAGGGCAGAAAGATTAAGGAGGGCGGCGGATCCTGGCCGGAGGAGAATCAGGGAGAAGCATAGGGAAAGATGGTTTATTTACGAAATGATCGAGGAAGCCATCTACAACAACCATGAAAACGAAGAGAGGGAAGCCAGGAGGGTTGGACGCTGCAGAACAGCCATGACGAAGGAGAGGCGGGAGTCGCTAAGCAACCCTCATAACAAGTTCTCCCCAATAAAAGGCGGGGGAAGGGCCGTTAACGGTCAGTCTACAATGCAGGCCGGAGATGACACACGGTTGGTGGTTCTAAGAGGGACAGAGCCCGAGGGTGAATCGAGTCGGGGCAAAGATGCTGGTGGAGGGTCAAAGAAAGTGTCTTCTACAGTGTCCAGCCACTCCCGGGAGGGCTCCACACGCTCAAGACACAGGGAGAGTCGGCGGAGGAGGAGGGAGAGAGAAAGATCCTCCGGCCACTCCTCCTCTAGCCGCTCCACTAGTGGCCACAGAAGGGACGGAGTGTCTGCCCGGACGGAGGCAGCCAGACATGGGAGGAGGGACTCGGAGAGCCGGAGTCGGAGTGGGAGCTATCGTAGGCGGAGGTCCTCGGCTGACCGCGGATCACGTTCCCACGGTTCACAGCAGGCACGTGAGAGCGGAGGCGCCACTGGCGACAACAGTGTGCGGAGTAAGGCTATGATGCAATCGGGGGTTTCCTACGGCGTGGTGACGGAGGGTGGCCTGACCCAGGGGACGGTGATTGGAGGAGTAGGAGAAGGGGGCGTGACCACCGGGGGGAATATAAGGGAGCGCTATCCGCCTCACCCTTCAATTCCTGTTAGCCTATGGACAACGCCACAACTAGTAATGCCTGTCTTCAAAAACAGAGACCAGAAGCCGGTCCCCACGGAGTGGGTGGATGGGGTGGAGCTGCCGAAGTATCGGTGCGAGATCTGCCGGAAAAGGGGGGACTCCAAGCAGTGGTACTTCATGAGATCCGATGGGATGAACCGCCATCTCCGCACTCACGACGAGATGCAAGAGGGCTACCAGTGCCCTAAGTGTGAGTACATGGTAGCCAAGATCCGGGTGGATGATCTCCGGCGACACATCACGCGTATTCACCCCGAGCTGGAGGACTGGCAGCCGCCGGAGGAGTGCAGGATGCTACCGGTGGGCCGGGCAACGGAGGCGGGAGGATCCTCGGCGGACAGTAGCCTCGTGGCCGCCCCAACTAGCCCGGAGGAAGCTGTCAAGTTCCCCACCACAAAGAGGAAGAGGGGGAGTGCGGTGGCCAAGAAAAAGAAACCAGTAAACGCCGCCTCCAAGCCCGTGGTCCCCCCGCCGCAGCAGGGCACCTCGGCGGGTGGAGGGGGTGCGGGGGACAGCCCCAGTGGATCTACCTTCAGCGGCATGGCGTCGCCGGGAATAACGTTGGAGGAGGAGACGGAGGCTGCTGTCGCCTCCAAATACTTGGAGCAATTGCTGGGATTCCGCGTGGAGGGGACCAGCACACCCCAGAGCTGTCTCTCCGTCAGGTCCACCCGGAGTACGTCAGGGAAGGGGGTCAAGAGGGCCTTCGAGCCGGAGGGGGGGGGAGGAATCGGCGGAAAAGAGGAAGAGACAATCCCCACGGGGTAAGGAGCGGCAGGCGGAGGAGGAAGCGGGACCCTCCACCCCGCCACTGACCACGGGGATACCCGACCTGACACCTCTACTGAGCGGGGGGGAGGTGGAAATAGACGAAGAAATGGCGGGGAAACTGAAGTTCGTCATAGGATTACTGGTAGAGAGATATGGACAGGCGGGGGAGACCCCCACCAAGACTCTGTTACGAATGCAACGGGAGGTTGATGAGGCGGAGGAGGTGGAAGGGGAGGATGAAACCAGCGAGGAGTCAGAGGAGGTGGCCATCCCGGCATACGTACAATCCTGCCCTAAACTGAAAGCCCAGTTCCTGGCCGTACTCAGCAATGCCAAGGAGGAGGAGCGAAAGAAGAAAAGAGAAATTAAACGGAAAGAGAGAGAGGAGGCGGAGAGGAAGGCCAGAGAGGCTGAGGAGCGCCGGAGGGCGGAGGAGGAACAGCGGAGAAAGGAGGAGGAGGAGAGGAAGGCCAAAGAGGCGGAGAAAGAAAGACTGAGGAAAGAGATGGAAACTAAAAGTAAAAGCCCTAAAGGAAAAGGGGCGGGAAAGTCTACGAGGAAGTTGAGCCTGGAGGGAGTGTTAAAAGAGGCGGAGGAAGAGGCCATACAAAACCTTTCCATGGATGAGGGTACCGCCCAATTAATGAGCAAATTTCAATCGTGTTCCGTAGGGACACCGGTGAAGGAGAAAGGACAGGCGGAGAAGGTACCGAAGACCCCCCTCGTAGAGCCGGGGACCTTATTTGCTCTACCCAAGTTGGATAAGTACCCCCGAACCGTGACTGTGGGGTTGGACGGGCTAGTCCTTTGCTCGCCCAAGGGGGAATTCTTGCTGCAAGTAGAAGTGGGGGAGGAGAGTGGACGGGCGGAGACCATGGTGATGGTGCCGGAGGGGGTCAAGACGGTGGTCGGAGGGCTTGGGGATCCGGAGCCCCTACCCAACACTGAGACAGACCGAGTGATTGTAGTAACCGGATTACCTATAGGAGATATGGGAGAAGGGGGAATCGCCAGCACTGAGGGGTTGGCGGGGGTAGAGGAGGTGCACCGCCTGCCGCTAGATCAACGAGGAGATAAAGCGGGTGACAATAGGGACGAGGAGGCGGAGGAGGATGGGGCTATGCCATGGCATTCGGATTTTACCGGGCCGGAGGCCCTCAAGGAACACTCTAGACGACTGGGGCAGCCTCGGACCCTAGGACCTGAGATGAGGGTTATACCCAGGGGACTGCAATCTTCCTCCATTCACACTCTCCCCAATGGAGATATTGAACTGGTCCATGTTACTCGGACCCGTTATGGCCGTGATCAGAAGGGATGCTGCAGCCGCTGCGGACAGCGGTGGCCGAAGACGTTGGCGGCGCGGACGACCAAGGCTGGAACCAACGAGGGCGGCGACAAGACATCCTGAGGCGATCCGGAGGGCGGCGGAGAACGGGGAGGCGGACAGGCGGAGGAGCCGGAGGACCCTGGCTGACGGAGGGCCGGCGGGAACGCTCCACCGAAGGGAGGCGGAGGATGTCTGCCGGATCCAGACGAAATGACGTCGTATTATTGTATAAAAGTTGTTGTTATGGTTATACTCCGCATAGGGGACGGCGGATTCGGTTTGCTTAGTAGTTAATGCCGCCTACAGAGGAGGTTAAAGTAGGATTTACTATGTGTGTGATATGTGTAGCTATTTACTTAAACGCCCAGGGGCCATGGCGTGGCAGGATTATTCAAAATTGGAAACCCATCTGCAGGAGGGTAATATCACACTCTTTCTCCCGGTAAGGCTATAGATTAGTTGGGGAGAGTGTGGCGGAGACGGAGGGGCCGTTGGCGGAGCCGAAACCATCCTGTTGTGGGGGCAGCGAGGCCAGCGGTCCTGAAGTAATGCGGTTACGTCGGCAATAGTAGTCGGCGGAGGAGATCCTCCGACGCTGGCCTGCCGTAAAGCAGGCCGGGGTCGGAGTATCTGCCTATGTATAAATAAGGGAGTTGTTACTCCGATCAGTTAGTTCCGAGTTGCAGACAGAGAGGAGCAGAACTCTAAAAGGCTTACCTCCGGATTAATATATACACGATACAAGACTTAGATGGTGTGGCGAGGACTGCCAGGAAATAAAAGACACTGAAGTCAAGCTGTCGGAGTTGTGTAATTAAAAAAGGCATAATTAGATCGCTGGTCATAGAATCTAAATTATTGACTGCTTCAGCCTACAGTACCCTTGAGGTACCAGATGAAGCAAAATTTTCAGGGAGTGAAGCAGTTAGGAAAGTCTTAGTTAACTCAATTATATTTTCTTCTTCTATTTTGTTCAAATTTATATCATCAGGGTTTCAAATATCATGAACTCCATTTGAATACCACTGAACTTTTGAACAAAGTTGATTTCTTTTATAAATCATTCATTTATACATATACTCTCGACAGAGAGCTTAGCAACTGGAGGCATGCAGTCACTAAAAATCCGCCATTGTTTTCTGATACAACAAACTACTAATAAGCATTTTCCAAATAACTCATGTGCAAACAATACATGATAGTCTTGCTACAAGTCTATGTACTATCACTCAATAAGATATAAATGCAAGTATATTTAGACATCTCTAACTAAACTTCTGAAGTGAAGCCCTCCAAGAAAGTCTGCAGTTTTCTCAACTGATAAATGCCCCCACCATTATTGGTAAAAAAGAGGGCATATTTTGTCATGTTTTTTCCGTTGAAAAAGGCCACGTTTTGCTGTGGAAAGAGGCCACGTTTTGCCGTGGAAAGGGACCATGTTTTACCATCGAAAGGGGCCACGTTTTGCCATGGAAAAGGCCAAATTTACTGTGTTGGTAATGCCCCAAAAGTTAATGTTAAATAACGTTTTATGCAAACATTTTAGATACACATTTTTTTGCAAATATTTGCAAATAAAACATCTGTTAGATTCATGACGACAAGGGGACATTTATAAAAGCCTTTAGTGAGGCACATGAACAGTTAGTCTCATCCACTGACTGTTAATCAATGTGCTTACATAGTTCATTTATCATCAGGTATCAGCACTGGAAGGCATTTCTTAAGATTTTAAGACTGGCTACAGCCACTACGATTTGAAACCCACAAGATTAGAGTGGGTGATCATATGTAATGCCCTACGACTGCATTTATTGTAGTAATCACATAGGGTTTGGTAGGGCAGTCATACCAGTGCCGTTATTAGTGACCACTAGATGCAGGGCTATAATGGCATTAGAGTGAGGGATCCCACTACGATTTGAAGGGACCCTAGTCGTGGCATCTTGAGAAATGCCTTCCTGGTCTGGGACTAAGGTAGTGTACCTGTCATACATCCAAATTAGAAATGTGTCTATGTGTAGGGGATGTGTAGGTATCGGGGCGCAGAAGTAATCCATTTAAATCTGATGAGGATGAGACGTGCAAGAACTGGACACTTTGAAAAGAGCCCACTATATAGAGGAGTGAAGGAATGGGACATGCTAAAAGAGTCAACCCAAAAATGCGAAAATATGATTACCTTCAAAAGACTCATAAAAAGATCACTTCTGCCTTTATGACTGACGGACTGCTAATATAGATAATTACTTGCCTCCCACCCTGCCTCAACTACAATACTTGCATAAATCACTATTATTGTCTATTTCCCAAATTGCAACTATTAATCTATAGTACTTGACTACGATTCTTTACTATTTTAACAGTACTGAAAAGGTAAGCTTTCATTAAAATCTCAAAAGGTAAGCTTTCATTAAAATCTCCTATCTACATTAGTTATGCTTTATAAAACTATTTCTTATCTTAGATATGCAAAGTGGAAAGGTGAAACGTGAAGGAATACAACCTGCATGATTCTTGAAGATAAATAGGGGATATATATGGCAGCCACATTGAGTCTAGGATGTAATTGCACCTTTATCCTCAATCTTTATTGGAAGTTCACCACATTTGGAGCATGAAGGTAGAGACAACTAGCATGCCGGGGGTTGGGGTGCCAATGGCCAACTGCAGGGCACCTTACAGTTACACAGTCAGATGGGCATGTGATTTGGCTCGGCATGCTGTCTCTAAACATTTTCCCTAGTGGCAAAACTTATGTTGAATCTATGTTGATATAACTGTTTTGCTATTAAGAGTTGATGCATGAGCATTAGGTATGCAATACAACTCAGTTGATCAGCTGTATGGCACCAGGGGCCTCAGACTAATACATCTTAATGCTAGGAGTATCAACTCAAATTATGCCTCGATTTGTGCAGAACTGTATCCTGCAAACTTGGATATATATTCTTTTTCTGAAACTTGGTTCAAATGTGAAGATGATGAAAGCAGCTGCCAACTAGCAGGGTATGTCAGATATAGACTGGATAGACAAGTATTAAACGAAAAAGGGAATATTAAGACTGGAGGGGGGGTCGCCCTATATATTAAAAACTCGTTGAATCATGATTATCAAAGGTATTCTCATCTCAATATATCTGACAAAAATATTGAAATACAAAATATTGTAATATCAAAACCACATATGAAACAAATCATACTATTCAATGTGTACAGGCCACCGGATGGAAACAAGCTGCCTTTATTGATTCCCTAACTGATGTAATTTCTCAAATTGAAAACAATACTGAAATTATATGTATGGGTGATATGAACTTCAATGTAAGTGAGGATTCTGATATGGTAAATAATCTTCTAAATAGACTAAAAGGGTTTGGTCTAAAGCAAGAAATTAATAATCCCACAAGGAAAAATGCAACCTTGGATCTTATCTTTACAAATATACGTCCAAATTTTATAACAACTGGAATTACAAATAATTTTATTTCAGACCATCTCCCTGTCTTTCTTATAAGAAAAAAATGGAAAACCAACAAAGAACTTACTTATATTGAAGGTAGATCCTATAAGAAACTACCTGATGAATTATTATTAAGCGAATTTGATGCGTATGACTGGTCAACCTTTGATACAACAGAAAATGTAAATACTGCTTGGAACGAAATGGAAAATGCTATAAGAAATATATTAGACAGATTTTGTCCCCTACACAAGTTTCTTGTAAAAAAGCATAGAGACCCATGGATGAATCAACACGTATACGAATCCATAAGAGATAAAACAAATTACTCTGGTCTGCCAGAAAATCTTTAGATGAACACAAATGGACCCAAGCCTCTACATGTAGAAATAAAACAAACAAAATAATAAATAAAGCTAGAAAAAATTTCTTTAAAGAACAAATTGAAGAATACAAAAATGATCATAGAAAATTTTGGCGAACTATTAATAACCTTATACCTGGACATCCTAAATCGAAACAAGTAATTAACCTGGTAGACCATGAAAATAATAATACCCCTGTTCCTCTTGACCAAGTCCCAAATTTTATAAACAATTATTTTACACAGATTGGTCCTATACTTGCAAAAGATCTCTATATACCCTGGAAACCTTACGACAACATCTGTCTAAACTCAATTGAACCTTTTACCACAAATTCACAAGAAGTGTCTAAGCTCGTTCACGATATAAATACCATAAAATCCTCAGCAATTGAAAATATATCAACCAAGGTTTTAAAAACTGTGTTTAAACATTTACCTGAAAGGCTTGCAAAAATTTTCAACCTATCGTTTACAACAAATACTGTACCAGATTCATGGAAAATATCCAGAGTAACCCCCATCCCAAAAGCAGGTGATACCAAACTTGTAAATAATTATAGACCCATTTCCCTCCTACCGCTACCATGTAAACTGCTAGAGAAAATTGTACACACTAGAGTATATGGATTCTTGGTTAAAGAAACAAACATATCCATGAACAATCAGTTATTACAAATTGTCCCTAGTTATAAGTATCTCGGTGTGACCCTGGACCCTCTCCTCTCTTATAAATTTCATCTAAAAAACCAGATCAAAACTGTCGCCTATAAAACATATAAACTGTGTTTACTAAGAAAATATCTAGATGTCAAATTAGCAGTAAAAATTTTATAAAACCACGATACTTCCTTACATGGACTATGCAGATATTTGTTTCTCAACAACTTATAGTAAATATTTGGATCCGCTACAATATGCTCAAAATAGATGTCTGAAAATATGTCTGAAAGTTCCTCATACTACAAACACAAACTTTATACATAATATTACTGGTTGTAATAAATTAATGGACAGAAGATCTGCACATATTGTAGACTATATGTACAGCCGTTTGAGATCTATGGACTATAAAATTGTACAAAGGCTCCAAACAAGACAACATGATGCTCCCTTATGTAAAACTATTACACCAAACTGTCTCTCTTATATTAGAAGTGTGGAGTTTCATGGTGCCATAACTTGGAATGCTCTAACATGTGGTAGAAGGAACGCTGAAACTCTGGAAATATTTAAAAAGGATACTAGAATATATCTTAAATCCCTTCTACCCTACACCTAAAATATAACTGATTATTGTACAGCCTACTTATTTTCTACAGACTCTCTCCCTTACCCTTCAAATCTTTAATATTTGTCATACTAAGTGTCTAGTTTCCTACCTTAGTAAAATGATTAACTAGCTAGGACCAGAAGGATCAACCCAAAACACTAAACTAGTGGGGATGAGGTCCATAGCTGTCTTTTTGCCACATGAAATTACCAGTCCTAATAATTACTCTGTCTAATTTCTTACTGTCTTCATTATTATTTATATTGATATGAACTCAAACAGAAGACTTGATGAAGCTTCTGCTTATCATATCAATACTTTACTACAGCATATATACAGATGTATATCTAGATATTTATTCCATATACCCTACTAAAAAGGAATAACTTGAAATTATGACATTTATATAAAGAAGCAACTGCCTTTTGTACCGGTAACATACTTTATTGGCAATAAAGATCTTTAAAACAAAAAAAAAAAGGTTCAATTGAAAAAAATTGATATAATCCACGGCCGGCCCAAAAAGTTTTACAGGATTGATACAAAAACAAATTGCTATAAAGAATTGATACAATGCAAGAAAACTTTTAATGATTGATACGATCCCATTTTTAAAAGCTTTAAATAATTTGAACAATACCAAAATGCTTCGACTTGATGCATCTTTACCCAGTGTAGGCACTCTGAAGTCATGCACCACTGGCTTCAAAACAGAAGTCATGGGAGAGAGTGAGACATTGGTACCCTTATGACATACCACCTACGATGAGCTGAAAGATTTTTATTCTCATTCAGTGAATAACATAGATACCAGGGTGGGCAGCAGTTAATTCTAAAGGTCTGACCATAAAAATTTATTTGAAATAATCAACAAACCAACTTTTAAACATGATAAACCTATTCTACATATCCAAATTGTCCTATACATGCTTTTATAGCTTCCTAAGATGAGTAGCAAGGTGTTGAATAGATTTAGCCATATTTAATAAAAATGAGTTCTGCTCCCACAGGTACCGTAATCTCCCGCGTATAAGGCACGTCTTATACGAGGGGTTTTAGTTATACCCAAATCCGCAAGGGGGACACCAAGACCTTTCTCTTGATATGTTACACTTCCCCTAAGTCCTAATAGGACATAATGTGGGCCAGAGGGGTCTGGGGGACCCTAGGTACCCATAGCTTTTTGAATTTTTAAAATCCATTCAGTAGAACAAAAGATATGAATTTTTAATTGTTTTGGCAATATTTTCAAACTCTAGGTGCGCCTTATACGCGGGCTGCGCCTTATACGTGGGAGATTACAGTATATCACAAAAGGACAATAGAAACATCATGGGGAAAGATACAGAAATGCCAGACCACTTGTTAGAATTGTGTAATCCCCTCAATCCTGAATATTTACTATTTGTATGAAGTGTATCATGTAAAATGCACCCCCCTCTCTCCCACACCTCAGCTATTCTCTGCCAGTTAACACCAGAGAATTCCCATTAACAATGTCACTTATGTTGTTCTGCTAGAGCAGTATCACCACCTAGTGGACATGTAGAGAATAAATGTTGAAGGCACTGGACCCTTGTAAGACCCTTTGGCGAGACCCTTTAGCATTCTAAAGCACCACCTGGTGAATTGTATAGAAACCAACAGTTGAGGGATCTCAGATACATGTACATTCTGGGAAATATATTCTGTCTATATTCATCCACACATGAGGTTGAGATTAGGTTATGCATTATCAATGATACCATGCACAACCTCTGCTGAGAGCCCTGAATGAATAGGATTGATATATGGCAAGCAATCATGGTGGTTCCAATTTCTAAAGGCAGTCCACATACATTTCCATAGAAGGAACTGACGTTTACAACACTGCACATTTTCATCCATTTCTCCACTTCTGGACATTGTAGGATCCTAATTAAAGATGTAATGAAAAGGGATTAACCCGGTCTATTGTGTGGAAAAGATCTAAAAGGGTCTTGCCTTTCCAATTAATCCATTTCAATTTTATCAACCATCACCATTTCAACATCAGATCAACAGTTTTCATATCAATGGTGTAATATAGTTCTCAATTCAACATTGATCCAAGATTGATTTTGTCGACATTGAATCAACAGTGCCAATTTCAGTGGTGACAAGTCAAACCAAAATCACCTCAAAACTATGGATATTGAAACAATGTTGAAACAATATTGAATCAAAATAAACATATATTCGTTGAATCATCACTGATGGTTAGCTGTTAAATCACAGTTGATTTGCAATTAATCCTGTTGTGGCAACTTTCAAATTGAAACATAATTATTTTACCCCTGAATCAACTGTTAATATACAATCATTACAAACATTGATTCAACACATAATCAGCGTTGTGTACGTGCAGACCTGAGTTCCAAGGTTATTTTGGTGCATCATGAGGACCACTGTGTACATGTGTGCATGACCTTAAGATATACGAGTATGACACGCATATGGCCGAAATAATTATATTCAGTCTTGCCTAGTTGGGTAAATGTAAATCAGTATATTCTAAGGAGGGTGGATGGGTGGGATAAAGAGGGAGGGAGGGAGGGAGGGAGGGAGGGAGGGAGGGAGGGAGGGAGGGAGGGAGGGAGGGAGGGAGGGAGGGAGGGAGGGAGGGAGGGAGGGAGGGAGGGAGGGGCTGACATTGGAGGATGGATGGAATAAGTGTGAGTCCTTGTTTTATCAATTGTATTCAATTTACATGCTTATCGTTCTGAACAACATTGTCTATTAATAAATACAGCTATTAATATTGCTCTCAGTGCATGTGAGGACATCAAGAGAGTGTCAATCAGCCCTATATTTTACATTTATATTGGTCTTATATCATACTTAATACCTTCTTCTCACTTTTTACTTAGTGACTGAGTAAAAGATAATGATATTACTTGGGGGTAGATGAATGGATGAGGGTGGGTTGATACTGAGTATGAATATGTATTTATGTTGCAACTTGTACTGGTTATGATGTACCAGGGAATATGGATATGCAAATCGACAGACCGAAAAGGCAGAGGGAGAGGTCAACAATCCATGGCATTTCCAACCTTCATACTCTAAAACTGGACTTAAATAAAAGACATACGTTACGCAGAGACAGATCAAACAGATAGCAAAGATACACATCAGGGAACAGAGTAAAGCTTATAAGAGTCTAGACTGGGCTACATTGGATTTGTACACTGTTTTATCTGATATCTCTTCATTTATAGCACCCCTTCCCCATTGGCCCCATCAGGTCACATGACCCTGGTGTGGGAATTTTGGGTGTGTCCCTTTAAATTTGGCCTTGGGTGCTCTTGTGGAATAGGGAAGGCTGCAATACCCGGGTTTTCACAGAAGGAAGACCACAGAGAAGGACTGGCGGTTTACAGAGTATGAAAATCTTGCTCAAGAACAAATGATAGTGATTACCAATATGGTAAGGAATATTCTTTGTGTCTATATATTGTTTTCTCTTTCTTTCTATTCGTAGCCACTCTGATTTAGTTAAACATATTTTAACCGACAGTGAAATTGTAATTTGGAGTGTAGGATTTGGCGCTTAAAATTGTTTTAAAAAAGTTACTTTTTCATAGTTTAAGCCATCAATGCTAAGTTTTTTTTTGTTTTTTTTTTGTTTTCCTTTCTGGTATTTAGGCCTTTTAGAACTGCATAAAGGCTTTTATCGTAGAGGCACACACATGCCTTATTTTACAATAACATAAAGGCTTTTATTTTTGAACTGCATAAAGACTATAGACGTGTATCATAACTAGTGCCCTTGCATACATAGGGCTTGGGAATTCATAGATATGTTATAGTCTATCTCATTCGTTTTATTCTCCCAAACTTCTAGACTAACGTACATTCAAAGGGATAGTTTTATTCCAGGAAGTGTTTTGGTGGGCAGGTGGGAACAGGAGTGACTTCAAAATCTCTATCTGACTTTTCAAGATTTGCTTGGTGGGGAAGGGGGTGTTCCTGATTGTTTTTTCGTGAAAGCTATAGATGGTCAATGTATAATGGTCTGGTATTGTTATGCAGATGTAATTAAGGAAAACGGTATACATATAGATCTAACCCTCCCTCCAAACAAAGAAATCGTCTTTGGTCTGCAGGACATCTGGTCCTACTGATTCAAAATCTTGCATAACCAGTTAGATTCCAGCAAGACTAAATATTCTTTTAGTTCTCATGTAGCCCAGGTTGTACAAAACATCATGTCCTGCAGTACCCCACTGGGCACATTAATGTTGATTCAGCGTTTAAACAATGTTTGCATATCTACGCTTGATTGAGGGTTGAAATATAGTTGAATTTCAAAGTTGACACAACATAATTAAAATCAAAAGTGATTCAACATCTTACCATCAATGCTGATTCAATGTTTATATTTCTATGTTGATTGAATATTGCTTCAACATTGTGTCAATGTTGAAACAACATTGATAGTTGTTATGGGTTTCTTTGTTGATATGTCAATGTTGAATCAACATTGAAATCAATAATGTTGATTCAATGTTGACAAATCAATGTTGAATCAACATTGAATGAGAACAATATTTCAATGTTGTTATGTCAACTGCTGATTGGATATTAAAATGGTGATGGTTGACAACATAGAAACAGAATCATTGAAAAAGTGTTGAAGATGGGTTGATCAACACCATCAACACAATATCAACTGGTCGTCAACATTGATGCAACGTTCTGTGCCCAAATTTATGACCAAATCACTATTACCAATGAGGAAAAACTTTAATCCCATTTCACAAGTGCACCCCAGTATTAAACCTAATATACAGACAGAGGGTGGCTATCCTATGAAGATCTGCATTATCCTTCACACATATAAGTGATCCCCTGTGTCTCACCCAATCACCTATAGACAGTAGTCTGTGAAGTGCCTACAGTAGCAGGATATTGCCTTAATTTAGTCCTGCTGGTTTTGTCCACACCAGCACCCGCGAGTCTCTATGTTCTTTTAAATCGTTTACTCTGGGTTTTTTTTTATTTTGTTTTTTATTTCAGCAAATTACAATCAGACTTACAAAAGGTCACAGGGAACATAGATGCCAACTATAGACTGCACATTGACATAGCAATTTTTTTTTGAACAAATTTAAACTTTTATTAGCCTTAATGATTTGGTCCATATATATCAGACGTACATAACACGATGTTTCCTTGTATAAGCGAGTCAATATTGTAACATATGTAATTTCATACTTCCAAGTATATAAAAGATATATCTTATATGAGGAAAATCAAAAGCTTATTGGCTAACAAGTTAATTACTGACCGTCATCCGTAGGATGTTGTCTTGACCAAGCCATAAAAGGATACATATACCATTCATTTGATTTTTGATTATAAATTATAAGTTATTTTGCACAGCAGCATTATTCTTTACTTTAAATTTATAGAATAACATGCCCCCCTTCCCAAACATTCCCGACACCATATAAACAATAACGAAAATATATACAGAGGTAATGTGTCTCACATTGGCTATAGATTATAACATGGATTGATTGGTTTGTTGAATATCTTTTTTACAATTAAGTTTGAATTTATCACGGTCTCTGATATTTCTAATTTCAGAAGTTAATCTATTCCAGGTTTGAGCGCATTTGACTTCTGGTGATGTTTCATATGATTTACAATTTGTTTTTTGATATCTTAATACCGGTGCAGCAGCAAGGCGAGGTTCCCTTTCTTTTAATTCAATGAAATCATTACTACATGATCTTTTGTGGGCCAGGAGCTTAATATGATAATTTCTCCTAGTTGTCAATATAGGTAATTTAGCATTTTCATGCACCAGATCAGTAGGCGTTAATATATGATAATCAAAACATGTTTTTAAACATTTACTTTGTATATGATTTATGATTGGCATTGTATAGTAAGTTCAAAGGATTTAGTGCAGCAATTATATAAGTGCAAGCACCAGTGACCACCAGTATAGAGTGGCCAGTGTATGGCTTCCATATAGGAATTTGAAGTGAAAGTCGTAGCACATCAAATATTCCCTGCAGAGATTGAGAAAGTAGAAATCCCAGGCCCCTTACAGTGCCCCCAACCTCAATGCCACAAGGGTGCATTAAGGTAACAGAATCACTAGGGCATGACCTTAAAGGTTGTGACCAGTTAAGGGGGCAGGAACCAACTGGTGGGAACTTAGGGTGGAAGTGGGATGGGTATAGGTGAGCGATTAGACAATTAACTTTCCAAGCATGTCTAATAATAGGTAGACTTAGTGGTTGGGTGCTGCTGGTAAGCCTACGTGTATGTTTATTCAAAAGATGGCAGGACACACCTTATAAACAGCATTTGTGTGAAGGAATCAACTTGGCTCTGAACCTCTGAGGTCATCTGCCATGAAATACAGTCCCATGGAGCTTTTCCTTCACATAATCATAATGTGATATCTAAGGTTGGGGACAATGATGGGTTCTACTTTTTTCAATTTCAGGATGGGACTTCTTGGTGTGCTACGACTGTCACAATTAAAATTCCTATATGAGAGCTATACACTGGCCTCTCTACACTGATGCTTGCACTAAGCGCATCATTTATAGGAACAATGCCAAGGCCTGGTTCCGCAGAAGCAGCCATTTTGTCGTTTAAGGACTCAGGTGTCCCATGTGCTATTTTCACATTCACATGACTGCAACAATGAGACAAACACTATATCAATAGAAGGATGTAACTACAAAACATGCTTTACGTTAGGTATTGAGGAAGTGCAGACAAGATTTAACTGTCATGACTTAATGGGCAAAAGTTGGATATTATTCTTTGTTTTATCCAAAGTTGATATGCATGGATATGGTCAGGCTTATCATTGCTGATATAACTTTATAAGTAATACTCATGCCCAAATGCTATATCAAAGCTTTGAAAAAAAAGTCAACTAGCACTTGCTGCACATAGAGGAATATTGAAAGTCATAACGTAACGAGGTTACCAGTTGGGCTTTTAGATCATTTAGTTATTTCCTATAAAACGGTAAGAAATATGAAAATTAAAAGAAAAGGCCAAAGATCTCAATTCATGTTGAAGTCAATGGAGACAAATCTGAACTTCTCAGGTGTGCTATGTGCAAGGTGAGAGATGACTGGAGTCACAATGTCACCAGGTGTCCTCTAAGGTCATAGCAATACCAAGGTCAACACAGAGGGCAAGTGCCTTAAATATACAATGATGTATATAAGGGTATCATTAATACTTAATTAGTGCACACAGTAAATGATTGCAATTATGATGTTTATGCCACAACACATATTTACCATGAATGTGTGCAGTTTTCATGGACATTACGTTTTGAAATGCCCTGATGACTTATGTTTGCCCAAGTAGTTATATTGTTATAAAAGAAAACATGATAATGTTCAATATCAAACTCTTTGAGTAGGGGATAGAAAAATAAACATGATTGATTTAAAACAATACTTATATTTTGCAGACCTTATTTATGTATTAGATTGGAGTTTTGTGTTCCACCACACATAAATTCCCCAACAAGACTCGACGCGGTACATGCCGGGTGTCCGGCATGGGTTCCTTCTTCTTAATGTAAGTTGATTTATTCATCCTATCACTTCTTTCTGCTTACTAGTAATTTTTTCTTTTCTTTTTTAAATAATAATTATGTTTCAGTTATTACCCCAAAAAAAATGTATCTATTGACAACATCTAGCAATTTGCTGAACAGAGGCGGATCCAGGATTGTCCAGAGGGGGAGGGGCAAGATTTGGTGAAAGTTGGTGATGTAATACATGCCCCCAGCCAACCTGAGCGAAGCATAGCAGTCAGACTAGTGGGGTATGGGTTTTGCCCCCAAAGAAGATTTTGAGGGTTTAGACTGGAAATGGTGCTTTCTTATGCATTCTGGCACACCTTTTCCACCCCCATGCACTCCCAAAAGAATGTTATGAAATTTAATACTTGAAACAGTACATTCTGATTGTATTTCCCCCTAACTATCATAGTACGGTGCGTTCTGATGCTGTCTAAGGATAAATACCCTCAGTTCAAATTATACCAAGACCACCCCCCCCCCCAAAAAAAAAAAAAAAAAAAAAAAAAAGTGACAGAGTGGAATGTCGACCAAGCAAGTCACAAGATAAAACATGGTCCCTTAAGAGAAAATTACTAGACATTGTATTCCCCCCTGTAAACAGTATGGGTATACTACACAGCCATCAGAAACCCCAATAAAGCATCCCAAAATGAGCCCCCCCCCCCCACCTCCCTGAAGGCCCTGTCCAGCCTATAGATCTAGCATATCAGAAATCCCCAGGAAGGTAATCTTAAATGGGTGAATCCCTGCCCCCCTTCCACACCAATAGGTCTAGTGCCCTCAGACATCCACATGAAGGGAGTTCTTGAATATCCTCTCCTCCTCTGGAAATCCCCCCAGCCCCCCCCCCCCCCTCCTCACACTTAAGGTAAAGCAGTACCAGATATTAAGACTATGATGAGAAATATCCCCACACAGACCCCTTCCATTCAGTTCAACCATTAGAAATGGCCATAAGGTAATATCTCTCTCTCTCTCTCTGTCTCTCTCCTCTCTTTCTCCCTTTTCCCTCTCCTTTTCTTTCTGGATCCGCCAATGTGCTGAATAGTGTATCCATACATACATGTTGACAATCATAACTCAAACTTAAGATTATACTCAGCATTTCTTATTTTTACATAACTCATTAGAACCTTTCAAGGGACCATGATGTGTTTCATTATGCTGCATGAATACATGCTTCACTTGGTGAGTCTACTTACCATGATTGAACTTATGAATCATGATGACCACACAGTTCTAAATGATCCACATGAACCACCAATATACTGCTGTTCAACTGATTGAAATAGCGCATTAGGTCTTCAGGGATAATTGCATAGTCATACCTAATGATTAACATGTGTGGCCTAACGAGGGAGAACGTGTCTTCGGGGGGGGGGGATTTTTAGTACCAATTTTGGCCACCAGGCAGCAGCATATGGGTAAAACACAGAAAAATATGCTAGAAAATGGTTTAGACCAATTTTTTTTATAAGGAATCCAGTGGTATGCTTAAAATTATTCCATCTCCACTGAAAATGTTCCATTTTTGGAATGTTGGTTGCCATGGAAACATAGAAAATTGGAAGATAATTTCTGGTTGCCATGAAAACCACTCCACTATACACATTGGGAATTTTTGCCACAAACTTCTTTTGAAATTCCTTCAGGAGCCCAAAACGAAAAACAGAGCTCAAAAATTCCCTCTAGAACAAATTTTATGATGAAAACATCACATTACGTTAATTATTTTTCCACAAAACCGTATTTTTCATATTATTAGTGTTTATGATAGGATGCAATACATTTAGAGCTTATTTCCTATTTTCAATTGTACACACTAACCTAGGTTTGACAAGCAATTACAGCAAAACTACTGGGGATATTTTAGCCCAAGATATCTCATTTTGAAGCCCATGACTTGACTTTAAGAGGCCATTTCCCGCCGGAGGCATTTTTCCCTCACCTGGCCACATATCTTTTTCTTTCCAGGGTCCTCTGGGTTTTTGCTACATTCAATGTGGACACTGGTTATGCGGGTAAGCATCTGTTTGCAGATAACTCATAACCTAAATTTACATTTTCTTTAAAAATAGTTAAGAATATGGGGGGAATAATCTTTTGTGATTTACAAAGCAACAAAATTGATTTAAGGGTAAAATAAAACTCAAATATACCCACCTGGCGAAAAACGTTTTTAAACGTTTTTTAACCAATTTTCAACCAAATAACCAATAGGGAAACCAATAAAAAACCTTTTTGGTGTAAAAGAAAACGTTTTTATGCCAAATGGGTAGTCACTTTGACCTAGATTGATCGGTAGCACGTGATACACAACCAGAATGTGTGGCCAAGAGGTAACAAAGAAAAACTAGATTCTAATTTCGAAAAGTGTAAAGCTTTTGGTACTAATTGATAGCTATGAAAATATCTGAAAGCACAGCAAGTAAGTGCAAGAGGGGCGCTACACATGCAAAGAGTTATTTTCTGTGTGTTCAACCTTTTTGATCTCCAAAGTGCAAGAAGTTGATCAGCCTGCTATGTGCTGCTATGATGGGTACAATGTTATTACCACTAATTACGACTATTGTGTTAACTACATTATGGCTAATTCAACAAAAACAGCTCCATTGAGTCTCGATGTGTTTATTGGCTAATAAACTTGTTTAAAACTCAAACTCATGCCCATAACATGATTTTTTCCTTGAACCAACAGCCTGTGGGGCCTTACCCATAGATGGTAATGCGGATGCCCCCCAGCTTAAAGCTGCCGACAGGGAGGACACTGACAGTATGACTTACAAGTGTAAACCAGGGTATGAAGTCAATGATGAATCAGGGGACAAGACATATATTCGAACATGTGGGACTGATACATGGGGACCAACTATTACAGCCACATTCTGTGAAGGTAGGTGATATGTAATCTCTCCTTGGGTTTTTGTTTCTACAGACCAGAGACGTGTATTAAGAGAATTCTTTTTCTGGTAGAAATTAAAATAATTATCAGTACAATTGGCCAGAAAACCATGTTTCTTAACGTCTGCAAACGCTTGGAAATTGGTTTGAATAAAAAATGTTTCCAGAAAAGAATTTCTTTTTACAAATGCTTTGATCAATAATAAACCTTCTGAAGGTAGTAAAGACCTATCAGCTTGTCAAATTTACTAATGATAGCTTATTATTATCCTTTCCTTCTCCCTCACATGTCTCCTGCTCTTACATTCAGACACAGATGAATGTGGTGATGACAGTAACATATGTGGAACAGGGTACTGCGTCAATGTACCAGGGTCCTACGTCTGTGTATGTGACGCGTCTTCGCTACATGATGACAATGATTGCGGCGGTAAGTCGGTATTATTACGTTCTTTGAATTCTGAAATTGGAATAAAAGCGTAACCACAAAAATGATGTGAATCCTTATTTTGACAAAGAAAGTGAATCCTGAAACGAGAATCAATAATGCACAAATGTATGAAAAGGGGCAGGGGAATTTCTCTTTTTGAAAAATGTAGACACCCATGGAGAGAGGTGGGAATTTCTCTGATTCCCCTACCGCCTCACCTCTTTTTTTTAACTTAGGCAGGTCTAGCACACAAACTTTCTGTCGATAATTTTGCGAACCCTCCCACCATGACGATCTTTAGAGGCTGGAAATCTTTTTAGAACATCAAAATACACGAACCCCCTCCTTATTGATAAATATACAGAGGTTCACGAGGATTGTTCAAATTTGAGATAGCCTAGAGGCAGTATTCCATGCATGAGGCGGAGCCAAGTGGAATACTGCTTTGAAGCAATCAATTGAAGCAATCATTCAGTTTGGACCTAGTTCTGCTATATTATTATTAGTATTTTTTGTGTGTTATCTCCCTTGGTCTTATATTTTGTGGACTAATACCATACGGAATGTGAATCTGTGTCTCTGAGCACTCAGTTTTGCATATGAGCAAGATTATCTTTTGTAAGATCAAGTCCCGATATTCTAAGAAAATTTATTCCGAAATATTTTCTGTGTTTTTGTTGATAGCTTTCACCATACAGAATGCACAGCAAATATCTTTTTTTTTTCAAATTGAAGCATCTTGCTGCCCTGATTATCATCTTGAAATCATATTTGTGTTAACCATCACATTCTTGTATTGATATTGAGGCCATCTTCCAAACACGGGAGATGGTTTCGTCTTTTATTTTTATTTCTTTTGTTATTAGTACATCCAACGAAACTCAGCCTAAATCAATTGGTTGCATTATTACCACCTCTTTGCGTAGTGGAGCAATCAATAAACACTTTAAAAAAGTGAATCTCTGCATCCATTTCATGTTGCCACATTTTGACAAGGAGTTCGAAGCTATTTTGACAATGTCTCGGTGGAGAACAGGGGAATGGAGAATGATATTCAGTTTCTTCAGGCCCCTGTGAAGAATTGGTATTCCTGTTCATTTCTATAGCAAGATACATTTTCAACATGAAATAGGTAATGAGCACCGGGTACTTCCCACTAGGCGAAAAAACTTTTTTTAACGTTAAAATAACGTTTTTATTTGGTTCCTAAGTTTTTCAAAACGTTTTTCTTTTCAACATTAAAATAACGTCAAAACACGTTTTTATTTTAGGTTTAAAAAACTTTTTTTTATGTAAAAGAAACGTAAATAAAAAAACCTTCCTATTTAATTGAAAATTGGTTAAAAAACAAACGTTTTTATTTGGTTGAAAATTTGTTGAAAAAAACGTTTTAAAATGGTTTTTTTTTTTCAATGTAATAACTTTTTTCAACGTTTTTTATTTAAACCAAATAAAAACGTTTGCAAACATTGAAAAAGCGGTTTTTGCCAAGTGGGTTATTCGGTGTTGAGAACCACAGGTCCTATAGTACAAAACAGAGCAAAGCCATTCCCCATCAGTGCATGAAGAAACGGAATCTCATTCTTCAAGGCCCCATTCTCTAGCCTCAAACTCCTTAACTGAAAGTGATGCTTGAAGGAAACATGAAATAAATGCAGAGATCAACTTCAATTACCCCCAACTGAATGTATCTTTACTCGCTAGCCTCAAGGCTATCTCATGAAGAAACACTCAATTTGGAGTTATTCTCATGACTCATGTCTCCTTTGTCTATTTCTCATATTCCTACACCAGATTACCAGTGCGGAGCTCCACCGGTTGACGGCAATGCTATGAGAGGCGAAGCGGGCCTGGATCCAGATGATACAGTCAGTTACAAATGTCGTCCTGGCTTCGGAGTGGGTGGAAGTGCCACTGATTTGGATTATGATTTGGACTGCGATGGAGAGTCTGGAAGTTGGGGCAGTATCAGCACCTACTGTGATGGTAAGGATTAAGTTACTGACTTTGACATTGATAATATCTTTTGTGTATAATTAATGATATTATATTTTCTCTTGGGCTTTTATAGACACTGATGTCAGTAATGTCAGATATATCGTAGGAGTTATTTAGTTTTAGGAACATGACTTTTCTTACCATTTTATCTGCCTTGTTAAATTACCAATCCTATGTACTTGAGATAAAAAAATGAATAAGCTGTGAAAACTCTTTGCTCAAACTATATGTTAACATTGATATCAATAGCCTTTAAACTTTGCTCTATTATTATAGACATAAATGAGTGTGATACAGAAGGGATGTGTGGAGAAGACAATGATGCTAGTTGCCGTAACACATACGGTTCATACATCTGTGTCTGTGACTATCCTGGGGCTGCTGATGGTACTGGTGTATGTGTCGGTAAGTAAGATATAGTTATTTTTATTTTATTCTTGTATATTGATACCCCATATTTTTCTTTTCTCTAATTCACCTCAAAGTAATGACTGAGGATCACTGCGGTATGGATTAATATATTCCCAAAGAGATGGCGAGAGTGGACCCAGTGGCCTTGTAAAGAAGATGCAAACGTTGCAAAATGACTGCCTTAGGCTGTGTCTTGGTGTTAAAAACCCCAAAGACATGCACAGAAAAGACTTGCATACACTGTGTAATTGTAAGGAGGTAAAAGGCTGCCACTGGAAAAGCATCCTAGGACCGATGTACACAGTCTTGAAAACCCCTGACCATGTCATAACTCCAGCGCATGTCTTACATAATAATGCCAGGGTGCTGTTGAAAGTGAACCGGGCCAGGGGCCTCAAATATGAAAATAAGCCCACTATATAGAGGGCACCATCTCTGGAATAAACTGTCACCAGAAACTCAAAAGTCAGATACTAAAGTCAAGTTCATGAATAAAGTTTCTGAGTAAGACTTCTGGAAACAGAGTGAGACACACAAGCCATTGTATACAGATGTGACAAAACGTGGAAAACCTAACATTACGGGGATTTAGTGCTGTTTATCGCCACCAGGGGGCACAACCAGTGCTGAACATGGTATAACCTAACACATTGTCATGAAACTTTCTCACACTCCCCCTGGGCAGATTTTGATGATCGATATATCAAAATGATCCTTGAGACCTTCCCATTTCAATGAGACCAAGTATGGTTTAATTGGTTCATTTGATATACCGTGATCAACTGCTTACTCAAACCAGATAGATATACCTGAACTGAAAAATCCCAATTTCTGTCAACATGCACAGATAATATCTATATTGGGCATGATTACATGCTTATATCTGTGTTGTAAAAGAGGCCTTGGCCCAGTATTTAGGGTATGTGATTGTCCAAATATGTGGGAAGACCAATAGAAGGTATTCTGATAGGTTACAGTAAATATACCTTCTTGTTCTTTTTGGCTTGGCCACCTAGAGGCTCTAAATAGCTTTAAATCCCCGTAATGTTAGGTTTTCTCAGGTTTAGTCACAGATAGTAACTGGCAGCTAAATGCAGTGATTCCATTGCGAGCAAAGTGAAATTATTTATGTACTCTGTTACATTATTATTGACCGGTAGAACAAAGAAGTTGTATGTTTAAAACCTTTCAACAATGCACAATTATTATCCATGATTATTTTCATATCTAGTGCTCTTGCTGAGCCCATCTATGAACCCATCTATGAACCCTCACTACTACTAGTATCGTCAGTCCCTAGTGCCAGAAATTGCATGGAATTTGTGATACTATTTGAAGTGAACTCTAGTAAGCAACTTAGAAAAAAAAGTCAATTATTGTGAAGCACTGAATATTTCTGCTGCAGAAGAGGGCTGTGGAACTTCCCCCATGTATCCAAATGCCTACTTAAGTGAAAACACTTTCGAGGAAGGTGAGGTGTTGGACTATAAATGTGCAGATGGCTTTGTGACGGAGAGTGGAGGCCAAGACTTCTCGCTAATTTGCTCCAAGGGGAATTGGGCGCAGAACAGTGATGATGAAGTTTGCTCTGGTAAGTCAGCTATTTTATAATTCTAAGGAGCTACAATCTTCCTCTTTTTTCTGAAAAAAAAACAACAAGCTCTCTTTCCTTTTTTTGTTATCTTTTTTTTTCTCTAAGAGAAAAAAAAAGATAAAAGGAGAATTCAAAAAAAAATTATTACATAGAGTCTATGTAATATTGAATTATCCTTTTATGAACTTGTTATCTTCAAAAATGTATTTCAATTTTGGTGTATACACCAAAATTGAAATACTTTTTGTATTTCAATTTTGGTGTATACACCAAAATTGAAATACATTTTTGAAGATAACAAGTTCCCTTTCTTTTTTCAGTCATTTTCTGTACTGTCATGTACTGTTGAAATCTCTCTTTGCATTTTATTTTCTTACATCTAAATATTTTCATCTGGATTTGTTTAATTTCCATCTTTTTCTCAAATGTTATCATAATTTTTTATATGAAGCCCATAGATTAAAATTTTTAGGTTTCATCAGCAAGATATAGCTTATGTAATCTGAAATAGTTGGTTAATAATGCAAAAGTGATTGAAATCATAACGACATATAGAGATCGGTAATATATATATATATATATATATATATATATATATATATATAAAGAAAATACCATTTTATCAATTTAATTTATCTTAAATATTCATTTTACAGATAGAAATGAGTGTGGTGATGGAATAGATAACTGTGACAGCAATGCAGAGTGCATTAATGGTCATGGGTCCTATCTCTGCCGCTGTCATCTTGGTTTCACCGGCAACGGCTTTTCAGGAAACTGTGATAGTACGTACAAACACTTCTTTATCTATAATAAAGATTATATTCAAATTACTTGCAGCACATATTTTTTTTTTACTTTTGTCACTGTCCTAGGAGCATACCTTGAATATAACTTGTTATTTTGAATTTGGTTTGATTTCAAAAATCAAATCAACCTTTCTTTTGTCACAAATGTTGTTGTAAGGCAGCGAGCATGCATGTATTTCTAATAATGGTTTATTTGGGATGATGCTTATATATAGTTGTTGTTATCAGGCCTTTAAGTTTAGCATGATACATAGAGGCCTTTTTGTTAATTGTTCTCATAACATTTGCCTCGTGAAATGGGAATTGTGAACTAGGATCTGCAGGCTTCATTCCAAAATGGAAGTGGTTTCTATCAGCTGGAAATGAAGCTGATAAGAGCCATTTCAAATTCACTTCATCATTTTTCTACTGTAATCATTTTGATGATCTCCCTCAGGAGTCCCTTGTGATACACTGCCGGACATCCCAAATGCAGCACCAACTTTGGCCCTACCAGCCTCCCCTGAATATGAAGACAAGGTGGTGTATGCCTGTGACACTGGGTATGAGGTGAGCATCCTGGATGGACTTAACTCCAACCTAAAAACCCTGTATGAGTTCACCTCTAACTCCTTCATGGTAGAGTGTCTGCACACAGGGAGGTGGTCATCATGGCCAATGCCACACTGCCAACGTAAGTAGATGATTGTTATCATTATAGCATGTCTTATTTAGTGGCTATTCAAATTGAGAATGGGATTAGATACTAGTAGGCAGTGTCTTGAAATGAATGTCAGCTTATATTGGGCCAAGCATGGACAAGCAAGTCCCAGTGCTCCATTGCTGATTGGGTAAATGCTAGGGATAGAGTGGTGTAGGACCAAACACTGTTCCAAGGGCCGGTAGTTTCTTTTGTATATATATCCTTTGAAATTGTGAGTAACATTTTTATTAGTGTCTATGCATGAGAAAAAAAAATATCAAAATTGGTAGTCTTACTTACCTTTGACAGAAACATAGATTCTTAGAATTTCCATTATGCTACATAGTCACCAAATAGTTTAAAAGAGACATATTTAATGAAAGAGAAAACTGTCAATTATAGTGCACCAGCATTGTAGGCATACTTACAATATTTTGTGCATTTTTTGCAGCTGTATCTTGTGGAGATCCAGGCGAGGTGGCCAATGCAACACGTACTGGAGGAAAATTCACGTACAACATGGACGTCACTTATACTTGTAATAAAGGTTATAGATTAAAGAGTCATGTCGCTGACCCTCAGCAATTCACCATCACCTGTGGCAGCGATGGCGATTGGGACTTATTGCAGAAATGTGTTGGTGCGTATATATAAATCTTATGTATCAATACCATTATTCATTGCATGAAGTCAATAGACCTATTCTTGGAAATATCTTAATTTTACTTACAGTGGTTAAAAGTTTTAAGTATACATCAGCACGAACTTATTAGGTGTTTTCTAATCTAAAATGTGGCCAAAACAAAAAGGGTGGGCTATTAGGTTGTGTGTGCATTACACTGAATATGGTTTAAGAAGGTATAATCAGGTAAATACTTTTATTTTCTTTGGATTGTAGACATAGATGAGTGCACAGAGCTGTCAGATCTGTGTAACCGGGAATCTAACGCAGACTGTATCAACATCCCCAGTAGCTACATCTGTCGTTGCCGGGCTGGATTCTCCGGGGATGGTAGAACATGCACAAGTAAGATTAAGTATTGAAGCTAGGTTGGAAATTAATTGTGATTTCTGCCAATAAATCATCTGACTTTTGAAGAAAAATACCAACAGTATCCTTGTTGTTGTTTCAGTTCCTTGCACTACTCCCCAATCTGTGACAACAGCAGATATTTCACAATAACTGCAATATAGAAGTATTGTGCATAGTACATCTATCATCAAGAGTATAAACCTCTATTTTATTCATGTACCATTCATAAAGCTTCTTTATCATGCTTTCCCTCAGGAATTCCCTGTAATCCACTGCCGGTCATTCCTGATACGACAGGCAATCCTGTGGCCTTACCCAACCCAGTCTATGAGGATGAAGTCACCTACGAATGTAATGCTGGGTAAGCTTTCAATCAAAATTGTACAACACATAGGAGTTTAGTACTTCCTATCTTCTACATTATATTTTAAGTGTATATATATATATATATATATATATATATATATATATATATATTGATATTTTGATCTAGAATTGGTCTTAGTTTAATGTTGACTACTATAAATTGTCTAAATCAAAATATTATGAATTTGAAAATACTTCTCTCAGGTACCAGGTTTGGCTGTATGGTGCCCCTTCGTACCTTCTCGGATATTACACGTACACCAGTGTTACCACTTTCACCATGGTTTGCACTGCTAATGGACTCTGGAGTCCCTGGCCTCATCCAGTCTGTGTCCGTAAGTTGATTGTAAATGCTAACTTATCAAGATGTATATGCAATCCTGCCTTCGATTAATATTATCATAATCATGATGGTATTGACATTGACATTGAAAAAGAGGTCATGCTAGAAGAATGTGGGAGGAAAAAAAGTCCAGTCTAAAAATTCATTTTTTTCAATCATGTAAACTGAAAAGAAAGTGAAAAAAAGAGTAAAACTTCTCTTAATTTCAGAGGTCAAGTGTGAGCCCCTCCCTTCACTACCCCATGCTGAGCCTACATCAGGTGTCAAAAAGACTTTTCTCTATGGGGATGACATAATCTATACATGTGAAAAAGGCTACCACGTTCTACAGCAGGCGCCCTACTCCTCCATCCTTCCCGTTTACTATGGTTACTCACAGAAGGCAACATTTTCTGTTAAGTGCTCAAAGAAAGGACAGTGGGACCCATTCCCCATACCAGCCTGTGTTCGTGAGTATCTAATTTAATAGTTTCTTTCAGATTTATGATAGTGTTGCAGGGCTAGGTAGTTTTCTCTACCTTCAAATGGTTCCAGTACCTGTCATTATCAGATATTTTCCACAACCCACACCCAAGCATTGGTGCACAGGGCAGTACTTATTTGTGAATGCACCCTTATTTTGATGATAACCTATACCCAATAGAAGTTTTAGAATTTTATTGAAATCATTACATTTCCTACAACTACTAGATAAGATGGCTGAAACAGCCCATGCCATATGGAAAAATATGCTATAGGACTTAGGTGAAACCTGAAAATTTGTATAGATATGGCTTGAAAATGACATGATGTTCAAAGATGAAATAATTCTGAAAGAGTGGAAGGATACAGAATTTATTTTCATCTGACCTGATCGAATCAGCTTTGTAAGACTGTAGATTATGGCACATAATCTGAGGCATAGAATTTCTAATCAACACTGTATGCTTTTACATTACAGCTCTAAATTGTGGAGACCCTGGTGTTGTCTTGTATGCCACTAGAGCAGGTGGAGACTTTACTTATGGCAAGACCGTTCATCACACATGCACAGATGGGTTCCGACCAAAGAATACAGATCTTGGTACAACTGGCTTCTCACAAACCTGTAGAGAGGATGGCACCTGGTCAAAAGGCACTGAGTGTGTGGGTAAGTGCAAGTAATTTTTTCTTGCACACTTAGTTAAGTCATCATTAAAGTTGTCTTGGCAAATTTGTGGTGACTCCTATTTGGACTGTTTATAAGTGTACTTGTATCAAACCCTCAAAGAACATATAGATCCTCAGTTCTTTCTACCACTAAGTATTTCATTGGGGAGTATATCATACATATCCAAAATAAAAGATATTATTCATAAAACCTTCACATTGTAATCCTTGTGAAGTATCTCTTATAACTACACACTACAATTATGATGTTAAAAAGTTCAGTATGGGTCATGTGTTATGGTTCCTTATGTATTACAAAGTGAACTCATAGTGTTTTGGGTTTCTTTTTTGAAAATCATGAAATCACTTTGTGAGTAAGGTATTACTCAGATAAGCACTATCTAGATTTGATATTTGCAGATATTGATGAATGTGAAGAAAACCATAACATCTGTGGCAAAGGAGTCTACTACTGCTTAAACACCAAAGGTAGCTACGTCTGTTCCTGCGTGCCCTGGTACATCAAGAATCCAGATGACACAAGTTGTGTCGACTGGGCAGGTCTGGCAAGCTGTAAGTTTCCTTCATTTTCTACTCTTTAATATCATAAGGAGAAAGTATCAAATTTGAAATTACCGTAATCTCCCGTGTATAAGACACAGTGTGCATATAAGACGCACCTAGAGTTTTAGATTATGCCCAAAAGAATGAAATATTCATTTTTCTTCTAGTAAATGGATTTTCAAAATTTAAAAAGCTATGTGTAGCTCTGGCCTCCCAGACACCACTGGAGCCATCTATGTCATAATATGACTTAGGGGGAGTGTAATATATCAAAATAAAGCTCTTGGTGCCCCCCTTGTGGATCCAGGGATAACTAAAACCGCACATATAAGATGCGTCTTATACGCGGGATATTACGGTAGTACCAATTGATATTTAGATCAACATTGAATTGTTTATATGTTAATATTTAAACCAAGTAGATCAACACATTTCACAACAGTTCGTCCATAGTTACTGAAAAAGGTGCTTTTAAATTAAAAGTAACAAAATTGATATTTTTTATTTCGTTTTATAAAGTTCCGGTTTACAAGCCATGTGAAATAGTTGAAACTCTGCGGCTATGTATTCATGGTGTCTGTGCTCTACAAGATGGACAGGCAATCTGCAGGTAAGTAGGAGTTGTGTCATAATTAGTTGTTTGTGATGTGATCTACTCATCTAGTCATATTGTATTGAGATGGTATGTAATAGTAGAAATAATGAAAACATAACATCTGCCAATGAAAAGTCTATAAGTATATATGATTATTGGGAGAAATGAAAAATACAACAGCCTAACAATGCTAGTAAAATCATTTCACAATGCTGAAATTCTCAGGATTGACTCTTCCTTTACCAAGGCATTTTAAGCAGATTTTCAGCCTCTAGTTGATATTCCTATAAGAAGCCAAGTAGTGATGGTAAGAGGTAGGCAAATTATGGAATCTCAATAGCCTGTATCTATCTTGATAAGGGAGTTATGATTGTGATAACACAACATAGATACTCTAAAAGATATGTGAGTTAATTGAACTTTAAACATGAATATCTCAGGACTTCCTTTATCAATTGAGAGGAAATAAAGACCATATTGTAAGTAATTTAGTTTTTTTTTCAGAATTTTCAAATAAAATGGTCACAGGGTACATCTTAAATTTGGTAACCATGGCAACCACATCTATTCAAAATCACTGTTTTCCGTGTGTCTGTTGCTATGACAACCAATATTTTAATCCAGAATGTGTCAAGATAGACACAAATCGTTAATAAGTACCTTAAAATAAAATTGTTTTACGGGTTTTTTTTTGTTTTTTTTGTTTTTTTGCCTTACTAAGATATTGACAAAAAAAACACCTAAATCTCCCTTAATTCTCTGCCATGTGCAGAAGCTCATCATATCTCACCAGATGATGGGAGAAACTAATGATTTGAGCTAGGCAGAGACCACATGCCGTAGGCTAAATTCTAAAAAAAAAAAAGGGGGTGTTTTCATGGATTGTTGACCTGGAGTGATTTTGTTGTTTTTTTCCGCAGAAATGTGTGATCGGTAAAGGAAGCATTAAGTTGCATCGTCCATGTAATGTGCACAATTATTTTATGAGAACTTTAGTTTACCCCTCTATGGTATTCTCTACCATGCTGTATTGTTAATATGCACCCAGATTTTATCAATATAAAGTGTTATCTATTCTATTTTTGACAGGTGTGACTCAGGCTGGACAGGAATTGGATGTGACGTCAGGATCATCGGGCCTGCTTTGATTGTGGCCATTGTCGCACTTGTAATTACCGCCTTTCTCCTGTTTGCCACCTGTGTCTTCTACGCCTGCCGCATACCCTACCTACACCGGCATACTAGAGTATGTGCCCCACCACCAAGTTACTCAAAACCATGCAACCCTAAACCACCACCACAAACAATGCGATTCCCACGTCGCTTCCCTGCATGGAGCACAGATACATGTAAAGGTCTGAGAAGGTAAATTTATACAATCTTTTAGTTTGGTTAAGCGGTGGGTGGAAAATATTTTGTATGTATATTGACCAGCATGATAATGATCAACAAGTTGTGACAATTTATCTTGTACTGTTAAGAACATAACCAGGCTGACATGTTTATCATTGAAGGATGTCTTCCCTATTCTCTGCATTAGGAGTTGTTCAATAATATAGGTGATGGGTTGATTGGTTTATGCATTTATTTGAAAGTTGTTCAGCCCAACTCTACTTTTTGTTTTGCTTAAGGTGGGTTGCTACCATTGAAATTGAACCTGCTGCGCAGGTTCCCGCGCATATGGGTTATATTCGTCAGAATAGGATCATTTTTAGTGTACACTTACCTATATATATAACCCTTGAATGTCCACACAAGATCTTGGACAATTTCGCCCAAAACTGACTACTTTATGACAGTTTGAAATCTTGATATATTTTCATCTCGATTTTTCCTATCATTCTCTGACATTTTTTGTGCATTATGATTACAACCCTTACATTACCCAGATAATTCTGTAGAAGTGATTGGCTGTTCTTAAGGACCAAGGCGGGCTTCCCTAGCCCACTTAAAAGGGTCTATATCTGAGACACTACCCTGAAAATTGGGAACACTAATATCAAAAATTGCCAATTTTAGAGTCAATTCTATTATTCAGCATTAGTTCCTATGGGATTCTGGTTCAAATAGGCTCATTTTTGGGGAGTTAATTTTTCCACCATTAAGTGTACAGATTCATAAGATATCATTTTTGCATGATGTTGGGCATTGTCCTTTTATAATAATAATCTGTCATAACAACAAAACTTCTTAATTCAAGATATATCAGGCATAATACATATTGTGGCACATATGGTTCCATGTGGCACGTACTGTTCCTGACATGGAAAAACTGTCAAAGATTTCCATTGAGTTGTATAATGGGACTGTAATATTTACATGTAGATAGGTGCACAAGTGGTTAATCTTTATAACAATGCATTTCTAGGAAATCCCATAACTATGCACTGGAGGAATCACTTTATGTGGCACGTATGGTTCCTCTAAAACTACACCAAATCACATTGCAATTTCAAATATGGCAATACTGAGGTATAATGTTAATGAATCTAAAATTCTTTACCTAATGACTGATAGTTGACACCTAAGGCTTTCTAATTATATTTTTGCATTTGATAAATCTGATTTATTTCTCCCCACTATCATGTATTAAAGAATGAGGCACAAGGTTTTTAGCAATAACTCCAGGCAGATAAGGGAAATAGTCCTTAAATTGATTATATATAATTCTAAATATTGGGGGCTAGTGGAAATATAATAAAATTATACATTTCCAATGCATTTTCTCTTTACTTTGCCCCATACCAGTGGGATCACTATGAAATACCCCATAAAAAGCTTATATTTTGTAGTCTGCTTCTTCAAATAGTAATGATACATGGGCAAAACCATAGTTTTCAAGCAAGATCCTGGCCTTACCCACCTATTGGAAATGAAAAATATCCAAAACGTTCAATCTTTAGTCACATTTACCCCCTTTCCATGGTGAAAAATGAGTTTGTCCCCATCTCAGTGCAATTGACCATATAGAGAAATAGTTTTATCCCAGGATTTAAGCATTTTACCCATCGTGCGGTGCTTTGAAATTGGATTTTCGCAAAGTTTTCTAATACCTTTTTATTTCAAATGACCAAAACTTTAAAATTATGTCTGGGACCCAATATCAAAATTACTCCTATTTAAAGGGAAATTATCTGAAGAATATTTTGGATAAATATAAGAAAAATCTAGTGGTTAGAAATAGTTAATCTGATCATTTTTATTTTGAAAATATAGAAAATTTATCCTTCCTTTGGTCGAATCATGAGGAATATACCCAGAATGCCATGTAATGGAGGGTCACACAAAAATTCCTAATAAATAAGAATATTAGAACTTTTATCACATAAGGTTTCATATTTCTGTGTTTGTTGGTTATGGTAGAAAAAAAAATCGAATTTGAGTCCATAATTTTCTTGTTTTCAGGTAAAAATGAAATTACTTTTATTTTTCAAATTCAATATTTAAAAAAGTAGTTTGGGACCCCCTACTTTTCTTTACATAATCTATTTCCAGAAGATATAAGGTACATTTGACCAAAAAATCGAGGATTTCTAGGATCTTTGATTCAATGGTAGCGACCCATCTTAATTAGCTTTACATGAAATTAGTTGTGAGGTTTCCTTAGGGTTCAATCAAGAATATCTCAGGCTCCATGAAATTTGAGTGAATTTATGTCTCATTTGACTGAATCTTTACATTATGTACATGCTCTCCTAAACTCCCTTACATCACAGATTTCAGACGTTTAAGTTCTCCTAGAAACCTACTTTAAATTCCACTGTAAGCTTGAGATTCACCGGGGTTTAAGGAAAATGTAAAGCTTCAATAGACCCTAACTTTAATGCAGTGTACATCAACACTATTTTTTTCTGTATGCCCCCTCCAGGTTCTCGCAGCCACAAGAAGAGTTTTATGGCCGAAAAAAAATATATGATTCTTTTGGGGCATGTCCAACCCGGGGCTTTGTACTACTCCACTCATCTCATTGATAAAAAGAAAATGAAAACTTCCTGTTAATGTTATGTATGTTTTCAACTCTGAAAATTAATGTCCTCTTCTATTTGTTAACATTTCAGAACTGATGAAAAACGTGTTGCTTTCTAAGAATCTTTGTCAACTTCTGGATAATCATTGATGGGATTATTTTTCGAGTAATTGGAAACATACCTCAACAATTAAATTCAAACTGAGGAAGAAATTCTCTAGTACGATCTGTCATGAAATCTCCATGCTACATATAAATTATGTATCCACACACACAAAATAGTTCTTTGCTGCACCTGAAGCCAGGGGGCATTTTATAAAACTATTCCAAAACCTCAAAAATCAAACCATATGTGCCTTATGGATTCAGCGTGAACTCTGGGTGTCTTATATGCTTGGTGCACCTTACACGTGAGGTGTTACCTATGGAAAAAGAGATTGATCCTCGCTTTCTCATTGTGTTTTCACTGGAACCTGATCTATAGTTTCACTGTCCTCTTTTAGCTATTTATGATATAGGCTACCGCTTTAGAAGTGTAAAAGTGACGAAACTTCCATTTCGTGCACTAGGCTTACTCTCACTTTAAATTTCAATTTATTGTACTGAACAACATAGTCTATAAATGAATATAGGTATCAATAAAGTACTCTAAACCAAATGCATTCTCGCAGTTTGCCGAGAATAATGAAAATCACCTATCGTTTATGAATTTAAGGTGTTTGCAAGGTTTGTTGCGAAGGGAATGGTGAGATCTTACCTTAATGGAACAGGTAACGCTTCACAAAATATTTAGTACTTGTAACACAGTCAAAAGACTTATTTTTGGACACTGAAAGAACACTCTGCGGATTCCTTTCCAGAGGGTTTTAGAATAATTGTGTTTTTTTTTGGTTTTTTTTTGCATTGTGTTAGATTGTATGTTGTGTACAAACTATTTGATAGGGTTGGAATTGTATACATGTTTCATTTTATCATATATTTTTTTTTGTCTATTGTTGTATATTGTAAAACATTGAATAGTTATCTATTATGATAACGGGTGTGGAGTCATACTAATCAATATACATAAATATTGCCTGAAATATTTTGGGTGTTTATGATCATAGAATAGATGCTTATAAGTAGTATAGTATGTATCGGAACGGGACTATAGCTAATCTAAGGATATTACTCACTGGGCATGCAGCCAATCAGAGGCCTCCCTTTGGTCACATGACCTGTGACGTCACTGGACCCCCCGTGGTGCATGCCCATATATGGTCATGTGACCTTCACCTTGACCTCATTTGCATAATAGGCCATGCCCCTTGACCTAATTAGGGGATTAGTGAACACCTCTCAGCCCATCAGAGGACAGCATTCTGGTCACCATGATAACATGACCTAAATAGGAGATTAGTGCGATCACGTGACGCCTTGTTTGTAAACAACATGTGACCTAGCCATGTGGCCCAGCCACAGGGTCCCTTATTTGTAAACAATGGGGTGGGGCTAATTATGCAAATGAGATATATAATATAAATAGAAAAATTTTATATGATGCTGTAGTAGTTTTTGGGTTCTCAGTGTTGATAGTCTGTAGAGCGGTTAGTGTTTCCATGATGAAGGTGGCAGAGAAAGTGTGAGGGAACAAAATTTTACTTTGTACCCATTCAAGATAAGTCTCTTAACTATGGTTTTAAATAGATCAAAGACTTAAAAAAGATTTAATCCCATTTTCACAGAGACCCTCCCTTGGTAGGGTATCTGTCTGTTTTTGATTTTCACCTACCGTTTGCTGTAGGCATGGATCCCTTAGATCATTGAGTGTGGTTGCTCCCAGAGGGAAAAGATAAAAGACTTAAAGGGTCTTATCCCATAGTCACAGAGATTCACGTATAAGCCATATATTTTAGGATAGAGCACTGCTGTGTTTTTTGCAAGCCACCAAAGTGAGGAGTGTGTCTTATACATGAGGATTTTGTATTTTAGAGTAGTACTAAACTGCTAAAAAAACATGCTTGTACGTGACACTAGACCATACAACTAATAATAAAGACAAATGCTGGTGGATGAGTGGTAAAGAAGTTGTGTTGATTTTTGCCTATACCTCTGGATATCAGAAGTTGTGTTGATTTCTGCCTATACCTTTGGATATCATTAGGTTTATATATAGGGATGAAGGAAATGTAAAAATAGTGACATGTCACCGAGCTTAATTCTCTGGGAAAGGGGTGTAATGAATAAAGGCCTATAGGAGTCAATGGGAAAATCTATGACCTCATTTCCTGCTAAAATATCATTCATGTTCTGTTGCTACTTTCAAATACTTTTGGATTATGATAGTTGGATATGTATAGAAGTGGAAAATGCAAAAGGATTGTGTTGATTTTTGCCTATACCTCTGGATATCATTAGGTTTATATATAGGGATGAAGGAAATGTAAAAATAGTGAAATGTCACCGAGCTTAATTCTCTGGGAAAGGGCTGTAATGAAGATAGCAGTTTGGCTAATAACAGCTAATAACGCTGGCTGGTAGCTGCTGCTGCTGCAGCAGCAGCATGCAGCGACAATGCAGCAGCATGCAGCAGCAATGCCGCAGCAGTAATAGCGGCAGTAGCAGCAGCGGTTCCGATGTTATTACCCGAAACACGTCATAACCGACACTATATTTTTTAATCACGTGATTTTGGATCCTGAATGGCCTCTCCCTGTTGGTCTGGCGGCTGTGAAAGTTTGACAAACGGAAGAGAGACTTCTTTCTACAGTCATGTCTCTATAAACCGGTCTTCAATAGGCCGGTTGATTCACTTACCAGCCACGTTTGCCATCAAACAGATTTGATTATATCCATTGAATTCTATTGTAATCATGATTCAGGGAACCAGCCGATTCAAGAACCAGTCAAATTTTATCTCAAAGGGAGGTGGCTGGTTTATAGAGACATGACTGTACTATATCAAAAGGTACTGATCAATAGATAGGATTAAAACACAGTTGGGATGGGGTAGGGGGAGACTGCTCAGGTGGACAGGTGTTACAAGGATTAGTTATTTACATGCACCTCACCTACCATGGGTTGGTCAGATGGTGAGAGGAGGAGGAGACACTCCCAAAGTCTGTGTAACATTAAAATGTTACATCTACAACAAATATCTGCGCTTTTTGAAAAATAGGGGTACTTGTGAGGCCCCTAATATCCAGCATTTTCGATGAAATAGGGTTTATTTTTGGGCCAAGATGCGTGGAATAGGGGTATACAGAATGTCATGCATGCGGGGAGGGGTTAATACCATCAAAGTACTTTACCTGAGGTAATCCCTTTTTCACCTGGGTATTAAAAATCAAAGGAGGAGCTTATTTGTAAATACCATCAAAGCACTCTTGTGTAATTTAGGTGCAAAAGGGATTACCTCAGGTAGTATATAAGATAGGGTGTAGCAGGAACAGTAGTAGCAGAAGGTAGAACAGCAGCAGAATAGGAGTAGGTGCAGCAGGTGGTAGGTAACTGGTATGGAGTTTTCCCCTTTTACCCTTTTTTCAAAAAAATGGTCACCAAAAATTATTATTTTTTGACTAACTTCTTATAAACACAAAAGTCAATCCTTCACATCGGCTGTGTGCCACGTCTCGACTTCACAGTAAAAATGGGAACAACATTACTGTGCAGGTACCGATGTGAAGTGTGTTCTAGAAGATATTTTCAAACTTATTTTCACTATAACCACAGTCGTTGCATGCAGGACCCAGCTCCTTGTATGTCCACAGATAATATCATGCTTTCGACTTGACGCTGATACATTGGCTCTATCAGTTTTTTGGTTGGTGAGAAAATTTTTGAACATGTCTTTATGACTTTTGTATCATTTAAATTCTCAAAATCTTTAAAATTAAATGTGGGTGACAAAATTTTAAAGTTGTGTAAGGTAGGTGATATTATAAAAAAAAAAACAGAAAAATCCTTGTACCAGCATTGCCACAGAACCATCATCATTTTCGAACAGATTCCTTGTGAGTGGGTGAGTAATAGGTGTTTAACACCATTTCGACAGGTACGCTCATATGTGTAGAGGTAAGGAGAAAGGGTTCTCTGTGCTAGAGTCAACTTAAAATTCAGATCATTAGCTTTCCAGTGATATATTGCAAGAGAAGATACTCCTGTTAGTTTCAGGGGAATGGTTTGCTAAATATGGGTAGGTATGACCATTTCTGAATGGTAATAAGCTCTACGCCTAATTGATGTGAGATATATCTAAAATTGACTACTATATGTACAAAGGAACGGGGTAGATATAGGGGTATATTTCCCCCACTAGATGGACCTCCCCCACCACCTGGGTCAGGTGGTTCTGTGCTGCCACACCAGGTGGCACTGCACTGAGACTGAACAAAGGGACTGAGTCATGGACGCCATGGACATTTGGTCATAAAATTTTTCTGGTGAAAAATTCCTTTGAATGAGATCATTGATTTTCCTATTTAGAATTGAAATCATGTTTCCATGGTAGCAGAAATCAACAAAAATACCTATTTGGGTACGAACAATCCCTGATTGTTGGACTTATTGTTCAGGACAGTTACCTGAGCCACCCACCTGACAATAACTCTACACATGCACCTAGGTGGTGCGAACTCACACACTCTCACCTGTTGGACAGGTGTACCCTGGCATAGCTATGCAGCAAGCCTAAGGGCACCTACATGTACTCCTCCACACTGCTGTGGTTTTTGTTTTTTTTAGCCATAATGGTTAACTGTTTAGTTTGCAATACTGCTTACCATGGAAACAAGAAACATTGCCCAAACTGTGGGGTTTTGAACCACAAGTACAAGACTCAGGAGAGGAATAACATGGATTCTCAGGAGGAGCAGGAGGAGGTGAGTCAGGGACATGCTAACATGGCCACCCCCCTGCAACCCCCAAGGCAGCATGGTTCACCTACTGACAGCAGTCAGCTGAGTAAGTCACATACTTCCCCTGAAACTATCATTAGACAAAGAATGGCAGCAGCTGAAGAAAAGGCAGAGTTACTTAGAAGGAAAGGGGAACTGTTAGGCTTACAAGAGAGGTTAGCCGCGATAGAACTTGAGAATGCAGAGCTTGAACAATCTTATATTGAATCATTGAATGATATTACTGCCAAACAGAATGCTGCCAGGCAGAAGCGGCAGGCTGCATTCGTAAATTTCAATGATTTGGCTGCCCCCAGAGGCACCGTTCACCCGGAATATGGATTTACGAACACAACCAGCGGTCGTCAAGGAGACGTAACGTCCGACCTACTCACAGAACGCCGAGGTGCGAATTACGGCGAGACGCAGGGCGACAGAGCATTTACGAACGCACCCGGGGGAGGAGGACGCGGACTCACAGGGCGCAGTAGGGCGGATTACGGCGAAACGCTCGACGCAGCGGGCGACCTACTCACAGAACGCCGAGGTGCGGATTACAGCGAGACACAAGGTGACAGAGCACTTACGAACGCACCCGGGGGAGGAGGAGGACGCGGACTCACAGGGCGCAGTAGGGCGGATTACGGCGAGACGCTCGACGCAGCGTTTAGCAATGTCCCAATATGGCGGCACTTCCTCTATGGGTGTGCCAGAGCATTTGCAAGATGAATTTAGGCAGTTTTCAGCTGATAAACAGCCCAGACTGCTTAACCAAAGCCAACCAGGTCCAGTAGGGGGGAGTTCAGGTGTACACACAGCAGTACAGGACCCACCACAGTTGTACTACCTGGATGGTACCCCCTACACTGGGACTCTACCTACCCAGCAACAACAACAAAGGATGACCATTTCCCCCCTTCAGCTACTATTCAATCAGGCCTAGCCTCTGCTGGTCTGACAGCTAAAAGTATGGGGGTGGAAGGAGACCTGGCTGGGTATTTAGATGCTAAAGATCAAGGTGATTTGTTGTCTACTTTGTTTAAAATTGGAGAAGCCACAAAGAAAAAAAGGTCACAACACTGGTTAAGACCAGATTATCACATCCCAAACGATAAAGATTTTTCTGAAATGACATACAGGGAATTGATTTATGGTATGACATGTGTTCATGAGAAACTTGCTATTGCCAATCTCCCCCAATGGTCAGCCAAAAGTTATGGGGATCACATGAGGTTTGTTGCTAGGAAGGGTCTGAATGCTACATATACATCTAGTGCACTAGCAAAATACGAACACGATCTTACCACTAGGGTAATTTCGGGAGAGCTTGCGGGTTTTCAGACAGCCGAACATGCATCAGTTTCCGATAACCTAGGCTCCGACAGCTTACAAGTGGTTCATGACCTCAGGGATGAATTAACTAAATTAAAAGCCAGCTCGAAGCAAAGCGGAAAAGGCAAAAGTAACCAGTCACAGAATAGAATTAATTGCCCAGCCGACGTGTGTGCTTTGTATAATTTCACCCGCTGTGGGTACAATCCGTGTAACAGATCACATGTATGTGCCGTATGCAGAGGCCCCCACCAAGCAAAAGGAGGGTGCAAGAACCAGGCAACTACAGCAAGCAGTACAGCCAATGCAAGGGGTGGGGGTTCCACTCTCTTCGTTCCACCCGCACAACATAACATAACTTGATGTGAAACCGTCCCGACATGTAACATGTCATTTCAAAGTTGTTATAGCCCAGCAGCCAATCTGTTTGATACTCTCTGTGACAGGAACTCACTCATTTGTACCTCCAGTTTGTCCGAATTGTTGTCTGCTTATGGAGACTATGCTCCCATGTGGGACATTAGATCTTCCCATACACTCAAAGGAGTGAAGTCCCAGATGAAACCAGCTGGATGGCTATCTATGTTAAGTGGCGGTCCCAATTCAGTTTTTGGCATTAACACGTGGGATTACGACTCACATTTTCTCTTAGACGGCATGATGCATGGGTTTAAACTAGTAGACCCAGGTTCACCTATCCCATCATACAGTACTAAAAACTATGTACCCAAGGAAGCTGAGAGCTTCATCGATGAATTGCTAAAATCTGAAATTGAACAAGGGAAACTGTCAAAAGTGCAGTCACCTCCTACATGCATTCATGCGTTAGGCGCAGTTGAAAAGAAAGAAGGCGGATACAGGCCAATTACAGACGCAAGTCGACCAGAAGGTCTTTCTATAAATTCTCATATGAGCGAAACTTTTCAACACTTCAGCTACACAAGTGTTGACGATGTATCTAGGGTTCTAAAACCGGGTATGTTTATGGCCGTCACAGACATATCAGCGGCATATCGTTCTATTATGATAAGACCCAAAGACAGGCAATACCAAGGACTAAAGTGGTCGCTTGATTCCGAGGAAGTTTATTTGGTGGATAACTTTGTATCGTTTGGTACAAGAATGGCAGCATTCCTTTTTAATAGGATAACGGATAGCATCACTCGCTACATGAGAGCGAATGGTTATTACTACTTTAACTCCCTCGACGACCTACTTACCATGGGCAACTCGTTTGAAGAGTGCCAACAAGCTCAATTATTCCTGCACAGCGTTCTACACTCGTTGGGATTTTATGTGTCTTATAAGAAGGTACTATCCCCTGCACAAGTTCAAGTATACTTAGGAATTGAGATTGACTCAGTGGAGATGCGACTCCGATTACCAGATGATAAGGACAAAAAGCTGCACAGTGAGCTTAGTTTCTTCGCAGGTCGCCGTAAGGCAACAAAGAAACAACTGCGCCACTTATGTGGAATCTTGTCTCATTGCTCTACCCTGGTACGAGGAGGTCGCACTTTCTCCCATCGTGTTATAGCTATGTTATCAGCATTCACCAGCAACAAGCGTTATATAACTTTGTCAAAAGGGTTCTTCAAAGACCTAGATTGGTGGACGAGGTTCGCTGGGTGGTTCAACGGAGAAGCAAAAATTGTAGCGGATATTCCACCAGCTCGCTGTGATTTATACATGGACGCCTCAAATGCAGGCTATGGCATACACTACGGCAAAGATTGGTTGTGTGCGGGTTGGAGGTGTCACATCAGTATGAACATTGACAGACATGGTCATTGTTTGCCTGCCCCTAGCCAATTTGTCCGGAGAACATAAACATTAGGGAACTTTATCCAATATTAATGGCTATTAGTAGATGGGGTCCCTCATGGCGGAACAAAAAGGTCATCTGTTACACGGACAACACCCATGTAGTTAGCGCTTTAAACCAGGGTAAAAGTGTCAATGCCAGGGCCATGGATTTCCTACGGGAAGTGTTTTGGCTTACCGTCTTGTACAATTGCCACATTGTAGCATTCCATGTACCCGGTAAACTTAACAACACCGCAGACGCACTGTCTAGAGTCCTATATTACCCACATAACCTTCCATTGTCTTTATGTTGTAGCGGCTGCTAAGTTATGTGAAGAATTGGATTTGAAGGCAGCAGTTGCTAGAGCACACGCTTGGAGTGTATCCACATGGAAGACCAAGTGCAGCCAATGGAAACGTTTTATTGCATTTTGCACCGTTTCTGCTTCAGTGCCTTTACCAACTTCAGTTAAGACACTATGTCGCTACATAGTTTATCTCTCTGCAGATCTGAAGTATAGCACTATTGATAATTACGTCAGCTCGGTGATCAGCCTCAATGCTCACTACGGACATGACATTACTTGGATAAGGTCCAACTTTATGTTTAAATGCACCATGTCGGGACTTAGAGGAATACTTGGGGATTCTACCCCAATTAGGACTACTTTGTCAGTTTCTCAATTACTCGCTATGTTCAAGAACGTTGATTTGTTTGCACCCGATCAGCTAGCTATGTGGGCGTGCATAGTTACTAGTTTCAGGACTCTTCTAAGGAAAAGCAATCTGGTGGTGGATAGTTGTGCTAAGGCTCATCACACTTCCTAAGACGGAACTCTGTTTCATTCACCAGCTGGGGTATGATAATAACAGTATCCAAAACTATACAGTTCGGACAAAGAGTCCACCACATCCCAGTGGTAGCTTCCCCAGACTCTCCACTATGTGCCATATCACTTCTCAAAAGGCACTTCGACAATACTCCAACAACGGACCCAGAGGCACCAGCCTTTCTAATCCGTAAAGGCAACCGCTTAGTTCCCCTACAATACTCACCACTATTGTCGTTTCTGAAACGACTGCTAAGATCCATAGGATTGGACACAGAAAGGGCTGGAGTTCATTCACTAAGGCGTTCTGGCGCAGCATTCATGCATCTGTGCGGAATTCCATTGGAGGACATATGTTACACAGGGGACTGGTCCAGTTTATCAGCCCTGCTGTACCTAGCTAAACCCTTCAACACAAGAGTCAGTGTAGACAGTGTAATCGCCAAGGCTTTGAAAGTGTCATTCTAATAGACTTATACGCAGATACGTACAAACAGTGAGAATTCATAAAAATGTTTGATTCTGGTGGTGCCGGAGTTATTTGGACTCGGTTAAGGCCAGACCGCATACCTTCGTCCTCATTACTTCCAGAATCAATGGGTACGAACAATCCCTGATTGTTGGACTTATTGATCAGGACAGTTACCTGAGCCACCCACCTGACAATAACTCTACACATGCACCTAGGTGGTGCGAACTCACACACTCTCACCTGTTGGACAGGTGTACCCTGGCATAGCTATGCAGCAAGCCTAAGGGCACCTACATGTACTGTGGGTTTTTTTTCATGTATTTTTCTTAAGTTACACTCGTTCTGTTATTACTCGTTAATAAATGAAGGCCGGAGTTATTTGGACTCGGTTAAGGCCAGACCGCATACCTTCGTCCTCATTACTTCCAGAATCAATAGGCCCAAAAACGTTCTTTTTACAAGCCTAATTTGGAATCTTTTCACCCAAAATATAACATTCTATCAAAAATCATTGAATTCTCCATAGAAAAGTACCCTATAATTGTTTTAGGCAGCAGCAGCGGTTCTGACGTTATTAGCCGAAATGCGTTGTTACTGACACTATATTTACTAATCACGTGATTTTGGATCCTTAATGGCCCCTCCCTGTTGGTCTGGCGGCTGTGAAAGTTTGGGCCAAGATGTGTGGAATAGGGGTATACAGAATGTCATGCATGCGGGGAGGGGTTAATACCATCAAAGTACTTTACCTGAGGTAATCCCTTTTTCACCTGGGTATTAAAAATCAAAGGAGGAGCTTATTTGTAAATACCATCAAAGCACTCTTGTGTAAGGTAGGCACAAAAGGGATTACCTCAGGAAGTATATATAAGATAGGGTGTAGCAGGAACAGTAGTAGCAGAAGGTACAACAGCAGCAGAATAGGAGTAGGTGCAGCAGGTGGTATGTAACTGGTATGGAGTTTTCCCATTTCACCCTTTTTTCAAAAAAATGGTCACCAAAAATTATTATTTTTTGACTAACTTCTTATAAACACAAAAGTCAATCCTTCACATCGGCTGTCTGCCATGTCTAGACTTCACAGTAAAAATGGGAACAACATTACTGTGCGGGTACCGATGTGAAGTGTGTTCTCGGAGATATTTTCAAACTAAGTCTTATTTTCACAATAACCACAGTCGTTGCATGGAGGACCCAGCTCCTTGTATGTCCACAGATAATATTGTGCTTTCGACTTGACGCTGATACACTGGCTCTACCAGTTTTTTGGTTGGTGAGAAAATTTTTGAATGTGTCTTTATGACTTTTGAATCATTTAAATTCTCTCAATCTTTAAAATTAAATGTGGGTGACAAAATTTTAAAGTTGTGTTATTAGGAAATTATAAAAAAAAAACCGGTAAAATTCTTTTACATGTAACAGCATTGCCACAGAACCATCGTCATTTTCGCACAGATTCCTTGTGAGTGAGTGAGTAATAGGTGTTTAACACCATTTCGACAGCTACTTGACTTTTGTGTTTATAAGAAGTCAGTCAAAAAAAAAAGATTTTTGGTGACCATGTGAAATTGTGTAATGTTGTTTTTGCCATGAATATGTGAGCCAGCAAGCAGAAATGGGGGTTCCTGCAGTATTTAGTACCAGTTTTAGCCACCAGGGGGCACCACTATTGGCTAGAATAGGAAAATTTTGCCTAAAACTGCTATAGGCTACTTTTCTGTGGAGAATCCAAAGGTTTTTGATAGAACGTTCCATTTTTTGGGGAAAGGTTCCATATTTGGCATTAAAAAGAATATTTTTGGGCCAGATTAGGCATTTTTGTTGATTTCTGTTGCCATGGAAACATGATATTCATTCTAAATAAGAAAATTGATGATCCTATTTGAAGGAACGTTTCACAAGGTCCACTATGGTGAAAACAGAATGAAAATATCATTTCTAGATCAAAAGTTATGGGCAGAAGAATGAAAATTTATGCTAATTTGGCAGGGTTACCTTCTTAAAGTCAATTGGCCTTTCAGTAGAAGACATAATGAAGCGCTCCAACTGGAAATCCAGATGTGTGTATAAATACTTGCATGATTCAAGATGTGATTTGTTGAAGCTGGATGTATTACCTTCTATTAATGTGTAATAATTGTTACTCCGTGATGAAAATATCATTTCTAGATCAAAAGTTATGGGCAGAAGAATGAAAATTTATGCTAATTTGGCTAATAAGCATAAATTATGCTAATTATAGTTGTATCTCATGACCATTGAGATGTAGCACTTATTGACATTCACAAAATAGTCATACCTACCCATATTTAGCAAGCTATTCTTCCAAAACTAACAGGAGTATCTTCTCATACAATATGTCACTGTAAAGCTAGTGATCTGAATTTTAAAGTTAACCTTTAGCACGGAGCACCCTTTCTCCTTGCCTCTACACATATGGGCATGCCCCACGGGGGGTCCAGTGAAGTCACAGGTCACGTGACCAAATGGAGGCCTCTGATTGGCTGCATGCCCAGTAAGTAATATCCTTAGATTAGCTATAGTCCCATTCCAATACATACTATGCTACTCTTATGTCTATTACAGCCTCAAGCCTTGTGTCCACAGGGCGACACAATTGGTGAGCAACAGAATTCCCGACGACAGAACCACTTTTGTCGTCCATTTCCAATGACAAAACGGCTTTTGTCGTCCATTCCCAATGACAAAAATCAAACATGTTAGATATCATCGTCTGAAATGGATGACAAAGGCACTTTTGTCATCGGGAATTCTGTCGTTCACCAATTGTGTCTCCCTGTGGACACACAGCTTTAGTTAGTCATACTTCCTTATTGTAGAATATATCTATAGGGGCTTAAATACTGTGCCACAGACTAACACAGTTCACACTGCAGTTCCCTTCTCCAACTTCAGAAGTGGAAAATATACTTATGAGTGGAATCAGATGTTTACATATATGACAAGTTGCATACATTGATGATAATTACAATACTTGTACACTATGAGAGAACAGAGGGCAGTTGCTCTGCAAATAAAGGTATTGATACTTTAAGTTTATGAGGTCATGTCATTTATTAACCATTACAGTGCACGAGGCATCATAGTATACATCGCATAATAGCATTTCCAAGTAGTGACTCTCCTACAGCATATACATATATATATGGGACTATATACACTCGTGTATATTCATATAATTAACAGCGGCGAGTGATCCGCCCGTCCGGTACTACTTGTTGCGCGCAACAATACAGCGCTCCTTTTGGTAACCATGGCAAAGCTACCCCCCGCTATATAACCGCGGCGCTGCCATTCAATCGCCAGTCGGGATCTACTCTTCATACAGTGCACAACACCCCTGTGCTGGGGGTTGGCACAAAATTTTATGGATTCAACTTTTAAACCTTTTTCATATAAATCCATAAATTCTGTCACGGCAATGTTGAACAAAAATGATTTCATGAGTGTTGTTGACTTGAAGTCCGCCTATAGGTCTATTAGTGTCTATGGGGAACACCAAAAATTTCAGGGTTTTTCATGGGATATGGGGGATGGTAAGAAATTTTACCAGAGTAATCGTCTTACCTTTGGACTCAGATGTGCCCCCTACATTTTTAACCAGATTTCTGATTTCCTGGCTAAGGTGGCAAATTTTTATGGTATTGATAGGTTGGTCAATTACCTGGATGACTTCATCATTATTGCCAACTCTGAAAGTGAGTGTCGCCGTCAGAGGGACCTTTTAATCGAAATTATGGAATATTTTGGTTTTAAGATTTCCAGAGATAAGGTTACTGACCCTAACAGAATTTGTACCTTTTTGGGTATCACCATTGACTCCCACAAAATGGAATTAACTTTGCCTAAAGAGAAAGTTGACAAGTTAGCCCGTGCTATAGACAGTTGCATTTATAAGAAATTTGCCAGTAAAAAAACCTTACAGAGTATTGGTGGCTTGATGTCATTTTGTTCCCAGGTGGTGAGAGGGGGGCCGTAATTACAGTAGAAGGGTTTTTGACTTGATGGCAAAGGCTAAGGAAAGGGGTGTCATTAAATTAAATCCAGGTATCATAAAGGATTTTTTGTGGTGGTAGAATTTTTAATTGCAAAAGTTTAATCTTGAATGATGTGTATAATAAACCCATGGTATCTGATGCGTCCATTCTAGGTTATGGAGCATGGTGTGGTACAGATTTCTTTTATGGTTCTTGGAATAACGTTGACAACTCTAAATTGGGGATAGGTCACTGGGTTGCCCCTCCAAAGTGTGACAATATTGATGTTCATGAAAGGAATATTAATGTGTATGAACTATGGCCTGTTCTAGCTGGTTTGAAGAGATCATTTATTCAAAAACTGCCGTCTGAACGCTGTAACGGATAACATGCAGGTGTTGGCAATGTTGAACACAGGCAGAAGTAAAAACCCACTTTGTATGGAGTGGCTGCGTGAAATCTATTGGCAATGTTTTGTGTATAACATTGATATCTATTCAACCTATATAAAGTCCGCTGATAATATTCTGGCAGACCAGTTGTCAAGATTAGACTACAAAAATGTTCTTGCCAAGTGTGAAAAAACTTTGTCTGAAAATAATATGTGTATCTAAAAAATTTTTCAGATCCCAGATTGATGTCCCTGTTAAGAAAGCAGGAGGAATTTGTGAATTCGGGTGTTGCCATGACAACCATGAGAACCAGAAAGCAACAATTTAAGAGGTACAGCAAATTTTGTAGGAAATTTTCCCTAAAAATTTATCCATGTTTGCCATCTCAGGCTTCTTTGTATGCCACTTATCTGTCGGATAAGATGAAACCAGTCTCCATTAGGAATTATATTTCGGCTGTATGGTTTTTTTCAGAAGTTGCATGGTCACCCTGACTACAGTAGTAGTTTTATCCTGAAAAAGACTCTAGATGGTATTGAGCGGTGTCAAAGTTTAACCAGAATTGTTAAATACCCACTTACCACTGTTGACATGTTTAAAATTTTGTCAACCCTGAATATGACAGTAATATTGGATTGGGTCTTCTGGTGCGCCATTCTGGTTCTGTTCAGGGGAGTTTTGAGGTGTTGCCATGTAGTGGACTCTATACATTCACTGAGGGTAAAGGATGTTGTATTAACTAATGACTATGTAAAACTTCACATTAGGACATCTAAGACAGACCAGTTTGGCCACGACCCTTATGATATATACCTTGTGCTGGATGAATCCTCTCCATTTTGCCCTTCAAAAATTTTGGCAGAGTTGATACAGACTGCTAATGGCAATGTTAATCGGAAACTGTTCAGTTTTCCGTCTGGTAGCAGGAACAAATGCTTGACATATTCTTATGTAAATACACGTTTGAAATTTTTGTCTGTCAAAATTGGCTTAGTAGATGAGAATGTTAGTACCCACTCTCTACGCCATGGTGGGGCTACCTTCTTAAAGTCAATTGGCCTTTCAGTAGAAGACATAATGAAGCGCTCCAACTGGAAATCCAGATGTGTGTATAAATACTTGCATGATTCAAGATGTGATTTGTTGAAGCTGGATGTATTACCTTCTATTAATGTGTAATAATTGTTACTCCGTGATGTTCCATGTGTTTGCCGGGTGGTTGGCCATTTTGTATATTCAGATCAATTCCACCAAACACATGTCTCTGTTCAATTATTATTATTATTATTATTATCATATCCAGTAATCCATTTAATACCGTCATAACTTATTATAATGTTAATATACCGGTAAAATACCTTAAAGTCATCCTAGTATTTATTATAATGTTAATATACTGGTAGCTTCCTAGTGGGTCATCTTGATATTTATTATAATGTTAATATACCGGTAAATACCTTTAAGTCATCCTAGTATTTATTATAATGATAATATATAATATGTGGTTTCCATGGTAACCACCTTCATCTCTTTTATTGTTCAATATACCAGTTACTACCCTAATATAATAATCTACCGGTAGTGGTTAACTGGTATATGTAGTCGCCCCTAGTTAACTTATATATATATATATATATATATATATATATATATATATATATCTCTGATAGGCTGGTTGGTATTACAAAAAACCTTGATGGTAGGATAGATTTCATCTTTTCACAAAGACCAAAGAGAATCAGTTTCAAACTAGTCTGATTTAAAGCTTTCAATGAATTTGTTTCTCATAAAGTTGCAAAACATGTGAAGACATTCCAAAACATTACTTAATTATACCATCTGTCATTTTGCATCATGTTGATGGTGGTAGGTGTCAGCACTGTAGATGAAACTACTGTAATACCTCGTGTTTAATTAGACACCCCTTATCCGCAAGGTTAATTAAGACCAAGCTTTGCCTTGTAAAATGTGACTTAACTCAGGGTGCACCTTATCTATGTAAGCATTTCGGTATGATAGAATAGTACTAAATGTCCAAACTGCACATTATAGTTTTCCTTAGATGCTAGGCGAGATATTAGCATAATCATCCATAGATACATCAAAGGTAGACTAGCTGCAATCCCTGAGCTCTCCTCCCAACGTCACTATACCCCCCCCCCCCTATGCCTCTCCTCCTCTGGCTGCTGAGCTCAATTCACTAGAGGTCTTCTTAATTTTTCTGTTTAAAACTTGAAATCATTTCAATTTTTATTCATTTCTCTTGCATTAAAATTGAGAGACCTGAGCAAGTCTACAACAAAGGCAGAGAAGACCTTTTTGGATCTGTGTTGAAAAGAAAAGGCTGCATGTATTTTTTCATGCATGGAAGATATCTGACAGCTCAGAGCGTATCCCTTTTTATACATGTTCCAAGATGGCTTTCAGGCGGGATTCTTGCTTAACTTGTTAAGACTCAGAATGGAGTTTATTTGCACCCTGCTGTGAACTGGCTATCTCTTTTATCTCTGCGCAAAATGCACATTACATACCGTGACCAAATAAAGTAAAATGCCAACAAGAGAAAGTAAACTGATACGACATATCTCCCTTGTCAGTGAGTGTGGTTTCCTCTTTCTATGACAACATATATACATGTATACACAGTGTCTATACATAGGTCAGTATGTTACAGGAGGGGCTCAGGACAGGGAAGTAGACATGGGAATATGCATAAAAGTAGATTATACTGCAGAGGCAGATTCTGACTTTATATAGTGATGAGACAGCATTGAATAGAACAGTGAGAAAGGAAGGAAGATTTACCAAGTAGAGCAGGAAGATTCACCCAGCAGGGCAGTGAGAAAGACACCAGCTTGATGGAGATGTACGCCTTTATTTTTTTGTTAGTACTCATAGCAGAAGAGGTTAACAGCCAAGGTATGTATATATATATGGATCTAATTATCCGTCCATCCCAGGGCCGTGGGAAGCAGTTTCAGAGTGGGTGGGACCAGGGGGGTTTCTGCAATTTTTGACCTCCCTTTGCTTGGCCTTTTAATTTTGACCTTTTGAGGAGTTGGCCAAAAGTGGGGGGGGGGGACATGTCCCCCCTGTCCCCACTGTCATCCATCTTTCAATCTCACTTCCTCTCCATCTATCTGTCTTCCTTTCTGCATGCCTGTCTATCTATGAATCTATAGATCTATCTCCAGGATTTATCTGTCTAGCTTTTAGTATTAAAGTATGCCTTTCTGTCTATCTTGCTGTCTTTGTAGTTGTGTTGTCAATAGTTCTCATATAAGAGGGTAATACCATAGTAGCTAATCCTCCCATGAATTCCCTTACATTTTGTGGTCCTTTATATCACTGTGCTTTTCTAAAGTAAATTGTACAATATCTACCATTTGGCAGGAGAACCGTACATTGGCCTCAGTAATGGACTTCCACGTGGAGCTGTAGCGAAGCACTCAATAATCACATTAACGTTTCGATATAAGAAAAGGTCAAAAAGAGATCTAATAGAACTGTATGAAATAGGCGAAAATAAACAACCTATAAGAAATCTTAAAAGATGGGATAAACGAGATGAAAACTACACAAAGTCCATGCATGGACATGTACAGTACAACCATACAGTGACTGGCCCGGGCACATACCAATGTAAGATGTTGGAACCTAGTGGCCAGCTTGTCACATCATCTACAGAGTATACCCTTCATATTTGGCGTAAGTAGATAAAACATCACATATTATAGGCCTTTTAATTCTGGAGGTTAATTGAAAACAGTGCTTATTTACCAGTGTTTTGAATTAACTATTAGTTCTCAATTCTAATCTTGTGTTGCATTAATGGGAATATACATGCACTGTCCAGAAAACTATAACCTAAATCTATTAATACGTGTGTGATGACAACCCTCTCCACCATAATATATTTCAAACTCAGTCAACTCTCGGAATCGATTCATCTTCTATTCCTTTGTATTGATGATTGTCTATGGTAGAGAAATATCGCTACACATATTGAGAAACAAATATTTTTACCTCTCATGGAATTGTTGTTTTTATACCGCCGATATATTTGCCTACTTTTTACATGTACACATAATACCAAATATGTGTTTCTTTGCTGTAGGTGCTAGAATGAAAGGTTTCTCTGCCACCTTCATAGACTCTAAGAACACGACAGTGCAATGCATCGTCCGATGGGTCCACCAGTTCAATATAGCCTTCTCCTGGTACTTGGCGGACGTTCCACTTAAATTGGGATACCACACAAAGAAAACGACAAATACTGATGGTACCCACAATGTGACCAGTATTCTCATACACACCTTCAGCATAGAAGACAATGGGAAGTTCCTGAAGTGTAAAACCATTGATAAACAAAACACTGCACTGAGCAGCACAGTCCAGAGGAGACTGTCTATATCTCGTGAGTTACCTTAATTACCGGGGGGTTGGCCTATATTTTACATGTACTTTTCCAACTAACCCCACGTGGCGAAAAGAAAACACACGTATTTTCAACGTTTGCAAACCTTTTTTTTAGGTTTGAGTAAAAGAATGCTTTAGAAAACATTTTTATTACGTTAAAATAAGTTTTTAAACTATTTTCAACCAGTTTTCAACCCAATAAGAACGTTCGCATTTTCAATATTTTTATTTTCAACCAAATAAAGACGTTTTTAGTTATATTACTTTTGCATTAAAGCATTTTTACCTAAGAATAAAATGGTTATAGGACGTAAAAAAAAAGGTTGTTTGTGTACTTTTGACTTTTTGTAATGTTGAAAAACTTTTGGAAAAAAACCCAATAAATGCCAAGTGGGACATGACTCCACTGATGTGATTGCGAAACAATTATATTGATTGATTCTATTTAGTAAATTATATAACATTGTTAATGAAGGGACAAAATGATGTTAATTGAATGAGATGGTACACTATGTGGGGCTACATAGGCGCTAAATTGAATGCTTTTGATTTTTAAAGACCTTTGAGCATGACTAAACCTGGTCTCTGTCTTATGCCCTAAGATGGTTTTTTTTCTAAAGTGTCTATTGTTAGATTAGTATTTAATATGCATGTTGTTTTTCTTCCAGTGAGTAATGCGATTTGCTGAGTATAGAGTGATGTGGTTGTTATGTGTCCATTTACCGATTTTGATATAATGAATATGTAACGGTGAATCTGTGTCAGAGAATGTACTCACTAACTCAAAGGTCCAATATTCACATTGTACCAATAATTGTTATATAGCACAGCCAAAAAAGGTTACCACTCCAAGTACCACACTATCTGGCGGAACAACAGGTTAGAAAGTTTTTATACAATATTCTCAGTTGGAATGAAAAGGTTATGAGACAAATCAAACGTGTCTTAATGTAAAAAAATGTGCGATTTCATATGTTTTCTTGGATACTGTATGATTGGTTAAAACTTGACGTTCTGCGTAGGCTTCAAAAAGCTATGCGTTTTGTTTTCTTTAGTCCCCGGGCCCATAGAACACATGATGTGTCGTTCAAATTGTATTGAATCCTATAATGGGTTCATGCCGTTTTTGCACTTACCTTTCCGTTCTATGGACTCAAATACCACCCTGGATGCAACAGATCAAAGCACAGAGATTTCGAAGGTCTAGAACGCCAAGCGGAATTCGATCTACCACTACCTTGACTCAATCTGATCTCAAATTCCACAAATTAATCCTTATTTTGTTTTCTCGTTATGATGTACATGTACCAATTTCAACAACTCACTGACAGTCCATTGCTGCAAAGATCTAACTGGTACGCAATGATATTGAATTGTAGGCCTAACCCCCTTTTATTTCATACACATGTACCTATATGTTTTCAGCACAAACAAACCGGCCTACAACTCCAAGCACCAAACCACCTTCCACCATCCAAAAAACTACAGGTTAGAAATTCTGTATGTTAATAACTTACTGTCAAAAAGTATCTGTATGTTGGTAACTTACTATTTGAAAAAAAAACAGAGCTACAAACAAGTATCTCTAGTAGATTGGAGCCCTTGAATGCCAAGTGAGAGTTAGAGGGAAACATGTTCTGACATATAAATAAAAGTTAAACCAATGTTTATGTATAAGAAACGAAAAAAAGAATTGCGGAATTTTAAAGGTTTTTTCTTGCATAAGGGCTGCATCCACTGTGACGGTTGGACCATCCATCTCCCTTCATCCGTTTTTTGCTCCATAAGGGGTGCGTCCACTGCCAACGGATGGACCATCTGTCGGTTTTGTCCGTTTCATTTATCATTGATTTCTATGGAGAAAAATATGGATGAAGGGAGACGGATGGTCCATCCGTCGCAGTGGATGCACCCCTATAGAAACCAATGATAAATAAGATGGATGAAACCGACGAATGGTCCATCCTTCGGCACCGGATGTACCCCTATAGCTTACATGAGTCAAACTGATCTGAAATTCCTTTTCAGATGAAATTAATGCTGGAAGTATGCCCTTTTGTGGCTTTTCTTAATATGATGCACAAATCTTAGCACCTCTTTGGCACTTCTTTAAACATTGCAATATTCTTGTGCGAAATAACATGGCATTCTGTGCCTGACCTCCCAATTATTCCTTGTTCACCCCCATGTTAATCATTGATTGTTTCACTTCCAGTACAAACGACCCAGCCTACAACCCCAAGCACCAAACCAACATCCACCGTCCATGAAACCACAGGTTAGAAATTATGTATGTTGATAAATTGCTTCTGAGTAAAGGGAAAGCACCATCTTGACCCTTTTGCAACCAATGACTATGTTACTACATTGATTTATGAAGCAATAAATTCATGTATGAACTCGGCTGTCAACTTGGCTCCACTGATACATGCCGTCTCTTTCTTGAATAATCACGTCCTGAGAGAAATCAGCGCATCGTGGTCTCAGGAGTCTAGAGATATTAGTCTATTTTCCATGTCACTCAAAAAAAAAGGTTAAACAGATAAATAAAACACTGTTTATTTTTATAACTGAGCCATGTGATGAATAAAGACTTTCTCCACATGTTAAATCTAGAAATTCACGGAATGGGTCTGTTCATGAGGAACAGAAAGAAAAAGAAAATCAAACAATTTATTTCTTATGCACCCAGCGGTGAGAAACAAGTTCTTTGTGGTATCATGTGCCATACTGAACCACATATTTACTTATGTGAATGACAATTACAGCTTGGACATCCAGATTAACCACTCTGAGAATAACAACACAAGCTTTCATCATCCACGGAACACCAGGTAAAAACATTCTGTCTGAGATGATTCAAACATAACTTAGGGAGTGATCATTATTGATAACAAGTAAGTTGAGGGTTTAGTTTTTTTGTTTACCCTTCTGCACTTAAATTGTTTCAGGGGAAAAGTTAACGCTTTACCAATGGCTATAGTGGCACATTCGGACACAATTTCTAGTCCATCCTTCTATATTCGGGGGGGGGGATCAGGAGGTCGCTGTCTTTTTTTCCCAGGTGGACAAGCAAAAAACCCACCACCTGGCACTAATTGTTTTTGGGCCTGCATGACTACGACAATTTTCTCCATACCGGTTGATTTTCTACTCATGATTAATAATCACATCATTATACTCTTTTATGACATCCAGGTGACCCAGTAGAGAATACAACCACCAACTCCACTAATGTGGTGCACCAGGAGGGACACTCCATCAGGCTGTATATATATGTACTACTAGCTGTTGGTGTTGTTGTGGTGGTGGCTGTGGTTATCTGCTGCTGCGTATTCAAACGAAAACACAAGAAAGAAAGTAAGTGGGTGTTTTAATCAAAATGATACTGTTTTAGGGTAGATTTACCACAAGCCGCACACATGTCTTAAGGTGAAAAAGTCAATATGCGTCATATATATATATATATATATATATATATATATATATATATATATATATATATATATAAAACCACAAAAGGGCATACTTCCAGCATTGAGTTCATATGTATCTTAAAAGGAATTTCAGATCAGTTTGACTCATGTTAGCTATAGGGGTACATCCGGTGCCGAAGGATGGACCATTCCTAGGTTTCATCCATCTTATTTATCATTGGTGTCTATAGGGGTGCATCCACTGCGACGGATGGACCATCCGTCTCCCTTCATCCATATTTTTCTCCATAGAAATCAATGATAAATGAAACAGACGAAACCGACAGATGGTCCATCCGTTGGCAGTGGACGCACCCCTTATGGAGCAAAAAACGGATGAAGGGAGATGGATGGTCCAACCGTCACAGTGGATGCAGCCCTTATGCAAGAAAAAACCTTTAAAATTCCGCAATTCTTTTTCCTTTCTTATACATAAACATTGGTTTAACTTTTATTTATATGTCAGAACATGTTTCCCTCTAACTCTCACTTGGCATTCAAGGGCTCCAATCTACTAGAGGTATACTTGTTTGTGGCTCTGTGTTTTTTTTCAAATAGTAAGTTACCAACATACAGATATTTTTTAACAGTAAGTTATTAACATACAGAATTTCTAACCTGTAGTTAGAAAGGCCGGTTTGTTTGTGCTGAAAACATATAGGTACATGTGTATGAAATAAAAGGGGGTTAGGCCTACAATTCAATATCATTGCGTACCAGTTAGATCTATGCAGCAATGAACTGTCAGTGAGTTGTTGAAATTGGTACATGTACATCATAATGAGAAAACAAAATAAGGATTAATTTGTGGAATTTGAGATCAGATTGAGTCAAGGTAGTGGTAGATCGAATTCCGCTTGGATTTTCACCATTTCTAGGTCTGCATAAACCATCCTCTGAAAGATAAAGAAACTTGATAATCAGTCTACCCTGCAGGGATAAAAAGGGAAAGTTTTTTTACCACTAAATATAATTTGTTATTGTTCATGCTGATTGCTTCATCATGGTTGACCCATATATCACGAATATGCTTAATCTATGAGAGTAGTAGGAAACAGGTAATTGAATTGAATTATTTATTTGACAAACATTCCTACAGGATGATTTACAAGTAAGTGAAAGGAGAATGGATACATCAAATTTTGGCTAAGTCATGGTAAAAAGGTCACGACAGTACACAGCTGATATAAGATGTGATCATGGCTCATAAAGTCATTTAGTTATGTACTTAGCCAGACATGAAATCACGTCACAGCTAATAGAAAGTCAGATTTGTCCTTGATACTGTTTTAGGGTAGATTTACCACAAGCCGCACACATGTCTTAAGGTGAAAAAGTCAATATGCGTCATATATATATATATATATATATATATATATATATATATATATATATATATATATATATACATATATATAGCCGTCACATTCCCCATAAGTGCCCCATAAAATTCAGTCCCACATTGTTCGGACAAGCTTTATTGAGCACATTGATCGACACATCATGAACTTTCCAACAACTATTAAAATGGAGAGGGGATGATTTTTGTTGTTGTTCGTGTTGTTTGCTGTAGTGGTTGGGTTTTTTGTTGTTGATTTTTCATAGATCTACATTTGAGCGACACTGTATCCTACCACTCGCCATGAATACCAAATAGCCTACGTTATGTCTTACAATTTAGGGAGTGATCATTTTTTAACAACAGGGGGGGGGCTGGTGGGTTTGCGCGCGGACGCTCGAAAAAAATTTCGACCCCCCCCCTCTCGAGGGGGTAAAAATTTTTCGACCCCCCCCCCATAAGGGACAAAAATCGCGCTCGAACGTCCCCTTTTAGCCTATAGTAACGCGCGGGGTTTTCCACTGAAAACAGGTGAAATTATTTTGACCCCCCCCCATCAGAGGTATTGAAAAAATTCTGACCCCCCCCGGTCAAGGGGTTGAAAAAATTCTGACCCCCCCCTCAAACCCACCGGCCCCCCCCCCCCCTGTTGTTAAAAAATGATCATTCCCTTATTAAGGCCAAATTGTAACTTTTCTTCTCCTCCTTTCTGCAATGCAGTGATTGAGAGGACAAATACAATGGAAAGTAAGCGACAGACTGCCATATTTAACAACGAACAGACACTTCAGGCGCATCTTAAGCAGCAGGTGAGTTAAGGAGGAAGAGTGCATCATGCCTATTGGTCGGCATGATGCACCAATAAAGAGCTGGAAAGACTACTCACAATCACTTCTTTGGAGCATCATGCCGACATCCGGAAGTGCATCAATGCTCTAGGGTCGGCATGATGCATGAACCCTGTCTAGGGCTGCATTCATGCATCATGCCAACTAAGGCTATATCCTTGGGGGGGGGGGTATTTTTACTATAGAACAGTACTAAATTAACAAAAATCTGCCCGTATAGGTGCGCCTTATACATGGAACAGGCCTCCCTGAGTTGGGGGTGTGCCTTATACGCGGGCTGCGCCTTATACGCAGGAGATTACGGTAATTAGTCATGTTAATTGATAGCGTATGGACTTGAAATCCAGAATGAAGGTTATACCTATCTGATTGTGTACCAGTAGATATACGAATTAAAGTGAAATTTATTTTCATACATGTCAAAACAGAGCCTTAGATGATGGTGGGTGGGCTGATTTAAGGCGAATAGAAAACATCCCCTATCATGGGTGGTACATGTATATTTTTGGTATGGGTATATAGCTTCATCTATGGAAATTTATATTTTTTAGGTAACCTTCATTCGGGATTTCAAGTCCATACGCCATTAGTTAGAATGACTAATTAGCCAAACACCAATTTTAAATCCCAAAATTAGGCTTCACCCCCTCCTGCTTGAAAAAACTTGCAACAATTGTTTTTTTTTCCACTCAAGAGATAGACTGGTTTAGGTTATATAATTTACTGACAGGTATCAAACAACCACAGTCAATGGTATCACATCTGAAGAACAGGATATAACTTGTGGTGTACCACAGGGGTCTGTTCTTGGACCCCTGCTCTTTAATATCTACATAAATCAACTGCCTCAGATTCTGTCTAATTGCAAATACTCAATGTATGCTGATGATCTGGCCATTTTTCCAAGTGGTACAGACATTGGTGTTGTAGACACAAATTGACTGTAAATACAGAGAAAATGAAAGCCCAATGGGTCTATTCTGGCAGAGTCTGTCAAGATTTGAATGTTGCTGCCCTGGGTATATGCAATAAGAAATTAGAGGTAGTATCGGTCTTCAATTACCCAGGTGTACTAATTGACTGTAATTTGAGTTTTAAACAATTTTGTACTAGAACAAAGGACTCTGTACTTCTACGAGCTTACCAGCTTTGCCAGATATATAAAATTATTGATGAGGAGCTTGCCACTAAGCTTTTCAAACAAATGAATGTTTCCATATTTGACTATGGGGATATAATTATTGGTGGTGGCCCTGATACATCTGTAGGGGCACTACAAAGCACACAGAATTACTGCTTGGGTGTAAAACACCCCACTGACATGTCACGCAATGACCTGCACATTAACACACGGTGTAAATGGTTAATTGCCAGAAGAAGTAAAAGTGTTCTCAGCCTGATGTATACATTGTCACAGGATCCAAATAATGTACAAGAGCATAATAGGGTACTTAAAAGTAATGGTAAAGTGATAATGAACAAGAGCTTACTCAATTTAAGTATGTACAAAAAAGCCCCCTCTGGAGAGGTATAGAGTTATGGGATTTCCTAACAACCAAACAACAACATATCAAGGACAAATCTGACTTTCTATTAGCTGTGACGTGATTTCATGTCTGGCTAAGTACATAACTAAATGACTTTATGAGCCATGATCACATCTTAAATCAGCTGTGTACTGTAGTGACCTTTTTACCATGACTTAGCCAAAATTTGATGTATCCATTCTCCTTTCACTTACTTGTAAATCATCCTGTACGAATGTTTGTCAAATAAATAATTCAATTCAATTACCTGTTTCCTACTACTCTCATAGATTAAGCATATTCGTGATATATGGGTCAACCATGATGAAGGAATCAGCCTGAACAATAACAAATTATATCGAGTGGTAAAAAGACTTTCCCTTTTTATCCCTGCAGGGTAGACTGATTATCAAGTTTCTTTATCTTTCAGAGGATGGTTTATGCGGACCTAGAAATGGTGAAAATCCAAGCTGCAGAGATTGCGCCACCCAAGGCCTCCCCACCCCCAGTGATCCACGGCAGTGAGAACCAGGTGGAATATGCCAGCCTGACCTGGGACAGAAATAAGAAAATAAAGGGGGAAAACAGTGAAGAGAATGTACATAAGAGGGGTACTTCACGTTAAATATACTAGCATATTCAAATGTTTTAATTGGAGTAGCTTCCAAATTGCCTCAAAAACGTTTTTAACTATGTCGACAGAACGTTATTTCCAGGTTCTTAAAGCTTTAAAAACATCTGTTTCTAATCTAAAACGTCAAAACTATCAAAAATAGGCTTTTGACATTGCCGTGTCAATATTCTAAAACGTTTCTAAACGCATTTTTTTTTGGTGCGTTTTTTTTTCTTCTTCAAAATAGAATGAAGGTAAACGGAAAATGTTTTCTAACAAACCTGATATGCCTACCGAATTATCATTAGGAAATGACCCTATGCGATTCATAAAATACAATGTATTTGATTCCCTAACTACAGGACGGATTTACAAGGATAATATGTACACGCGTATCTATCTTGTGAACATACATACATACATGTGCTCATCGTGATAATACTAAATACTACATTATGTCATATCAAATGTATGTTTTTACTAAAACTGCTGCATCTGACCATAATGAAAAAGGATATGGTACTTAATTCTTCCTGCATGGGAAATGTTTACATATAGATAGGGGAAATTCTTCATACATGACTCTTGTAACTCATGCCCATGTCATCACCAGTAGCCATAGGGTGCACCTTATCAGTAGGGTTTCCCTTGGAGCTTCAGTTGACGATGCAGGGGTGCAGTGCTGGCGAGTTACTCACCAGCACTGCATAGGTGCATCAAACCAACCCTTGGCAGTGTATCTATTTCTACTTAGGGTTAGCATGATGCATGAATGCAGCACTGAAGTGTCAACTACCAGTGCTGCATTCGTGTATCATGCCAATGTGACATGGTTCACCAGTGTAACCTAATATGTGTAGTCCTTAGAGTGTTATCTCACTGCCAGGAGTGACTTCATAGATCCTCCTCCATGATATGTATACCACTGACTGTTACTGCTGGCGGTATACATGACTTAGGTACAGGAGAAAGTGTAATGTAATATATTATCGTGTATTTTAGTTACCGTAAACTCCCGCGTAGAAGACGCGCTGCGCGTATAAGACGCACCCCAAACTCAGCACATGCATTTTCGCGTATAAGACGCACATTTTAATGCTGATATCTGTAAATTCAATACATTTCTATAGTAAAATTACCCCTCGTATAAGACGCCCCCCCAACTTGAAAAAATCCTATAAGACTCCCCAGCATTTTGTTTGGCGTAGAGGACGCGTCTTATACGCGGGAGTTTACGGTACTATATTCAGCCTAGAATTAACCATTTAAGGGCTAATGATGTACATGTATTAACCAGAGATGCCACTCACTGGCCAATAAAAACCAGGAAACCCGGACTTTAAGACACATTTTCCCAGGAATTTAACATAATTTGATACAGAAATCTTGGAATCAAAATCAGGAATTCCTGGTAAACCAGGAAAAGTGGCATCTCTGAATTAACGTATTGTACCCATTAGTCGTCACGATGCATCAATGCAGCCCTGGGGAATAACTCGTCATGGCTACATTGATGCATTATGCCGAGCCTACATGGTAAATGCACTCCTGGAGGGTCGACATGATGCTTCCTTCAAGTGTTGGTGAGTAGTCTCGTTTGCACTTCATTGGTGCATCATGACGACCAATAGAAATGATGCACTCCTGCAAAAGGGCTACTCGGGAGTGCATTGTTGAAATGTTTCAAATAATTTTCGATATTTAAATCTCCTTGGAATAATTCGTTTTGGCACTTTGTTGTGTAGTGAATGTATTGACATTTTATGCAATATGTCTTCAAAGAAGGAAAATGGCTTTCAGCGCTTAACTCAAGTTTGTATAATCCGGATGTATACATATATATGTATATATATATAAAATGCAAGTCTATATTTTTCAAACGCTAGGAGCTTATATAAGGGGAATTCATTATGCTACTATAATCATGTTTGGATTTACAATAACAAATCAACCTAACGCTTGAATTAGTTATTTATTACAAATTTATTACACAACAAATGTAAGGGTCTATGAGTAGGAATTGGATTGTCTGGGGGAAAATAGGTTTTAAATTTCACTTCTTGGCGATCAAACAATAACAAGTTATCGCAAAGAAAACTGTTTCAATGTGTATGTGCATATATCAGGGATGTGATTTGAAAATCGCCCAAATGTAGGAAGATTTTTGTAAGTCCCATATAGGGTATTCAATGCCACAAAATAGACCTGGAAAAGGATCTTTGTACATATAAGGGGGGTCTGGGGGGCATCCCCCAGGAGCCCAAGAAATTTTTGAACATCTAGAGGCCAAATGGTGCAATCTGGTGCAGTTGTTTAGTACCAGACACCCCCCCCCCCACCCTCAGTAAAATATTTTCTTAATGGATTTGGGAAAATCACGAGGGTCGACTTTTTGGCTCGCAATTGGAGGAAAACCTCCAATTGGAGGAGAAATCACATCCCTGATATATATATATATGAGTACCGTAAAACCTCGCGTATAAGACGCGTCCTCTACACCAAACAAATGCCTTGTGCGTCTTATAGGATGTACTGAAATTGGGGGTGCACACTTCTGGATAGCAGAGTACCTTGTCAAGTCGGTGACTAGATTTCATTTGTTGTGAAGCAGGCTTTAATACTTAAGTTTGGTCCAAACTGGAGGTGCTCTGATGTATATACAGCTATTGTAGTTTGTGTAATAAGTATTGCACTTTTATAAAAAAAAAATAAAAATAAAAATAAAAAAGTGACCATATAACCATGAGATTCTCTCTTACTTTCTTTATAAACACGTCAGAGCACAATATGCAATTATGCAATAAAGAATATAAAGCAACATTCACCTATACCAAGTCCGGTGGAAGAAAAAACATTCTTTGTACAAGATACTATATTCCAAAACACATGGCTAGAAATTCACACCGCACACCATTGAAAAATCTTAATTTGTACCTAGGCTATGGCACACTCTCCCATAATTTTTTTAAGAAAAGGGGGAAAAGCCAAACAAATGACGCCTTACATAGGATGCCGAGTTTTGCCCCCCCCCCCCACCCCACCAAGATGGAACCCACTGTATGTGCAGTTTAATAATGGCAACACGTGTGATTAAATTACCAAACTTTGATACCGTCTAAACCATTTCAGTAATGAATGTAATTAAACCTATGTGAATTATCTTATATCAGGCTCGTAATATACCTATGATGTAGTTATAACCATGAGAAGAGAGCCGAGATTTTACATCATTTCACAATGTAGCAAAGAGTGATGGAGTAATAGTTGTTAAACACCATTTTGACAGCTAAGGTCATATTCATGGCAGGAAAACTAAAGAATGGTACACGTCAAGTGTCGGCAAATGTGCATATGTACACCAGACATGTCACAAAGAACAAAAGTAAAGGTGGTACCACAAAAGTACCACAGGTTACTAGATCTATACCGACTTAGCAGGATTAATTATCAGCTATGAAATAATCCAAACTATTCACTGCGGGCTTCTAGGGGGGCAGGTGGTACCCATCTGATAACTGTTATCAGTAATAACCGCTGGTAACTAGCTTCAGCAATGGCCGCGACCATAGGACAATCCGCTACCTCAGTGTATCGGCAACTTAATAAATAGCACCACAGACCAAACCATAATCATTGTCATCCCAACTCACAGGGGTAAATAATGATTGATGCAGCCAGATTTTCCACTTGTATAGAGTTACATGTACAAAACTCCAGTAACATCCCAGTCTTATGACAATGGTCCATTCTGAGAAGTTTATTCAATGTCGATAAGTCAATATGTGCCTCAAATGCAACGAAAAGACAAATGATTGATATACAACTGTATCTATTTCATCTACACCCATGAGCTTCTCTTTAAATGCCTGGCATCATTCCATAACATCATCTAACAATGTAGGTGCACACAGAACACCTTCTAACAAGGTCTTTATTTTTCAACCTTGATCATGACATGTATGTATTTTAATAAATATAAATTGTGATGCGGTATTTACACAATAAATAACTGTGGTCTATCTTTTTAGACCCAGCGACAAATATCAAGAAAAGTCGACCCAAGGCCATACACTTAATCTAATGCCATAACGGTCAACCAAATACCATGGAGGTCAAAGTAATGCCATATATATGCCGATCCTACACCTTAAAGGTTAACTTGAGTTCAGGAAGGTCAACCCAATGTCGCTATGGCCAGTCCAAGGTTATAAATGCCAACCTAAGGTCATGAAGGCCAACCAATTATAATGAAATCCAATCCAACACCATAAAGGTCAATCCCAGGTCATAAAGGCCAATTCCAGGCCATAAAGGTTATCCAAAGGCCATAAAGGCTATCCCACAACCAATTTGATATGACCAGCCCAGTGGAACTGCACAATTATCCCAAGTCCGATTTGATCCAACCATGAGAATACAGCACCCACAAAATGACAGAGAAGAACCTACATGATACCCACAGATTATCCCCTCAGCGGTATGTGGTGGTTGGGGGAGGCCAGTTGCGGGGTATATAACTAACTGTAGACCCTGTAAGGCTGACCGTCTGTTCGCTGTCGGACGTACCAGGCTGAGGTGTGGTGACCACAGTCAGTGTCTGTGGGCTCTGTGGCTGTTGTTGTATCACCACCCCCTGCTGTTGTTGTTGCTGCTGTTGTTGTTGCACTTGTTGTTGTTCTTGTTGTTGCTGTTGAGTGACAGGGGCTGCCACCTGGTAGTGAGTCAGGGTCTGACCAAGGTGGCTAAACTCTATGGTAGACCCGGGGATGATGCGCTGTGTGGTGACGGCTTCGTACTCAGCCCCGACCTGGCCCCGGTAGTCCAGCGTTAGTGTCTGTGTGAGTTCACTCATGGCCTGGGTGAGGAGATCTGCGTGCGCGTCCGCTGCTACCGGCTGCTCATCAGTTGTCTCCACGGTCACATAACTGTGATAATGGACAAGGAGTAAGTATGTTGATAAAAGGGGCTTTCGTTTAGGAGAGCAATGTAATTAAAATTTTACATTCTGTGATCACCTGAAGAAGGCAAATCCCACGATAATATTCAAATTTCACCCCAGAAATTTACAGGAAATCAAAAAGGAAATACATAGGTCCTCGGATAACAGAAAAGTCAAAAACAAGCAGATTTTGACAAAGCTAGATTATCAGACAAAAAAAAATAGATAAAAAATGTGAAATAAAATCATAAAAAGAACATCAGAATAACAGAAAGAAAAGCAATAATTACCTCTCTTGTTGTTCTCCGGATGGCGTAGTGGTGGTCATAATTAGCGTCGGCTGTTGTTTGAGGTTCGTGAGAACGCGTGCCACACTAACAGGTCTGCGGGCGGGTGGTACCATATTGGCATGCTTCTTCCGCTGGTGCTGCAGGAGTTTAGCCTTAGAGGCGTACTGCTTGTGACAAAACTCACACTGGTGCGGCACCGTAGTCACACTACCCACTGTCTGAGAGTAGGTCGGATTGGGGAGTCCCGGCAGCTCCACATAGGCGCTACCTTTACGGCTGCTGACGGGGAGGTCAGCCCCCGGGTGATTCTTCATGATGTGCGCTTTACGTTTGGAGCTAGATTTGTATACCTATAATGTTTTAATAAAAACACACAAAATATGCTTTTAGGATGAATTTAATCATGCAAACACCAATGGTCATTTTATAAATGATTGACGATCGGATTCATTTTGTATGAAGGTATTACATTACTTCATTAACTAGTGTACAGGTCAGCAGAAAACGTCTTTGGAGAAACCAGGACTCGAACCCGGGACCTTCCAACTTCAAAGCGGAAGCTCTACCCCTGAGCTACTTCCCCCGGCCTGACGTTCTCTACCTTCCACCTACACCTGGATCGGTATGACACACACTAGGGGAGCAGTGAAGATCAGGCAACCGGCTCCTGAGAGTCGGTCTACCGGGTAGAGGAATTTCCGGTCCCCTACACTAGTATCGTTTTATGACTGACATCCTTTATTCAACATTAAACAGCTTCAAAAAGTCAAACCAAAAGTGCTACTTATAGCCCTCTCTTAAAGTCAGAGTGCAGGTTATAGAAGAGGAATGTCTTATATTCAGTGCAGCTTAAAGGCAAGGTTATTCATACCTTATCGCAATACTGGCAGTAATAATCACGCTGTGTCCTCAGGATGGGAAGGTTCAGCTCTGGGATGTGGTCAGGCCGCATATCCGGGTGGCGCTTAGCCAGGTGGTTGACGAGCATTCCGCGCCGCTTGAAGCCCAACATGCAGGTGTGGCACTTATAGATGAAACGGTGGTAGTCATTAGGAGACACCTTGGGCACAAACTTCTTCTGACTCGGGGCAGACTTCTGACGGACATGCTGAAAGGAAAAGCCATTGATTAGTGAGTGAGAGAGCAGAACATAATGAGCTGCTATGACCATCAAGTATCACAAAAGTCAAACCAGGCATGGTACATTCAATCCATGACCGTGATCAAATACTGGAGAGAGAAAAACAACATCATCCAAAGATAATAAACAACAAAATGAAAGTGGTATTTCATTTACGATAGTGATTATGTTCAGCATAGAGCAGTTTCAGTCAGAAAAAACATTAGGTTCTCATAAAGTAAATGTTTTATGAACAGGCTCACCTTAGCATTTTCATGGTTGGGGCCATGCATGCGCTTGGTGTGTTCCTTGAGTTTGTCCTTGCGCTTAAACTGCCGCCCACACGTCTCACACATGAACTCCCGGTGTGCTGAGTGCCGCAACATGTGAAGCTTCAGCTTGTCTGGACGCGGGAAAATCTAGACACCATGAGAGAAAGATAAAGATAGTGACAGAATGTGGCTCTAGTGTAAGCCACTGGTAAGTGCATTTGGATAAAACAATTGACAATTGTACTGACAATCCGCTGCAACTACAAAGAGATACCGTAATCGCCCACGTAGAAGACGCGCTGCGCGTATAAGACACACCCCAAACTCAGCACATGCATTTTCGCGTATAAGACGCACATTTTAATGCTGAAATTGGTAAGATTAGTACATTTCTATAGAAAAATTACCCCTCGTATAAGACGCACCCCCAACTTGAGAGATAGCTATGACTCCCCAGCATTTTGTTTGGCGTAGAGGACGCGTCTTATACGCGGGAGTTTACGGTAGTATGCGACCTTTAATTCCAGTGTGCACTGCATATACCGTATATCCTCGAATACAAGCCTGGCCTCAAATACAAGCCTGCCCCGTTTATAAGCCTGGTCAAAAGGGGGACTGGTGTAATATAAGCCAGGCCCCGAATATGAGTCTGGGTATAGGACAGAAATCCGAATGAGATAACTTATTTAGTAATAATTTGACTATTAAGTGTAATATCTACATATTCCCTGTATAAATTAATCGTCAAATGACCAGGTAGACATATCTAAATAGACATAAAGTTATATTATGACTTTCAGTATCAGAACATTTCTGTTCAGTTCTTTAAACCATAGAAAAAATCTTATAGATATGGCAAAGGAGCAGACTAAATCCTCTAGTGAAATAAATACAGGCCCACCTCAAATATAAGCCTGCCCCGAAAATAAGCCTGGTCAATTTGCTGCTTGAAATCATTATAAGTCTGGGCCTCTAATCGAGGAAATACGGTATCTGGATTGTCTTTGATTTTTTCATGCAGAAAAACTCGCTATGCTTTCAAATTCATGAAGAGGGATTTATTCTGACACTGATATTTACATATTCATTTTGTCCAAGAGGACTAAAAGAAAGGCACAAAAGCACAATAAGTCATTACCTTGTCACATTCAGGACAGTTGTACTTCTTCTCAGAGTGGAAGGCGCGCATGTGTTTCCGTATGATGGAATACTGCGTGAACGTCTTGTGACACTCAGGACATTTGTAGACGCCATTCACGCAGTGTGTGACAACGTGAGACTTCATTACTGTTACCTGTCAGTGGTAGAATAAAAACATACAATAATGAATATATATCAATAATATTTGCGCCAAAATAAACTCATGACAATTTCAGTGCAATCAGCCCTTCTCATGCTTTGCAGTCACTAAAATGGCATCAAGATTGTTCAACAGATCTTATTGGATTAATGTGATCCTTAAATCTTACTTTCACTTTGCAAAAATTTGGGATTCTCAATTCATATATACATGTCTATAAAAAGGGACTCACGGTAAACTGAACTGAATAGGAAAAATATTGAAGTGGGTTAACTCACCTGGTCAAAGCATTCACGGCACAGTGGGCACTCGTAGTACTTTTTATCTGAATGTGTCTTAAGATGACAGGCCAGGGCTGAGTTGTTCATGAACCTCTTCTTACAGAACCCACACTCCATCGGCTTTGACTCATTATCCCCATGACACAACATGTGTCTTGTTAGGCGCTCTTTGGTCGTGAACGCCTTCCAGCATCGAGAACATTTATGTGGTTTATTGGGGTTGAAAGATATAAAACCAACAGCGCCACGCTTCTTGGCACGGCCATGCTCGCTGGCATGGAGGATGAGAGCACGCTTATCCGGGAATTGTTCATGGCATACAGGGCAGCTGAGAGGCACATTGAAGGTTCCCCCCATACCGTCCGGTGCACCAGGTGGCTCGTCCGGCTCCCCACACAGCTTTTGTATTTCTTGCAGGCCTGAAATTTTTATGACAAAATTTTGAGAATCAATGGGTAATATATGTGACAGGATCTGTGAAAAAGGCCCTTAATGCAGGTTACATTAAGGTCCCTATTCCCAGTTCATGTCACATATGAATTTATTAAGATATTCAAACTCTACCAGTAGAATGGTTCATTACATCAATAGCTGTTTATGTGAGTGAGTAATAGATGTTTAACGCCATTTTGACAACTAAGGTCATATTCATGGCGAAAACTACACTACACAATTTCACGGAGGAATGTGTCGATGCTCGCACATATGTGCACCACTTACATCCTGAGGGGATGGGAAAGATGAGATATAGACCCTTTTAAGTGGGCTAAGGAAGCCAGGGCTGTTTATGTAATTATATGATGATGGAACTTGCTACATGGTTATTTTTTGTACACTCACATGTGATGAATGAACTAGACAGCAATATTAAGTGAGAGCAGTTCAAATGGTAACCAGTTACCCATATGGGGGGGGGGGGGCATGGAACAAGAGAGCAGAGAAAATGGGGGGAAAAACAGTATTTTATCATTCCCACTAGGGAATGATGCAATCATATATGGACCATAATATATGTTAATGACCAGATGCCTGCTCCCCCTCCAAACCTCCCTTACCATAAAAGGAAATGCAACTCTGGTCTACTGCACTGGAAAAAGATTTAACGTGTGATATATATCACATATGGCCCAGGGTCTACTACCCCCCCCCCCCAATATAAAAATTGGGCGTTGTGCATTGAAGCACAGAAGGCTCAGGGTAGGTACCATAAAACCCTCTATCAACCCTGTAGGGTCACAGGAATCAGCACTTGCGAAATATTGACTAATTACTTACAAATAGAGACTATTATCTATACATGTACTGACACCAGTCTGGCATAATCTTCTCTTACTAAATCCCTTGGACCGCTGGCCCCCTAGTGTGCTGGCCCCCCGGACACCTGGCCCTCGGACACCTGGTCCCCTGGACACCTGGCCCCCCGGACACTTGGCCCCCGGACACTTGGCCCCCGGACACCTGGCCCCCTGGACACCTAGCCCCTGGACACCTGGCCCCCTGGACACCTAGCCCCTGGACACCTGGCCCCCTGGAAACCTGGCCCCCTGGACACCTAGCCCCCACAGAAAACTTTATCCTTAGCATGCTTAGTTTATCGCTCAGTCCCCAATGTGTTATGTTTATAGCTTGGACACTGTAAACATTGCCTGCTGAAAAAAAGTGTCTCACTTGGTGATTACCCATAGGACTCCATGTGCTACTTTCATCGCTAAAATCTATCTGACCCATAGACCTAATGGTTAAAGAACTTGTAGTCAGTATAGCTCCCAAAACATAAGGTAAGTACAGCAGCTTTTTTCGTAGAGAAAGGCATCACTCACCATAAATGACAAAATATTGTCTAATAGATGAGATTTGAAACTTTCCTTTGGCTTTTGAAAAATGTGTAAACTAACAGTATATCACTGAATGATTACACCCTAAAGTTGGTGATTACAAATTTGTGGATCTGACTGAAAACCCGGCTCCAATAGCCCAGCGGATACCCTTGGCCAAAAATAGTTCTGGCAATCTTTTGCTGTGACTACAAACACTTTCAAAGTAAGTTCCCTTATTTTCATCAAAACCATACATATTTATAATATTGTATCACATTCCCTGTTATAAACGTAACATTTTGATATATAAATTTGTAAACAACTTGAAACATTCATTCAGATCACCATTCATGCATATGAATCTGTCAGACCCCTAATCTATGCACATATATGGATAGTCTCAGAAGTTAATGTATGCTAAAGACCAGACGCCTTCTCCCTGCTCCCCCTCCCAACCTCCCTTACCATATAAGGAAATGCAACTCTGGTCTACTACACTGATGTCATGGCACCAAGCCTGACTTTATAAATCATGTTTCAATTCACATCAACTTTGAACATCGAAACCTAACATTTTCCTCCTCCTTTTCTTATCATTTCTACATATACATCTAGCAAACACATAAAAAAAAATCACCCAAAATTCTCTGGTCCCTCTTAAACCTACAATATATTTTACAAGGCAAGTACAACTGCAACTCCCTGCAACAAACTATTCATACAAAAAAAAACCATGAAATTTCTCAGACATACTGCTGATGGCATATCCTAACATCTGACTGAAAATGACAAATGTTCCTACATGTGGTAAGAAAAAAGTCGATTTACTTTGGAGCTCTATGGACAATTTGGACACCTTCAACAAACCTCTACTTTTCTATACTTCAATCATCACATTTTAACAATTCCTTCTCAGAGTACTCTCAGATTAAACACATTCCAATTACTGCCTTTGCTATTGAACTCAAACTTTTTCTTAATTTTTCGCCAAAACCCCAATGTAAAGAATGTGGGGCCGTTCTTTATGACGACATAGCTCCACAGTAGGGCACGCCCCACCCCATAATAAAATCTTAATTGAGGGTTTTCTACAAAAGTTTATGAACTAATATCCCCAATCCTCCTACCCCCCTGTTCTTCAACTTGACACAAGCTTACCGATATCTTCAGCGGCGTGAGTGAGGGTGTGCAGGTTGAGAAGACTTGAGTTGTCGAAGGTAAGGTCACAGTGCGTGCACACCCACTCCTGACCTCCGCACTCCTTACCCTTCTTCTTATACAGGGACTTGATGGACTTCTTTATTGTCTCCTGGTGGTACTTCTTGTACCTATGGGGTGATTGTAAATATTTTTTTAGTTAATAATGCTATTTTTGTTTCAGTGATATTTCTTAATTAGTTGTTTAGTCCATTTCAGTTTGGTTTATTCCTCCTCTAAATCAACCGAGACTGTAAGGAAGAGATTTTTTTGGCTTATATAGCACAAAGTTCTATATTATAAATATCTGGCTTGTTAGAAGGGCCAAGCCGAATGAACACCCAAGGTCAGGTGTTCAATCCGGTCATAACCACCATAATAGATATGCTAGATGTACATGTATGTATACGTACCAAATGGTCGGATACGCAATCTGGTAGGCTACAGGTGAATAGTGCTACAATGTTTAACAATATGATTTTCGGTGTTTTTTTTAAATACATGTCTACAGCTCACTTGTTTAGATAGATGCTTGTCTTTTTCTTCTTCCAGTTCTGGAAGGCAGCGGATGATTGATCCTCCTGTACGACAGGCTCCTAGGTAAAGAAAAGAAACAAGAACATTATATTTGGTTATTAACTGTTCAAAAAGTGTAGCGTTTAGCAATGTATACATGTGTTTATCTCTAGTAAAGTAACCACAAGGCCCCTACTGTACATTCTGTGTATTGTACTGTTACTCCCTTCAGTGGTTTGGGAGGCCTCCTGGAGCTTTGAGAATGTTCCCGATGTTGGAGTGCGGCTTATAAACAGGTATTTATTATTATCTTTGCAGAAAAGTTTGTTTTTTTTTTTGTTTCTTTTTTTTTTGTTTTTTACAGAAAAGTAGTTAACTAGCACATATAAAGCCTCAGCTGCAGCGTATGGCTTCCATATAAACTAGTAGGGGTGTGGGCTTATACATGTATGTGGCATTTACAAGAGTATACTTACCTTTTTCTTTGGCGAGGCGGCACTTTGAGCTGCAGCAGCAGCACGACTGGCGGCAGCCTGCGCCCTCTTGGTGCCCCGTGAGTAAGCGGTAACAGTCGGGTCATTATCATCATCGTCATAGTCCTCAAACGGTCCTGGATTATCATCATGAATCGCAAGATGTTTCTGGAGTTGGGCAGATGTCTTGAAACGTTCGTTACATTCGTAGCATGGCCAGCGGTCAGCTGCCGATGGACCAGCCACCTCATCAGATTCGTACAGTGAGGCCCCAATACGGTGGGCATAGTGCGCTGCATACCAGACCTGGAAATATTAGATTGAATAAATATGTGTAACAAGAAATGTCAGTCAGGTATGGACAATCTCATTGCTCATCTATTCTTCTTTTTCAAATTTACCACTAAAAACTACAAGAAATAAATCTTCTGAATAGGGAAATAACCATCATTATCTAATAAGCTACTTCCTATCATCACAATTCAGTTATTTAAAAGTGTTGCGGTGATGTATCAATACAAAATATTAGCATAATGCTTTGGGGTAATAAACTACCACGGGAGAATGACCCACCTTGAGTTCTTGTTTGGGTTCAATATTCTTGATGGCGACATAAAAAATGTCTGTGTTGTGTTGGTAGGCGATAAGGTTCTGCTCGCCCCAGTTGGTGGCCGGCCTTACAAACATCATCCAGTTACACTTGTTCTCATCTGACGCTTCCACAAAATATGTCTCCCCAATCTGACGCTCCAACTGGTAAAAGGTTGACATAGAATAAATTTCACAATATCATGTTTTTTCTGTAAAAGACTAAATTCTAAATATATACTAGAATAGAGAATGAAATACGGACTCATTGTGAAGACTTTGTCTAGAAGACTTCCTTTTGACAAACTGAAGTGTCCAGTAAGTATATGCATGAGCTTACAGTGCAAAGAAGTGGCAATAGTAAATAGAAAATCTACTCACCAGCAGAAGAAATCGGTTTGCTGTGACCTGCTCCTGAGTTTGAACGAGTTCGGCAATGAACGGTCCAAACTGACTACGCTTCTGAATCGGTTTTCGTGCAAAGACTCCCAACTCAGGCGTGTCACCAAGCCGGAATATCTGGAGTTGGGATGGCAAGCTGGCCCAGGCACGAGACAAGACGACCTTATCCTGGAGCGGCTGCAGTCGATGTTTGGGACACTCGTTCTCATAAACCATCTTACAGTCTTCACACCAGAGGGAGTTAGTGCTGTACATTCCATCTGGCTCGTACTTAGCCATGACGGCCGAGTCTAGGTTCTGCAGCCGAAGTGACTTACGCACCTGTCCATGTTAGAAAGGGGAAAGGCTAAGGGTTAGTATTGAAGTACATTGTCAATTAAAAGTACTCAGTTAAGACTTCAAATTCGGGGTCTATGGCAGGCACATCTCTGTTGTAATTCAGTACTTTGACGGCAAAAGACCAGCTATAAACTTATTTCGACACAAAAGATTATCACAATTCATCATTTTTTATAATCTTTACATTCTCTTGTTGTTTGGGACAGGCTTATCTTTTAAAGATATATTGAAATGTATTTTTCTTCACCATGATTTCGCCATGGAGGTTCCAGTTGATCGGGAATTTTTTTTAAACAAATTTTACGTATTCTTTCAGTGCCTGCCTATATATGTAGTAGTTTTTACGCATACCTGTGCCTCTAGTGGTTGTTGATGCCCCATGTCGTGACTCACGCTGGCCTGCATATGGTGCGGTGGGTGCGGCTGAAGCAGGCTCGGCTGGGGCTCGATGTGCAGGACGTGTTCACCCGACACCAGCAACTCAAGGTCATGGTCAGGGCCACCTGGTCAAGGTCAAACCAAGGTCAAACTCATCATCACATTGATGGAAGATCTGGTCATTCAAAGTGTCTAATTCTTTGAGTCAGAAGTAATGGTGATGTTGCTATACAGGCTTTATTCAAAGTGGCATATCAAACAGTGGTAGGATTGATATCTGATGGCATACCTCTACGCAATAGATAAGGTATAGGTACACTCACCTTCTTGGGCAATGTAATATTTAAATCAAAATTAAACTTCATACAGTAGCAGTAACAGTACCTGGAGTATGAGCGATGATTCCGCTGGTATCAATACTGGGATCCATGGCTGGTTGCGCATTGCTCGACATGGCGTTATTAGACATACCGTTGCTGGACATGGCATTATTAGACATGGCATTGTTCGACATAGCATTGCTAGACATGGCATTACTTGACATGGCGTTGGTATCGGGCATGTGACCCATGCCTGGGTCCATAGTAGACGAGTGGCCAAGGTCTAGGTCCTGCCCCTGGTGACTTGAACTGTGCGGCTCATTGTACACTGCCTGACCTGTAGTTGTGGTGGTATATGAATGCCAATTATATCTACCGTAATCTCCCGTGTATAAGACGCGCTGCGCGTATAAGACGCACCCCAAACTCAGCACATGCATTTTCGCGTATAAGACGCACATTTTAACGCTGAAATGTGTAAGATTAGTACATTTCTATAGAAAAATTACCCCTCGTATAAGACGCCCCCCCAACTTGAGAGAAAGCTATAAGACTCCCCAGCATTTTGTTTGGCGTAGAGGACGCGTCTTTTACGCGGGAGTTTACGGTACTGTAAATTCCTAGGCATAAGCCACGGATTAGGACTGCACAATGGTCGCCATGATGCATGAATGCAGCCCTGGTGAGTAACACACCCGGGCTACTTCCATGCATCATTACGACCCTACAGGCTTGATATAGTGCTGGATTTGTTACTATTAATGAGCAGAATTGACAGCATCTCATTGGTGCATCAAGCAGAAGTGTCAGTTGGGTGCACCTCTGAAAATTTTAGGGCCCTTCAATACTTTTCAAGTGGAAGGATTTCTCAACATATGAAACTGCACTAAAGTCTAAATTTGAGGGGCCTCTCAACCTATGAAAATGGATGAAATTCTGAGGGACTGACATCTCTCAATTCATGACTACCAATGGGTATGATGCACTTCTGTACTAGCAGCCATTAAAGAGCTTAAACGTTATATTTATAAATGATATAGCGGCACATACGGTGGTGATGATGGTGGGTGTAGGGCTGACCCAGGTCTTCTTGTGTCGTGTCCGGCTCGCTCGAGTAAACCTCACCCTGAAACAACCGACAGAGAAATTGAAAATATGTATTAACCCTTTGAGCAAAGTTAATCCAGCTAAACCATTCATTTAAGAGTACCAATGATCGAATATCCATCGATAACATTATGTCATGCCAAGGAGAAATGAACTAACTTTTCCCAATTATGAACAGTAATTACAGGGGGAATAAAGGAAGTGAAGAGTAAGGAGGTATTTAGGCTGTAACGAAGCCTGGCACCATTTCAGTGGCAGGGGAACATGGAAATCATCACAATGCAATAGAAATAACATTTTAAGAGCCCAAGGGCACTTTTCAAACCGTATGCGACACATACCTGATACAGTCGTTTTACGATCTTACACACAGTTTCTAAATGGCCAATCAGATTTAATCCTCCTTCTTTAATATGCTCATTGAGTGTTAGATTACATACCTTGGGCTGAAGTGTTAGCCCCATATGGTGATGCCCCGAGTGCTCAGGTTCAGGATGTCCGACTGCCGTCGCCTCCGATGTCGTAGACTCTGGTTGATGGAGCTGTGGTAGGCTGGTCACCTGGCAGATAGGGTGATGATATTGAAGTGATTGAGTTATGGATGTTAATGTCATTTTGACAGCTGAGGTCATATTCATAACGAGCAAGTATAAAATCAAGTTCTTTGAGCATTTCTGGGGTAGCTAAATGATTTTTCCTCCCTGAGTAAAATGGCGTTTAGAGGGGTTATTATCTATTTGCGTTTTGTTATTCATCATCATCTTCAGTCAGCGTTAGTAACGGATTAGTAAAACTTTGGGGTACGAAATAAAATGAAAGGAGACTAACACCACTTTACATAGATAGGGGTAATTTTTTTTTAGTTCAAAATTAAAGCATGAATTTGCACAAGCCTAATTTTGACTTACTACATGAAGTAAAGACTCCCCCTGTGACTGTGGAGCAACGTGCTGCTCGGCTGAATCTGCTTCTAGTTGCGCCACCTCGCGTACCATGGGTGCCCCAAGGGCTGACGACTCCATGAGCCCGGAGGACGGCAGGGATGCCGCTGCAGCCAACGTCGTCAGCGACATACTATGTGATGCCTGCTGCATCGCCATGGAAACTGGCATTATCTGCTCTAACTGCTGTGCAACCTGAGGTGTGGCGGTGGCTAAGGTGTTGTTGCTTAGCAATACCTGGAAATGTAAAGTTTTTATATACTTTGAAAAACATTGAGAAAATAACAGGTATGTGGAGAAATTGCTTAATTAATATGTCTCAATCTCATTTCTTTAGTGGCTGTCAAATGGGATTATGAATGAGTGATGTCTAGATGATAACGGATTATTTTTATCAATGTTTCTCCCATGCGACATTTTATATTGGGGTGAACCTATTTACTGCGATAGCCGTAATGAGAGAAGCAAGGGAAAAGGCATAGAACGGGGATTTGGGTGTAATGCTCTTTTTTCTTAACTAGTCTAAATACACACACCAGAAAAATCTAAAGAGTGCTTACCGTGACTAGGGGCTGTGGGTTGCCCTGGCTGTCATTAATCGTCTGTACACGAATGATCTGTGCGCCACCATCCGAGGACTGAACCCTGAAATCTGCAGATGTGGAGGCGGTGGGCTGATACTCCATCCCACCCGCCTCTGACGACATCCGGTTGTCATATCCGCTGGACGGCCCCGGCTGAGGCTGCTGCTGTTGTTGCTGCTGCTCGATAGATGAATTTGAAAATATCAATTCTGTATAAGTATGTAAAATATACTAATATGATGGAAAGTTGAAGTGATTCGATCATTTGAATTATTATCAAAGTATGCTCAGATTCTTGAAAAGTATTAAGGTTTTAGAAGCAATATTTAAATGTGGAATATAACCGTTAGCTTAGGGGTGACTTTGCTTGTCCTAGTCACGTTAAGCAAAATTTTATGTATTTAACAGCTTAGTCACCCTGACTTAGAAACCAGTCTAAAAGGTGGAGTGCTCGATTGCACCCCCCCTCCCCCTCTGGGCCTTCTTTTAGGCCCAGTCATCATCCGTCACTTCATCGAAACACCACGTCTCTTTGATTAAAATTTATGTCTACCCACCATCCCATAATGGGACTCATTTACACTGTTAAATGAAGGAGAACCCTGAATGTGACCCAAGTGGCCACCCTTGAGCCATTTTAAAATTATTATATGCCATGAGATCACCCAAAATGATCTTTTTTAATTTTTTGACACCGCCCACAACCATTGTGAGCAAGTTTAAAGATTAATTATAAGCTCCCGTCCCCTGTTTAGTTTGAGACAGCGCCTTGTTTAATTATGGAGGATGCCCCAGGGCTCCCACCCACTGCTTAAACTCAAATACAGTCTGAAGATTCACATGATGAAACCGCTTCCCTCCTAACTAATCCAACAATGGATTGGTTACCACCCCAGACCTTGTAAACAAACAAAAGTTCTCCATGCAACACGGTAACGAAGCCACTGTGTGACATCACGTCGCCATGACAAAGAGGGGGTTGACTATAAAACAGGGGGTTCAAATGAATTCCCTTCAGAGCGGTAGCTGTTGAGATAGGGTAAAGATAGGTACTTTGACAAAGCCGCTGTGGGGGATGAGAAAAGCTGGCAGAGTGCAGTGACACTTTCTGCAAGGTGTGAGTATGGCCGCTACTCGCGACCTTGCCGATATCGCCGATTTAGGGCCTTAGTAGACTTTTTTCATTGACTTTTGATAGTAATCCTTGCAGATTAGATATCAAACTACCCACCAGCGAAATTGGGGAGGAAAAATTCCAATTATTAAACATTTTACAGTAAGTTGAATATGAAGGTTATATTGGAGCTTTGAAAAACATATCAACCACTAGAGACACCAGAAAACTAACACGAGACACAGATTTAGGGCATAATAATCAGCCAGAATATGAAATTTCATGTTTCTATCACTTTGCACACTGATACTTTTGAGAGGACCAAATAATGAAACATTTGGGAAGTGTTGGCTATTCATATCACTGCTATAGTGACAGCCAAGCAAGTGGCCACTGGCAGTGGTCAGTGCATGACTGCACTCACATCACAAAAAACTGACACCTATTTCTACCACTTCTATAGTGCTATTTGCTGCAATATTTCGGACACTATTTGTCTTGTATCTCTGGTTCTACACAAGATAGAAAGCTAATTCCAAAAGAATTGAAAAATTCACAATGAGCTCAATCGAATGTGACCAATATTTCTTTTTTGCAAACGGTTTAAATTTTTTGTTGAAGTGCCTATTTTTTAAGTAACATCGTTTTTCTCTTGAATATAACCGTTAGCAGTCAGAAAAGCTATTGGTTATTAGATTTCAGAATATATCTTATTACATCTTATTATTAATCCATTAAATTTCTATACAAAAGCTTATTTTTTAATTGTAGTATGTAGCCATGTGACATACCTGGTAGACTTGTTGAAAGTTGCCGCCATGTGCCAAAACTGCCTGAAGCTGACTGTCAGCGAATGACGACACGACTCCCTGTAGGTGTGAAGATGAGGCATTAAGATCCATTTATAAACGGAGATGATTGATTGATTTGTGTTTTACAGCACTTTAGCGGCACTAAGTGGCTATCCCGTGCTTCACAGGTTGATAATTTAACAAAGGAATGTGTCAGTGCCTGCGGGGATCGGAAAGGCCTTCTATGCTTATGGGTGTCCCACGCATGAGGTCTGGAATCCCAATGGGAGTTATATCATTAAGAGTCAAAAAGTGGATTTCTGACCTCCTAACTGGAATGGTACCTATACATGCGTTCAACTCAGTTCAATTCAAATTTAAACAACCTCTCAGTTCCTATAAATGATTTACAATAAGTATAGGCTTCATATCAGTAAGGATTTCAGGTGTCCCTAACTGCTCCTATATATGTTGTTACTTCTGCACCATACTGGATATAGAATCTTTTACCTTTTGGCTATAGGCTTCACCCTATAAAGGAGTCTGTTTTTAGGTGTCCCTCCCCGTTCTTGAACCTTTTAGCTTTTAATGCTTTGGCTATATGCTTCACTCTATAAAGGAGTCTGTTTTTAGGTGTCCCTTCTCCGTTCTTGTATGTTTTTGTCAGTGTTTTGGCTATGCGTGCATTACCCTCCCAGTTTGTAGATGTTAGAAGGTAAAACGGGGAGGGACACCTAAAAACAGACTCCTTTATAGGGTGAAGCATAGAGCCAAAATACTGTTACAGAGGTAAAGAATATTAAGTGTCCCTCCCAGTCTTAAAACCCCTGTATTGTAAATTTAGATGTCCCAATCAGGATTTAGATTCCTACACTAAATAAAGGCACATATTTCCTTTATTTAGTGAGGCATATATTGTAGTTATATTCCCCTTATTGGTATTATTTGCAGACTGTGGTCAGTGGAAAATAGAGACACCTAAAGTATATTCCTATATTTGTTAAAGATTACAGCTACAAGATGAGGCCAGTGAGGGACATCTAAAAATACATTTCTTGATAGGGTGAATATAAAGTGACAAGTGATACAAGTTCTGGCATGGATACCTAAAAGCAGACTCCTTTATAGGAGAAAGATGAGCTACAATATAGACACAAGGTAAGACTTTTAATCAGGTGAATAGACATGCCTGCTACAAATCCCTCTCTCCCTTTACTATCACAAAAGTTGTGTCCGTTCTCAGTATCTTTCATAGTAATTTTCTTTCATTTCTTCCTGAAATATTTAATCAAGCTTTGGTTATATCTATAGCCATCATTATTCTACAGCATTAGCTGGTGTAATAGCTTTGTAGTCCTGTATATGGAGGAAATGGGGCCCATTCCAGTTCAGAGGTATGTGATCCATTTTTTGGTCAACTCCGTAGGGACACCTATAATAATACATGGCCATAGGGGCCCAGGAGATATAGACCCTTTTAAGTGGGCTAGGGAAGCCCGATTATAAACGGAGAGTATGAAGGTACATGATCAACCCTGAGGGTACATCATGATCAAAAATGAGTTAAAATGGAGAAGAAAAGCGATGAGGGAGGAAAGTTTGCCTCTAATGTGCATCAGGTAGCTTTCTAGCTGGCTTATGTGGAAGGGGTCGATTCAATTCAATTTTATTCACACACAACCTGGTTCGGGGCAAAGGAGTAAGGGAAGGATAACAGTTGCCGGGTATAGCCGATTGTTACATCACTGACCTATACATTCATGGGTGAAAATGCTTTTAACTTTGAGTTAGATATATGGTAAAAGTGTTTTATATAAAAGTTGGGTGTCCTTACGTGAGATGTAGATGGGAAGGCTTGGTGCTGCGGCTGTGAAGTATCAAACAGAAAAAGAGTTAGAGGCGATAAGAATCGCAGAAAACTCAAAAAGAGCTCTATTGTGAGGCCAAATTACTTCATCCATTGGATCATCAGACTGATCAGTGTGTCCAGAATTCTAACCGACCCATCCTTTAATACTACACTAATATTACATAGACTGAACCCAAGTATTATTGCAAGCACAAGCCAGATCTTTTAGGCGACTCAAAAGAAAAAAATTGGTTTCTCATCAACAACCCCTGAAAAATATGACAAGGGCGATATTTTTATTTATTTTTTTACTCTGGGCATATCAGGACATACACTGTGTTAGGTCGTCACCATCTCCCAAACGTTCGAGATCAAAATTTTGAGTTTACTGATTATAATAATTTGTAAAAATGCACTCTTTTGTCCACTGCATTGCTGACATCGTTAGCTTTAATTTGTTACCAAATATGCCCATGTTTTTTTTCTATTTCTGTCACATTCTTTTTTACTAAAAATCTGTAAAAAAAAAAGAAATATAATAAAATTCAAAACAGTTTATTTGTTTTTTGAGTGGTCTTAAATTCTTTCTTTTTCATACATAGAATTCATTTGCAGCACACTAACTGTCCTTACCTGTGATGTAGATGGAAAGGCCTGTTGCTGTGAGGAGGTGTAGACATCGGACGTGCTATGAGGCTGGTACTGCCCGTCTGCGGCCGGCACCCACCCCGAGCTACCTGCCTCCTCCCCGCTACCATCCATCTTCTATGTTGTACTACTATAGGCAACCCTTGTAACACTGAAAAAGGGAATCAAGAATAGAGTAACTCAAACCCAAGATGTGGATACTATTTGGCCGAGGGGGAGAACACATTGATTGATTAATTTGTTTGACATCCAAAAATGGGATCCCCAGTTCATGGGACTACCTCAAGAGAGCAAATTTGGGATATGAATGTCTACACATAAGTGTTAGGGCGGAGGGGTGGAAAGAGCAGATAGGTGTGGGCGTGGTTGGTTGATTTCACCTCCACAGATATTAATTTTAATTTTGCACACTTGGGTTTTAGATGAAAGGCTGTAGAGCAATTACAAAAGCCGTAGGATGTCCAATGGGCACAGCCATTGCTGAAGCTGGTTACCAGCAGTTATCACTGATAACAGTTATCACATGGGTACCATCTGCCCTGGAGAAGTCTTTAGTGAATATTTGGAATTACATGTATTTTCTTGGCTGATAATTAATCTTGTTAGGTCGCTACAGGGGTATGAGTGTGGGTGTTGGAGCGGAAGGAGTAAGGCCAAAAGTATTTGTTTCAGGTAATTCGACCCTACCTAGCCAGGCAGGGCCGACCCTAATTTTTTTTCTTTCATTTTTGAAGAAATTAAAGATCTTTGGCCATGTTTTCATCTAATTTGGTAGTCCCCGTAACTCTTCCCAAGTCGCTGCAAGTCATTGTAGCAGTTTAAAAAAATTGCAAAAAGAAAAAGAAAACCCGACCTACCCTAACTAATTTTGTTTCAGCAGGTAACCTGAAACAAACAACTTTTTTTTGTCCTAAGAAGGTGGTAGGGGCTAAAGTAGGAAGGTGGTAGGGGCTGAAGTAGGGTGTTGGTAGGGGCTGAAGTAGGGTGGTGGTAGGGGCTGAAGTAGGGTGGTGGTAGGGGCTGAAGTAGGGTGGTGGTAGGGGCTGAAGTAGGGAGGTGGTAGGGGCTAAAGTAGGGAGGTGGTAGGGGCTGAAGTAGGGAGGTGGTAGGGGCTAAAGTAGGAAGGTGGTAGGGGCTAAAGGAGGGTGGTGGGAGGGGCTCAAGTAGAGAGGTGGCAGGGGCTCAAGTAGGGAAGTGGTAGGGGCTGAAGTCACAGTAGGGAGGTAGGAGGGGCTGAAGTAGGGAAATGGGAGGGGCTAAAGTTGGGAGGTGGTAGGGGCTAAAGTAGGGAGGTGGTAGGGGCCGAAGTAGGGAGGTGGTAGGGGCTGAAGGAGGTGGTAGGGGCTGAAGTAGGGAGGTAGTAGGGGCTGAAGTAGGGAGATGGTAGGGGCTAAAGTAGGGAGGTGGTAGGGACTGAAGTAGCGAGGTGGTAGGGGCTAAAGTAGGGAGGTGGTAGGGGCTGAAGTAGGGAGGTGGTAGGGGCTAAAGTAGGGAGGTGGTAGGGGCTAAAGTAGGGAGGTGGTAGGGGCTGAAGTAGGGAGGTGGTAGGGGCTGGAGTAGGGAGGTGGTCGGGGCTGAAGTAGGGTGGTGGTAGGGGCTAAAGTAGGGAGGTGGTAGGGGCTAAAGTAGGGAGGTGGTAGGGGCTGGAGTAGGGAGATGGTAGGCAGGGATGTAAGTCAGGCATGTGCAAAAATCAGGAAGCCATACGTTTACTTGATACAAAAGGCTTCAATTTTTCCAAACAGCCCTCCTACCACTCATCTAAGGAAAATACATGCCATTCAAAATTTTCAGAAATCAGGAAATCCTGATAAAACCTGAAGACTTACATCCCTGGGTAGGGGCTAAAGTAGGGAGGTGGTAGGGGCTGGTGTAGGGAGGTGGTAGGGGCTAAAGTTGGGAGGTGGTAGGGGCTGGAGTAGGGAGGTGGTAGGGGCTAAAGTAGGGAGGTGGTAGGGGCTAAAGTAGGGAGGTGGTAGGGGCTGAAGTAGGGAGGTGGTAGGGGCTGGAGTAGGGAGGTGGTCGGGGCTGAAGTAGGGTGGTGGTAGGGGCTAAAGTAGGGAGGTGGTAGGGGCTAAAGTAGGGAGGTGGTAGGGGCTAAAGTAGGGAGGTGGTAGGGGCTGAAGTAGGGAGGTGGTAGGGGCTAAAGTAGGGAGGTGGTAGGGGCTGAAGTAGGGAGGTGGTAGGGGCTTAAGTAGGGAGGTGGTAGGGGCTGAAGTAGGGAGGTGGTAGGGGCTGGAGTAGGGAGGTGGTCGGGGCTGAAGTAGGGTGGTGGTAGGGGCTAAAGTAGGGAGGTGGTAGGGGCTAAAGTAGGGAGGTGGTAGGGGCTAAAGTAGGGAGGTGGTAGGGGCTGAGGTAGGGAGGTGGTAGGGGCTAAAGTAGGGAGGTGGTAGGGGCTGTAGTAGGGAGGTGGTCGGGCTGAAGTAGGGTGGTGGTAGGGGCTAAAGTAGGGAGGTGGTAGGGGCTAAAGTAGGGAGGTGGTAGGGGCTAAAGTAGGGAGGTGGTAGGGGCTGAAGTAGGGAGGTGGTAGGGGCTAAAGTAGGGAGGTGGTAGGGGCTGAAGGAGGTGGTAGGGGCTGAAGTAGGGAGATGGTAGGGGCTAAAGTAGGGAGGTGGTAGGGGCTAAAGTAGGGAGTTGGTAGGTGCTAAAGTTGGGAGGTGGTAGGGGCAAAAGTAGGGAGATGGTAGGGGCTAAAGTAGGGAGTTGGTAGGGGCTGAAGTAGGGAGATGGTAGGGGCTAAAGTAGGGAGGTGGTAGGGGCTAAAGTAGAGAGGTGGTAGGGGCTAAAGTAGGGAGGTGGTAGGGGCTAAAGTAGGGAGGTGGTAGGGGCTTAAGTAGGGAGGTGGTAGGGGCTAAAGTAGGGAGGTGGTAGGGGCTAAAGTAGGGAGGTGGTAGGGGCTAAAGTAGGGAGGTGGTAGGGGCTAAAGTAGGGAGGTGGGAGGGGCTAAAGTAGGGAGGTGGTAGGGGCTAAAGTTGGGAGGTGGTAGGGGCTAAAGTAGGGAGGTGGTAGGGGCTAAAGTAGGGAGGTGGTAGGGGCTGAAGTAGGGAGGTGGGAGGGGCTAAAGTAGGGAGGTGGTAAGGGCTGAAGTAGGGAGGTAGGTTTTAGGAGGTAAAGTAGGGAGGTGGTGAAGTCTGGAGGTGGGAGGGGTAGAGGAAGGGAGATGGGAGGTACAGAAGTAGGGCATTGTGTATGTGAGCAAAATCTTAACGTAAGTATTATCACCTCATCCTCATTTCATCCCTTCGTAATAAATAGCTAAAAGAAGGTATTTAATAAGCTAAAAGCCAAAATAATGTGTGTAAAACAGGACTGATTTTAAAACGTTCTTACTTTGTCCAACAAACTGAGCATTCAATTGATAACTGTATTTGTTAACAGACTGTCTCTTAAGTATAATTAAATGTTAAATTGAAATTGATTGAATTGAATTTTCTTTAGCTGGTACAGATCAACAGTACACAATATTTTGATATGCAGAGTCCCGTTTTTTGGGGTTTTTTTTTTGTTGTTTTTTTTTTGTTAGGCTCCTTTCCTCAAACACAAAAACGAAGAAGGCCAACAAAAAAAAAAGCAAAAAAACAAAACAGACTAGGATCTAAGGGAGTAGTCATTATTTATCAACAGGGGGGGTGGTGGGTTTGAGGGGGGGCGTAAAATTTTCAGACCCCTCCTGAGGGGGGCTAAAAAGATTTTGACCCCTCTTGAGGGGGGGCTAAAAAAAAATCACCCTCTTTTTAGCAAAAAGGCCTGCACGCTACTATAGATCAAAGAGGGGCGCGAAAACTCTCTGTGCCTCCGGTGCGGGGGGGGCGCGCAAAAAATTGTGACTGCCGTCGAGGGGGGGCATAAAAACTTTCTGCGCGTCCGCGCGAAAACCCACCACCCCCCCTGTTGATAAATAATGACCACTCGCTAAGATTAATTGCAAAATGTTTTTTTGATTAGGGAGTGGTCATTATTTATCAAAAGGAGGGGGTTGGTGGGTTTTTGCCCGGATGAGCGAAAATTTTTTACGCCCCCCTCAATGGCAGTCAAAATTTTTTGTGCTCCCACCCTCGATGGCAGTCAAAATTTTATTGCCCCCCCCCCCCCCGCACCAGAGGCACAGAGAATTTTCGCCCCCCTCATTGATCTATAGTAGCGCACTGGCCTTTGGCTTTGTACTAAATGGAGGGTAATTTTTTTCAGCCCCCCCTTAAGAGGGGTCAAAAATTTTTTAGGCCCCCCCCTCAAGAGGGGTCTGAATTTTTCATGCCTCACCTCAAACCCACCACCCCCCCCCCCGTTGATAAATAATGACCACTCCCTTAATAGATCTAATTTCTTTTTCTTTTCTGTTTTTAGTTCCAGCCTTCAGGTCAGGTGTAAAACTAAAAGGGGTGAGGGAGGGACAAAAATGTGAGTCTGAAAGCAACACGATGTACCACTCTCTTTTCAATTTTTTTTTAATCTTTTATAGTTTTAATCAATTAATCATGCCTGTGGCTGTGCACTGGTAGAAAGATCAGATCATTTATGTTGGGTAGACACACAGCCTCCAGGCTAGACATGAATGACAATCATGTGACATTGCACCTACACTGCAGGTTTCATTCTTTCTTTGCCTGGTATGCACCATGTTTTCGATCAGTGCGATACGGGAGGATCTATTCAAGGATGAGAGGGACCTTATTTAACTCTTTGAGGACCCTCCTGCCTCCCCACCCTCTACCAATGACCAAAATGAGACAGACTGGTCTTGGTTTGGCTGACCTACTTCGGGATGTAAATAAATGCAAGGCCGTCTGGACCAAACCATCACAGCCCAAACTGGCGGGGTGGCAGGACAGACCGGTCCGACCATCTCCATCGAAGTACAAACTCTTTTTAAAACGTTGCACCAAGTGTTTGGTACCAAACGAATGTTAGATAATCGCACAAAACTACTGTTGCCACTTTTGAAAGTTTGCACAAAGGTTGGGTGTAGAATTTTAGGGAACTTTAGTAATGTTTTCGATGGGCGAACCTACCTTTCTTCCCTGCGAAATCTCGACACTTCTCGCGGCCCGACGCGAGGCGATGACCTCGTTTCGAAGTTGTTTACAAATGGCTGACGCCGACGGTGTCACGGAATGCCTGCTTGTCAGAATCCGATTTACTTGTTTTTGAGGAGATTTCTATAATGATATTCCTATTTTTTATGTAGCATAGCTGTAAGATAAGCAGTAGATATGGCAGGGCGAAAAACAGACCTGTACCGATGGGACAAGTTCTCTAAACCCCGGGTTTACTCACGCACACAGGTTGGTCCACTCACTACACTACTGTACACTCTAGCTCGATCATGCAGCAAGTTGGGAACCTGAGTGTTTTCCAGTTTTGGAGGCAGCTGTGCATGTAAAATGCCTTCATTCAAGGGACATTTTTGTATATGATGCACAAGACAAGTCTTGTGTATGATTCTATCTCAAAAATCATAACAAAATATGAAAATAGAATCATTTGCTATGCATTATTCCCTCATAATACATGTCAGACTAGACAAAATGACCTCTGTAGGTCCCATGTGGGCTGGAAAAGCACCATGCTCATAAATGTCTTCATCATTTTCAAGATAAGAATATCTGAAGACCTGAACAATGTGAACAGGTCCATGGTGCAAAAACCTTTTGTTTCTATTAAATTCCATCATCCATTGTTGTTTTGACCTGATGACCCATTGAAACCATATTGAAATGCTATTAGAACCCCATATAAGGCATGTTAGCCCTATTATAATGCACTATTGAGCTATTTAGCTGTAAATAGCAACAAAAGCGTTGTCGGCACCAAAGACTAGAATCATAAGATGTGGTTAATTCTTCTCACACTTATTGTATCACTTAGATATTTAATATGCCTTTAAAGATGATTGAGTAGAACATAAAAATGGATAATTCTGGTATCAGTGGGTGATCACGCGTCCATATATGGTAATCTATGTGGTCCCTCATCAAAAACCAAGCAGAAATTTTGCTGAAAATCACAGTTTTTGCAAACTAACAAAAATCACATGTCTCCCACAGTGTAATAAGCCACCATAGAGGTAGGGGAAAAAAGCATACTCATTTATAAACTTGATGGGTCAGTATTATGCACTATCTATCAAAAACTGATGGTTAGAATATTTTTTCACAAAATATATAGGGCCAAACTTTGAAAAACAGCGATTTTTTTAAACTAATGATTTTTAAATTTATAATTTGTACTTCAGTGGTAAACTGTGCACTATATTATTGTAATACCATCTACCCTGGCCTGAAAGCAATGAGTTTCATCTTTCATTTGCTGCAAATATAATGTAAATCGGATAATTTTTGGCTAAACTACAGCATTTCTTAGCGAAAATTCAGGAAAAACTAAGTTTTAGGTTCCCAACTTGCTGCATCGAGCTCTCTAGTCTACACTGTGAGTGTGACTGACTACACTAGAGATTACAGTCCTGAATCTACACTTCAGTCTACACAGACTGTCAGTGTCTTACTCAGTCTCAGACTCACTGACTCACGATACACCGGGTGACTACACAGAAGGCCTACACTGTACACAGACTCACAGTCTAGACACTCAGTGGCTGACTGAGTCTGAGACTAAAGGCCCGGGGGGCCACTCCCTATATGTTCTATAGTAACCATGTGCGTACATGACCCTTGAATTTATACCCCTTTTAGTGTGGTAAATTTCCATAAAAAGGGCCCCTTTTGGAGTGAAATAGTTTGAAAAAGTACCCCTTTTCCTGCTATTAGGATCCAACAAGCCCTTCCCTCAATTTTTAGACCCTTTCAAAGGAATATATCCACATAATGTACCCCTTTCCTGTCCATATTTCAAGATTTGTCTGAAGAAGGTGCCAATTTCCCGGGCAAAATTTTTGAATTTCCTGGAAAAAAAAGTACCCCTTTCCCGGCCACATTTTGCCAATTTGCTAAAAAGAAAAGGGCTAACTCTGGTTCTAGTCAGAATATCTTAAAAATTCTTTCACCGTTTGAAAGCCCTCTAAAAGGGTGCCCCTTTTAGCCTAAAATGAAGCCAAATAGACCCCTTTTAACAGATCCGGGCGGATCCGTCCGACCCTATAGGATCCAAAAGGTACCCCTTTCCCTCTACTTTTTGTATGCACATGGTTTCCATATATCCTCGAGTGCCCCCCCCCTGGGACTAAAGGGCATGTTACACTGGTGGTATTTGCAGCACTGCATCTGCCGCAGGAACTTGCTGCAACAAAGCAAACACTGTCAGCTTTTGCTGCTGCAAGCTGCTGCAGCAAGTTGCAGCACGTTTTTGCCCAGTTACACTAGCTGCAGATGCAGTGCAGCAAGCTCTACTGCAGATGCAGCGCTGCAAATGCAGCCAGTGTAACAGGCCCTTTCTGCTGACTGCTCTCATCGCCCGGTGACCGGTCTCATCGTCTGAGGCTACTGCACTGCTGTCTATAAAATGTCACCTCAATCTCCATCATCACCATGTCTCATGTCACCTCTAGGCTCTAAGACTAAAGCGGAAAACAGACATAGTGCGACGCATGCACACGGAGTGCAGTTACCATGCTAATGTATGCAGGATGGCGTCAGAAATGCCCTACTGGGGGTTATCTCACGTGTCAGGAAACACGCTATGTTTGTTTTCCGCTTAAGACTAAGAACTAAACATGTCCCCATCATGGCCCATGTCAATGTTATAATAATATATCACCATTCGCCTCATTACAGTTCCCGCGGGCATAGCACTTTCTCACCTCCTTTTGCGAAGTTGCCCAGTTTCCGGTTACATGACCGGTTTGACATGTTTGTTTAAACCAATAATTACAAAGTAGCAGCACATTTCTATACCCTGCTGCAGTTATACTTTGGTAAATGATAGTCTCCTTAACAATATTATACCCAGTGTTTAAAGTAGAAAAGGGAAATTAAAGTTTTAATCACAGTTGCAAACGGGCATGTCATACAGAGTCACAAAGCGGAAACTGGGCAACCTCACGAAAGCAGGTGAGAAAGTGCTAAACTCACAGGCACCATAGTAAGGCAATTTCTTTTTTTTTTTTTCTTCTTTTTTTTTTTTGCCCCATGTTTCCAAGTCTATCAAATTCCCAAGAATCATTGTCACATGTCTGTTTTAAGAAATTGCCATGTTACTATGACATGCTATGGACCTTGTACTGCAACTTGAGTCTAAAACAAAATTATTGAATTGAATATGACGAATTTATTGGTCAAACCCCATTATGTGATTTTTATCAGGTCAGACACAGAGATTCAGTTTGCCAAGTCAAACAAAAGCCCCCCTCCCATTTTTCTTGCTCTCCTTTTTAAGACAGATTTTAATATTGTTTTTATTCAAATTGCTTCCAGAAAGTAACAACAAATAATGACATCCAGGACTGGATTAAGGTAGGTTTTCTTTGTCCAGTCTTGAATCATCGATCTAGACAGTCCTAGAGGTGTGCCTATGTCTGTGTAATTAATTATAAGACAAAGGTGCAGCCCTGCTAAGTAAAGCCTGGGTTCCACTACTCTGTTTCTCACTGCGAGTGCTTTCATCCCACAGACCATCTGAGAGCTGTCACAGATAGCATGTGATGATTTCTGCAAATTCTGTCAAACGTCACTCGTCGACCACTCTGCAGGGCTCGACAAATCCCTGTGCCCAATGCCTGTGACTCAAAAAAAATTCATTGCGTACAGAATTTTTTTCGAGTTGTGCCCAATGGGCACAGCTGTCCAAAAGCTACTAAAGACATCTCTGCACAATGCTATGCTGCTGAGTCGTGTGTGTAGTTAGGCACTTTAACAAAAAAATAAAACTGAATACTGAAAGATCTCTGTGATCACATTCGCTAGAGCTCATTGAGAAATTTCAAATTCTTTTTGAATTAGGCTCTTATCTTGTCTAGAACCAAAGATATAGGGCAAATGGTGTCCAAAATATTAAGGCAAGTAGCACTATAGAAATGGTAGAAACAGGTGTTAGTTTTTGTGATGTGAGTGCAGCCTTGCAGTGACTACTGCCAGTGGCCACCTGTGCAGGTGTCACTGTTGTGTGTTTTTTACAATTTGTAAGTGACTGTAATTAAACATTCTCAAAATGCCATTTCTACAAAATTTGGATTTCCTACATATTTGAAATCTTGGCTTTTCATTGGTATTCTTAAATATGTTCTAAGTATATTCTAAATAGGTTTGAAATGCTCATAAAAAATTGTAACATGACGGAAATATGCACGGCCATTTCCTCTCTAATGTTTCATATTTTGGTCCTCTCAAAAGTACCATTGGGCAAAGTCCTAATAACATGAAACTTCATATGTTGGTAGATTTTTATGTACTAAACCTGTGTCTGGTGTTAGTTTTTTGGTGTCTCTAGAGGTTAATGTGTTTTTCAAGGCTTCAATATTACCTTCACCTTCAATTTCGTGTAAAATGGTTAATAATTGTTATTTTTCTTCCCAAATTTGTCTGGTGGGTAGTTTTATATCTACACTTTCAGAATTACCCAATGAAAAGAAACTAATAATGCCCTATATCAATGAAATTGGCAAGGCCACAAACACTGGCTGCACTCACACCTGACAAAAAGTGTCAAACCAGCCTGCCAGCTTTTCTCACCCTCCACTCTGCCGATGTCAAAGTGCCTAGTGTAGTGGTCTCTGAAATTTTTAATGAAGGTTTTTTCACCAGAGATGTAATGAAATAAATTTTTTATTATATCCAAATTATGTGTTTCATTTATCTTAATGACAATTGTGTAATTTTGAGGATAGAAAGCAAAAGCAAAGTTAGGTGCGGGGCACAGAACTTGCCTGCTGGGCACAACTTTTTTTTTTGCTCTTGTGCCCAGTGGGCACACAGGCCTCAAACTGATTTGTCGAGCCCTGCTCTGTATTAGTCGGAGCAGTGAATCTACTGCTGCGAACTCTTGTCCATTTACTAAGTCCGGTAAAAAAATGTAGCCTGTGTCAGAGTAGTGGATCCCAAACTTAACATATTTCTACAACAGTGCATCATGTAAACACTACAGGCTTGATAGGTCGCCATGATACACAAATGCGATAAATTCCAGCAGATTCATCAGCCATGCATTGCTGCATCATGAAAAGAAAGAGCCAGGAACCTGTAAATAAAAGCAAATCTGAATAAATAAATGAATAAATAAATAAATGGCACAGTAAACAAGAGACAAGAGATTTTGCTATCATCCAGCCTTCAGGTAGTAATTGCTCGTTCTGTCTACAAAAATGACACAAGAATGTTTTAAATATAATGTATAATTTCACTTCTACAGAAAGTCGAAGAAGCGTCAGATAATGCAGCAGCTGCTGCATTTGGGGGTAAACCGGTGAAACGTTCAGGACTACAAGATGTGAAGTACAGGGTGGATGATGTACACCTTCATGACGCGGCATACGCTGAAGGTAGAAATATCAAGTTCTCTAAAAAATTTAGTATAGCGGATAAAAGGGAAGGTCTCCCATGGTGGAGCGTGATCATGGGGACTGAGGGGGAGGGTATTGTATAGTGGCGCATAAACATACATTGCTATGTAATTTGTAAGGGACTGGCTCTTTTTATGGCCGATTTCCACAAGCCTTTACAAGGCCACACATAACTGCAACTCCCAAAAAGTCTTGTCTTCTTTGAATTTCAACACCCAAAAAGAATTCAAAATATTATTTTGCTCCTCTTCACCTCTAACCCCAATTCCACAGTTTCCCGGCTCTCTACCTGATTATTGGCCATTGATAAAAGTCAATTAGTACCATTTTTCTTATTTATTTCCATCAGCACAAGACCTGTTACAGCAGTGGGTCAGCGACAAGGTGAAGCTCGACGACAATGACCTCGACTTTGAATCCGAGCCATGGGCACAGCGAAGCACAAAGACTGCGACCGACGTCAAACGGGAGTGGGATCAGCTTCTGTCAGCCAATGATGACGAGTATGAAGTCGAGAGCTATCATAACCCTGTGTCTGCATCAGAGAGAAGCAAGGGTAAGGTTTGTTTTTGTAGCACTCATATATCTCATAACAGAATAACCTATATTTACATACAGTAACCATATTAGAAGTGATACTTTAGAATTGTCTTAAAATTAGTAAAATTTTGTGTCTTTCTGTTCCAACCTTCTTAGTATAAGATAAAAATGGACATGGGTTGAAGACCTTGATATTAGTCGCTCGAAGGCAGTGCAGAATACCAATTAATGTTTTCATTATCTTTTTGCATAGCACCATTCATTGGCCAAATAGGTAACAAAATCAGCTTCTACATTTCTACCACAGAGGTGTATAGTCGACTGTTGGGAGAAGACGTAGATGACACAGTGGAAGGGATATTACAGAACATGTTGGATAAGGACGTGGTTGGGGATCACATAACCAAAGACCTTGGTCTTGACGACAAGCAGAAACGAACGAACCCTGCTACCAAAATGGCGCTTCGACAACAGCAGGTACAGAGATGAAATGAAAACTAATTACAGATGTGAATAACTTGTCAATCCTTTAAAGGTAGCACAGTGCCTCAAGATTCATGAGCATTTTTCGTCATTTTATGCCAATGTAGTGGTGACAAGTCTACATAGTGTATTTTGTGGCTATTAAAGATTCGATTGAGATAATTGAACGAAAATTCCAGGGGGAAAAAATCAGTACATTCTGTAATTTTAAATTTTTACCCACTTACTCCCCACCTTTGAAAATTTTGAGACCGAATCATGTGATTCTTATTTTCTGCAATGCAGGTGAAAGAAAATCGTGAAAAACGAGAAGCTGAAAAGAAACGGAAACTCCAGGAGATGCAAGCAAAGAAGGAGGCACAACTTAATGCCCGCCGGTTAGTCAGTAAGGTAGGCAAAGCCTAAACTAAGCCCTATGTTTCCTCCTACTGTACAAAATTCGAGAAGTGCTATATAATATCTGTTCTCATTTCCTTGTTGTTATCTATAGTACATAGTATAGCATTATTTAAATGAACATGACAGTTCATTAATGCAATAAACACGTCCAAAAAAAACTAGTAAAACCTTATCCATGAACGTTGAGTTATAAACTCAAAGTGACTTCAAATTCGCTATTCAAAGTTTGAGCAGTACTGTAACAACTGTGGCCAATCCTACAAGATGCACTATGGGTTCATCGTAGAATATAAGCTGCGCCTTATATACAACATATAGATAGAACTAAACGACCGTGGTGTACGAGGTGGCCGATCCACCACGAGGGGGAGACCCCCCCCCCCCCCCGAGGGGTGGATCAGCCACCGAGGACACCAGGGGAGTTTAGTTCTATATTTATTTTATGTTTTTAGAGTGTCTAATTAACTGAAAATTAGCAAAATCTGTTACCGTAGTCCCCCGTACGAGCGGCGGTCCGCCATTTTGAATGTTTACATGCACCCAGAACGAGGCTGCAGTGGTGGATCTGCCGCTGTGGTGGATCGACACACGTTACGCCACTGGGGGTGTGGCGATCGACCGCGCAATGCTATCTCTACGGGAAGAAGTTATTCACATAAAATAAATGTTGGTATTATTCTTAGGAAAAATTTTGCAGTTTCTCAAACTAAATTCAAATTGAGGAAATCATCCAAAATTGATATCCCCCCGAAATGAAGTAGGGAGAGTGGGGGTAGTTGAAAACATAGGTGTGGCATATTGTGGGACATTTATATAACATCTATCACAGAGAGTCACTTACGGTAATCCTTCCTTTGTTAGAGACATTTATATAACATCTATCACAAAGAGTCACTTACGGTAATCCTTCCTTTGTTAGAGACATTTATATAACATCTATAACAGAGAGTCACTTACGGTAATCCTTCCTTTGTTAGAGACATTTATATAACATCTATAACAGAGAGTCACTTACGGTAATCTTTCCTTTGTTAGAGATATTTATATAACATCTATCACAGAGAGTCACTTACGGTAATCCTTCCTTTGTTAGAGACATTTATATAACATCTATAACAGAGAGTCACTTACGGTAATCCTTCCTTTGTTAGAGACATTTATATAACATCTATAACAGAGAGTCACTCACGGTAATCCTTCCTTTGTTAGAGACATTTATATAACATCTATCACAGAGAGTCACTCACGGTGATCTTTCCTTTGTTAGAGACATTTATATAACATCTATAACAGAGAGTCACTTACGGTAATCCTTCCTTTGTTAGAGACATTTATATAACATCTATCACAGAGAGTCACTCACGGTGATCTTTCCTTTGTTAGAGACATTTATATAACATCTATAACAGAGAGTCACTTACAGTAATCCTTCCTTTGTTAGAGACATTTATATAACATCTATAACAGAGAGTCACTTACGGTAATCTTTCCTTTTGATATAGCAAATATTAATAACAGTAGAGTGGTGAGATTTATTCATGTGGCTCTGCTGAATATCTATTTTGACAGGAGGCTGCAGAGAAGGAGGCACAACGGAAGCGGGAGGAGGCAGAGATTCAACGCGAGATGGCAAGAATAAGAAAAGAGATGAGCGAAGAGCAAAGGCGTGCTGAAGAAAAGAAGAAAATGTACTTATGCTTTGATGCTTTCGCCAAATATATTTTAATGTTTATCATGTCAAGTAACTTTGGTTGAGACATGTCAAATTGTCTGCATGAATCAACGATGCTTGATTACATAAAACGCGAGTTGCCACACTGCTACACCATGATAACAAATGAATTACAAGATTGTGACATTGTCTAAAGGGTTAAAACTTATTTGCATATGATAAGGTGTGTTATAATTTTGTACCTGAGGAATCAGTCCATATGACAAGTGCATAATTAATTTCAAATTAGCTTGATCTTAAATTTCTAACAGGGAGAGATTAGAAAAGGAGAAGAAGGATCTTCTAGCTGAGGCTGAGCTAGAGCGTCAGCGTCTAGTTGAGGCAGAGGCCAGGAAACAGATCGCACAAGAAGATGTAGAACGACAAAGGAAGATCGCATACAAGATACAACAAGCCGAGACAAGGAACACCACCGTCAGATTGAGGGTATGTATGTAATCAAGGTTTATCAGTTTTTGCTTTAAGGAATGGCGCCTTGTCTATTTGTTTAACAAATACCATTTAAAAGCATTATAAAATAATCATAGTGTATTGACCCCAAGAGGTCTGATATATTGATACACCAGTTTCACATAGACAAAGCCTACTCAATCATACACATGGGTTAAAATGAGCAATTTTAATGATTTCAAGTGAAGAGCCTCAGTCGCTCACCTTTATCATTTTGTATCAATTTTCTTTTTTATTATCGCTTTTTTTTTGTAATAGAAAATGTAACAACCAAGTTTAGAAATGTATTGTTGTTATTATTTTACAGTTGCTACACCGGTACTTCAGTGGCTGGTATAAGGTGGTGTCAGACCGTCGTATACAGCTGGGGAAAGCGCGCGCCATGGCCGACTGGAAGCTGCTATTACGCACATGGCGGGCATGGAGGACTTACACCGGCACACAGACCGCTGATAAAGACACACAACGACACTTTGAGGAAGTCAAGGATAGGCAACGGTGGGTTTTCTTTTCCTATCCTATCATTATAATATCATTCTGGAATCATTAGTTCATATTTAGAATGATGATATGACAATAAAACACATATATCTTACCTACATTCTAATACATTTAGGTTTACAAATTTTGCTGAATTCCCCATTTTTTTGTATTTGCCTCTATTTCTAAAGATAAGATTGATTACCGAATAAATTAACAATCAAACTTTCAGGAAACAAATATGGGCAGAGCAGCACTATCGTACTGCAGTCCTCAGGCGGTGCTTGGCAGCCTGGTTGTTATACGTTAGCCTGGAACGGAAACAGCGAGAACTAGCTTCGGAACAGAATGCAACAAAAAACAAGATGGCTTCCTTCCTGAAGGCAGCAGCAGCTGGGTCCTTGTGGTCGAAGGCTGACGGTAATCTACGGAAGTCCATGTCAATGGATGATGTGAACCAGACGGGATCCCAGGAGTCGGCCAGACAGCGAGTGGTGGGGGATTCTTCATGTGTTATACATCAATATCATGATATTTTAGAAGTGGAAATTAATGCTATTGGTTGAGTCATAAACCAGCTGAATATCCTATGAAAAAATTCTAACTATTAAATGGAATAAACAACCATGTGTATAATGTATTGAAATAAATGAAAAAAATGATAAATGCAATTTATTGATAAATGTATACTTTTCCAGGATGACATGTTCTCACAGCCTGCCCGACCTCGGCGCGGCTCTTCCTCAGCTCGGAGTTCTACCTCAACTGCACGCTCAACGACTTCTGATAAATCATCACTTCCTACAAATAGACCTATGCAGGCCTGGCAGGTAGTGAACATTATTTTTGACGATGCCTAATTCTCTTATATACATTTTTTTAAATGTGTGAAAAATTAATATACATATGGATAAAATATGTGAAACGTATAAAAGTATAAATGTTGTGCCAAGATATTATATACTCTCTGTAAGTGTTTTCCAAAATTCTTTATTCAGGATAGGCGTTTTGTATGTATGCATTAATGTTACATTCGTTGTGTTAATCTTTCTAATGAAAAGTTATTAAACGTGTTTTTCTCGGTGCAGATTATTTCCTTTATGTTTCAATAATACCATTGCAAAATGAGACTACTAGCATTATCAGAGATGTTTTTGTCTCGTTTTTTTTTCCTTTCAAATTGAAATTTCAAATAGAAATTTTAAATGGATTAACTTTTGAAAATTAGAAATTGAGAATAGTAAGTGGATAAGTCCTCTCGTTGAAAAAAGAAAAGAAACCCCCCCCCCCTCTACAATTTGCATTTTCACCTACAGCTCACAAGGAAGCATGTCCAGTTAACGAAAGAAGAAATTGCCAACCTGTCCCAGCAACAAGGTCAAGGTGACATTGAGGGGTCAGATACGGGTAGGACAGACAGTGCAATGACGACAACATCCCGCAGCGGGAGAAAGCCATGGGAGAAGAAATATGTCATAAATAATACCGAGCACCGAACTGCCGCACAGGCTAAGATGTTAGAACAACAACAGACACAGATTAAGGTAAGCCATGCCTTGTGTTCTACAGTTGGTGATTATCTGTTGATCACTTGAGCATAAATACCGTAAAAAACCGCGTATAAGGTGCACCTAGACATTAAGTATCTTCTAGACAAATTCAAAATAGAATAACTTCTGTTCTAATCAATGAATTTTCAAAATTCAAAAACCTATGGGTAGCTAAGATAACCTTCAATGGCCTAAACCCACTTCTGAATTTATGGGAGACCTTATTACGGGTATTACGGTATATATACTAAGATAATATAAAGTTAGGAAATAAGTTAAGTATAAAATATCAAGTTTTAAATCAAAATATTACAAAATCAACCAAAATAAGAATAGAAAGGAAGAAATTCACAGCAAAATTTAAAAAAGAAAATGAAAATATTACAGGAGCAGCAGCGTCTAATCGAGGAGCTGACGTACCTCCAGAAACAGCAGATGTTACAAACGCAGCTCACACAGCAGCAGTTACTGCAGCAACGACTCGGTGGGACAGGGACCGACACTGCCGCCGACCAGAGTAAACTGGAGAAACACCTAAAGGACCTACAGGCTAACCTTATAGACCAAGGGGCGCTACTAGGGCAGGGGAATGGACTGGAAACTAACAGGTAATGTCAGCTTCTCAATTGAGAAATTGTTAAATTTCTTTCTTTCCTTTTAGTTCTAAGGGCGGGGGTGGGGTTGATAGGTGGGATGATGGTCGGGGATTGGTTTTTTTTTTCAAAAAATAAATTGGTCCTCTCTAGCATTCAGCCTTTTCAGTGACGAACCCAGGCTCGTCCTCTAGATCAAAGACGGAGGAGCTCTTTAGAAGGTTGTAGGCACCCACACTTGTCCACTCAACTCCCTTTGGTCTACGCATTTAACCATGGCTACCGTAGAGAAGGCCGGAGACCAAGTCACGATGTTGAGGGGAGCTGGCCTGTTGCACCGAATGTGCGACGGCCAGCTCCCCTTGACGGAGTGACTTGGTCTCCGGCCTACTCTACGGGATCCATGGTTAAATGCGGTTCTGACAACAAACATTAGATGGTCATGAGCAATATAAGATGGGAAAATATGATATTAGATGGAGAAAACAGATCACAACTTGCTTACATTCCCAGCAGCACTGAGCAGTCGCTATGATTCTAATGACGTATGCTCATTGGCTGCTCCAACTGGTATCTAAGAAACGCGTCATGAAATGCCCAGCCGTGACTTGGTCCTGTGACCCTATCACGGCTTATGGTCCACTGTGGCTATGGGAGCATCACGGCCGTGAGTGTTAGAACCCGAATCTATGATATTGTATTATGTATACCCACGGATAGAATTGTACAGTATTAACCCCTTCTGGACACCCCATAAAGCAGGATTTGCATGCAAATCCCATTGAGTGACAGAAATTCAGGGGTGAAAGGGTTAACCAATGCTTCAGTTCTTAAAACTTGAATTTATTCTGTGCTCAAGGACTGACAGTACATCAACAACGTCCATAGTAACAAATCAAGTGAAGTCACCGAAACAACCTACAACGATGCCACACCTGGAAGATAATACATCTGAAGTTTCAACAAAACATGCAAAGACCGCACCCAAGAATGACAAGATTGGATCTAGAACGGATCGGTCGGACATAAGCCAGGCAACATCAGGAGGAGCAACAACAACTCGCACTGTCAGTTCTACTAACTCAAAGCACACTAATTTCCTCAAATGTAAGTAAAGAGTGATTAAATGGAAAACATTTCTTTTGTCAGCATGTTGGGATTGCAAAGGTTTGAAAAAGTCAAAAATCTTTGCTCTCCCAACATTATTCTACCAAAGACAAGTTTAGAACAGAAACCATGATTTATTGGATCTGTGAAATCGTAATGAGTTCATTTAAGAGAGAAAGTTCCGTGCTCCAATGTGACTTTAACTTGCATGTGTTAAGCTTGCATCTATGGAGGTGATGTTACCGATTTGACTTCATGCTTTCCGAGCCAAGACCTATGTGTCCTACTCTAGCCCGACCCTATAGTGACACCACACCGATAAACCATTATAGTACATTATTTTATGCTCCAAATGCCTCAGAATGCCCACAGGTCGATGTGGAGTTCGTGTCATGATACACAAACACAGTGCTACTTGATGCAGTTCTGCATTGGTGCATCATGCAGTCCCTTTAGGAGTGCCTCAACCCTATACAGTCAGCATGATGCATGGCTGCTGAACTGATGAGGTACACACTATGGTTGCAGTCATGCAACATTACATGTTGTCACATGGACATAATGCATGTAAATACTACCGGTATAAGCCCTTATAGGATTAAGCCTTACACATGCAACATTCTCAAACTTCAAGCAATGGAGGCAAGAGCTGCGGATCGTGCCAAACTCAAGGCGGAACGTGAGGCAAAGCGGCGACAGGCGGAGGAGGAGCGGATGGCGAGATTAGCAGCAGAGGCTGAGGAGGCCAGACTACAAGAGGAGGAGGAGAAACGACAACGAGCCGAGCAATACCGAGAGAGAAAGCGACAAGAGAAAGAGGTTGGTCTCACATGACATCTCATCTCCTCTGATATGACATCTCATCTCCAATATTGAAATTAAGATCGGTGCTGTATATGGTGTTAATTTTTTTAATTCAGCGGGAAATTGAGAGGCAGCAAGAAGCAGAGCATATACGAGCCCAGCATACTTCTGCTGAGCTACAATATCAGCGGGGATTACTAAAGTTCCGTGGGTGGCGGCCTTGGCGACGACTCATAGAAATAGCACATAATCGACAAATGGTGGCAGACCAACACTACAAAGAGCAGTTACAAAGGTACGTCCAAATTGTATTCTACCCTACAGAAACGCTACAAATGGAAAAGAGGGGTTGTGAAAAAAGTGGCCAGCTGATTTATGTCTTACTAGATACATTTGACCAAAATAAAAGGAAATAAAAAAATCTGTACTTCACACAGAATATATGTCCCTTTCTGTCAGGGATAGTAATGACTGCAATGTCTTTGTACCTAAACCTTGAAATGTAGCTTAGAAGTATCGCAATGTGGTACTATGAATTTATAGTATATTGTATCGTCCCTGGTGGTACTGAAGAATCGGCTCACCAGTTTTGCATTGGTGAATCATCATGACCCTTTTGGACCTTATGAACCCCTTCAAAGTTTAATCAGTATATCTATGTGTTATAGGAAGGTGCTACAGGCCTGGCATACGTCGATGCGTGAGGAGTTGGAACACAAGGAGGGACTCGCTGACCACATGCTGCGCTACATCCTTATTAGACGTTGCTTCAACAACTGGAGACGGGTAAGGAGAAAAAGAAGCAGTGATGTTTCTCATTTTAAAAAAAGACGATGATAATAATGGTGTGGACTCATGTTTAGAGAATAATTCCCTCTGTTCAAAGCCTTTCAAACACACTTCAGTGCCTTTAAAGAAAAGTATGAAAAAGTCTCCTACCTAAACCTTCCAGTGATTACAGTGACAATGATGGGCAAAGAAAATGAAAAAGAAAAGTCCCACTACCTAGATTTTCCAAATTCCCAACAACTGCAGTGCCCCTGTTCTTTACAGGTTGGTGAGTGCGTAGCTATTCAAGAAGAGAAAGCCGTCCGGTTCTTCAAGTCCCGCCTCCGGGCCCGGGTATTTAGCGCATGGCGAGATCACACAGAGGAAGAAAAGATGGCCATGTGGAAAAAGGAGCGAAAAGCCAGGGAACATAATGTTTAGTAAGTAGAGAATTTTAATTAAATATGATAATATAACTTAAAATGTCATAGACTTCGGCATATAAGCTGTAGCTTGTACAATAACTATTCTCAATGTGGCATCAGACATTACTTTACAGCATTCTGTTCAAGCCTGAATGCACCTCATACATAAGATGTGCTTTATATGCTAGAATTTACTACATGTATGTATGTGTCTTTCTTCACAGGCAAAAAAACGCACGGACATTACTACACAGCTTGTTCAATGTTTATCGCTATACTGCGATATTTACCTTTCAAAACAGAATAGATTTGGATTAAAACTTATATAAAGAAAAACAACTTGTGATTGCATGACTGTGATAAGGGTATCATGTAAGTTAGAAATATTGTGTACTTTTCTGTTTTAGTCGCATGAAGAAGGCTGCTTTTTCGGCTCTGCACCGGTTCCCACGTGTGCGGAAAGCAGATGAGGAGAGAGAAAGGCGACGAGCAGAGATGCGTAAAAAGGTGGCATCCATGTTAACTGATTATGACAGTAATGCACCTGTAAGAGCCTCCACTGAGTCAGATGTTAGCGGATTCTTCTCTTAGATGTGTAGTGTTCTACCCCTCGAGGTTAATCGAATCCTTCGATAAACAACGAAGAACAACTATTCAGGTTCCAGTTAAAACTTTATTGTCAATAACGCATAGGCATCAGCTGTTCTCGATGACAGTTACAGGTGGTAGAGTTTGAACTCTAAAGCACGCTCGACACTAGACGACTAGCACAGCCTTCTAGTGTCTGCAGTTATTAACCCACATTTACCTTCTCTGTGCAACAGCACAGAGAAGTATTACAATATGGTAGTCGGGCAGCCGCCAACCATCGCTCACGATGGTCCGTCGCGACTGGACTGACCCTGAGGAAGGCCGTACAATGGCCTTATATAAACCAGAGTCTAGGGCCATGTGACCATGTGGTGACATGGCGCTGGACTCCATGATTGTATAGGGAAATTGTTCCCTATGTTTTGGTGTCTTGTGAGAAAGTCCTGAAGAGGTAGGTGTAACGTTAGAATGTTCACTTTAGTTGAAAGAGCTTGCTTCGATGCCTGGAGAATCTATGACACATTTTTGTTGATAACCCCATTAGCATCTATTTGTTCCAGCGTTAGTCCAATTGGTTTACCCTCAGAGCTCTCATAAAACTAAGTTAAACGCCTGATGTTATAATTCCTTCATGCTGATCTGATTCAGTTTTGAATCTTTACGGTACATACAAGTACAAAGGTACTCTTTCTTTGAAAAGAAATAGAAATCAGTCGTTGAAAACTGAGAAGTTGTTTTGGGTAATATACCAAGTTATATTCAAATTGATAATTACTTGAAAATTCCAGTGATTAAATGAATTTATAGTTATGTCCATAATTACGTCGAGTTTACTTTTAATGGTACATGCAGCTCGGTTTCTTTTTATCATTGTTGCATATATATACTGTTTTCATTTTCCACCAGTTATGAACATGGGGTGCTTGATCAGTACCTTCTCTTTATAAAAGAAATTTCCAGAACTGTTAGCTCAATATACGCACCAGTGAGAATTTATATGCTTACAGTACATGTACTCTGTTAACCCGTGAAGAAGTGCATAGTGCTTTGTCTTTGCCCATTAGTCGCTATGATGCATGAAAGCAGCATCAGCGAGTAACTCACCAATGCTGCTTTTATGCTTATTACAATTACCGTAATCTCCCGCGTATAAGACGCGTCCTCTACGCCAAACAAAATGCTGGGGAGTCTTATAGGATGTACTGAAATTGGGGGTGTGTCTTATACGAGGGGTAATTTTACTATAGAAATGTACTGAATTTACAAAATTGAGCCTTAAAATGTGCGTCTTTTACGCGAAAATGCATTTGCTAAGTTTGGGGTGCGTCTTATACTCGCAGCGTGTCTTCTACACGGGAGATTACGGTACATTTTTCGTTTCAATGAAGTCAGGCGACTTCTTTTATTCAATGTAATCTCACGTGGAAGATGGTCGTAAGGTAATTCTTACATTGAATCGAATCGAAATTGGTGGATTGCAATCCATTGACTTTAGTCATATGGTATTAACTACTTTTCATCAATGATAACATGTGTATCACTCTCTGAAGGGTCCTTTACAGTTCAGTTTTGTCCAGGCATTCTATGCCGTGTCTATTGGTTTGGCACATTGTGTGTGCATGAGAGTCACTTATTGATATGTATTTCATATAAATGTGAGATACAGCTTAAAACTAGGAAAGTAGCTCATTAGCCATGTGGCAACAATCATTACAATCAATAGAGCTATAACATATAGTAATACATATGTACCATTACCAATATCATTTTATTTTGTGCAGTTGTGGAACCCCTCCCCGGCTTGCCTCGGTTTTACCTATCAAGGAAATGCTTATGGCTGCAGAACATTGGGACATATAGGTGTGGGCATAGTAAAGAAGAGTTTTTTTTTTTTTTTTTTTTTTTGTGGCCGGTTTGACTTAGATTTGACTTTGATTCCATCCACCAGCAACAATTCCCTCCACCCGCACATATTTACATATAATAATGAGCAGTGTAATGAAGAATGAATATAAATAGTATTCGCTTGATAACATCTATACCAAGATATAACTGCAGAGGAATATGTAGTAAACGGCATCAAGTATTAAAGTGACAAAAGGTATAACAGTTGTATGACTACATACCAGTAAATAGCACACCCATTTACTATTTATTCCTGCCCCCCCTCTCCTTCAGAGTCAAAGTCAGAGTCCGTCTCTGGCTCCAATTGTGTTTTCCTGAGGTGCCTCTGGAATATGTTTTTGGACTCAGCAAGTTGTACCCGTGCTGGGATCCTGTCCCATAGCTTTTTACCTCGATACAGCGGGCTTCTCTTGTATTTTTCCAACCTGGGCCGTCGCAGCCTGATCTGTATCTTATGATCAGCCCTAGTTCTAGGGTTTTCCGCTGGTCTTAACCCTAATTTATTGACATATTTATACATTACTAATAATAATTGCTCATCCCTCCTATCCTGGAGCAGTGGCACCTTTGCATCCTTATGTAAAGTAATGGTTTCAATCTTGGAATAATCCCCTTTACAGATTTTAAGCCCCCTATTTTGCAGTCTCTGCAGCTTTTGTATAGAGGCAAGGTTTGCACTATTTGTGAGAAAACTACAATAATCAAAGAATGGCAACACGGTTTGTTTATAAATCTGCAGTGCTGTATGCTTGTCAACTAGGTATCTTATTCTACCTAAGGTATACAACTTGTGACTGACCGTTTTAATGGTGTTCTTAACATGTGGTTCCATGCTTAACTTGCTATCGACTATCACTCCTAGGTATTTGTAATTGTCGGGGTTACCCAATGCTGTATTATTGACTATAATTTCATGCTCCTGGCATTTCTGTATCTGGGACTTGTTGCCATGCCACACTACTTTTGTTTTACTAGCATTAATGGTTAACCCGTTTACCTTACACCAGTTAACAACTTTAGACACATCGGATTGCAGCTTTAAAGCTGTTCTCCTGGGGTCTTCATCTTTTGCAACCAGTGCAATATCATCAGCGTACAGTTGAATAGAGCATTCATCTATACATTCCTTAATGTCATTTATAAACATTATAAAAAGTAGGGGCCCCAGGATTGATCCTTGGGGCACCCCAAATTTGACTGTTTTGGCTTTTGACTTATGATTGTTAAGCAGTGTGACCTGGCATCGGCCCTGGAGATAACCACCTAGCCATCTGGCAAAGCCAGTGCCAAAACCGTATGAGTGAATTTTACGAACCAATAACGTCTGGTGGATGGAATCAAACGCCTTGCTGAAATCGACATAGCACACACCTGCTACTTTCCCTTCGTCACGTGTAGTGTATAATTCTTCAGTGAGATTAAGAACCGCCTCTGCGGTGCCCCTCCCTTTTCTGAAACCATATTGCCTGTCAGATAGCAAGCCTCTATTATCAAGGCTGTTTGTAACGAAGCTATGGACCAGTTTTTCTAACAGCTTGCCCGGTATAGGCAGCAGGCTGACTGGGCGCCAATTAGAGACCTCCGAGAGGGAGCCAGATTTGGGTATCGGGATGACCATGGCTTTTGACCATTCGTCTGGGAAAATTCCCGTACTTATACTACAATTGAATAGATTTCTCAGTTGAGGGGTGATAACAGTGAAAGCATCTTTACAGACCCTGGCTGATATGAACTCCAGTCCTGATGATTTATCAATGCAGATGTTATTAACAACTTTGGCCACCTCTTCATGAGAGAAGACTGGCTTACCCTGGGGCCAGCCATTCTCCCCCCTGTCTAGTGCGGCCTTTTCAAGTTGCTCTAGTAGCTTATCTAGGTTCAGCTCTTCATCTGCCGGTCTGGTATAGCTAGACTCATTAGCTTCAAACAGCTTTTGAACAATTCCAGCGAAGTAGCTGTTGCAGTAACTGGATGCATCAGCTTCTACATGCCTTTTGCCCTGTTGGTCAACAAAGGTGGCCATTGTACACTTCTCTTTTGGGTTTAGGAACCCATTTATTACCCTCCAGAAGGCTTTAGGGTCATGTCTGTGCTCCCTGAGATCACCCTTAACTTGAGAACCCTTAGCTTTTTTACAATTCTTGGCAACGGTACGTCTTTGTCGCTTGGCTTCTTCAAAATTGACCTTATTTTTATTTGCTAAATAAAACCTAACAGCTTCATCCCTATCCCTCATTAGCTCTCTAATCTCATTGGTCATCCAGTCGTTGGCGTGGTCTTTGCATGTGATGTCCTTTATGGGGCAATATACATCCAGATATTCTAACATGTTTGACCTAATAATATTCCATTTGACATTCGGGTTATTACTGATATAAAGGTCCTCCCATGAACAGTATGACAAATGGTCCTTAAAATCATCTGCATTATAAGATTTGTAACTGCGCCCCTTAAATGACATATCCCTGACAAATGATTTGGCCTTCTTCCTAGCAGCTATCACAGGAAAATGGTCGCTAACAAGTTCTATCATAATATGGCTTTGCTCAACACAGTGACAGTTCGAAAAAATTAAGTCAATGCATGTGCCTTTATCATCTTTGGGTCTTGTGATACCTTTGATGTATTGCTTTAAACCTTTGGATTTGGCTAGACCATCTAACGCAATACTGCTGGGTTCATTCTCCTTTAACACATTTATATTAAAGTCCCCAAGAACCCATATCTCAGCTCTACCATTGATTATTTTATCCAAGATTTTTCCCAATTCTTTTATGAAATTGGCCATAGATGTATTAGTCGGTGGCCTGTATACATTAACTATGTATTTAGTCTTTACCTGGGGTTTGGCTATCTTGACAGTTAAAACCTCTATATCATCATCCATGATACAACATTCCTCGATTCTGTCCGAAAACAAGGCGATATCATTTCTGAGATATGTCAGTAATCCACCAGCCAAGCTATTTCTATCTAAGCGGTAAAACTGTCTGCCCAGCCAGAAAAGCTCAGCATTGCCCCTTGTATCATCCAGCCATGTCTCTGTTAAACAGCATACATCAAGGCCATTTAATGTATTATGAACCACCAGCTGTGTTTCCGTATTATAACTTCTACAATTCACAGAGCCCACCTTAAAGCCCCTTGCAGCCTCTAGACTATGTCTATCTATGGTTATAGATCTATGGTTATACATTGCTTCGATACATTCCACAGGGTCGGCATAATGCACCTATGTAGCAATACTAGTCAGTTACGTGCTAGCAAAACGACAAATAATATTAATAAAAGATTAAAGAAAGCACTATTCATCATAAATTTGCTTATGAAGTATTTTTTATTTAATACATAACTGAATATGTAATTTGCATGACTGTAAAAACCAATGAAAATGATCTGGCATAAACTGAAAGATACAAAATGATGAATTATGTGACTACTACTGGGGCATAGTCATCGGGCTCTTCTAAGAAATCCCACTGGAATTTCTTCTCAAGATGTCGCCTGAATCTCAGTCCACGTTGACATAGTGCAACCACTTCCCCACTGGGAGAGTCCAGCTCATTCAGTGTCGAGAAAAACTGTTGTAATGTCCGCGTCAAGAAATTATCCGCTGTTACAATGTCCACGAAGAAATCCTCGGGGACTTCTCCTATTTGTCGATGGAGCACAGTAATGAAATGTGAGAATAAGATTGGATATGTCTTGATGGCTTCTTCGCATGAGCATAATAAATGCACTAGCTGCTTCCACTGCTCAAAGCCGTCATAGTTCTGTCCGATTAAGAAGCAAATGAATGCGAACTGAATCTCACCGAGGATGGGATGATGTGTGGATGTCTCATCACCGCTCCCCGATAACTCTGAGATCTGCGGTGTGTGCTTGGGAATCTTTGAGTATACTTTGTCCATAAGCGATTTAAGCACATAACTGTGGTCCATATTATACCGTGTAATCTCCACAGGGGTTGCGCTCTCCGGATACTTCTTATCTGGGATTTTGGTGAACCGGATTTCAGTCCCCGGTACAACCGCCATATCAGGTAAATTGTCTTTGTTGGGAAGGTTTTCAGCAGTAGCAGCAGCGGCCTCTTTGCGCTGAGATGTATTGCTGCCCTGTGATACGAGGGCCGTAACTGAGGAGATAGTGCCACACAATGGGTGCAGCTTTGAAAGCAATCCCGGCGTCAAGTGGTTCGTCAGCGACACCCATTTACGGTAGCTAAAAAAATAGCAGAACCTAAGTTAATTTTATGTCTTTGGTAAATAAGACCATACTGAAATATTTAAGGTTTCTATAGGCTGAGATACACGAGAATGAGCGAGATCAGCTTATATGATTAGATCCATTTTATCTTATGGCTTATGATTTTAATTAAATTGGAAGAATTCAAGAGTTAAGATCTCTAATTTAACCTTCAGGGATGAAAGTCACAGAGCACGAAAATCCCTGAAATGGTGCAATATCGGCCTCAAAACCTGTTGTTTTTTTTATATGAATGTATAAGGCCTTGGGACTTCAAAGTCCCTGAAATCAGGGAAATCCCTGAAGACTTTCATCCCTGAACCTTTAAGGTCTGTGACTGTATAATGCTTTGTTCAATTCATCATATGGACGGACACTAGAGGCTGACACAGTCACAATGATCTCCAAAGACCCTAGAGGGTAAATGGGTTTTTGTGTCAACGCAGATCGTATATTCACTACTCACCTCTCGTAAGGATAAGCTCCCAGGAAGCGGTCCATGTCACGCTTGTTGTTCTCTACACTCTCCCGGTCATCCATGTTTACTACTTCTGTACTCACCGCTGCAAAACAAGAATATGGCCAAGGTGTTAAATCTTAAATCTTACTACTTAAGTTCCGTAGCACCTCGCGTATCAGCTGCAGCATATATGTGAATCAAAGGCAGGGTGCGCCTTGTAGGTGGGGCAGGATTACAATAGATTTGTACATAACTCAGGATGCATCTTATATGTGTCGCTTGTATTTGAGGTACTTCAGTAGCTATTCTCCACTCTGTGAAAGAACTCCTCAGTCGACAAAAGGCGTCACTGTGAGTATTTACTTTGTATCAGAGGAGTCATCTTCAAGACACGGGGCGGAGGTGCGACCTCTCTCCATTACAGTTTTGGCATACACTCAATCTCAACTACTGGTATGTATCCTAAATTTCAATAACCGCCAATATTTTGAATTAGAACCCCATAGTCAGCAATTATAATTGTCACATTTTTTTACACAAACATAAGCCTGATGAGTCCCCATGGGATGAAACTGCTCTATAGCAACCAGTTGTCAACTGGGAGCTCAATTTCCATGTTACCTGTACCATGTACACTGTCACCTAGTAACAGTAAACACATGTGACTGTTGCCAAGCAATAGTGTTCTGAAGGACAGCACGCCCGTGGGGTGAAACCGTCATTCTGAGTGGTAGCTTAGTGGAGAGAGGACATACATCACCTAGCCCTGTCAAAAATCCTACAATCATAATAGAATGAGTATTCTGTAATGTATTTAAAGTCATATACAAATAATAATAGCCTAATAATCGAGTACAGGTAGTAGAAAAGTCTATATCTAACCAAAGTATACTTACATTCAGTGGCAGGGTCCCATCGTTTAAGCAGAACTTCCTGCTGTGTGAAGTCGTGGAAGAAGCCGGTCCGTGGGGCCGCCTGACCCTGATTTACCGCACTGTTGAAACACGAATCAAGGTTTTCTTTTAAAGTAAAAAAACAGTGACTTTCTCAATTAACTCTTGCTGCATGTAGTGAAGATATATCCCTTTACTTTGTACTTTCAATATGCTATGTTTGGCCAGAGTAGTTGAGGTTTTTTGTGAACCATTGCCAATACAATACATAGGCCTATTTGTTACAGCCTCTCATATCAAAGGTTGTGTTTGTTTTCTAAAGTATCTTATTGTTCTCTTTCACTAGGCTGACTGGTCCTTACAGAAAGAACTGTATAATACGGTGTAGTACCAGGGATACCCCAGGAAATTATGAAAGGCTCATTTTCTCCTCTCGATTTTAATCCTACCTTTACCTCTTTTTATGAATTACAATAATTTTTTCTCTTTTTTTACTATAAATATTTTCTTTTCCTAAATTACTTACCTGTAGTGGACAAAGTGGATACCAGGTGGAATCATCTTGACGCCTTTGAATTTTGGTCCCACGTACCAAGAATTATAGTCAATACCAAACTCGGTCCCTGCTGGAACGTCCAGGAAGATGAGGGTTGCACCCTCCCGCAGCAGAAATTGCGCCGTCTCCTGGTCCATCTCACTTGCACCTGCACCCTCAGCCATACTGCTGTAATTGTAAAGGAATAGAAATGTATTTAGGCGAGTCTTCATTTGGCCTGTGATCAATTGCATCACTTGCGGTGTGATGAAGCAGTGGCCATGGCATGAATGGATATGGTTCACTGAGGGGGAATTCCATGACAAGAAAAGCATTCAGGCCCAGGGCCGTGCTTATGCCATGGACATCAGCTGCCCACGCCCTCACTTCATGACACAAGAAACCCTGAGTTTGTCACCTTTTACCACGGACATGAAACACTGGATTTGAATCAGTATAGCATTGCAGTCTATCAACTGTGCCATGGGTCCCTGGTGGGAGAAATGGGAACTACCCTACCCCTGGCTTGGCCCTCCAGACTGACTGTACACTGATAAGTCTGTGGGTGTCCCGTCCCTCCACAATACCCACCAGAACAGGGTCTGTATGTGGGTCACTCTACCGACGGATGGACGGGAGACTGAGGGCAGGGAGGGCCAATACACATTCACCTTAACATATTACTTTTAATGACCCCCTTTGATCTAGATAAGAATCTGATTGATCTAAGATGTGTATTACAGCCACGCACCTCATTCCCCCTCCCCTCCCCCCCCCTACAGATAAGGATCTGATTGAAGTTGAATGTGTATTGGCCCTCCCTGCCCTAAGTCTCCTGTCCATCCTTCGGTAGAGTGACCCACATACAGACCCTGTTCTCTGTGGGTATTGTGGAGGGACGGAACACCCACAGATTGATCAGTGTAGACTGACTGGAGCCAGTAGCATCTGCCCCTATCTCTGGTTGTTAGTGGGGAGTCTTTCATGTCCATGGGGGTGCATAGGACGCCCCTATGAGCCTCCCAGCGCCCCCATTGTCCCACTCGGTACCGCATCTTCAGAAGCCCTTAACTCGGTCGTTTATGTGTCTAGAGCTTTCAAATTGCGCATGAGCAGAGGTGAATATTTCAAGTTACCACTCATGTGACGCTCATGTGGACATACAATGTATTAATGCCTCATATATTCATGCATTAAATGATCATATGTTACAATTATTGGTATAATAAAATTTAACGTGTGATATATATCACATATGGCCTAGGGTCTACAGTCGGAGCGTCCATGACCTACCGTAGGTGACTGGCACTATAGTGACAGTGTGTTGAAGTCGTCAATGCTTAAGGCTATGGAGGATGCACCCATTATCGCTCGCATGTTTCATTGGCGAATAACTCCTCTCCTGGCGAGTTAAGCATTGCACAATACCAGCAAGTCTTGAATAAGGATACATATTTACCATACAAACGCATGAGACAATGTAATTCTCCTCCATTTTGTTATAATCCAGCAGTTTCGATAGCACCGTAAGGCGATCGTCTCCCTGTCCGCCATTTTGGATTTTGATGTTCCGTGCGCATGCGCGACCCCTCCTTGCCGGAAGTCGCATTTTCGACGGAGAAATGATATATTCTATCGATTTAACTTGAAATTAACAGCTTTTTGAATATAATCCATGCATGTTAGACAATATCAATCGAATTGAATCGAATACACCTCAATTTACTATTAAACAAAAAATAAAATATGACGACCGGTTGCTCTGTGCGCATGCGTCAAATCTCCAGACCGGAAGTGGGGCAGTCGACATAACAAAATTATGGTGGTCCGATTTACACACTTATATATCAACGGTCTGAACCCCTCCTGTGCCGGAAATCCCACCTTACCTGCTGAAAAAAGCGTCTTAATTGCCCAATTCCAATAGGAGTCTATGTGTTATTTTGACCCCCTGTCGACAGCCAAAATCGACCGCGCAATGCTATCCTATGGAGCCTCGTTTTCGTGAGAAAGTAGGTTAAATATGTCAGGTTTTTTCTTCAGCTATTTTCATAGCTAAAGAAATTTTTTTCCCAGGAATTGTGCATGTACAATGAAAGACTAGATCCTAAAGAACATGTTTCCATGATTTTTTGTTTAATTATCCCCCAATTTCGATGAGCAATTCCCATCTAAAGTTCAAATTCATGACCGTCAGTTTACGACCGACAAGGCGCCGCCAAAGACCCAGCAGGAGCTGGGCCAAAAATGGTATATGATAGTAGGCCTTAACATGACCTACAGAAGATAATTTTTTTGCCCCACTTAGCTTTGTCACAGCTCTTTGATTTAAAAGCACAAGAAAGCCCTTGATTTGTAGTTTCTGACTGAATTTATTTCATTATGTTATCAAAAGTGGATATTTTTGAGAAAAGGCTCCGATTTTGAAGATTTATTTGAAAAATTGCCAAAAATTCCCCCCTCCTAGAAAATTTTCTTCTCATGATTTCCATAGGAAATCACTTGAGTACTTAGATGAAAAACCTAGCTATCCAAATCTTTTTGAATTATGGATCTATGAAAATTTTAAGGGACAGAAGAAAAGTATCTCCTAAGGGCCGGTGACTGCAAGATTTTGTAGGAGGCTTCCATAGTTACCTACCAGGGGGCAGCACACTCACTTCTCTCTCATCCTGATCCTTGGAAATGCACCGCGCTGTGTATTCCGGCCCTTTTTCACCCCTCACGGCTGGATAACACAGACACAGTCTGGCCTAAGCCCTTGTCCATGTGTGTGAGAGAGAGAGAGAGCTAAAGGGTGCATTCTGCTGCATTTTGAGGATAGATGACAAATTCTGTAGGATCTGGTAATAATCTATAGCTCACATAGCCATTATCAGCTGGGGGCCGCCATTAGACCCCGACTCAACTATGACTAACACCTTCAGCCCCCAAATCCGCAGTTTATGCCAGGGATGCCTCCCATTGGTCAATAATACAATAGCCATGTGCCGTATATCATAAGGGTAAGAAGACCTTATATAAACCTACCGTAATCTCCCACGTATAAGGCGCAGCCCCCGTATAAGGCGCACCTAGAGTTTGAAAATATTGCCAAAAAGAATTGAAAATTCATATCTTTTCTTCTACTGAAGGATTTTAAAAATTAAAAAAGCTATGTGCACCTAGGGTCCCCTAGACCCCTCTGGCCCACATTATGTCCTATTAGGACTTAGGGGAAGTGTAACATATCAAAAGAAAGGTCTTGGTGTCCCCCTTGCGGATTTAGGAATAATTAAAACCCCTCGTATAAGACGCGCCTTATACGCGGGAGATTACGGTAGGTGACATATGGCCTATTAAAGGGCCTAATTGATAAAATTTTGGGAGTGGGGTGGGGTAAAGGGCATTCTCCCTAATAAAATCTTGAAGTATTATATTCTATCAGGCATGGGATTTTTCAAGACACTTAGAGATATTATGGATAAGTAGGTCATACCAGGTGCTTCCCTCTCTCTTTTACAGATACTGTTTTCATTGCATAGATAACCTATCTGTGCATTATCATAATGCTTAAGTTTAGTAATAGCTACAAAAATTATATATTATTTGTAAGAATAAGTTATGAATGAAAAGAATATAACATGTTTAACATGCTGGCTCTGTGCTGCCACCTAGTGACAAATATGGACTTCCATTGCCATCTAGTGGCAAATGGTGAAAACACACCCATGGCACACCTCTCCCAGAGAAGGCCTTTCTTTCATATCCAGTGTTTCAGGTCCGTGCTTTTACGAATCTGGTATGCCAACTATTAGAAAGGAAGGAGAATCTCTCCTTCATGGGTGTGGACTCCGAACAAAGTTATTCTTTAAAAGGGAGTGGTCATTATTTATCAACAGGGGTGGGTGGATTCAGGGGGGGGGCGTAAAAAAGTCGAGACACCTCCTGAGGGGGAGGGGGCGTAAAAAAGTTAGCAAAAGAGTCCGGTACTACTATAGATTAAAAATTTCAGACCCCTCTTAGGGAGGGGACAAAAAAAAATTTCAGACCCCTCTTAGGGGAGGGGGCAAAAAAAAATTCGCCCCTTTTGAGCAAAAAAAGCCCGCACGCCATAAAGGCAAAGAATGAAAGGGGGGACGGAAAAATTTCACACCCCTCCAAGGAGGGGCCTGGAAAAATTTTCACAGCGCATGTGCGGAATTTCACCAACCCCCTCCCCCCTGTTGTTAAAAATTGACCACTCCCTAACTGCATCTGGACGAAAAGCCGAGATTTGTTTACAGGGGGCGCCACCATGCACCTAGGGCAGACATACTTTGGAGGTGAATAACACACCAGCGCCCACCATTGGCATTCTATTAGGTGCCTCAGGAGGGTGGTAGAAATGTTGTTTTTCTCTTAAACTATTTCACCAAATTATTTGAGACTTTCAGCGAGTCATCTAAAGATATAAATGGACATTTTGTGTGAATATGAAGGATATTCCTTTGGTAGATTTTCATAGAACGAGTTTTGAAATCATTATCCCATTGCACTTTCACCTGTCAATCCCGCACAACCTATACGCCCAACATTTCCAAATAATTAATGGCAGTTCTACTAAAATTAACCTCACAAAACTTTCAGCGAGTAATCTCCACTTAATAAAATAATAGTTTCTGAAGTTTGAAAGCATTCTGACGAGGGAAAGTATTGAAAATATCAATTCAAGCCAATGGTTAGTGTCTGCCCTGCAGTACCCCTATGGGCGCCCTGTGCGAGGATTCACCTCCTTTAAATGGAGGTGCTACCAGTTGCAACGAGGTGAAGACAACTTTCCCTCCATTCAGCTTGCTTTTCGTCCGTACGCAGGATACCGATGACAGCGGTTTAGCTAGTCCTCAGGGCTACAGCGCCTGCCGCGTCCGCGCTGACATAGATACGCGTAGAACTACGCGCAGACAGACGCGGTGTGGATGGGGGCATAGTCTTGAGGACTACCGCTAGTAGAAGACACACATTTCTGAAATTCCAATAGCCAATGCCTTCCAGGTTTCTAGTCTTGGGGACTAGAGCCTGTCCTAGGGACTACCCTTTTAGTCCTGAGGACTGAAAATGTAATTTTCAAGTCGCCAGCACTAATGTGTGGTCCTCAGGACTATGGATGTAGTCCCGAGGACTACAGTCTAGTCCTGAGGAGGCCTTGATTGATTTCTAGCCCTCAGCACCATTTCTCCAGCCCAAGGCCTACACTTTTAGTCCCTAGGACTACAGGTCGCGACTAACATCTAATCATCATGAATGTGTAGTGGACCTCCCGAGGACTAAAGTCTAGTCCTCAGGACTACATCTTTCGTCTCTAGGACTAAAGATCTAGTCCGAAGGACATAGGATTTAGACCTGAGGACTAAAGATTTAGTCCTAAGGACTGTTTATTAATCCCCAGGACTACCATTCCAGGCTGAAAAAAAGACACTGAAAGTCCTAGGGACTACAGATAATAGTCCTGGGGACTTTACTTTAGTTCTGAGGACTAGGTAAGTATATATTTAGTCCTCAGGACTAAACAGAGGTAGCCCTGGGACTATGAATCTAGTCCCCAGGGGACCATGACTGTTTCTCTAGTCTTGGGGACTACAGATATAATGGTCTAGTCCTGGACTGACTAGTCCTGAGGACCACTATACAGTCCTCAGGCCTAATGTTCTATCCCAGGGACTATGGAACAATGGCTGCTTTTTTGCGCCCAGGGCTATACCTATTTGACTGTACAAACATGTTAACAGGCACCCCTGGGGCCTAGGGCATTGGTCCCAAGGACTGTGTCTCTAGTCCCAAGGACAATGTTCTAGTCCCCAGGACTGTATCTTTAGTCCCTGGGACTACACAGAGCAGTCCTGGGGACTTAGAAGTAGTCCTCAGGACTAAATTTGAAGTCCTGGGGACTACATCCCTAGTCACAACTACATTAGACATCAATCAATGAATTAGTCCTCAGAACCACATGCATTAGTCCTGAGGACTAGGCAGATGTTTTGGTAGTCCTCAGGACTAAACAAGTAGTCCCTGAGTCTACGAATTAGTCCCCAGGTCTAAAAGCTTAGTCCTGGAGACTAAAAGCACAGTCTTATACAAAGTCATGGGGTCTGCAAGGTAATTCATGGGAATGTACAATTAGTCCCTAGGACAATATCCTCATATTCTTAGTCCTGGGGACTAGGCTTTAGTCCTTAGGACTATGCTTTTATCCCCAGGACTTGACCGGTATAGTTTAGTTGTGGGCTAAACGATCACCTAGTCCCCAGGACTAAGGATTATTAGCTATACTATAGTCCTGAGGACTACCACTACGCCCGCGCACCTATGCTCAGCGCGGGAGGCCCCGCGTAGAGTCCGCGTATTTAGGTCAGCGCGGACGCGGTAGGCGCTGTAGCCCTGAGGGCTAGCTAAACCGCTGTCATCGGTATCCTGCCGTCCGTACCAATCATGACGTTGTCTGTACGTCGTTGGCTGGGCAGCGTGTGTTAAACTGTTTTGACTTTTACTCTTTGAGCGATAATAGGTGAAAGTGATGTTTTATCCTCGTGTATGTTGCTTATGATTCGTGTAAAAGGAAAACCATGATCGAAGCAATGAGTCAAACAGTTACCTGATGTGGTGTTATGTCAATCCTTTCAATTTGATTCTGAAATTTCCGAATATTCCAAGAAGTATCACTAGTGCACTTTCAGGACCACCGGGGAAAACTGTAAGTTCTAATCTACACCGATAGATGGCGCGCCAGTGGATGGATAGTTGCTACACTCGAGGCGTTCGGAGTACGGCCGAGGGATCAATGCTGGTTTGTAAGGCCACCCTCTATTGGTCCTCCCCAAGTGGGTCAATGTTGATCCCCAAGTCACCTTACTACCCTCCCAAGCATAGTTAGTGACTGGTACCTAGCCAGACCTGGCTGGGTGGGAAGGGGGTGGAGGGAACAAGCTAAGGTGGTGTAGTTAGCGTTCGAGGTCACCCCCACCCATAATGCACTGGATCTAGTCAGAAAACTGTACACCGAACGCCTCGACTGGTCCCCCCGAGATAAGACTCGGAGGGGAATTCAATAGGCGGCACGCCCAGCCATCGGCGCGCGCCCGGACCTGAACGTGCTCGCACTCCAGCTAGAGAGGAGGTGCGCCTGTGGCGCCCGCCGCGTGGCTGGCGTGCGGCTAATGAATACCGTGCTGCGTGTCGCAGCGGGGCCGATGGTCAGCTTTCTGTGTCTCTGAAGGACACAGCAGCAGCTCATTATGTAGTCTCCTTGAAGGATACAACCAACTGACCAATCAGGAGCTGGCTTCTGCTGCAGCAGCTGCATAGCTGCCTAAGAACAAGATGCTGATACTGGTACCCATTCAATGCATTAAAATGCACTGATCTTTCCAGGGTAAAACTTAAAGTAGTATCTGTCATTTGAAATAGTTGCAAATAAGTTGAAATAAAAAATAAGACTGCTATGATATTCTTCTATTTATCACTGTTCATTATTTGCTCACTTAGGGAGTGGTCCTTCTTTATGAACAGGGAGTTGTGGGTTTGAGGGGGGGGGGGTATATGAGGCCCGAGGGGGGGATAAATATATCTATCTATTACCGGGTATAGATAAAAGAGATGTGCAAAAATTCTCCTCGGCTCTGGCTCGTTGGGGCACAAAATATTTTGACTATCTTCGAGGGGGGGGGGGGCGAAAACCCACCACTGTGTCCTTGAAGGATACAACCTGACTATTGCGTCCTTGAAGGACACTGGTAGACCACTGCGTCCTTGAAGGATACAAGTAGGCCAGTGTGTCCTCCAAGGACACAAGCAGCCCACTGCATCCTTGAAGGCTATAAGCAGCCCACTGTGTCCTTGAAGGATACAAGCAGACCACTGCATCCTTGAGGGAAACAAGGAGATCACTGTTTCCTTAACGGATACAAGGAGACTATTGTGTCCTTGAAGGACACAAGAAGAACAATTTGTCCTTGAAGGATACAAGCAGAACACTGGGCCCTTGAAGGATACAAGCAGAACACTGTTTCCTTGAAGTACACAAGCAGGCCAATGTGTCCTTGAGGGATACAACCAGACCATTGTGTCCTTAAAGGATACATTTATATGTGAGTAATCGACATGTGGATCAACACGGTAAAAAGTACACCCTCGAGGGGGTGCACTGGTGTACCTTTTACAGTGTTGACCCACAGATGTTCTGTTACCGGATGTTCTGAGGGCAATTGAACAAAATTTTAGACCAAAATTTGTGATTACCAGAATCGACAACAACCGCTTGTCAATGACATCCCTAGGATTAGTGCATATTTACACTGCACAAAACATGCCAAAGAAATTGTCAGTAACTACTGACTTTTCAACATCGAACCTCGCTATACTTCTCAGGGGTAGACATTAACACTGGCCCGGTGGCCAATGGCCAGTAGTTTGGGCTGCGGGCCAGTGATTTTTCCTAAAAAATCCTTTGAAACTGGCCATTTGGCCAATAGAATATTTGAAAATACATTGCTATATACCGGTACTAGACTGCTGGCCCGGGTGGTCAAAGGTCCAAAATGTTAGTATCTACCCCTGCTTTTAGAACACATGCTGCAGTGGTCTGCTTGTATCCTTCAAGGATGCAGTGGTCTGCTTGTATCCTTCAAGGATGCAGTGGGCTGCTTGTGTCCTTGGAGGACACAGTGGGCTGCTTGTGTCCTTGGAGGACACAGTGGGCTGCTTGTGTCCTTGGAGGATGCAGTGGTCTGCTTGTATCCTTCAAGGATGCAGTGGTCTGCTTGTATCCTTCAAGGACACAGTGGTCTGCTAAAATTCCTCTCCCCCTTTTATAAAAGGAGGGCTATCACGGAAATTATCACTATGGGTACCTGCACAAAGAGTGCTTATAAATCCGCAGAAAATTTGCAGCACCCTCATTAGTCGAGGGGTGGTCGTGCGAATTGCTATGACGCGCTGGCTTTTTTGGTCAAAATTATCACTATGGGTACCTGCACAAAGAGTGCTTATAAATCCGCAGAAAATTTGCAGCACCCTCATTAGTCGAGGGGTGGTCGTGCGAATTGCTATGACGCGCTGGCTTTTTTGGTCAAAGCTTAAAGGGGGTGATTTCTTTTGCCCCCCAACAAACCAGCTCCCATTTTCTTAGAAAATGCACATATGTTACAATCACCCCCCCCCCCCGAGGAGCGTGATCATTTTATGTTCTAGGTTTATGCAAGCAGTCAACGTAAAAATTTCAGACCCCTCCCGAGTGGGGGGGGGGGGGTAAGGGAGTGGCCATTATTTATCAACAGGGGAAATGGTGGGATTTCACACCGACACACAATAATGTTTTTCCCCCCTTAACAGCAGTCAAAATTTGTTGTGACCCCTGGGCCTGAGACGCGGGAGTTTGTGCACCCTTCTTCGATCTATAGTAGTGCACAGGGGTTTTTTTTGGTAAAAAGAGGGTAAATTTTTTGGGCCCCTCCTCAAGAGGGGTCAAAATCTTATTAGCCCCCCCCCCTTGGGAGCGGTCTGAAATCTTTATGCCCCCCCCCTAAACCCACCACACACCCCTGTTGATAAAAAAATTTATACTCGGGCCCTAACAAAATTTTGACCTCTCTTGAGGGGGGGCTAAAAGAATTTACCTTCTTTTTAGCCCAAAAGCTGTGCGCTACTATAGATCAAAGAGGGGTGCGAAAATTCTCAGCGCTTCGGCGCATGGGGGGGGAGGGTGCAAAAAATTTACAGTCAAGGAGAGGGTGTAAAAAGATTTTGCACGGATCCACACGAAAACCCACCACCACCCCCCTGTTGATAAATGATGACCATACACTCCTTTAGACCTGCCAGCTGTTGTGTCCTTGAGGGACACTAGACTACCCCATCCCAATGTGTCAACAAAGAATTGGTGTTGTGTCCTTCAGGGACACAAGGCTAGCCCACCCATGCACTGTGTCAACAAAGCTTTGAATCCAGGATCTTCATCCATGGACACAATAAATGAGCATTTCAATTTCTTTCTATCACTATTTTGATCTGTCAAATTCTATAACAAAGAAAAATTCTGCCTATTTATTCAGAAATCAGTGTGTTTGTGCTTTGAATGCAGGCTGTAGAGATCTCGGACCACCATAGAGGTCCGCAGTGACGACGATCATACAGTAAATGTAGGCAGTTAAGAGATGGTGGCCTCTGATTGGTCTATATTAGTGTGTGGAAATTATTGTCAGCTTTGCTATAAGGCATCAAATAAATCACTAAACTGTACTGATTCATAGAATATAAATTGTGACACACTGGCCCTTTGGTTAGGCACTGGTGGGTGGCATTAAAAAAATAGTGAGCACTGTTGAATTATTAGGTGCAGAATAGGTCAAAATGTAGGTGGGTACGCATGCAGGCCAATAGAAAAAAACTGGATTGGTCAAACCTATATTTTTTTCATCTCAGATTAAGGATAAAAGATGTATCTAAAGATTTGTGGTCATTTTGGGCGATTTGAATCATTGTAGGCGGGTTTTATCGGTGGTTGAGCTATAATAGATTATAGTGAGAAATGTTTTGGTGGTCCGAGACCTTAAGTGGTGATATGACAGTTAGCCAGAATAGCTTGGAAATGCTCAAAAAGCTTTTTTCTTAGTTGGATTTGGTTAGTTTGGATAGATTAATGCTGAAAAAGGTGGAAATTTGCATGTAAAGTACGGAAAATGGAGAAAATCCAGGCTGTAGGGCTATTGGTATTATTGCAGACTTCCTAGGGATTTGTGGGCAAAAATGCTGAATAATTCCCTCTTTGGGCTTTTATAACCTAATGACATTCATATTTGACAGAATGTAGGATTGAAGGACACTCAGGCCCTACTTGCCGATAGACGGTGTACAGCTCCATTGTCTAATATCAAGCCCTTGCTCAAGTCATAGAACAGTAAATATTAAAGCTTTTATCACAATATTTTACAGAGTCATTCCTAACATATCTGGGAATATGGACATAACATAAAAACAGCCATGGATAAGGAATAAATCCAGGAAAAAAAGAGAAAATGTCAAAATATCTCTATTTTCAGTGCACATTTTGTCAATTTTGCATAATATTTCAACACTCCATGTACAATCTAGGGGTCAAAGCTTAGAAAAAGCAGTTGTTTCATGTAGGAGACCACCTGGACGAAATCTGTGCTGAATTTCAGGGTCCTGGGTTGAATATTTCTTGAGAAAACAAGTTAAACATGTATAGGGTGTCGGAGAGTGAAAACAGCCTGAAAAAAAAAACATTTTCCAGGGTTACGAGGGCATCGATTACCTCCATGGTCTAAAGTTTAGGGGCTCACAGGGCACCTAACAAGTTAGAATTTGATGAATTACACCTAAAAGTTTGTATAAGTGGTGTTTGGGGTAAGTTTTAGTCCTGACCCCCTCCTTTAAGATCTCGGACCACCATAGAGGTCCGCAGTGACGACGATCATACAGTAAATGTAGGCAGTTAAGAGATGGTGGCCTCTGATTGGTCTATATTAGTGTGTGGAAATTATTGTCAGCTTTGCTATAAGGCATCAAATAAATCACTAAACTGTACTGATTCATAGAATATAAATTGTGACACACTGGCCCTTTGGTTAGGCACTGGTGGGTGGCATTAAAAAAATAGTGAGCACTGTTGAATTATTAGGTGCAGAATAGGTCAAAATGTAGGTGGGTACGCATGCAGGCCAATAGAAAAAAACTGGATTGGTCAAACCTATATTTTTTTCATCTCAGATTAAGGATAAAAGATGTATCTAAAGATTTGTGGTCATTTTGGGCGATTTGAATCATTGTAGGCGGGTTTTATCGGTGGTTGAGCTATAATAGATTATAGTGAGAAATGTTTTGGTGGTCCGAGACCTAGAAGGTCCACCATCTTGGTTTTAGCAGCTGCCATCTGCTGCTGCAGAGACTGGCTCCTGATTGGTCAATTGCTTGTATCTCTGAGGGACACAAGGGCTTGTATCCTTCAGGGACACAGAAAGCTGACCAACGGCCCTGCTGCGCCGGTGTCGGCCTCTCGCCGCGCACCAGCAGCAAGGTGAAGGACGTTCCCGCGGCACGCACATGGCGCTGTGTTGTGTACGGAAATCACCAGTCCTTTGTCACTATTAAGCAAAATCGTGGGGGTGGAGGGGCAGCCCTTTCAGCCCTGAGGCTTATATAAGGTTATGGGGGTGCTACATGTACTATACAGGCCTTATATACCGGGTAGTTGGACCCTGAGGCTTATATAAGGTTATGGGGGTGTTACATGTACTATATAGGCCTTATATATACCGGGTAATGGGACCCTGAGGCTTATATAAGGTTATGGGGGTGTTACATGTACTGTCATACTAGTAATTGTGCATGATCAAGTTGTCATATGAGAAATATCATATGACTAGTGGTATAAAGAGTGTAAGATCATCAAGCTCTCATAAATAGTGTGAGACTTTCACATATGACCCCTTAATATCAGAGTATCTTACCTTGAAGATGTGGGAGAGACAACTCCAGCACCTGTGTTGTGGTCTGCAGTCAGCTCTAAAGTGCGGGAATCTCGCCTCAAGAGCCCGCGCATCGGGCCCGGAGTTCCCGGGGCCGGGGAACCCCCGTATGACGTCATAGGCTCGCGCGCACGGATGCACGCGTCCCACACTCCTCTCCATTCAGTTTTTAAAGGGCAGGGCACTGATTTCACAGTGTCCAGATTATGTGCATGTTCGCCGGACCTTTCAGTCCAGCGCAGGGTGCTGCTATATACAAGGTACTGGTCGCTGGTCCCAGCTTCGTGCTAGTTTCCTACTTGTCTATGTGCCTACGATTTACAATGATGACTACTGACTACGTGTACTCTCAGGGGTTTAGGACTGAGGCCCAAAGAACACCTCTGCGTTCCGTGCGGCAATCCTTAGTACGATGCTACGGGGCAGACCCCGCAGCTCCCCTATATGTCTGGCAACCTCCAGGATTGACTCTGGGCAATGCTGACTGGGACGGATCCCAGGGGGGGAAAGGTATGGACTGTCAGTCTCCAGGAGCAGCTTGTCCAAGTGGATGTTCTGTACTACCTTCTCCAGCTCTGGATGGTGGTTGGAGCGTAGCAGCAATGCAGAGATGCTGAAGGACACCTCAGGAAATGATTGTTCCCAGGCCCTCTGCTCTGCAAGGCCCCCGTCAAAGCTGTGGAGCTGGATACGGTGTTTCTTGGGTAGTACCTGTGTGAGGACCTGTCGGCACATCCTACCAGCCCGTCCATCACCCCTGTCGCGTGTATGGACTACGACTGGCAGTCTCCTTTCTGCAGCCATGGAAGCTAGATTGGCCAGTGCCACCTCTTGGGCCAGGACCCGTCCATGGCCTTCCCTATGGTAGAGGTCGATGCCGATCTCCCCCACCGCGACGACGTCCTGGGTAGCTGCCTCACGGGTCCGGTTTAGCAGATCCTCTAACTCCTCCAGCCGTTCCGGAACTATTGCTGGGTGTAGGCCCACTGCTCGTAGCACTCCCACCCCCGGGAGATCTGCCATGCGTCCCCAGTCACCCGGGTAGCATTGGACATCAACTACCGTGAGGGAAGAGAGGTTCCTCCGCCAGCCTTTGTTATAGACAGTGGACCTGGTGGAGTTTCTAGCCAACTGGCGAAGGTGACAGTGGGCATCAAAGCCGGGTGGAAGGGTTACCCCCAGGCACCCAGCTGACTCATTTGGTGTCTTGACTCTTTGTCGGGTGTTCTGGTCACAAAGTGCCAAGAGCAGTGCCAGGACACGCCAGTGAAGCACGCATCCTTCACTTGAAGGCGGATTCATGATCCTCTTCGCCGGAGCAGTGAGCCCCAGTGCTTGATCATAATGTGCCATGAGTGCTTCTTGACATGGTGCCACCGAGATCTCACCCAGTGTGTCCCTGTTCAGCAGGTGGTGTAGGTTGGCTCGCTTTACACCTAGGGAATGCGACAGGTCTTCAAGCATCCCTGCGCACATCACAGCCCAACGGTCCAACATCCTATCGTCAAACGGTCTTGCTCTGTGGCACCTGCTCATATGCAATGTCAAACAGCCCGGTCTTGTGAACTGCTCCTGACATCCCCAGCATGCTGTTTCTGGCTGGATGAAGAAGGGCACATGAGACTGTACCACATGGCGATGGATGTGGTTTGACCGGCTGCACATGTCCGAGACTGGGCATGCGCTGGTCTTACGACGCTTCTTTTCCGCTGGCTGCAGCCCGGTACCACGCCTCTTGGGCTGGTTCTCATTTGGGCTGGGACGTCTCTCTATGGTAACTGTTCTCACTTCTTCCTCTTCCGCATATTCTCTCTTTCTATGGCCTGTGGCCAGTGTGACAGACCGCTGACTGCCTTCCTCCACCGCAGCTCCACCCGTACCACTCGCGAAAGTGACACAGATTCCCGTTGGTATTGGGTGAGCCACTTCATGGCTATGGTCTCTCTGCCGAACCTCGCTGGCTGCCGGAGGTGCTACTGCTGGTGTTGGGGCAGCGCCCTCCTGGCCAGGTTCCTGCTGTGACGGAACTTTGTGGTCTCTAGCAGGTACTAATGGCCCGGTCCCATTCCTCAGGGCCGGGGAACCAGCCATCAACGGGCCCGCCATTAATGGAAGGGGTGACCCCTACTGTGCAAGTGACCAGGGTGAGCCAAACAGAAGAGGTGTTGGACCCATGTTTGCTGTTGCTGCTGGTGGAAGTGGCATTGGGACCAAGACAAACCCATTCAGTGGCATCTAGGTTGGCCAGGTGGATTGGCTTTGATCCATCTCTAGTAGAGTTGTTGATCTGGGCTGCAATGGTGAAGAAGAAGACGAGGTCTATAATTCCATCTTAATAAATCTAGTGGGACTACTTGTGTGACTACGACTACTTATAGGTTGCTATTGTTAGTGGAGTATGCGAGGAAGCTGAGATAGTCGGCGAATCGTGTTCAAAAGTCTTGCGGGAAGGCGTATAGGCCTGCCTCTTCTTGACCTTTGTTCTACTGAGTCGCGGCTAGACTCCACCGAGCTACTCTGATCATGACGTGTAGTTTCCTTTCTTGTGTTTTTTCTTTTTCTTTCCACACCAAGCCCCTTGGGCTGGTCCGCTCCGGCCTGTTGCTTATTTTCCGCCAAGGGTCCTGCAGGCTCGTCCGGAGCAGCTGTGGCATCACCTGCTACAGGCTGATTGTCGAAGGCAGCTGAGGGTGTATCCTCTGTCTGCCTCATGTCGGGAGGGCCATTCTCCCTCATGTTGGGGGGACCATTTTCCTGAGTTGGTTCTGGCTCTGCTTCATCTTTAGATTGCTCCAGATGCAACAGCCGATGTCTCATACGGCGGAGCCACATTGGGATTTCTCTGTCCCTGCACATAATAAGGCGGTCATGGTGGATAACCTCCTCCCTTTTCCTCCCCCGGATCTTCAGGAGCACCGGTGACAGGACTGCCTCAACTAGGTATGGGCACTTCCACACCGGTTTGAGCTTGGGGCTCTCGCCCTTTTTGTTTGCTGTGTCCCTCTTGTATACTAGATCACCTTGTTCGTACTTCACATGGGACAATTTTTGGTCATAAGTCTTTTTCTGGAGCTCCTGTTTTGCCTTGAGACCTTCACGCGCCATTTCATGGACTTCCTCCATGGTTCGTCGTAGCTTTTGGACATACTCCGAGGCAGAGACGGGAATATTGTCGTTCCTGGCGGTGAGTCCGAAAACCACATCCTCTGGTTGCGTAACTTCCCGGCCCAGCATCATCATGTTGGGGCTATACCCAGTTTGCTTGTGGGGAACCGCTCGAAGGGCTCCAGCCAGGACAGACAGGTGTCTATCCCATTGCCTTGCCTTTCCCTCGAGAAAGCAGCGCACCATCTGCAGGATTGTTCTATTGTACCGTTCCACCTGTCCATTGGATGCAGGCCTGTATGGTGTTGTTCTGGTTTTCTTTACCTTTAACAAGTCACACACGCTGCGTATGACATCTCATATGCGCAAACCCGAGGTAGGCCTGCAGCCTACCATTACTATTGAATAGTTTAAAATTCTTGAATGTCTGAGTTCCTCGATGGCCCCCGGACGTAAAACTAAACAAACAAACAAACAAACAAACAAAGCGTATGACATTGCCGTCAACATTGCGACCCTGATCGGTATGTAGTTGTGGGCATCCCCAGCGCGCTACAAAGTCATCTACAAACTTATCTGCGATGATCTCGGCCTTCTGATCCGGGATGGCATAGCATTCCACCCACTTGGTGAATTGGTCAACAATAACTAGGATACAGGTGTTCTTACTCTCTGATTCCGGTAGCGGCCCCAGTATGTCTAGGTGGACCCTTTCTAGCGGTGCACCAGCATGGTATTTCCCAAGGGGGCCACATGCCTTCTGGCAGGGTTTCTTATTTCGGGTACAGGTGGCACATGACCGGACAAAGTCCCGGCAGTCGCTCTGCAGCTGGAACCAGATAAATCCTTGTTGCAGACGTGCATATGTTTTGTCCTGCCCCAGATGACCAGCCGTGGCGTGGTCATGGCAGAACGCCAGTATTTCCTGTCTGTGCTCCTTCGGTGCTATCAGTAGGAATCTAGGCTTATTCAGCGTTTCCCACTTGTAGTGTAGCACCCCTTCTCTCATAACCAGCTGTGACCTGTGCACCCAGAAGTACTTTGTGGCTGGGCTGCTGATGGCAAGAGCAGCTTGCGACGGCTCGCATCCTGCCTCCATCCACCCTATGATGGGGCTAAGGTCATGGTCCTTCAGTTGTTTTTCCCTTAAGTGTTCCTTAGAGTACCCGCCTAGGCATGACGGTAGAGGCATATCTATTGGAACTTGATTTGTTGCATCCTTGGCAGCAACGTCTGCTAGGTCATTGCCATGGATTCCTTCATGGCCTGGTACCCAAGCATACGCTATCTTCTTTCCAGCTAGAGCAAGACTATTGTGTCGTTCCAACACTCTTTTCACGAGAGGGTGTGTCCACTTGCTATGCTGCATCACTGTCAGCAATGCAGCATAGCAAGTGGACACACCCTCTCGTGAAAAGAGTGTTGGAACGACACAATAGTCTTGCTCTAGCTGGAAAGAAGATAGCGTATGCTTGGGTACCAGGCCATGAAGGAATCCATGGCAATGACCTAGCAGACGTTGCTGCCAAGGATGCAACAAATCAAGTTCCAATAGATATGCCTCTACCGTCAGAGGACCTCAAACGGAAAATCAGGAAATACATCCACCAAAAGTGGCAAGAGTCATGGGACGCTGAAAGAGACAATAAACTCTACAAAATACAGCCCAAGATAGGCACAACCAAGAAAGCCAAATGCAAGAGCAGAAGAGAAGAAATTGTCATGAACAGACTAAGAATAGGCCACACCAGACTAACGCATTCACACCTGATGAAGAGAGAACCCAGACCGCTTTGCAACAGGTGTCAAAAACACCTGACGGTGGAACATTTCCTTGTGGAATGTAGCCAGTGCCCCATCAGGGCACAATACCATCAATGTACAACACTGAAAGAGTTATTTGATACCTGCAGACCGGATACAATACTTGCATATGTCAAGAACCTGGGATACTACAGTCAAATTTAAACAGTAGAAACTTTCTTCCATAAAACCTTTAGGCACAAATAGCCATCACCAGTAGCTGACGTGCCGTTAAACACTAACTAACTAACTAACATGTATCCAGCATTGTCTGCTCATCTTCCGCATTTAGATCATCAACATCAAGCATTCTGATCACTGTCCCATGTGTCGTACTCGACTCGGCTTCGCCTGTATCCAAGCATGCTTCCAGGCTCCGTAATGCAAGCGGCACTACATCATCCACATCTGTCTCGAAGCGGCTCCACTGGTCATGCGCTCTCTCACAAAACCTGCATCCACCGCATGGCAGGAGCTGAGGCTTGGATCCCGCCCTATAGCAGTCACAGTATTCCACCGTGTCTGGGATGCGGGACAGGGCATCAGCATTGATGTGCTTCTTCCCTGGACGGTGCACAATCGACATGTCATATTGGGAGAGTTCCTCTAGCCACCTTGATAGTTGACCTTGGATGCTTTTAAAGCCCATCAGCCACGTGAGGCTGTTGTGGTCGGTCCTGACGAGAAAGGGCCTCCCAAGCAGGTAGTGGCGGTACTGCCGCGACAGCATCACCACGGCCAGCAGTTCCTTCCGTGTTGTGCAGTATTTACGTTGTTCAGCGGTTAGGACAAAGCTGTTGTAGGCTATTATCTGCACTTTCCCGTCAACTATCTGCCCTAACTCCCCCGCTACAGCTACATCAGAGGCATCACAGTCCAGGATGAATTTGTATCTGACGTCTGGGTAAGGTAGTATTGGCGCTGCCAGTAACGCACTCTTGATTAGGGACTGTGCTGTGGCCGCCTCCCCTGACCACTCAAATTTTGTCTTGGGGCTGGTCAGGGCGTAAAGTGGAGCAGATATTTCAGCAAACCGCGGGATGAACTCACGGTGGTAATTCGCATACCCAAGGAACGATTCAAGGTCTTTGACACATCTCGGTGTTGGCCACTTTTCTATAGTTTCTCTGCTCTCTGGGTTTATCTGGATCCCTTCTGGTGTTACTTGCCTGCCAAGGAATGTGACCTTGTTCTGAAACAGACTGCACTTCTTAGGTTTAAGTTTGAGGTCATATTCTCCAAACCTCTCTAGGGCTTCAACCAGGTTATCCCTGGCTTGGGAGAAGCTGTTTTCAAAGACCACCACGTCATCTAGGTATGACAGAACCTTCTTCCACTGCATACCATGGAGAACAAGCTGGACTGCCCTCTGGAATGTCGCAGGGGCATTACATAGGCCGAAACCTATACGTGTCCACTCAAAGAGCCCATACTTTGTGATGAAAGCTGTTTTGTGCTGATCAGCTTCGTCGAGCTCTATCTGCCAGTAACCTGAATTCATGTCCAGGGTGCTGTAGAACCGACTTCCCGCCAGTGAGTCTAAGCACTCCTCGATTTTTGGCAGGGTGAAGGCATCCTTTATGGTCACACTGTTCAGGCCCCGATAATCGAGGCACCATCGGACTGACCCATCTTTTTTACGTACCAACACAGGGACTGCAGCCTATGGGGATGATGAGGGCCTGATTACTCCAGCATCGAGCATCTTGTTAAGATGCTTCTCCTCTTCCTCTTGGAAGCCCAATGGGGTGCGGCGCATGCGCTGCCGGATGGGTTTGGCATCCCCTGTGTCTATGGTGTGTTTTATAGCTGAGAAACAACCCAGGTCTGTGTCATCCTTTGAGAATACTGACTGGTACTCCTTAAGGATAGTGCACAGCTCTCGGGCCTGGTCCAGATTGAGCACTGAGGCTGACCTGTGGAACAAATCGCGAAGATGCGGTGGTATCTGCCCCGCCAGGTCTTCGACATCCTCTGCCGAGACTGGCTGTTTGGGTTCATCGTCTACATGTTCCAAGTTCCTAAGGCCAGCCGGCACCGTTGACATGTCGAGTTCCGAGTCCATGACCCCTCCAGGCTGTGCCGACCCGAGAACTTGGCCTGCCTTGACCTTGACGTAGTTATCACTGACATTACATAACTCGAGTACTGCGGTGTCTGAGTTTTTATCTAGGACACTGTGTGGGCACAGGACATCCGGGTGAAAGAGTCTTGGGCTCAGAACCCGATCTCCTTCAGGCACATCCGGTCCCTGATTTATACACACCGCTACCTGTCTGGATGAATGTGGTGGTAATACAACTCTCTTGAGGCAGACCACTGGGGAGACCCCATTTGTGTCGCCTGACCTGCTCTGGCGATATTAAGCTCTGATACTGTGACCGTTGATCTGGACTGTTGCCATTGTGAGATCAATTGAGGCCCCTACGGCTTTAAAAAGGTCCAGACCCAGTATGACAGAATCCGTTATTGGCGCAACATACATGTGCCATTTGAATGTAAGTCCCTCCGTTTCGAGGGTCACTGGGTCTGTGAAGTGGCCCTTCATGAAGCTGTCTGGCCCAGCCCCTTTCAACTTAATGGTCTCCTTTCGTGTAGGAGGGTGCTCCATGCTTTCTACAAAGTTCGAGCTGAGCACCGACACTTGTGCACCTAGGTCAATCAGAGCGTTTACTGAGGTCCCATTGATTACAACTGGTAGGACAAGACTCTCAGGGGCGTCTTTTATAGAGTTCTTTGTACGGAAGTAGACATTACGTATCCGAGGGTCCTCACGTCTCGCACCATCCTCTACAGTGCACACCGTGTAGGATTTAGCAACAGAGTGGGGGCCCTCAGTGGGAACATCTGGCCTTTGCCACTGCCTTACCTTGGTGTTCTCTGGGGGGCGACCTTTGACAGCTTCAAACCGAGACTCCTCATGCCTAACCCAATCCCTCACAGCGGGCACCGTGCAGGAGTTGGCGTCGGCACAAGAGTCTCCAGTAACTAAGTCTGGTGTTTGTCCTTGATCTATATCTGGTGGACGACCCTGGTCAGCCCGGAATGGAATCGGGTCCAGTCCATTCCTGGCTAGTTTTTTGGTGGCTGTTGCTTTGGCTTGGTGCACTCTCTGGCAAAGTGCCCTTGTTCCCCACAGTTGTAACATTCACTCGGCCTCCCAGGTGATGTGCTGCGGGAGGGGCTGCGCCCAGGGCTTCTCGCAGGGCTCCTGCCCGGCCTGTAGCTTGGGTAGGGGCTAGGGGCTCTGGGGGAGCGCTGTTGGTGTTGGTGTAGTTGGTCATTGACAACAGATACAACCATCTTACGTATATCCTCCTTCAGTTCTGTGAGCTGGCTCGTCTCCAGGCGTAACACGCCGGGATGTATCTCGTCATTGCCCGAGAAGGAGACATTCCTGATCTTCTTGTCCCCCAAAATAAACCTGGTATTGTGGATGGAGTGCCTGACACTCTTTATCGCCTCCCTCATCGATTTCAGGTTCTTTTCCCCCGCAATCAGCGCAGCTTTCTGATCAGAGCAGCCCTGCAAGAAGGAGTCAACTGCTGCTTTCTCAATGGTCCGTTCCGAGTCCCCTCTGAACCCTTCCCTCGCCAAATCCATGCACCGCTGTGCAAACGCATCCAGCACCTCATCAGGTTCCTGGCGCAGGTTTTGGAGCTCCCTGCGTGCTGTCGCCGGTTGTTTTCTGGCTCCGAATCGCCCCTTCAGCGCCTTGCAGACTTTTTTGTAGTCACGCCGGGTCTTTCTGGGCAGCGACCCGAAGAAGACGAGGGCATCATCTCTCAGATGTTGCACGAGGCTGTCGATCTTCTCCTCCCTGCCCCATCCGCATCTACGAGCAATTCTTTCGAACTGCTCCTTGTAGATCCCCCATTTCAAGCGACCATCGTAGGTGGGAATCTTACCCTGATGAGGTTTATCTCTGCCGTCCCTTGCTCTGTGCATTGGGGGTTCGTCCTCATCACTTGAGCTCGATGAACTGTCATCGGAGTCCGAGGATTCTGTGTCTTCGATCCTTGATTGCCTCCTCTTCCTCGACTCCTTCAGCGCCTTGGCGCTGGCCTGGCTCACAGGTGAACGAGGTGCCTTGTGCTGTCGGTCATCAGTCCCTGCGTTGCCATTCCAGTCAGCGGGTGCCCTCTGCGGGTATGGCTGTGGACCTTTCGGGATATACACGTTGCCCTGCACCGTCCCTTTCTGGTAGGGCGTCGAATGGAGTGGCAAGGAACTTTCACTCGGTGCGGGGCTACTCAGCGCCGCCCATGTCCTCTGTGCGAGAGCTGGGTTCTGCCGCAGAATGGCTTGCAGAGTCTCCGCTACATCGTCGGTTGGGAGCGTGTCGCCATGTGGGCGCCCTGCGGTGGCCCCGTTAGATGCCGAGGTGGTGCCAGCCCGGGGCGATGCTTGGTGCGACTCTGGCTCCACACCCTCCTTCTGGTCCGTCGGTGATTGCCCTTCTTCCCGGGCCTCCCTTTGCCGCTTTTCTGCCTCCAGCTCTTCTATCCGTGCCATGGATCTCTGCAGTAGCACCTTCAAATCCTCGAAGTTCTTCGCGGCATCGACTTCTTCTGGGGACACGACCGTCACGTCCGCTGCACTATCCCCTTTCCTCCCAAATGTCACCAGGCCTTTAATGACCGCCTCCTGAAGTACTCCCCCGGTCTCTGGGCCGACGAATCTGAGCATCCCAGTCAAGTCTGAAAAAGGCCCCTGGTCGCGAACGCACTGAACAATTTCCCGCGCTCTCGCTGACCCAATGCCCGGTAGGGCTTTCAAGTCCTCCGCACTCGCCTCATTCACATCAAAACCGAGCTGAGACATCCTCGGGTATGTTAGGCTTATCCAATATATGTAAGTGGGTGAAGGGAAGACTCAGTGCAAGTAACCGAGAGAGCGTAATGAGTGGGCCAGGTGATATAGAATGCTACAGCAGGACTACAATCACTGGCTTATCTTCTACAATGTTAGTATTTCCCCTCTTTACTTACTTTCCTGGATTCTTGATGGGGGGGGTGAGTTGTCAGTCAGTTAGCTTGTATGTACTTAAAAGAGATAATTTGCCAGATGACATGCATTGGCTAAGTTGTGTCCTTATTGAATATATAATGCACACAATTGCAAGCCTTGTAGGTTTCTCTAAAAAATTGGCCTAAAGTTCAATTATATGCAGCATGAGCCAATAGCACTGGTAAATCCATAGGAGTAAGGATATTTCAAGGAAAATCCAAAATACCAGGAAATAATGGAACTTTTTTCTTCCCTTTTTTGTTTTTGTTGTGTTTTTTTTTTTTAATTGCCAGAAATCAAACAAGTTGATATTGGCCAATTCTCAAGCACAGTAGAAGACACAAAATTATTTTTCCACTATTGAGAGCCACCATGCATGCCCAAGGAGAATTTAAAATGGCAGGCAACCCACATGGGCAGAAAGTACCAAACCCCAAACTAATTAATTTTCCAAAAATTGACAAAAATAATTATCCCAATGATATTGTCAATACTTATCAGTCACTTTCCAGTACTTTGTTACTGTGAGATAGTTCAAGAATATTAAGGATGGCTTGGATTGTCAATTCAAATCAGTGGACCATGAGGCTTTAACTGCCAGATCCAAGATGGCTACTCTGTAGGATTCCAGTAATCCTTATTAGTGGCAGCTTGACCCAGTTCCTCCAAGACAGGGCAAAGTTCACAAAACTAGGCCAAAGTTGGTGAAAAACACACAGAAATGATGGCCTCAGTGTGGTTAACAAAATAAATCCAATGGTTTTCTCAGAATATAGAGTTCTCCTTGTGAGCAGATGGATTAAATATATGCTCACTGTACACAAAAAGTGATGGGGGAGACTGAGGGGATTCCTCCTGGCTTCCTCCACAACTTTCACAAAAACAGTTCTGGTGCCCACAGGTTTTGTAGACACACAGTTTATCCACAAGGGCACCAAATGTGAGACTTTCACATATGACCCCTTAATATCAGAGTATCTTACCTTGAAGATGTGGGAGAGACAACTCCAGCACCTGTGTTGTGGTCTGCAGTCAGCTCTAAAGTGCGGGAATCTCGCCTCAAGAGCCCGTGCATCGGGCCCGGAGTTCCCGGGGCCGGGGAACCCCCGTATGACGTCATAGGCTCGCGCGCACGGATGCACGCGTCCCACAATAGTGTTATTTCCAGTTATCACTGGTTTATTCAGCTTTAGGCAACATATAGGAAATATCAATCACACATATGTTAATATGCAGGTAATTTCCACATACAGTAAATATACAATTGTTCATAAAGTATAATGTTCTGTTCCACTCCACCTGTGAGATAATAATAATAATAATAATAATAATAATAATAATAATAATAATAATAATAATAATAATAATAATAATAATAATAATAATAATAATAATAATAATAATAATAATAATAATAATAATAATGATAATGATAATGATACAATGTCCAGTATACTTCTAGGTGGGTTCCCACACCTAGCTCCTGACCTGCTGCTTAGAGGAATGATATAATAGTGTTCAACTTTACCCTCTGGTAGGTGTCTTGTAGCAGGTATACTCTGGCCACTAGTGGTTCAGACCCATGCCTGTTCTGGCATAGCCTAACCCGGCATAGTGTAGAGCTATAGCAGGTAGCAGGAGTGATGACTGGAGATGTTACCTCTAGAGTGGTGCTGGAGATTCTGAGATGGATGGACCTCCTACTGGGGGCCTTATATCCCTACTCTGGGGCTGATTGCCCCAGACAAAGTTAGGTCCTGCATTCAACTGTTATGTCTCCACTACAATGGAGTTACATGTTTGTTAAGGGATGCTTCCTTTGAACAGTGCAGGTAATTGGCTGGTATCCCTGTCTGTGTGTGTCTTCCCCTATTGTGGTCTAGGCCTTATACAGCCATCCCACATATCCAGTACAGACTGGCATTAAGGACACTATTGTTAGGCTGCTTAGTGGCAGATGGGGGTCTGCTGAGGGCGGTTGCCACCCGGTATGCGGGATGCAGACAGCACTGAGTGTGGGTCTTGAAGGTGTTTCATATACATGTGACAGTACTACTTATATACCGGGTAGTTGGACCCTGAGGCTTATATAAGGTTATGGGGGTGTTACATGTACTATACAGGCCTTATATACCGGGTAGTGGGACCCTGAGGCTTATATAAGGTTGTGGGGGTGTTACATGTACTATATAGGCCTTATGCACATTTTTTTTTCCTACGACGATTTGCTGGAAAGTTATGGCCATTTTTGTGATGTCATAGCTTTACTATACTAATATTCCTCGATGGCCCCCGGACCCTCCGCCAACCCCGTGTGTGAGTCCCACACCCTGCGCCAACCCCGCGTGTGAGTCCCGCACCCTGCGCCAACCCCGCCTGTGAGTCCCGCACCCTCCGCCAACCCTGCCTGGGAGTCCTGCACCCTCCGCCAACCCCTGAGTCCCGCACCCTCCACCAACCCTGCTACCTTTACTATACTAATATTCCTCGATGGCCCCCGGACCCTCCGCCAACCCCATGTGTGAGTCCCACACCCTGCGCCAACCCCGTGTGTGAGTCCCGCACCCTGCGCCAACCCCGCCTGTGAGTCCCGCACCCTCCGCCGACCCGGCATGTGAGTCCTGCACCCTCCACCAACCCGGCCCGTGAGTCCCGCACCCTGTGCCAACCCTGCCTGTGAGTCCCGCACCCTCCGCCAACCCCGTGTGTGAGTTCTGCACCCTCCGCCAACCCTGCATGTTCAGCCACAGACATGAATTACATGATCAAGAAGTGCAACGAATATACAGCCATCAAAACATTAAAATTCAAGTTTCTAGATGTGTCCAAATTTCTGGCAGCTGGTTGGCCCAACGTTGCCAAATGTTTTGTGCTACCTGGGTAGACGTAAGTAGGTCACCTCACCCAAAGCAGGTCAAAAATGTTCGGACATATTGTCCCGACCCTCCCAGATGATTTACTTGGACACTTGACCCATTGGAACCCCCCCCCCTCCCCGCCAGACATAGAAGTCTAGACCTACCATAGAAAGCAAATTTGCCATCCCCAACATCCCTCCATTACATCATTTCCCTGTGCCCCCATACCATGATAGGCCTACTGCCCTTATCTCGCACCCCTCTGTTACACCATTCCCCTGTGCCCCTGTACCTTGGTAGGCCTACTGCCCCACCTCACTCACCTCTGTTACACCATTCCCCTGTGCCCCTGGACCATGATAGGCCTACTGCCCCATCTCACTCCCTTCTGTTACACCATTCCCCTGTGCCCCTGGACCATGATAGGCCTACTACTCCAAGATACAAATTTTTGTATTGGGGTCTTAGGCCTAAATTCTCAACACTGAGGTTAATACATAATAAACTTGAGTTATTTTACTTCTTTGCCATCATACTCCCATCAAAAAATATGGAGAACTTATTTTTTTATAGGAGATTTAGTTTTGGTCGTCATAGACCTACTTTAGCATTGAAAGTACCGTAATCTCCCGCGTATAAGACTTATACGAGGGGTACTTTTACTATAGAAATGTACTGAATTTACAAATTTGGTACCTAAGAGGTGCGTCTTATACGCGAAAATGGATGTGCTAAGTTTGGTGTGCGTCTTCTACGTGCAGTGTGTCTTCTACCGGGAGATTACGGTATATGGAAATGACTGATTCGGCCAGACATGAAAATGCTTCATTTTTGTTTTACCCCCCTAAAACGATGCGTCGGTGGACTCCTCCCCCTTATACTATGTAAAAAAATCTAGTGTGACTCCAAGGCCAACCCCGAGGTGAAATAAGTGAAGTAATTTATCCTCTTTTAGAATCATTTGCATTTAATAACACAAATCAATTAGATTCCCATTGCATCACTTTGCACTGTGGTATTCCATTGATGTTTTCCTGTTATCTGGGGTCGTACCCCAGGCTGGTTACAATACATGCACTTACATGTGTTTACATGTTATGAATGATATGTAAACTAATACTATTGTAAAGGAACAGATTGACCAGTGTTCCAACAGGAAAATGTTGATGGAAAATGGTAAAGGTGAACGATGATCAGTTTGAGCCGACAGTTCCTTCACGAGCGGGTCCGGGCCGTTCCGCACGAGGCCGATAGGCTTGGACCCGCGAGTGAAGAAACAGGAGGCTTAAGCTAATCAGAGTTCATCTTTACATTTATGTCAAGGTGTCTGGGTTGATAATTAATCGATATTTCATCAAAAAGATTGAAATTAAACCCTTATTTACCCGTCTTCATCGCGAATCCTGACCGCCGCCATCTTGGATGTTTACATTTCAAAAAGGCTGCGCATGCGCGGTGGACCTATGACGTCATCGTGCGGAATTCCTTCGGGTTATGTAACGCAGGGGTGCAATACGGGAGTTTAGTGCATTGTCAATGGAGCATCGATATTCACCTTGACACAATGTTTAATATTGTGCTGTAATGAAATATTTTTGTGTCCTGCGCACTGGATACAGAGATTTGTTGAGCCCTGAGAATGCAATCTTTGCACTCCATAATAATCTCCATAACCTTCAACACATTTATATCATCAATGACATTGATTTCAAGTACACTATAGCCCAAACACAGGTTATCGAGATGGCAGCAATAATCGATTACTGCATATATAATATACACGTTAATGCTGAGGGTACCTAGGGCATACTCTAGGATTTCTTGGAGAGGAATTTCTGACAAAAATTTTAATGGGTTCAACCCAGGGCTGGAAACCGTATAGAGATGGATTATCATATCCATCAATAATATAGAAAATATGGGGGAAAGAGTCTTGGATGGGTTCATGATGGGGCAGGAAGTCTAACAGGGTGCTGTGTCATTTGAAATGGCATATTATTTGAGTCCGAGTAGGCCTAGAATGGCACAGGGGGATGGTATCTCGGAGTAGTAGGCCTATCATGGTCCAGGGGCACAGGGGAATGGTGTAACAGAAGGGAGTGAGATGGGGCAGTAGGCCTACATGGTACAGGGGCCCAGGGAAATGGTGTAACAGAGGGGTGCAAGATAAGGGCAGTAGGCCTATCATGGTATGGGGGCACAGGGAAATAATGTAATGGAGGGATGTTGGGGATGGCCAAATTTGGTGGGGAGGGGCGGGGGAGGAGAGTGGGAGGACTGTTTGGAATTGGCACCCCCCAGGATTGGAGATACACATAGAGTGTATATGTCGTTTGGCGAGGGTAATTTTTCAGCAAAATCAAGAGAAAACAGATTTCAAACCATTTTCCTATCTATGGTAGGTCTAGACTTCTATGTCTGGCGGGGAGGGGGGGGGGTTCCAATGGGTCAAGTGTCCAAGTAAATCATCTGGGAGGGTCGGGACAATGTGTCCGAACATTTTTGACCTGCTTTGGGTAAGGTGACCTACTTACGTCTATATGAGCCTGCGAAAATTTCCCCATATAGATAGATCTATGGTAGGTCTAGACTTCTATGTCTGGCGGGGAGGGGGGGGGGGGTTCCAATGGGTCCGGTGTCCAAGTAAATCATCTGGAAGGGTCGGGACAATGTGTCCGAACATTTTTTACCCGCTTTGGGTGAGGTGACCTACTTACGTCTACCCAGGTAGCACACAAAAATTTGGCAACGTTGGGCCAACCAGCTGCCAGAAATTTGGACACATCTAGAAACTTGAATTTTAATGTTTTGATGGCTGTATATTCGTTGCACTTCTTGATCATGTAATTCATGTCTGTGGCTGAACATGCAGGGTTGGCGGAGAGTGCAGGACTCACACAGGGGGTTGGCGGAGGGTGTGGGACTCACGGGCGGGGTTGGCGAAGGGTGCGGGACTCACGGGCCAGGTTGGTGGAGGGTGCAGGACTAACATGCGGGGTTGGCGGAGGGCGCGGGACTCACAGGCGAGGTTGGCGCAGGGTGCGGGACTCACACGCGGGGTTGGCGCAGGGTGTGGGACTCACACATGGGGTTGGCGGAGGGTCTGGGGGCCATCGAGGAATATTAGTATAGTAAAGCTATGACATCACAAAAATGGCCATAACTTTCCACCAAATAGTCGTAGGAAAAAAATTCAAACAGCTATGGACTCCTCTGGAAAATCACCCCCCTCCCCCCCCCCGGGGAGGGGGCTAGAGACCAGTTGAGGTATGGAACCTTTGATCTATAGTAGCACGAGGGCTTTTTGGCTAAAAAGAGGGTGAAATATTTTAGCCCCCCCTCAAGAGGGGTGAAATTTTTTTTAGCCCCCCCCTTGGGAGGGGTCTGAAAATTTTACGCCCCCCTCAAACCCACCACGCCCCCTGTTGATAAATAATGACCACTCCCTTATCATTTATCAACAGGGGGGGTCATTATTTATCAACAGGGGGGGTGGTGGGTTTGGCGTTTGCACGCAGACGCACAAAAAAATTTGCGCCCCCCTTGACGGCAGTCAAAATTTTTTGGCCCCCCCCGGAGAATTTTCGTGCCCCTCTTTGATCTATAGTAGTATGCAGGCTTTTTTGCTAAAAAGAGGGGGAATTTTTTTAGCCCCCCTCTCAAACCCCCCCCCCCCTGATAAATAATGACCACTCCCTTACTACCAGCGCCGCGCAAGGGCCACTTCCATGAGATTAGATCTAGATCTAGTTGATTTAGGGAGTGATCATTTTTTAACAACAGGGGGGCCGATGGGTTTGAGGGGGGTCAGAATTTTTTCAACCCCTTGACCGGGGGGCTCAGAATTTTTTCAATACCTCTGATGGGGGGGGGGTCAAAGTAACTTCACCTGTTATCAGTGGAAAACCCCGCGCGTTACTATAGGCTAAAAGGGGACGTTCGCGCGCGATTTTTGTCCCTTATGGGGGGGTCAAAAAAATTGGTGGTAGGCCTATCATGGTACTAGGGGCACAGGAAAATGGTGGTTAGGAGGGGTGTGAGATGGGTGGTAGGCCTATCATGGTACAGGAGGCCTGGGGAATGGTGGCTCGGAGGGGTGCGAGATTGGTGGTAGGCCTATCATGGTACTAGGGGCACAGGAAAATGGTGGTTAGGAGGGGTGTGAGATGGGTGGTAGGCCTATCATGGTACAGGAGGCCTGGGGAATGGTGGCTCGGAGGGGTGCAGAGTGGTGGTAGGCCTATCATGGTACTGGGACACAGGAAAATGGTGGTTAGGAGGGGTGTGAGATGGGTGGTAGGCCTATCATGGTACAGGAGGCCAGGGGAATGGTGGCTCGGAGGGATGCGAGATGGATGGCAGGCCTTTGATTGATTGATTGATTTGTTTTACAGCACTTTAGCGGCACTAAGTGGCTATCCCGTGCTTCACAGGTTGATAATTTAACAGAGGAATGTGTCAGTGCCCGCGCATATGTGCACCACACACATCCTGAGGGGATAGGAAAGAGGAGATATAGACCCTTTTAAGTGGGCTAGGGAAGCCCGGGATGGCAGGCCTATCATGGTACAGGAGACCAGGGGAATGGTGGCTCGGAGGGGTGCGAGATTGGTGGTAGGCCTATCATGGTACTGGGGCACAGGAAAATGGTGGTTAGGAGGGGTGTGAGATGGGTGGTAGGCCTATCATGGTACAGGGGCACAAGGGAATGGTGGCTTGGAGGGATGCAAGATAGATGGCAGGCCTATCATGGTACAGGAGACCAGGGGAATGGTGGCTCGGAGGGGTGCGAGTTGGGTGGTAGGCCTATCATGGTACAGGGGCACAGGAGAATGGTGCCTAGGAGAGGTAGGAGATGGGGCAGTAGGCCTATCATGGTACAGGAGGCAAGGGGAATGGTGGCTCAGAGGGTGCGAGATGGGGTGGTAGGCCTATCATGGTAGAGGAGGGCAGGGGAATGATGGCTCGGAGGGTGGGAGAGATAGTACAGGGGAACATAGGAATGGTGTGCTCAGCAAGGTGTAGGGGGTGTTGGGGATGGCCAAAGGCAAGGTGGGGGGGGGGTCTGTATGCAGATATGAAACAGCACATTCTATATGAATGACCTATTGGTGATATCTTATATACCATAACATTTATCTGGGGCAGTATTATTTCCAATAGAAATTTTCATGAATTTTCTAAATGGTTACCATGGAAACGGCCAGCTTTATCATGGTTACCTGGGGTCAAAGGGCCTACCAATGCACCATTGGGGCCATTTCCTGGGTAGTTTTGGTGATTTTATGATACGCTAAAATATTCTTGGTAAAATGTAGTTTGAGTAGGAGTGAAATAAGTGTGTACATGTGCAGAGGTTACCATGGTAATAGGGAAACTTGTTGACACTAACCAATTTTCACTTTCCAAAATCCAGCCTTTAAACCCCAGCCCATTTTTTATTATTAACCTGACTGTATTTTTGATCATACCTACAGATAGATATAGGTTTCTAGTATTTCCAGTAAAAATGGGCTGAACTTGTGCACACTGGTTGCCATGGAAACAGTGCAAAGAAGTACTGGACGATAATAGAAGAAATTAAGTAAACCAAGTTTGCACTGTCACTGGAAGGAAAATAAACCAAATAACTTGTGTAAACACCCATATACTATTAGATTGATGTCTTGATGGTAGGAATAGGCCAAAAAATGCCCAAAATAAGGGATTGTAATAACCATTTTGAGCAATGTTTCAAGTCATGTCTGGTGACAGCTAGAATTTCCCCCAAAGCTGGTGTAAACAACAGGGTGGGCTGGTGAAAATACAGCTTATCTGAACAAAACTCACCTCTAGTGCTAATTCTCAATACCTTATATATCGATGGGCACCAATTTAGATAGCTGTAAAAGATTAAAAACACACCTCAGAGGATGATTCTGATTTGAATGCTGTACCACTCCCTGCGCTCCGGCCCAGACCGGCCCGACTGACAGCGATGCGAATGGAAGCCGATACCACAGCCAATAGCTGTGGGGACCAGTGTAGATAGTTGCAGGATACAACTTGTTACATCGGTCTATGCTCTAGGGGCATTCAGTGCCGCCCCCTGTGGTGACGCGTATATTTTCGGGACTGCCGCGCAGAATTATGCATGCCCTGAGGGCATATTGCTGGCCTTCCAGAAATCAGCAATTTACCCATGCTAGTCTATGCCCTCAGGGCATCGTGTATCGGCCCTCAGGGCATAGGCATACACAGGACCATTCCTGACCGCAGGATACCGATGACGGCGGTCTAGCTAGTCCTGAGGACTAAGGCGTCCGCCCCTGTTTGCCGCGTACGCTGCAGCGGCCAGCAGCAGCCACGCGCCGACATGCAGTCCTGGGGACTACAATGGGCCCTTACTCTGCGTTCTACAGTAGACTATTTGCTACTCTTGGATGATTATGAGCCAGGGTCTCAGTCCCAAGGACTATAATCTAGTCCCAAGGACTATAATCTAGTCCCAAGGACTATAATCTAGTCCCTAGGACTGTATCTTTAGTCCCTGGGACTACTGTGTAGTCCCAGGGACTATAGGCTTTGCATCTAAGTAACAATGCTGAAACTGCTAGGGACTAGTCCTGGGGACTAGAGACATAGTCCCAGGGACTACTATTTCAGTCCAGCCAGTCCTGAGGACTAGGTCTTAGTCCAGAGGACTATCTATATCTGCCAAGTCTCAAGGGGTAGGTGGGATGTAGGGTCTTAGTCCCAAGGACTATGCTCTAGGACCATAGGCCTACGCTCAGTGTGGCAGTCCCAGGGACTAAAGATACAGTCCTGGGGACTAGAACATTGTCCTTGGGACTAGAGACACAGTCCTTGGTCCCCAAGACTGTATCTTTAGTCCCTGGGACTACACAGAGCAGTCATGGGGACTAAAAAGTAGTCCTCAGGACTAAATTTGAAGTCCTGGGGACTACAGCCCTAGTCACAATAACATTAGACATCAATCAATGAATTAGTCCTCAGAACCACATGCATTAGTCCTAAGGACTAGGTAAATGTGTTTGTAGTCCTCAGGACTAAACAAGTAGTCCCTGAGTCTATGAATTAGTCCCCAGGGGCTAAAAGCTTAGTCCTGGAGACTAACAGCACAATCTTATACAAAATCATGTGGTCTTGCAAGGTAATTCATGGGAATGTACAATTAGTCCCTAGGACAATATCCTCATATTCTTAGTCCTGGGGACTAGGCTTTAGTCCTTAGGACTATGCTTACTAGCAGCATTAGACTTAAGCATCGCATTATTAGCTATAGTCCTGAGGACTACCACTACGCCCGCGCACCTACGCTCACTGCGGGGGGCTCCGCGTAGAGTCCGCGTATTTGCGTCAGCGCGGACGCGGCAGATGCCTTAGTCCTCAGGACTAGCTAGACCGCCGTCATCGGTATCCTGCTTCCTGATCTCTAGATCTAGACGTTCTGGCATTGACCAGAAAAACATGCATGCACATGCCCTCAGGGCAACATACCCTCAGGGCATATTTCTTGCTTCTTTAAAGCATTATTGACCAAAGCATGCCCTCCAGGCATGTAGTACAATTCCACAAGTTGTAGGCTAGCTACAAGAAGGGCCTAAGTATGCATACCCCCCAGGGCATATATCTTCCTTCTCCCGGGTTCCTTCTACAGTCTACAAATGTTACTCCTCAGGGCATAAATTTTATGATAAGGGAGTGGTCATTATTTATCAACAGGGGGGGTGGTGGGTTTGAGGGGGGGCGTAAAATTTTCAGACCCCTCCCGAGGGGGGGGCTAAAAAAATTTTGACCCCTCTTGAGGGGGGGCTAAAAAAATTCACCCTCTTTTTAGCAAAAAAGCCTGCGCGCTTCTATAGATCAAAGAGGGGCGCGAAAAACTCTCCGCGCCTTCGGTGCGGGGAGGGCGCAAAAAATTTTGACTGCCGTCGAGGGGGGGGCGTAAAAAATTTTCGCGCGTCCGCGTGAAAACCCACCACCCCCCCTGTTGATAAATAATGACCACTCCCTAAATGAAGCGGTATTAAACAAGGGTATGCCCTTGGGACATCCATGCATGCCCTCAGGGAATATTGGACTTTAAGCTAAGGGAGTGGTCATTATTTATCAACAGGGGGGGGTGGAGAATTTTCGCCTCCTCTTTGATCTATAGTAGCGCGCGGGCTTTTTGGCTAAAAAAAGATTTTTTTTAGCCGCCCCCCTCAGGAGGAGTCAAAATATTTTTAGCTATCAGTGCATTCCCTGGGGGCATCATCACACATTATCCATATTATGGATGCCCCAGGGGCATGGTACAGAGAACAATGGGGGACAATGCCCCCAGGGCATTCATAGTAAGCTTAGATAATCGTACATGCATAAAAATAATTGATGATGCCCTCGGGGCATCCATGTACTAAATAATGCCCCCGGGGCATAGTCCAATACCCTATATAGGCCTACATGTCCTGGGAGCATCATCCTTACCATGGATGCCCTGGGGGCATTTTCTCAGACTTGCCATGGGGAGTGTGGGAAAGCACACGCCTCAGCTGCTGCTGTCCGCGTAATTTTCGCGTCACTCCCACGCGGCAATCAGTATGCCCCTAGGGCATAGTCCGATGTAACAAGTTGTATCCTGCTGAATGCTTCTCCTACCAGCATGGAGATGGCGGGACCCGTCTTTAACGGCAGCACTTAGCACTTTGGCGCGCCCACCCTGTCCAATAGGCAAGTGAGTGGTCTGTGGGGCTCTTTTGTTTTGACTTTTTGTGCTAATGCACAATGTTACAGGGATCATAAAATTATGATAAATCCTTTGGAATTTAGCCTCTATCCCAAATAGAACTGAAATTATTAAAGATTATAGACCCTGAAAATGTGCCATGTATTGGAGGTACAGCCCATAGGAGGGATCTCATATCTGGACCCCCTTGATAGGCAGTTATACTGGCCATGTCTGTAAGGGAGTTGTCATTTTTTAACAACAAGGGGGGGGGGTTGGGGGGGGACAAAAAAATTTCAGACCCCTCGGAGGGGGGGACGGAAAATGTTTCAACCCACACATGCGGAATTTCACCCTGTTGTTAAAAAAAAACCACTCCCTAAAGGCGACCGCAGACGGGCCAGACTCGATCGGTATCTAAGGAGTATGGTCCCGATCCGATCGGGAGGTTCAAACATGTTTGATATTGACCGACTGGATCGGACGTCCGCGCAGACACTCCCGATCGTCAGGATCGGCCGATCCAGTCGGGCCCGTCTGCGGTCAGCTTAAGGCAGTTCTGCATAGATCTCTGACATGGTCTTACTTATTTGCTCCTAAAACCTTTACCAATCATACCTCAGCAATGATGAAGGTATTGATTTGAAGCTATTGATCATGCACATGTGATGGGCTTATCATTTCTTCATTATTTTTTTTTATTTTCTGGGTCTAAATTACACTATGCATAGGGAATTGTTTGTAGACCACAGTTAATCTACAAACACTTGCAAAACTGCAAGGGTTAATACAAACTCACATGGATAATGCAAGAAGAGGGCACAAGCACAAATGTCTGAGCATTTTGAAGAAATCTGACTTTTTCTGCTTACCATTTTTATAGATAAGGTTTGGGAAAGTCCTTCTCAAGAGGAAAAGCACTAAATGGTGTCAGAGACCTGCTCTCATTGGCTTGGGTAACATATGAGATCATGAGGAACCCCCAGTTGACTTGATTTGAAGAGAAACCCTGTGAGAGTAGTGAAAATAGCGGCCCATACATGAGCGTATTACGGAGCCCTGGAAAGGACATCTGTTTTCTACACATTTATTTCTAGAGTTTGTTTCCGCAAGAAGTATTTTCATTTCCGCAAGAAGTATTTTTGTTTCCACAAGTAGTATTTTCGTTTCCGCAAGTTTTATTTTCGTTTTCGCAAGTTTTATTTTCATTTTCGCAAGTTTTATTTTCGTTTTCGCAACTTTAATTTTCTTTTTCTCAACTTTAATTTTCGTTTTCGCAACTTATACTTTTGTATCCACAACTTAATAGTTTTTCTTTGTGCATAGTCAATCAATTGTGAATGTTAAGTTGTGGAAACAAAACATAAAGTTGCGGAAACAAAATGTTTAGTTGCGGAAACAAAATATAACTTGCGGAAACAAAAATAAAAAGTTGCGGAAACGAAAATAAAACTTGCGGAAACGAAAATAAAACTTGCGGAAACGAAAAATAAAACTTGCGGAAACGAAAATAAAACTTGCGGAAACAAACTAGAGAAAAAAATGTGTAGAAAACGGATGTCCTTTTAGGGGCTCCGTAGTACGTACATTGTACTGGATTTCCTCCAATGCACGTGAGTGGGGAGTGTGGTTATGCTACTCTTATCTCTAAAACAGTTCTTATAACCCTCAAACGGAAACCTGTTTGAGGGTTAAGAGCAACCACAGGATCTTATCCCTCAAACATGTCTCTTAAGCCTCAACTGCTCTTAATGATTGTTATTTTCTTTAATATTTTTTGTATACACACGTTTCTAAGTGTTTATAGCTTTAGAGCTTGTTAAAATGGTCGGGAAATCATTGAAAATTCATTGAGAATTGTTCAAAAAATATTCCCTTGAACTCTACCCCTGCCTTATAACTGGGGTCAGCTTATGAACTTTTACAGTATGTCATTTATCAGAATGATTTGATAACATTCACTGCTACAATGTTGGGATTTTGGCATCATATACACCCCATCCTTGTATAAGCAGCACCCAGATTTTGGGAGAGAGAGAGAGAGAGCTATAAGCCACGCCTATAATGCCTGAAAAGGCTCCCATTCCTTCCTAAGTTAAACTATACATATAATACCCCACATAAAAACCACATCATGACTTTTGGGAACCTCCTGTAAGCCAACATAATCATCTGGAACAAGGGAACGTTCAACAATTACGTCACTGCTTAGGGGGTGGGTCTTTGGGTTCCTCTATGTTCCATACAAAAACAGTGACAAAGGGGTGGTGGGTCCTGAAAAATGCCTAAATAACAATGACATAATTGTTGAACGTTCCCCCAAAAAAAAGTCTACAGTAGGATTGAAAAGAAAAGGCATGCTCTTTGTGATCAACAGACATCCAGCATTGATCTATTTCACATTTATTTACTTGTCAAAAATGCACCCTTTATTGTGGAAAATGCCCTTTGATGTCCCTCCCCCCTAACAAACAAAAAGTGACTTCATGGAATTTCCAAATTCAGATATTATTTTATTAATCTACAGCTGCCAAAAATGTGCCTTGTGTGCGTCTTATAACTTCTCCCAAAGTTAGGGGTGTGGCTTATACGAGGGTGTGGCTTATACGAGGGTGTGGCTTATACAAGAGAATTTACGTTATTTCAGTATCAAATGGATTTAACCCTAGGCCAAAAAATGTTTGGCTTTTTTCCGTCACCGCACGTACCTCAGCAAAATAAGGCTGATCTCAGTTATTTTTCTAATGTTTTGAAGAATTTTTGGTACTTTTTGAAGACATTTGCAATCCAAGTAATCCAATTTTCAACTTTTACACATTTTTATTGGCCAAGTAAAGAGTAACCAATTTAACTGAATAAACGTGTTTTGTTTATTTCATTTTCATATTTCTAGAAATCTATTCTTTACCATGATAATCCATGAAAACCAATTCAACTGAATAAACATGTTTGGTTGTCAAGGCTTGAGATTAAACTAAATACTTATAATACTGTAGTAACCTGCATATAAGGCAAACTCATGTATAAGATGCACCCTTAGTTTGTGGAAATGTCCAGAAGAAAATAAATGACATAATGTCTATTCTGCTCAATGAATTTTCAAAATTCAAAAAGCTATGGGGTGCTTGGGTTATCTGCTAGCCATTTCTCAAACGCTACGATCCTACCCCTCTCCCTCCAATTTCAACCACCCCTATGATCCAGTCCAACCGTAGTGATTGACCCTGGGTGATCATGTATTACCTATGATTGCCTATTCAAATGCATGCCCTTTACCTCTATATCTGCACCAGTCATAGTGATTGACCCTGTCCAATCTAGAATTCCCTTCCGATCCAGGCCAGGTCAGTACGATTTGGGGGTGCTCAAAACTTAGCTTCTGAGAAATGACTTCCGGGACACACAGGTTCCAGCAAAGCTGAAATAACCTACCGGTGTGGAAAACCGCTACGGCACCAAATCACACGTCACACCAGCCTGTGATTTGGGGGTGGTGTGTGATTTGGCATCACTGCCAAAATAACCATTTCAAAGATGATTTTGACCAATCTGATTTATATTCTAATGGATATAAATCATGGTAATTCTTGAAACATTTAGTCTCTGTTGTACTTTTTCAAGTTTTACCCTTAGAGTTAGTTTATAACAGAGAAAAGTCGATTTTCCCTCTGGATTATGTCCCAAATTCATCACAACCCATTTTGTATCTAATTTGCTAATCCTTTATGCTTTTTGCTAAAAGATGTAATGTGTATCAATGATTGAAGGAACATCCCAGTAAGCTACTCACAAAAAAACCAAAGTGATCTAATCAGTCATTAATGATAAAAGCCATTTTACAATACACACTTGACAATACGAGACAATGCAGCATAGCAGGATTTCCTACTGGTGCCTTTTCTTGCACTGGCAGCTTTTTTGCACTGACGCGGAAAATCACATCACCACCTTGGGAGAGTGGTGTGTAAAACGACAACAGTGTGTAATTTCCTACCGGGGTGTAATTAAGGTAGTTGCTCAGACCTGACACATGCCCCCCTCTCCCGGGACCCCCTATTGCTATGACATGTTGCTGCACATAGGGGTTAATGGGAAGGGGAAATGTAACATATACATATCCAGGTAGAACTAGAATATGGTGCGGCTTGTACGTGGGGTACTCTGTGCATACAATGTATTAGGCACCTCTTATATAGGGGCCTTTCAAAGAGCCTACCGTATTTCCCTGTATATAGACCGGGCCCCATGTATTTAGCCTGCCCTGTGTATTAGCCGGCGTGATAATGATCATAGTGGTTTACAGGCCTGCCCCATGTATAGGCTGGGGTGGGGGGGGGGGGTCAAGACTTATACACACACAATAAAATTTACATTTTTGGCCATATCTTCACTTCTAGAGGGAATATTGACATGAATGGGGAGATAAACATAGTGAACAAGTAACCAATGGATAACTCATGACGAGTGGGGGTTATCGACGGATAATAACACGAGGCCGTAGGCCGAGTGTTATTATCGTCGATAACCCCCACGAGTCATGAGTTATCCATTGACTACTTATTTTATACCACGAAACCAATAAATAATCAATATTATACCAATAAATTCAAGTTGAAAACAAAAATTATTCCCCCTCTCCGGGACTCGATGCCAGCCATTGTGTGTACACGATCGGTACATACACCTCCTCGCCCGGCAGCGGACAGCGGCAGCCCCGGTGTCGGCTAGGCTTGGCAGCGGCACACGGCGAAGAAAAGATGCTTCTCGCGGTTATGTTTGTGTATAAAATACACCTCCTAGCCCGGCAGCGGACAGCGACAGCGGCACACGGCGAAAAAAGATTTCAATGCGTCTCGCTGTTATGATTGTGTATAATACACCTCGTCGCCCGGCAAAGAAAAGATGCTTCTCGCGGTTATGTTTGTGTATAAAATACACCTCCTAGCCCGGCAGCGGACAGCGACAGCGCACACGGCGAAAAAAGATGCGTCCGGGCCGGGATTTGAACCGTGTACCTCACGCGGCTGAGCGCAAAGCGCTAACCGCTAGACCACCGCGCCTTCTCCGTTCACTGCCTCTCACGGTTATGTTTGTGTATAATACACCTCCTCGCCCGGCAGCGGACAGCGACAGCGCACACGGCTTTGTATCATATCCAGACCTGGTTCTAGTCGGCCACCATCAGTCAGTCCCTGTGGCGCAATGCATAGGAGATTGGACTAGGGATCTGAGAGTTTAGGTTCAAGCCCTGTCCTGGCCTTGAAAATTTCGTCGGTTTTAACATGTCACATGTGACATGGAAGGAGATGTCACATGTGACATGGAAGGCGTGCGGTTATCCTGGATAACCGCACGCCTTCCATGGATAACCGCACGCCTTCCAAAATTGATGTTACAGCCTCTAGGGTGTGCAATATCGACAGATATGTGGATGGGAATAGACCCCAAAAAGCACTGTGTAAGCCAGAAATCGTGGTATAAACATTATTAGAGGATGATAGGGTGGGTTTTTTTTCTGATAAAGAAATAGAAGCCTGTCCCGTGTATAAGCCTGCCCCATGTATAGGCCGGGTGGGTTTGCCACTTATTGCTTATATAAGCCCAGGCTAATACACAGGGAAATATGGTAGGCCTATATGGGGATAATAGTTCCCCCCTGGATATGCCGACTTTTGATCTGAAATGTTAACCCCCCCCCCCCCCCACCAACACATACCAGGATTGGGGTTCGATGGAGTCTACAATTTCGTCACAAATAGACCTGCCAACCGGTCCCTAGGCATGTGATGTTAGAGCTCCTTGAGGGGTAGACGGTGTGGAAACCCCCACACTAGTCACATACTGACATAGCTTTTTGAATTTTTTAGCGCCTCCCACGCCGCGTAGCGGCGGTACCGCAAAGCGGTACGGGAGTGCGCTATGATGATTGCATTTGCCCCATGTGATGAGGTCTCACAATACAAAATTACTGAATAGAGAAATTGATAATTGTGAAATCTTCTTTATGTCTGCTTTTATGAGACTTGTTTACATTTCTTGATAAGAACAAAACTAATGACAACCACAGTTATTGTTTTTCTGAACAAATCTGGGTGCATTTTATCCACGGGGTGAGCCCCTTGGGCGGGGCCTATATGTTATTACAGTAACTGCATGAGTAGGAATGAGTTGAATATAATGTAATACTAATTAGCCACTTACCAGGATCTAGGGATGTCATCGATATCCACAATATCGAAGCATCGCCATTATTAAGATAGTGAATATCGCATCGACATCACTGTTATATCGATATATAAAAATGAATTATTTGAAAAATATGAAAATCTTTGACTGAATCCCCAGACATCTGATGACATCTATAGGCATGTTTGGTATCAAATCGAAGCTTATGCTGTCACGAATACAATGAACTAGAGATAACCTCCACAATGCTGTCAGGAGAGTATACTCTCGATCACCAAAATGTGTGTCCTGACAAATTCATATACCACCTCCTAACCTTTTAAATTTGGTAATTAGGGAAATTAGGAGGATTCACATGTTAGCCAGAAAGTGTAGGAAATCCCTCCAGATGTATGAGGAATGACATCCCTAAAGCAAGTTATTAAATTGGCGATGGTGACCTACCAGAAAGCACAGGTATCAAAAGTGTTATTTTGAAATCTTTTAAGATAAAAGTACAATGTTACTCCAGTTCAGGCTACCCTTAAAAATACATTTGCTTCCTGTCCAGACGCCTGGTGGATTTTTGTTTGAGGTTGTAATCTTTATTTGTTTATTTTCTCTTTTTAGCAAAAAAGCCCGCACGCTACTAAAGAACAAAGAGGGGCGCGAAAATTCTCCGCGCCTCTGGCACGGGGGGCGCAAAAAATTTTGACTGTCGCCGAGGGGGGGGCGTAAAAAAATTTCGCTCGCCCCACCACCCCCTCCTGTTGATAAATGATGACCTCTCCCTTATCAGCTGTTGGGACTAGACCACCTGACACCTGGGCTCTGAAAGGTACCCCTTTTCCCACAAAAAGATTGAATAAGCACCCCTTATAGCGGATCCGGCCAGATCCATCCATGGATCTGAAAAAAACAGGGGCTTTCCCGCTACTTTGTTTACGCACATGCAGCTGGTTATCACATCACACAAAGTGCCCCCCCCCCGGAAATTGGATGCACTATGTTTGGTTTCCGCTTAAATATCTTTCTCTGAGTGAGTGAGTAATAGTTGTTTAACGCCATTTCGACAGCTACGGTCATATTTATGGCGAGAACTACATTACACAATTTCACAGAGGAAAGTGTCAGTGCCCGCGCATATGTGCACCAAATATCTTTCTGTAAATATTTGTGCCAACACTATGCATGCAATGACAAGATCACTCAAACTTCAAGATGAAATATCTTTGTTTTCAACTAGCCTGAGAACCCCCTCTTTTCTTTTCATCAGTTAAATGGGCATGTAATGAAGGATGCATGGTAAAAGATATGTAAGAACCTTTGATTTAATTCCTCAGATCCCTCATTACCTCAGACAAACAATTTGCAACTTCTAAGGTTTCTATTACATTTTGAATCTTCGAATATTTTGCTTCCTTAGACATTTTCCCTTGGATTTTCCAAATTCGAAGAAGTGAGGGCGGACTGTAGTTACTTTTGGTCCATGGGAGCGAACCACCTTAACACTAACGGACCTGGCAGCTACACCCAGACAAGTTTTCCCGCCTCTTGTGCACATTCTATTATTGGTCCTTATAGGTCATTGGCCCCACAGTAATACTTCATGTATAAGACGCACCTCACCTATAGAAGACGCAATCTGAGCTGATGGGCTTGCTATAAGAGTAGACTTAAAAGGTGCACCAGCTTGGGCTTGGGCTTGGCCTTGAGCATTTTGATACCATTTTAATTTTTATACCTCACTTCAGGCAAATTCTATAAGGCTCAACACGGGCTTATCCTGATTAGCCTGGCGTATAAGGCACGGCTTATACAAGAGGTATTGCGGTAATTGTACCACAAGTGACTAGGTACCGTAATACCATCCATATAAGGCACAACTCACTTGTAAGGCACACCCCCTGCCCAACCCCACCATATAATGCGCACATAGTGCGGACTCTTTAAAGCGTTAGTACTGATCTATACATCCCCGCCTATAAGACGCACCCACAACTTCTCCTGATCCTATGAGACACGTACAGTGCGGTATCTGTATAACTTATAAGGCACGCCCTATATGCGGGGTATTACGGTAGTTTTCTCTAGTAGCAAGCATGGCACACATTCAACCCTAGGTGTTAATAAATACTCAGCACTCTCCCAAATTCCAGGGTCACTGACCGTTCCGCTTTCAAAGTTCCAAGAAACCCTTTCATGACCACATGGTGCTTTTGACCAGTTATTTTGTCATAGACCTATAGCAGCATAGTGGCCTGGGGGTACGTGCCCCCGGACCAAATTTCCTAGGATCTACCCCCTAGACCACTATACTATAAAAAAAAAAATAGGAGGCAGATGGAAAAGATATTTTATAATTCTGTAATGCTTTAAATTTACTCTTAAAAAGCCTACAAGTCCATTGTTGTATGGCCTAGTCGGTGAATTACACTTAACTGTCTTTATATAGATAGAGGTTAGGGTAGGTCTCGGTATATGAGCCAGACTGCACCAGGCCTAGATGCTGTTAATCCCCAAGACGGAATCATAACGGCAGCCTCGGCCTGCGGCTATTGGTACAAAAAAATGTACCAACGCGTGGAAGAGGAGCATATAGCCTGTATGACTTTTTTTTCAACCAAATAACATTTTTTAAGTACATGTTTTTACGGTTGTTTTTTTTTTTTTACATTAAACAATTTTTGGCAAACTTGGAAAGCAAATATTTTTTTCCCCAAGTGGGTAAGTAGATCCACAATAAGCCATGCAGGGATCATGTATGTGAGAGGGGGATTTCACTACCGGGATTGTTGTTCACACATATAAGTGCTCCCCTTTGGCTCAGACAATTTACTAAATATAGAACTTCGGAAACCTCTCATTGTGGTAGGTTAGCGAGCTTCAGTGAGTGGGGTGGGGTGATAGTGAACAAGTAACCAATGGATAACTCATGACGAGTGTGTGTTAGTGAAGGATAATGACACGAGGTCGTAGGCCGAGTGTTATTAGCCTTTGCTAACACACACGAGTCATGAGTTATCCATTGACTACTTATTTTATACCACGAAACCAATAAATAATCAATAGAATACCAATAAATTCAATTTGAAAACAAAAATTATTCCCCCTCCCCAGGACTCAATGCCAGCCATTGTGTGTGTACACAGGTACATACACCTCGGTGCCCGGCAGCGGACAGCGACAGTGCCCGTCTCGGCTCAGACAGGCAGCGGCACACGGCTAAAGATTTCAATGCGTCTCGCTGTTATGTTTGTGTATAATACACCTCGTCGCCCGGCAGCGGACAGCTAAAGCTTTGAATGCGTCTCGCGGTTATGTTTGTGTAGAATACACCTCCTCGCCCGGCAGCGGACAACGACAGCGCACACGGCGAAAAAAAGATGCGTCTCGCTGTTATGTTTGTATGTATAATACACCTCGTCGCCCAGCAGCGGACAGCTACAGCACACACGGCTTTGTATCATATCCAGACCTGGTTCTAGCCGGTCACCATCAGTCAGTCCCTGTGGCGCAATGCATAGAGAGTTGGACTAGGGATCTGAGACTCTAGGTTCGAGCCCTACCCTGGCCTTGTAAATTTTGTGGGTTTTAACGTGTAACATATGACATGGAAGGACATGAGAGGCATGCGGTTATCCATGGATAACCGCACGGGGTGCGGGTTATCCATGGATAACCGCACGCCTTAGAAAATTGATGCTAAAGCATACAGAGTGTGCAATATCGACAGATATGTGTATGGGAATAGCCACCAAAAAGCACTGTTTAAGCCAGAAATCGTGGTATAAACCTCAATACTGTCGACCTCAACACTATATAGAATAATCCCTAAGTCTAATAAAGCCCCTCAGGTACCTGAATTTGGTCCTACCCAAGTTTACGCCACAAACATTCGTAAAAACACTTAAGTAAGAATGTATACATAGCTTCACTGTGCGCAGATAAACTGTAGATTCATCTTAAATATGAGGTCTGGCATTTTAGTCAGATCCCTGATTTTAAATCTTGTTTTTTTTTTATTCTAAGCCCTCTTATGTTCTCTGATAGAACGAATAATATCATACATGTATATGTGAGGGGAGGACGTTATTGGGTGCACGGGGGTCCACATTCCCGTTGAAACTCACAAGTTCCCTTCTGTTGTTGTTGTTGTTGTTTTGGTTTTTTGTTGTTGTTTCTTTTTATCTAACCGTCTTGGTGCCAGGAATAACTATGCCATTGATTGCTATATTGAAAGAGTGTTGAGTGTTGCTATAGCCCCACCTCAGAGAGAATGGAGCAAGTCTCTGTTAATATTATATGGCCCCACTCATGTTCTTAGACTGGCATGGCCTTGTTATGGTCATGAAAAAGGAGTGCAACATCCAAGCATCGCTAAGGAAGTGATATTTTTTAACAATAGGGGATGGTGGGCTTGTGCATGGATAAGCCATCCCCCGCGCACTAATGCACCCAAGGGCCAGATATTGGTGACCACTGCTAGACAGTAAGCTCAAAGCAGAGTGGATACTTTACATTCATCACTCAACCTAATGGGCTCAAAGCAGAGTGGGTACTAGACTGACTCACACTTTTCTATCCTTCTCTCCCCAACCTCTGCATGGAGAATGACTCAAGTTGGTGCGCGTGAATGCACCCTTTTACATGTAGCTATAGTTACCAAACTGGCTCTTTCACCTCTGCCTGGAGGTCATGCCTGTATCCCTGTGTGGGATCAAAAGACCTATACATACAACTTTCAATGATGTCCACCCACAATGCGGGACCTGACAATTTATTCTCTCTAAAATTAGATATGGTGTAACTCAAATATGGCACCCTTACCTCCTTTCTCTTTAAAACAGGCTGTTATCCACTATTGGCCCCCCACATATGGGGGGAGGGGGGCTATATTTAGCATAACTGCATTTTTTACTCTTTAAAATCACCTTCATTGTCTGGATCCTCGATCTCTTCTGACAATCCGATCGTGTTACATTTTAAGTGGTATATACTATTCACAAAACTAAACGTTGTCAGACATCCACAAAGATTTGCAAATATAATTATATTCATGGATCGCTAGCAGTTTGGGTGTCCGACTCAGAGTATGTGTTCCATATTAACACGGGTAGCCCAACTCATGGTGACTTTGCCCTACACAGGTAGTCTGTCACTATATATAGCCGTCCACCTTGTGAACTGCCAACCCCTTACCCCGGCACACCACTCAACACATTCAGCACGTGGTGGAAGGTAGGCTGAATTTATCTTCTCTCTTTATTCTTATTCCAATTGAGTCTCTCTTTTTTGGGATACATTGTTATATATAGCTTATGTCTATAAGTTTAACCACCAGGGTATGGAAATGGTATTAAATTGATGATATCAATATATAGTTATTTCATAACTGGATATTGAGTTAGGGAGTGAGCATAATCATGTTATAGATTATCTATCTAAATATGATTTTTGCCCCGGGGATTTTTGTAGCCTAGGTGCCCCAGGTTTTCAGCCAGTGTTTTTCATCAGGAATATTATAATCAATTAGGGCGGAACATCTAAAAAAGGGTTTGGTGTATGGACTGTCTAAATTGTACTTTTATTTCAATTTTAAAAGTTTCTAGTGAAATCTGAAAAGTGTGGAGGAGTGCATCCCCCACACCCCACGGCTCGACCGCCATTAGTGTAATTGAAGTTTAATAAAACGAATCATCTTAGAAAGAAAAGTAGAAATCGCTGAGTAGACCTACACAAACTTTTTTTTATTGGTCCTCAATAAGATACAAAATGATCTTCCCAACTCATTAGCATACTGCATTATTTAGCGTATACTCAAGGTGTGTCCCTAATACATGAACATTATTGATCAAAGGCGTACCAGGAGTTGAAAGGACAGATATGAGGCATTTAACCTGAATTTGAACACTTTAGTTCTGTTCTATAATATGACATCAATTTTGAACACTTTAGTTCTGTTCTATAACATGACATCAACATTTTGCTGATTCTATATAAGACACAGCGCTGCGTCTTTGATATCCGGGGTAAACGCCTGGAGGTAAACGTGTCAAAACGACTGTAAAGAGATGACTACAGTCGACCCTCACTTCCCCCACCCTTTGATTCCTCATATCCCTCATTATCTCAGGCAGAAAATTTGGAACTGCCTCTATATTTTTTTTTATTACATTGGGATTTAAATCCTCAGATAATTTGCTTCCTCAGACATTTTCCTTGCATTTTCCATATCTGAGGAAGCACGGGCTGACTGTACTTTAGTGGGGACACTGTATATTGTTTCAGGTTTGAATCTCGAACTTACAACAACACATTCATGATTTAGTGCTGACTGATCTGATCGTTATTGCAATTCCCATTTCAGCTTATATCAATATGTGAGTGAGTAATAGATGTTTAACGCCAATTCGATAGCTAACGCCATATTCATGGCGAGAACTACATTACATATTTTCACAGAGTAATATGTCGGTGCCCGCGCATACGTGCACCACACACATCCCAGGGGATAGGAAAGAGGAGAAGTAGATCTAAGTGGTCTAGGGAAGCCCGATATCTGTATGTACTTTTGCCCACTGCGGGTCCATGTGTAGTTTATCATCCCCTTTAAACGCTTTTATGTAACATCTACTTAACCTTAATCAGAAATCCTGAAACTGTATAGTATCAACCCCCGAAACTCAATCTAACGTGCAGTATTGATAGCGGTCAAAAGTGGGGAGCATGCCAGGGGGCATGCAATAGTCTACCTCGCGTATACCTATTCTAGCTGAGGTGGGACTGATACAAGAAAACTCCTCTGAAGCTCAGTATGTGACCATATTATGGTCACACGTGAAGCGTTTTGAGAAGGTCACAGATAAAGATTAGATAAGCATGACCACCCACCAAACAAACTTACTTCCAGTTGATTGTACCTTGTCCCATACACAGTAACAAAAGGCCATAGTGTTTTGTTAAATACTATTTTATTTTTATTTGTACCTTCATAATCTTCATATGTACAAATTCATCTGTTCATGTTATATTAACAGACTGTACTTATATAACAAAATCACAGGTGCACAGCAGATGCATTGGTTAGGGAGTTGTTCGTATTACATACTGTTTCATTGATGACCCTGTAGGAAATTTAATCAGGTAGACTATGACAAATCGTCCTTGTACATGTTATGAACGATTAATGAAAAAGAGAAACAAAAAGGGTCTAATTGGGGCCCCCTACTGCTGACCCCTAATTACCTTATATAGAGAGGTGAGTTCTTTACTTAATTGACTTTTTCCAAATCATGATTTATTTCTTACTCTTCAAAAGTTCCTTTCCTGCTTTTTCAAGAATTGTATAATTTTTAGATATTTTCGGACACTTTTCTTTATCCAGAAGTTTAGAGCCTCACCGCATCAGCCCTCACCACCGTCCCCTGTGGGTGGGGATGGTCTCTACACGTGGACTATTACTACACTGTAAAAAAGGTGTTTAGATATTAAACACTTATCTAAACACTTTCCTGTCCCACCTTTCTAAACACTTATTATATAAGTTTATAGGGAAGTGTTTAGGCAAAAAGTGTTTAGACAGCCAAAAGGTGTTTAGATAAGTGTTTAATTTCTAAACACTTATCTAAATAAGTGTTTAGAATCTAAACACTTATTCAAATGTTCTAAACACTTTTTGAAATGTGTTTAGAAAGGAAACACTTTTCTAAACACTTTTTGGGAAAGTGTTTTGTGTGTAAACACTTTTTGACTAAACACTTTTTGCTAAACACTTTTCAAAAAGTGTTTTGATTCTAAACACTTTTCAAAATAAGTGTTTACAATCTAAACACATTGTTAATGTGTGTTTAAAATCTAAACACATATGGATGTGTTTAGGTGAAATCTGTTTAGAATGTAAACACTTATGCAATGTGTTTAAAAAACTGGGACAAATAAGTGTTTACAATCTAAACACTATGTTTTACAGTGTAGGATGAGCTGGGGTCACTCTAGAATGTCAGATTCAAGGAATAACTCCGATTTCCTGTGATGCCTTCCCAAGTGAACCTTGTCTAACTGTCCAGGCTACCGATTGGAACCCAATTGTTCATTTGATTGAAGAAAATTAATGGATTTAGGGGTACATTTCTAATTGGTGATCCTTCAGGCAATCAGACCAAAGCGTAAGGAATCTTGTATCTGCCCTGGGCCACTCTAACATGTTGCCTTGTTGCTTCTTTCATACGTATACATATATATATATATATATATATATATATATATATATATATATATATATAGGCCAATGTATCTGTCGACATAGACTCAGTAAGCTATTGGGCTCTTGATGTGGCGGGAGGGCTTGCTAAACTCGTTCATTGTACAGATTTGTGGGCAGATAAGGAGAAAGGTCCCTCCCTGCAGGATTCCCAGGTAGCACACAAAAATTTGCCAACGTTGGCTGCCCATCGGGCCTACGTAGGCCCAACCAGTGGCATTTGCCAACCAAATGCCAACATTGGCCCAACGTTGGCAGGACATCGGCAAATGGTCGGCCCCTGGCTGACCATTTGCCGATGCTGATGTTTGCCAACCAAAAGCCAACGTTGGGCCAACTTTGGCATTTGGTTGGCACCGTCGGGCCTACGTAGGCAGGATGGGCAGCCTATGTAAAGCTGATGGTTGGGCCAACATCGGCCCAACGTTATACCAATGTCTCTGTGCTACCTGGGTTTTTAGTACTGGGTTTGGCCACTAGGAGAGATACAAAGGCTATAAATGTGAGAAATAGGCTTAAAACTAGTCTTAGGTACTTTTTACACAGAAAATGATAACTTTCTCAAAAATGTTCTATTTTCACTCATTTCCTCTACATTTGGAAGGTAAATGGAACGTTTTGAATCCAAAAACAAGGCCCAAATAAGGGTTCTCATAGGAATGTGTTGCCATGGCAACAAGAGAGCATTCCAAATAGAAAATGAAAATGACATTAGTCCATAGAACGATTCACAGGGATTTTAATGCTGAAAACCGCACATGTATAATGGGCCAAATTTTTTAAAGTGGCACTTTTGGCCCTGACAAAGAAAAAACAGTGAAACTCAAAATAAGTTAAAACAACTTCATTACATTCAAAGGGCAATGTATTGGCGCCATAAAAACACCTGACATACGCAGCAACTCCTAGCAGGTCCGTTTTTATAAGCGTTCAAAGATAATCTGTTGTAACTTGTGTTACTCCCTGCTCGAAATACCTAGACATACCTCTTAACTATATCCTAATGACTCCTAAACCCATTTAAAACATATACTAGTAAGTATGTATCATGATTCCAAAAATGAATATGTTCCTTCCAAAACTTTCCGAGATATTGGATATTGAACCTTTTTCTAAAACTCCAATTTTCTTCTAGCTTTGTCAAAAGTTGTCAAATAATCACCAAAATTCATATATATTAGCTTCAATATGCATACTTTAATATACAACTACTATATCCTCCATATCTAGCAGTAGTTTGTGATAGAACTGGTCACAAGTGGGACCACAATTTTACTTTTTTGAGCAGGGAGTAACACGTCACTCCCTGCTCAAAATTAATTTCACCCCCCTAAATGGCACAAAGTGCAAATTATGTACACAAATCTACATAGATAGGTTAGGGGGACTCCATAACAAGCAAATGAAACAGTTGTAGGTGGGATTTGATGGATATTCCTCAAAAGAATTTGCCTATCAGGTGTTACTCTCTGCCCAAAATTCAAATTCCACCATTGATTGGGTTAGTGGGGCTAAATAAATACATGTAGGTAACATATAACACATTTTTTTGAATAAGTGAGAGGTGCATCTATCATAAAAGCCACAAAAAACAGTAATCTTTATAATATTAGGGACATGAGAGGTGAAAATTTGGGATAAATCTTTGGGTCGGATGCAGAATTTTGGAATTTCCACACTCAAGCAGACACTTAAAGTTTTGGGACCATAACCAAATACTCCAGGAAGATGCAGGAGTGTATAATCTATCATCAGGATATCATATGTACAAATTTTGATAACTGAGGGACAGGAAAGTGAGTTTTAGCGGCAGAATCTATTTTTGAGCAGGGAGTAACACACATAGGGCCTGGGCAGTCAACATGCTTCAACCCCATATAACGCCCAGTTATTTAGAAATAGTGGCAAAATTCCACCACAACATCGGTTTTAGTCAAAATAAAAGCATTTGGACCCCAACAAAATACATAGGCGTGTGCCCTAGACCTTTGTACATCTTATTGTGACAAAATTTTGGCTGATCCCTTACCTTTATTTTGCTGTAGGAATAACAATTGTTGGTGTTATTGGACAAAAAATGTATTAAACATTAGCTGGAAGTGTCCTTGATGTGATTCAAAGAGACCTTTTTGGATGTGCCGTGTGAGGGATGACAGAGATGTCATCTGGTTTAGCACCAAAGAACTTAGAATTTTGAGCAGAGAGTAACACCCGATCATATTTTATGGTCTACAAATGGCACAACGAGTCGATATGGGACCAATTTTTGATCATGAATAATTAGGAGGTGCCAATACACTATGCAAAGCAAAAATTTCCTGTATTGAAGCAGTAGAATTTGATTCATTAACCAAAATGTTAAATGTTACTCCCTGCTGAAAATGTGTATGCCATTTGTAATGGTTCGTATTGACTTATATGTTGGGTGGCTCTTTGGCTCGCTTACCACTAGAAATACCAACACAACACGAGTAGTTCGGGTTGGGCAAAGCCCCAGAAACCCCTACCTCTCGGGTAGGACTTTATTCCACTCTAGTCTACAGGTTAGGCTGCGCGTCTGGACTGGACTAGATCCAGTCACCTTCTGCCGCTCGTCCGGCTCCTTAGTAGGAGCTGGACGCGAGGCATGGTGCCGCCCACTCTTGTACCAACGGGGTATCACAAAGCGACACCTAGCTGGCATAGAAGGAACAGGCACCACACGAACACGTCTCTCGGATGAACGGCACTAATATATATACGACGATACCGGCCCCTACACCACCCCCACTAGACTATACCTAGGGTTGGGTGTAATTAACAAATACCTATTGTTAGCTTTATACAATAATATTATACACAAATAGGTAAGTCTATATATACACTTCGTATAGGATATAGAACATTTAGGGGCATTATAAATAATATGTACATAATGAGGCATCGTCGCATATAACCCGAAGTAGTGATAATTAATAATAACAAATAGGAAGTGGCGCCTTATGCACCATCGACCTATGGTGATATGTAGTAACAGTGTTACAATAGTGTTATTATTATAAACAAGACGCATTAAAAAGTCGTAGACGAGTAATCAGGTGATATGAATAAAATTTTACAGTATTAACTAACCGACCCGAGGTGGGGTAGATAACCCGAGAGAAAAATTTTGTTTGTTTTAATTACAAGAATATATATTTGGTATAAAAATATATTTATACAAAAATAATAATACTGACAAATATAGGTGTCCTACCAGGGTAGCAGGATCACCCTTACAATATACCGGACTTCCGGCGAATCTGGAACGACTGGTTTCTGCAGCTCCATCCGGCGACATATGTGTGGTGGCAAGCCACGTTGCTGTTGTGATGTGCCCTGATGAAGATGGGAAGATGGAGCCCCGGGTAGGTGTGGTAATCCCTTTTTGGTGTGTCGGGTTTAGCGTCCATCTTCGCTGCAGGTTACGTTCCAGATATCAGGAGTCCAGCGTAAGGAACAGTGCCTCTGGCATATTAAATGCTTTTACCCTCGGGTACAAAGGAGACACCGTCAGATGGACACTTAAAGATCTTCCGGATCCGTGTCCATCTTCTCAGCCGACTCCACTGAGGCAGATGGAGCCGAGCTGCTACAGCTGCTCGTAGAGAGCGCCGCGGAAGCCTCGCTGGGCGTATCGCCCTCCAAGCTCAAGGCCCTCATCACCGCGGATGGACTGTCCATTGCCTCGGATGCTGGTGGAGCGACCGTGGCAGTTGTAACAGTCCGGGTGACAGTAGGGGGCGGGAGCAGGAGAGCTGCCGGAACTGGCGGAGCAGCCGGGACCGGTGGAGTGGCCAGAACCGGTGGAGTAGCCGGGGCTGGTGGGGCATCCGGGGGTACATCTGGTATGAAGATAAGGGACGACGGTAAGCCGTCCCACTCCTCCAGATGTTTCCCGAATGCCAGGAAAAACTTGAGGTCAGCCTCCTTAAACCTATGGATGTATCTGGCGTTTTCAGCTTGGTGAAACTCCTTAAGCTTTTCGGCTTCCTTTTGCTGACGCCAGCAGGATTCGAGAGCCTCTTGGACTCTGTCCTTCTCCAGCTGCCTGATCTTGTCTTCCTCCCTCTTCTGGATTTCGTATACCAGATTGAGGGTGGCTTCAGTCATCGCCCGCCAGTAGTCGACTGACTTCTGGCGGTGCAATGCCTGCCACTCCGCCATCAGCTCATTCTGGATGTGAACCGTTTGGACATCTCTGTGGTCAACAAACGTGTTCGGATCCTGAAGACCTGACAGCGTATCCGAAATTAACTCCATCAGGGGTACCCGAGGGCCCGTTGGTGGAGCAATGACTGGTGGAGGCGCGGTGGCTTCCACTGGGGCAGGCGGAGTACCTGCTGGAGGAGCAGACGGGCCCTCAACCGTAAGACCGCCCCGGCCTCGGCCACCGCCCGGGGAAGCTCGGGTGGACTCCAGCCCACCACGGCCTCTACCACGGGGTTTGGTCCGGCCCAGGGAGGTAAGGACCTGCGACTCGGGTCCAGCTGGTCCCATAGCGGGGAACTTCGCCGCGTACTCACTATACGTGGGGCGCTTGCCGGAAGATCCCTCTCCGGCCCACCAAGAAGAATACCCAGATGGGGGAGCGAAGAGTTCGCCCCCACCATCCTGGCTGCCAGTGGCTTCGCCCGGGCGTTGTTCCGCGGGTGCAGGTGTAGAGGTTGTGGTGGCTGGAGTCGCCGGTGTGGCTGCCTGGCTACTCGACCTATGGGCCTGGTTGCTAGGCATATCCAGAGCCGAGACTTGTTGTCCCGACTCGCGACGATCAGCTGGGTTAGCTGGTCTTGGCTGGTCCTTGCCACCCGAAGGGCTCACGGACCGGTCTGCTCGGGTCCTCTTGGAAGCACCGGTAGCTGTTGTTGTGCCTCCGCCAGGACCCTTAGAGCGGGCTTTGGCCTTCTCTCGCTTATCATCTCCTCGCCACTTTTTTACCTTCAGGTGCACCTCACTGGGCATCCCGAATTTCGTGGAAGAGAAGTTGATTTGGAAGAAGGTCAACAAGTTGCCGCTCTTCCATGAGCAGAATCCGGTCTCGAATGCCTGCTCCTTAACGTCTTTAATGCTCAACGAGGCCCAGTTAGCTAGGAGCTCGTTGAAGCACTTGATGGCTCGTTTCCTGGTTTTCTCCAGGCCGATGCCATGGGCCTTCTGCAAGTGCAGAGCCATGTCTCGGCGCCGGTGAGTGCTGAACGATCCATCACAATGTTTGCTCGGGCGGTCCCCAAGCACACACATCATCACAGGCTTGTGGTGCATGTGATGTTCAACAATGTGGCGAGCGAAGCGAGGCTTCGTCTCGAACATCTTCTCACCCGTGAGAGCCAGCTGGCATGACTCGAATGGGCACCGTCGGCGGCTGCCGGTTGGTCCCCATTGGGTCATTGCCCACTGAACCGGGCCTCGTAGCTGTAAATCGACCCCAATTTGGATTTCAGCTGGTCAATCCAAATGAGGTAGAATTTACCTACAGGCGTATCCGAGGGGCCGGATTTCATCCACTCCTCGTCATCGCTGTCACCGTCCTTATTGACGGCGCCGGGACACATGTAATGGACCGTGTCGTAGGCACAGTCCGCGAAGCAGCGAGGAGTCCGTTCTTTGAACCCTTCGGCTGCATTCTTCCACATCCATTTCTGATTGTCGTCTTTTGGGACATCCGTGGTCATCTCTTCCCACGTTGTCACGGACTCCAAATCAGATTTGGCCGACTCGGGCAGTTCTGGATCGCTGTCGCTATCCTCACTGTCCGTGTAGATACCAGCTCCCCTACGGCTCGCTCGGCTGGTGGTGGTAGTACCAGCCGAAGCCTTGGCAGAGGATTTGGCGCCTTTTCCGCTGGTGCTGGCAGTGGAAGCTGCAGCCGAGGTGGCTACTGTGGTGGTTGTGGTTGTGGTGGTGGAGGCGGGCGTCTTCGGCTGACCCTTACCCCTCGGCTTGGTGGGGGGTGTGGGTTCTGCGGGAGACGCTTTCGCTCCGTTCTTTTTCTTCCGGCGCTGAACCTTGGTGGGCTGCGCCGGCATCTCAGGGCTGGAATCCGACTCCCGTCGATTCCTGTCCTCTGTACGAGGGCTCCTCCTTCCGCTGACCGGGGAGTCAGAGTCGGAAGAGACCTTGGTTTTCTGTTGGGCCTGCTGTTTGCGATGGGCCCGGCGAGCTGCGGTGAGCTCCTTCTGCTGCTTGGCAAGCTCGGCTCGCTTTGCCTCCACAGCAGCCTGTTGGCGCGAGATGTCCTCATCCGAGATCTCGCCAGGTGCCTCCGGGATGTCGGCAGCTGGGTCGGTCTCGGTTGTGGACCTCTCGACGGCGATGCGGACATCCTCAGCCTCCAGATCGCTCTCAGTGAGAGGACCCTTAGGCGCAGGTTTACGGGTCAATCGCTTGACCCGGTCGGTTTCCACCGACGACAAGGTTACTGTGGAGTCTGTATCCATATCGGATTCGGACTCCCTTAACTCTGAGGCCTTTCGGGTGATGCCCTCAGAGATCAAGACGGCTCGGGCCAGACTCTCGTTCACCGCCATATTCTCCGCTAACTTCAGATAGTTGCGGAGCCAAGAAACTGGCATATTGTCAGCCAGCTCGTCACTGCACGAGTCCATTACCAGAGTCTTGAAATCATCTGGTATGGGCTCGGGCACACCCTGCTCCACCGCCATTGGTCCACATCCGAACATGGAGGCGTGCATGGGGATGTAGGTCCCCCAGGAGGTGTACACCACACCGGCCTCGCGATCGACGTGTGCCATACGTTCGATCCGAGTCTTGAATCCCGGAGGATACATTGGAATGTCCAGGACATCCACTTTGCTACCCGAAGCGGCTGCTGCAGACGAGCGCTCCGGGCGTGGTGGTGGTGGAGGTGGCATCTTCTCCCGGTCGGTGGCCTCGGCCATAGCCGAGAGCGTCCGGGCGGCCTCCTCTGTCGAAGAATCCATAGATTCCTCGACCCGAGACGGGACCTTCGGGTCCTCGCCTAGCTCCAACAGAACGTTGGCAGTTTGACGCGCGGCGTCAATCGTCCCCTGTGCCATGGCACTGAGGGCGACTTCCAAATAATTTGGCGTCTGTGTTGGACTCCTCCCGAAGGATTCGTCCAACAAAAGGTGATGTTAGACAAGCTAACCGACAGCTAGGGGCCTGTAAACCGCCAACAACAACTAGAGCAAAAACGGGTGGCGTCTAACCACCACGAGTCCGCTCTAGTTATGACCAGTATGACGTCACGTATCTCGCCTCGCGAGATCCCGCCGTGGCTATCCGGTGACCTAGTTCCAACCTTTCCCGCCGCACCCGCGGCGCCACCTAGGGAACTAGATCCGAACTAACATTCGACTCGACATGCGGGACGCGGCCTACCACCCGAGTGCTATCTGCTGGAGTTTGGCGGTGTATACAACGCTTCAAAGCGAATGTACCGGTTAATCCGACCGCCGCTCACGGGATACAGCTCCCCGGGGAGGGCACGTTCGGCATCTCCAGCCGTGGACGTATGTTATCCGCCCATGGCGGACAACACGCAGCAGCTCGTTGTGTACTGAGTTAGGTTACGGCAGACCTCAACCGGGGACTGCGTCTAACGCCTTCGATTAGCCTCTTATTTTTCCCGGCTTTACGTACGGCCCTCTCTGGATTCCGCCTAGCCACAGCGGGCACCTTCCCATACGTAATGCCTTCACTCAGCGAGACATTTTTCCTTTTCTTACGATTAGGTCGTTTCCTGGCCTTCGTCTTCTTTTTCACCAGACATTCGTCTCCCGGCGTCTTTCTCGGCCGGCCTCTAGGGCGTTTCGTCGGTACTACCACGCTCGGTCCGCTAGGGACAGATACAGGTGGTTTGTAGCCGAACTCCCTCTCCGCCTCTTCGCGTCCCTTCCAGGGCCGAAGTTTTCCGACATTTGTCTTCCATTTCCTACCAGTTAGGCAGTCCTCCATCATCACCGTAGATTCGGAGATGACACGAATTATTTTAAACGGACCTTCCCAAGGCGTTACGAGCTTCAGCTTCTCCAGCGGCTCATAATACCTTAGGACTTTGTCCCCTACATTAAAACGAATTCGTTTAGCATTGGTGTCATAACCCACCTTCTGCCACTTCGCACTCTTCAGCAGTTCTTTACGAACGGCCTCATATGCCTGTTTGAACCTGTCCCTTAATGACTCCACAAACAACACTGTGCAGGGCGCCTCCGGGTCTATACCAACCACTCCATACACTAAGTCGGCGGGCATTATGATGTCCTCGCCGAACACTAGCAGGTTGGGAGTGCAATTAGTGGATGAATGGACAGTGTTGTTGTAGGCATGCACCACAAACTCACACTGTTCATCCCAGTCGTCCTGGTGGGTATTGACCAGGGGCTTTAGCACTTGTATGAGGGTTCTGTTGAAACGCTCTACCTGCCCATCCGACTGTGGTCGGTATGGGTTTGTTCGGGTCTTGCAAATGGCTAGGTAATGGCACATTTCCTGCCATAGCTCCGACTCGAACTCCCTTCCTTGGTCGCTGTGCATCATAAGGGGAACACCCAAATGTAACACCCAGCCTTTCACAAATGCCTCCGCACACGTGGCGGCTTTGTGGTTAGGAAGGGGGAACACCCGAGTGTACTTGGTATAATAGTCGGTCACGACCATCATACAAGTATTATCTCGGGGCGTCGTTTTAATTCCACTGATGATATCTATCGCCACTCGAGCGAATCTGACACCAAACAATTCCTGGGATAGGGGTTGCTTACCCAGGCCGGGTCCCGGCTTGTTTTTACAGCAATCCGGGCAAGTGGCGATCCACCGAAGCAGGTCGCCTCTCATACCGGGCCAGTAGTAACGCCTTTGTAGGCGCTCTATTGACCTTTTCTTACCGAAATGGCCACTTGTTTGATGGCCATGGCAATAATACATGATATCCCTCCTCATCGGGGTGGGTATCACTATTTGCAACAGCCTACCATTGGTGGGAGTTGTCTTCCACCTGCACAGTATGCCGTCTCGGATCTCTAGCTCGGTCCATTGGGCTAGCAACCGCCTCGCCTCCCTATCCTCTAGGGCTACTAGCGGCCTTGCCGGTTTAATACCTGACCGTAGGTATTCCATTATGCGAGTTGTGGTGGGATCCGACTGTTGGAACTTTTTGATGGTTTCCGGGGACCAATCAAGATAGCTGCACACAGCCTCCTCCCAGGGGATACGGGGGGTGGTATGATTAAATACCAACCCGGCTACCACAGCATTGTGGGCCCCGCAGTCATCACAAGTGGCATTCTGGCACCTTCGGATGGGTCGTCTCGACAAGGCATCCGCATTGATATGTTTAGTACCGGGTGCTCTATCTGTTTATGCTCTAATCCGAATTCGGATAGATGAGCTAACCATCGTCCTATCATCCCCTCGGCGTCCTTAAAATTAAGGAGCCACCTAAGGGACGAATGGTCGGTTCTTAAGGTAAAGTCACTTCCCCAGAGGAAATGCTTAAACTTCTTCGTATACACCACCACAGAGGAGTTCTCGCTTGGTGGTACAATAATTTCGCTGTGTCTTGCTTAACGTGTTGCTAGCAAATGCTATCGGCACTTCGACTCCCTCTTGGACCTGAGAGAGAGCTGCCCCAATTGCATCATTGCTCGCATCGGTGTCTAAGATGAAATGTCCCTCGGGAGTGGGATATTTCAACACTGGTGTATTCCTAAACAAATCTTTTATTTTATTAAAAGATTCTTCTTGCTCGCTGGTCCATGGGAATGGGTCCCGTGCCCTACCCGGAGTCCAGTGAGCTAGACACTGCATGGGGAAGCTCACACGAGAGTAATTTGGTATGAAATCACGATAATAGGAACAGAATCCTAAAAATGATCTCACCTCCTTAGCACTCGTGGGTCTTTCCCAATTCTCTACGGCTTCCAATTTTTCCGGATCCGCACTCACTCCGTTAGGAGTAATGATCCTTCCCAAGTATGTAATGGTTTTCTTAAACAAATTACACTTCTTGGGTTTAAGTTTAAGACCGTTTGATAGTATCCGGTCGAGGACCAATTGCAGATTCGCCAGGCATTGCTTGAACGACTTGCCGAACACGACCACATCATCCAAGTAAACCAGGCATTTCTTCCACAAAAGATCACTCAGTAAGGATTCCATCATAGCCTCGAATGTAGCGGGGGCGTTACACAATCCGAAGGGTAAGACATTATACTCGAATAGCCCCATATGACTGGAGAATGCTGTCTTCTCCTTGTCATCGGGGTGCATCGGTATTTGCCAATACCCGGACTGTAAATCCAAGGTACAGAACCATTGGTTCCCGCCCAAGCTATCTAAAGTCTCGTCTATCCTTGGTAAAGGATACGAGTTCTTCTTTGTTATACCGTTCAATTTCCGATAATCGACACAAAAGCGGATTGTACCGTCTTTCTTAGTGGTCATACAAACAGGGCTAGACCAGGGGCTCGAGCTGGGCACGATTACCCCTAGGTCTAACTGTTTTTGTATTTCCTCTTCACAAATTAACTTCTTCTTTAGAGGAAGTCTACGATACGGAATTTTAAAAGGTTTCTCGTTGCCCACATCTATGGTGTGCAACACCTTATCGGATCTACCCACCGGTCCTCCCTCCCTACCAAAAGCACTCTCGTACTTCTGTAGGAGTTTCGACAGGCAATCCTTATCTTCCGTATTTTCTAAATCGGACTGATTAATCAGCTTTTGGAATTCTTCATCCAAAGGATGCTTACTAACAGGGTTCAGTGGTTTATTGAATTTTGCTTCGGCGACATGTTCTACCGAGCTCATCCTCCCAATACAGTCGCCTCGCCTCAGATAGACTACTGAACCACTTCGGTTAGTCATGGGTAATACAGTCCAAGCTGCATTAGCCACTAATGTATCCACTGAGTCCAACCCGACGCTCGACAAGTACACCGTATCGGGTTCATAGACTCCAGTTTCATTCCTTTGAGCCATGGACCCGCCACAAAGGACATCGCAAGTGGTACCCGGTGGGATCTTCACCGTATGTATCACTGATGCGACCGAAGACACCTGTCTCAATACGCATTGGACATGCAAGCCATACGGGTTCCGTATACTCATCATACCGTCCCTCGGGTCCAAGACGGCCCCGTATAAACTTGCAAAATCCAGTCCGAGGATTCCGTCATCACTAACCTCTGCTATAGTTGGCGAAAGAACGAATTCTTTGCCTCCTATACGGATAGGCATAAACGTCCTACCAAATGTACGCATACTGCTTCCGTCGGCCGTGCAAGCATTTACCCCCGTTTTGAGGTTCTCATGGCTGCTGGCCACCGAGTCGAAGAACCTTTTGGACACACAGGAATGGCTAGCTCCAGTATCCACCAAGAATTCTCCTACCCGGCCTTCCACAGATATGGGTACATACCACCGTCTCCCCCCTAAGGGTGAGGGGTTACTGGTAAACTGGTGAAAGTCTCCCGAATCACCAAGGTTCAATCCGAGTCCTCTCAGGAATTCCAGACACGGATGACTTGGGGGAAGGCGTGTCCCACACACTCGGATCAACTCTTTGATCCATCCTTCCTCTCCCCTAGTGTGGCCACTCGCCTCCATACGCTCACCCTCATACATATAAACACTAGGGTCCCCGGCCCCGGCCAAGGTGCAGGGGTGCGCACCCCCGGCCACCCGGCCTCCAGGTGTAATTGATTCGAAATCTTCCACCGGGTCACCCCCGGTAGCATTTTGGCATTCGTTCTTCCATGGGGTCGTATCAGATGCCGTTGATACAACCCCTACTAGTTTTCCACATCAGTGGAATCCGTAGTGTTCTCCCTTCCTTCGCCGTTGTCTTCGGGTTCATAGAAGGCAGCCATTACCGGTTTAGCAGCGGTACATTCAGACGAATAGTGTCCCATGCGTTGGCATCTAAAACACTTTACAGTTCGGCGATCCACTCGGGGTCTCTGCCGACTGGCTTGGATGGCATCTGTAATTTTCTTACACATGTCCTCCATAAGTTTGGTCATGTCCGGGGACTGACCCTTCGATTTATCGGCGCTTACTAAAGGTTTGGATGCCTTCTCACTAGCCTTCGGGTCACTCTTGACCTCGGGTGGTGGTCTTGAGTCCCTTGGCTTATTGAAAGATTTCCTAGGAATATACTTCCTGCCCGAAGTATTCTTCCTTAATTGGACCGAACAGAAGGTTCCGTCCTCCTGTTCGATTTCAATCAATTCAAAATCATCTGAGGGGACTTGCGCCTCAGACTGCTGGACTACTGATACCAGGGGAGCCGAGCGGCTGGCATTCGGTATGTCACCAGCTAACATTGTTCGCTTCTTCACGGCCATATCTATACCATTAAATATGTCGTGAAGTGTTACGCCTTCTTTCCAGGCATCCCTGGCAGCAACCTGCTCATCTTGGTCTCTCAGACCCTTGACGAATTGGGTAATCAGATCGTCCATATACCAGTCCTGGTTTTCAGTACCGGGTCTGGCTCTGCTTAGCAGGGCATGGAGCTCCATACCGTATGCTCGAAAAGCTTCATTAGGCTTCTGTGTACGTTTCTTGAAACGGACCATCGGGTCCTCCTTGAGCATGTTGCATAACAGTCCACTAGCAGATTCTACCAACTGCTCAAAACTTCCAACGAGACCGTACCAGGTTCGCCATTGCTCTACAGCCATGCGACCCGGGCCGCCCTTCAGACATCTTACCAGATGTGGCTTGGCCTCGTATGGGGTCCACCCATTACAATTCATCACGTCAATGAAGTCTTCAAACCACTCTTTCCATGGTCGAGTACCGTCATATTCTTTTGGAATAACGGCTACCCTTCGGGCAGAATTATGAGCATACATCAATCTAGTGCATTGCTGTTTGCTTCATTCAACCGCCTTTGTTTCATTTAAGGTTCGGTTGCCCCCTATACCACCAAAGCTCGTACTGCCCGGTGGAGGTGGTGGTGGTGGCTGCGTATATGTCCACTGTGGCACACTGTGGTTCGTATAACCCGCGCCACCCTGGTTAGGGCCGGGACCCGAGGTACCACTGTAGCCTGTGGGACCCGGGGTACCGCCCCCTCCTTGTGTGCTTTGATAACCGCCGCTTGAAGGCTGGTTACCCGTCGGATGACTGCCATCGTTTGATGGATTGGGTTGGTTGCTGTCATTACCAGCTCCCAACCCCACACTGTCACTCGGATCCACATGTATGTGGAATCCGTTAGTCTCTGCACTGCTGTCAGAGGCTTCCCGTGGTACATAGTCCGGGTCCAAATTGTGGACTATGGGGACTTCACTTATCCGGACTCTACTAGTTCGGCCATGTTTATCTTGGGTTCTAATATAAACTCCCCCTTGATCTACATTCCGCGTCGCATTATCATTGACAAAAGGATTATACGGCGGATGCTTCGGCGTAGAACAGGAGACAGGGTCGCCCTGTTTAACGAAAGTCGAGTTCGGGTTTGTGTCCTTACTCGCCGGGGGGGGCATTCGCTTGCTCCTGCTCTTGTAAATAACTCTCCATGGCAGACTTATTTATTGTGGGGGTAGCTAGATCTGTTGTCAGGTTTCGCTGTTCCTCCCTCAGCTGTGCGTTTTCTGCTAAGATTTCGGATCGGATCTTTTCATTTTCCGCCACAGCTCGGTTTCGTTCTTCCTGAGCGGCTAAAGCCTCTCGCTTAAAAGTATCCTTTAGTAAGCGGTACTTTTCACCTTTTTCTTTCTGAGACCTTTGATACTCGTTGGTCTCCTTCCTTATCTCGGCTTGTTCCGAGACCATTTTGGCCTCGGTCTCCGCCTTTCGGAGTTGAAGTTTCTTCAGCTTCTCCTCCATAGCATGCAACTCGGATTGTAATCTGTTTACATCCCGGGCCTTAGCAACTTCTTCGGCTCTAGCCTTTTCGATTGCTCTAAGTCTATTGGCTTCTTCGAGTTCCAACTCAGCCAATCTTTTCTCTTTCTCGAGTTCGTCTCTCTCCTTCCTTTCCAAACGATGGGTTGCCGAAGTTAGACGATACTTTAGGTCAGATTCTTTTAGAATCGCCTCCTGCTCCTCGGAACATAATTTTCCGATCCGAGACTTAGTTTCCTCTTCTATTTTTAATTGGGCTGCCATGAATTGTTCATGTTGCCGCTTAGCTTGTAACTCTACCTGTTCTTTGGCTTTCAAATAGGCCGGGGTAGTTTTATACCCAGGGCCCATCCGACGTCCGTATATAGACCTGCGACTGCCTCCAGGATTAAACATGGAGTCAGACAAGCCTTCATCTAGCGATCGGCCTAAGTGATGCCTTTCCGAGCTTTTCAGTTCAGCACTCCTAGGCTTATTCTTCGCATTTATGCTTGGGACTATTGCGTCCCTTATGGCTTTGACATCATCGCTGTCATGGTCCGACGATGTCATTAATGGGGGTACCTCGTTTGCACCATCCGGTACTGCTACTGGGGGGGTCGCAGTACATTTTCCAGGGCTTTGTGCCACTGGCGTACCCAAGTTGCTAGCCGAGCCTGCTGGTACAATAGGACACAGCTGGCGTCTACTAGTTATAGCTTGGGACCAATCACTCAGGTCTAAAGTTGGGGGTTTTACTATTCCCTTGAACAATCCCGTATCCGGTACTCCCATATGGGGTGTACCCGGATACAAGTTTACGATACCATCACCTGTGGCACCGTCTATCAGACCAGGTGTCGAGAAAACAGTTCGGACACCCGCCGGATTATACATTTGTTGTTGACTGGGTTTCCAGTCTAACAACAGATGCTGGGATGTAAAGTCATCCTCTTCGAATCCCTCTAGCCCAGGGCTTGGGGGATCCGCTTCGGGTTTCCCGAGGCTTTCGGCCAATGTGGCCGCGCACCACCCCCGAACCAACTGGTCACGGCACCAGTGTAATGGTTCGTATTGACTTATATGTTGGGTGGCTCTTTGGCTCGCTTACAACTAGAAATACCAACACAACACGAGTAGTTCGGGTTGGGCAAAGCCCCAGAAACCCCTACCTCTCGGGTAGGACTTTATTCCACTCTAGTCTACAGGTTAGGCTGCGCGTCTGGACTGGACTAGATCCAGTCACCTTCTGCCGCTCGTCCGGCTCCTTAGTAGGAGCTGGACGCGAGGCATGGTGCCGCCCCCTCTTGTACCAACGGGGTATCACAAAGCGACACCTAGCTGGCATAGAAGGAACAGGCACCACACGAACACGTCTCTCGGATGAACGGCACTAATATATATACGACGATACCGGCCCCTACACACTTTAGGGCCAGGAGTAAAAGATAATGGGTGTGGCCACAAACATTCCATACCATATAAACCCCTCAAATGTCCTTCAAAATTAAGTGTAGCATGGATGGTAGAAACAGAATATTTCATTGGTATTTTGAGGAGGTTTATTTTTGAGCAGGGAGTAAGATAATGCTGCCTTTATTCAGTTTGAAGGGGTAGAAAAAAATTTCACCATGTACATCGGGTTAAAACCCTTTGGATCTCAGAGTTAACATATGTATTGAATTCCAAAAGTGAATTTTAGGGGTGTTGTACAGTATAAGCAGCATGTGGGGGGTGTGAAAGTTGTATTTTTTCACCAAAGTACACACTTTTTGGTCTTTTTTCAACTCTGTAGAGACATAACTCAAAAAAATTATGGTCCGATTCGCTAAAGTTTACACTCATTTGAAAGCTTAGGATGTTTTCTCTTGAATGAAACCAAAAAACACCAGGCTAGTGCATAGGTTTGGACCCTATTGGTAGGTAAAGCTTAAAACCCCTGTAAAATGCTAAAAGTACCATTTTCAAAAATTTGGCGTATCTATGTATAGTTACCATTTCTACATCCAATGTTATGGCCAAATGTATGGAAAGCATTGGTCATTTATCAATAAATTATTTAATTCATTATGCTAATTAGATGCAGGATTTAATCAAAACCAAGTGCTATCTGCAAGTGATATACCTCATATTAAAGCTGATGACTTCAATTTTAAATGCCACATTTTACCTCAGAGGACCCTTTCTCCTCATCTGTCCACATTTCTCTGCAGGGTAGATTCGACACATGTAGGATGGTAGAGCAGGGACTTGAACCCTAAACCTTTCGATTTATAGAAACGCCTTAACGAATTATTAGATATGAAATTTGCTGATGCTGAAGGAACAGTGAATTCTTTTATGTCCCATATGCTCTTATCCTCAACCTTTATTGTACATTTTATTTCAAATAACTAAAACCTTGCAATCATGCCTGGGTCCCTGTATGACAATAACACACTCATTAGATATACAAAAAAAAGAGACTTGTCAATGAAATCAATCACACTTGTAAATTATGAAAATCTCTGCATATGCATATATATATATATATATATATATATATATATATATATATATATATATAATTTATACCATGGTTATCATGGTTATCACATTCTTGCACGATTTTACGGTGCCGGGAGGGGATAAAGACGTTCGAATAGTATGCGCTAATTGAATGGATATTGACACTGGAGACGAGATGATGTGACAGCAAGTTGACAGCGAAGAATTTAATTAAATAATAAAAAAACTATATGATTAGAAGCGTAATGCGTATAGAAGATGAATCTAGATATTATAATCTATCACCTACCTTTAATTCGCCATGATTTAAAGTGTATTTTCAACAGGATTGAAGAAATAAAAATCGAATCGAGCGACAATTTCCCCCTCATGTTGATTGCTTACCGAACGGCGAGTGTAGTGCAGCGCGATACAATTGTTCATGTTGAACTTTGTCCTTGGTCCTTATGGGCGTATGAATATCGATTGGATTCTTACCGCCCGCACTAGAGATTTCTACACTCCTCCTGCCAAGATGGCTTCTTCGTGTTGGCAGTCGAACTTTAAACAAGGTGAATTTGTGGAGGTTGTATACAATGGAGAATGGGTGCAAGGATTAATTAGCAATGTACGTTTGGAAGGTGCATATGTTTACTCTGTAACCCTCCTGTCTGACGGTACTGTCATGAACGATGTAAATACTAGAAGCCTCCAACATAGCGATGTATTCATCGTGCTTCTTATCTCCCCCTAGAATCAACTCGTGAACCTCTATTTGTTATTTATGCCTTTAATATAAGTTTAGAAATGATTCTGTACGATATTTCTGCTCCATCCCTGCCACCCACCTGCAAATTTAGGTGTAGCTCATGAGAATGCTACGGGCTGCATCCTTAAGGTTGTCACAAACACAGTAGCAAACATTTGAATTGAAAATTTGATTAGAATTTGTGTGATTATGAATGGGATTCATATCCACAAACATAGTTGACAATCTTAACATTGTAACAATATTGTCAACTAATTCCTGTGATATTTTTCTAATTTTCTGTGATTTCCAGAAAATTTCCCTGTAATTACAAATAAGATAATCATTCATTACTTTTTTCTAACAAAATTATTTAAAAATATGAGGAAGAGAGACAGATGATTGTGACTGACATAGAACGATTGCAAATTTCATGTAGATATTGATAGACATTTTCAGAACTTAAAAATGTTTATTTTCGGCATATTTACAAGGATTTAAAAATAATGTCACAAAAACGACTGTTACGCGTCCGTTACACTATATGGGGTCAAATGGGGTCAAAATGGTCAAAATGGGGTCATATATATGTGGCCATGTAAAGTACAAAAAATTCAACAGATGGTAGGCCCTAGCTTAGTTAGTATTCCTCATATAAAAAATCTAAGGTCACCTACCCCCCTAAATCGATACCAAGGAATCCAATGGTGCTATTCATTTTGTTCTATTCCAAATGGTTGCTTAGCAATGGCTCCTTTTATTTGAATATGTACCAAGCTTAATGGCCACTAGTAATAATGAGGAAAAGCTATAATTTTACAAGGTATTTTCATGATTTTGTTATATTCCAAGAAAAAATCAGAGCTATATCATGAAATTTTATGAGCATGGTCCTGAACACCTATATTTTCCATTGGAATTGATGAATAATCAGGAAAGAGAAATCTTTTCACTTTTATTTGTTGCAAACTCATGAGTCTGACCCCATTGTCCTTATGCTCTATATTCTCTTTGAGCAAAACAAGGCTATTATGGTCATCATAAGCTGGGAGGAATTCTGATAATCATCAAATAAGAGTTACACAGGAGAGAGACCTTTTGAAGAACACTCAGATCATCTTTCCTGCAAAGGGCAAAATCTATACTGGCACCCAGGTAGCAAGGATACATTGGGCCAATGTCGGCTTATATTGGGCCAAGCATGGCCAAGCATGACCCAATGCTCCATTGCTGATTGGGCAGTGATCTTCTATAGCTCGATGCAGCAAGTTGGGAACCTAAAACTTAGTTTTTCCTGAATTTTCGCTAAGAAATGCTGTAGTTTAGCCAAAAGTTATCCGATTTACATAATATTTGCAGCAAATGAAAGATGAAACTCATTGCTTTCAGGCCAGGGTAGATGGTATTACAATAATATAGTGCACAGTTTACCACTGAAGTACAAATTATAAATTTAAAAATCATTAGTTTAAAAAAATCGCTGTTTTTCAAAGTTTGGCCCTATATATTTTGTGAAAAAATATTCTAACCATCAGTTTTTGATAGATAGTGCATATTACTGACCCATCAAGTTTATAAATGAGTATGCTTTTTCCCCCTACCTCTATGGCGGCTTATTACACTATGGGAGACATGTGATTTTTGTTGGTTTGCAAAAACTGTGATTTTCAGCAAAATTTCTGCTTGGTTTTTGATGAGGGACCACATAGATCACCATATATGGACGCGTGATCACCCACTGATACCAGAATTATCCATTTTTATGTTCTACTCGATCATCTTTAAAGGCATATTGAATATCTAAGTGATACAATAAGTGTGAGAAGAATTAGCCACATCTTATGATTCTAGTCTTTGGTGCCGACAACGCTTTTGTTGCTATTTGCAGCTAAATAGCTCAATAGTGCATTATAATAGGGCTCACATGCCTTATATGGGGTTCTAATAGCATTTCAATATGGTTTTCAATGGGTCATCAGGTCAAAACAACAATGGATGATGGAATTTAATAGAAACAAAAGGGTTTTGCACCATGGACCTGTTCACATTGTTCAGGTCTTCAGATATTCTTATCTTGAAAATGATGAAGACATTTATGAGCATGGTGGTTTTCCAGCCCATATGGGACCTACAGAGGTCATTTTGTCTAGTCTGACATGTATTATGAGGGAATAATGCATAGCAAATGATTCTATTTTCATATTTTGTTATAATTTTTGAGATAGAATCATACACAAGACTTGTCTTGTGCATCATATACAAAAATGTCCCTTGAATGAAGGCATTTTACATGCACAGCTGCCTCCAAAACTGGAAAACACTCAGGTTCCCAACTTGCTGCATCGAGCTATAGGAAGTAAGGCCTCTGTTGTTTCTGATTATGTGCATGATGTAATAGATGTACCGTAATATCTTGCATACAAGGTGTGGCTTATATACACAAGCATTATATACAGTTTATATGAAAACTCGCAGGACACCGGTTTTTGCCAGCAAAATCGCTGCCAGGGCCGCGCACCAGACTGCAGGACCGAATGTCTGAGTGTATTCTGGGGGCCATGGGCAGCATTTTGGTTATACAACTTGCAAATCAGACCGTTGTCGCTACTGCTGTTGAGCCATTTTATAATCTAGAATGATTAACCCAAATTATACTAAAGCCAGAATTTAGGCATAAGAGGATTGAAAATTGGCACATAATGTCCTGTATGCCTAAATATGCACCGTTTCGAATTTTGTGGTGATTGGATGATAAAGTCCAGTGATATAAGGTTTTCAATACTGACCTACATGTAGGTTGTTAGGAGAATCCACTGTGTGGAACTGCATAGGCCATAGGCATCACCTTATAGTGAACTGTGTATTTTCAAGCCTTATGAGCTTGTGCAAGGTCACCCCTATTACGTTCAATTATGAGGGTCATATATATAGCATTACCAAATATCAAAATCTGGTAAACCTACGCTAAGCCATTATGGAAATATGAAGTGATAACATTCTAATTCATATCTATACAAACTACTTAGCTATGCATAGGAAACCAGACCCTCTATCATCCTAATGACCTACATTGGTCACTTTTGAAGAAAAGACTATACCTTAGGAAGTTATGTCCCCATGACAACCAAATTTTGTATGCATAAACTTGTATAATAGTTTTCCAAATCAATTGACTTTTAAATATCAGGCACTAAGTTATCTGATAAAAAGACCAGATTCATTTTTCCAATATGCCTTTTTACCCATTTTCAGATTTTGTCTTATTTCGGTTGCCATGGCAACCATACAAAAAATGGATGACTGATAAGGAAACATGATGAAATGGACACCCAATGAAGGAATTACAGGAATACCCGTAATGTACAATATAACCATAAGTAAAGCAGGACTCTACGATCAGTCCTCATTCCCTCCACAACCAAGTCTTTGGAATGGGCAAATATGTTAGTCAAAAGTATACCGATACCAAAACTCCAATGGTGTTCAAAAATCAAACAACTAAAGTTATGATTAGTTTGACTATTTCCTAGATCAAAATAACTGATGTTTAACCATTGGCATTCTCATTTCTAGACATAAAATAACTAACTTGGCTTAGCCAGAGACTAAGAAAATGTCAAAAGCCATATATGGACTCATCTATATGACTAACTCAGTTATAGCCACCACTGACTAATAAAGATTATCAGTATGTAGGTGCAATCAACACAGATATATATCATATATGATATTAGCACATTAGACGAGACCACCAAATTACTTTATTTTTGCTTTGGTATATCTGAATTTCACTTTCAATTCAGTTTAATTGAAATTTGTTTATTTAGCCTTCAGCAGGGGGGGGGGGGCGCTTATTGGCCCGGGTTGTCCCACCACAGTAACCAAAATGCACAGACATAATATTTTGTCTTTGTTGAAAGACATGATTATGAGGACATGAGATATAATAAAAGTACTGTGAGAACTAATCCAATATAACAGCAGCAATGTTTTAAATTAATACTGCTTTATAAGAAAAATACAGTCAGCAGACTTTGCTTTTATGTCCATAGATGAGAAAGTAAACGTAAGCAAGCCAAATCATTTGACCATGCAATGTTGCTGACCAGGTGCATGGCTTTAAATATACATTTCACCAACATTTTAGGTACACGAAGGCCGTACAACCGACCCTCCTATATAAAAGGTATGCTTGTCCAAGAGGTTCTGTTGGGGCACGAGTTCATGGGCTTATAACCCTATTCCCTCCACCGTATTTGCTCCAATATAGGTGTGACTGCACCCTCGGTCATTGACCCTGGTAAATAAACTACAAATTGGGCAGTATTCCAATATGTCAGCTTTTAGACCAATGGGACGCTTAAATGACATAATATGTAGCAATATTTGATATACACTTGTAGTACTGTATTTATAAGATGCACCCTTCATATATGAGGCACACGTACCCATACTCGATCATAGGCACACAATATATAAGGCGCCCCTGGAGGTAAATTCTGAACAGTGTGGTACATATTTCCATACAATGCATGTTGAACGTCTGGTCCCTCGATTTTCATGTCATTTATTGCCACCTAGGGGGCTTGATGGATTTATGCAGATTGGCAGATTTTTTTTCCAAGCCCCCCACCACTAAGACAAAAGTGATAGCTACCCCCCCCCCCCCACTAAGAACTGATTTACAGTTACATAGTTCAAGTCCACATTGCACCCAGTCCAATAAAGGACTATTTCATACAAATCATGGTGTAGGCCTATATACTGCACTATAAATAAAGCAGGAAAAGAGCATTAAGATGTCCACTAAACATATCCTAGTCTCAACATTTTCTATTCTGGTAGTCCAATACTGGATATTAATTACCCCTTCTGTCCGGTTTGAAAAGGATTACAATCGGATCCATGGCGACCTTGCCAGAGGCTTAGGTTTTTCAGAGCAGGTCAAGGGAAATATAAATCCTAAAACAATGTAGTATGGTCATAAAAGGGGTAAGGATATATTTTTTGGGGGTATTTTCTAAGAAAGGGTCAAGGTTGGAGGTTATACAAAGGAAAGGAAGTATCTAATTTTGTATGGATGTTGGGATAAAATAATTATAGTACATTTTGCGGATAGGAACGTAAACTTGTAGAGTGACTTCAAGGGCGAGGGTTGAGGAACAAAATGGGGGTGGGGACCCGGGGGTGGGGAGTTTTATTTTGTCACTTTGATAATTCATCTAATTTGATGGATGATAATTATGAGTCGTCTTCTTCTGATAGTAGGTCTCACATAAAACAAGAAGGTGACTAGAGCTGTATTCTCCCTTTTCCCAGCTTCAAGTAATGTCAAGTTCTGCAACTGGCCACGTGAACTGGCATATATCCCAGCCAGACCAACATGTGTGAGTCTTTTTAGTTGGGAACAGGGTGTTTATTACAGCCCCCCCCCCCCCACATGATGAATTGGCCTTAGTTTTCAACGTTGTGAGATCTGCCTATAGCTATACCTGACATCAACACAACAGCATCTGCCTGAAGCCAGCAAAATCGCGAGACCATAGCCGGAAAAACTGATGTCAGCATGCACATGCCACACTCAGGAACCAGTCCGGTTCCGTAAGGTCCCAAGGCCTGATCCTGATCTCATGCCTTTGCTGGTTTCAGGTGCATGTTTTTTTTTGTGTTTTTTTTTACTAAGAAGTGTTTATTAACTACTCCACTACTCGAGGAGGTGATAATAATATGGTTAACTCTTTGGGAATTGGTTTCTCATTGATGTGTACAAACAACATATTCAGTTACAACAGATTAGATGATAAGTAATGCGTATTAACAGATGAAATATGGAAATTTACTAGTTGTATGCTAGACTAATTGTCCACACCTTTCATCAAAGGGACATGGCAAGCTTGTTTGTTAGCCATTATATCCCAAAAGTTATAAAAATTAGAAAAACAAAGAAACACAGTAGGGACAAATACAAAGATATATTACAAAGAAATATAAGCAAGCATACAAATGAATTTCTAGGATTAACTTCCAACCATGATGGAAAGAATTAAAAAAATATAGATCTTGTTCAATACAATATTGACGTTAAGCGTCAAGCAGTTAGATAGACAATAAGAGCAATATTTGTTAAGCAAGAACACAAGCAATTTAGAACAATAAATTGAGAGACCACTTATTCAAATAAAAGTATCCAGGAACATAATAGAAGGGGCTAAGTGGATCCCTGTTACTTTGGATCCTAGTAGGTAGTATATATGGCGAATGCCATTCATTAGGACTATACAATATAATACCATAACAAGAAGCTGTAAACAATTGTATTATCAGGTCTGTCATAGATCTGATTAGGGGTTTGTAATAGACCTTCAGAGAAACCAATCCCAGGAATGACCCCGAATTGGGAACAGCCTACAGTATGATTAAACATTCATCATTATTGATGCCAATGTTATTCATTCATCATTGCATCACTGCCTTTCATCATATTCAATGTCGCTTTCGTCTTCAGCATCACAAAGTAATACACTCCCATCGAGGATAGACGTTTCTTTAGGTTTTGCACTCGTCTTGTGGAGGTCACGAATTCTTTTGATTCTAACCTTGAATTGTGATTTTTGCTCTGCATCCTGATACCAAGTGTCTAAGTTGTTCCATAGCATAGATCCACAGTAAAGTCGAGACCTCTTGAAAAAATCATGCTTGGGTCGTTTTAGATTAAACTTGGTTTTACCATAGGTTCTAGTATAACAGTCATTTTCAGTGTCTCTCACATAGTCACCCTGCTTTGCATACTTGTACATACATATACTAGTAACATTTCATCACATCGCCTTTCTAGCTTCATGACATCACATGATTCATGTAGTTCATCCACAGACATACCTCTAACACTGGTACGCATATAGATTCTAAGTCCACGATTTTGAAGTCGCTGTAATTTTGCAGTTAGCGAGTAATTTGCACCTGAGTGTGTGTTATTGTCTGGTACCTGCCTGTGAGATATTCTGAGACCAGAACTGTCATGAACGTCACACACGAATCATGATGGCCAAAGGACATAGTGTGCCATTCGGCGGATCCTTATTAGTGGGGGGCGCCATTGCTTGATCTTACAGCTGGAGAGACAATCACTGATAACAAAAGCTGGGGGGTGGTCATCTAATATGAGTAGTTAGTTTAGGGGTAGGGGTCATGAAGGGGGACAACGGAGGGTTAGGGAGGTGGAGAAAGGGGGGAGAAGCCCGGGGGGACACTCACTATATGCCACAGACAGGATCGGTGTGCGGCTGGCAAGGTCACTTTTTGGCCAAAATCCCTCTCACTATATAAGGGTCTGGTTTTGGTCAAAATCCCTTTCACCAAGGGTCACTTTTAGCCAAAATCCCTCTCACCAAGTGTCACTTTTCTCATATTTTGACCCTGCACATCAAAATAAGTGCCAGTTTTCGGGATTTCCATCAAAATTTCTGCCAAATATGGTCAGTTTTGATAAAAAATTCCGCACATCAAGGGTAAATTTCAAAATAAAAAACTTAACTGTGCACATTAATTTTACCAAAATCCCTCTCACCAAGGGTCACTTTTTGCCCAAAATCCCTCTCACCAAGGGTAAGGGTTGTCAGAGGCCCAGCCACACACCCCCGTCAAAAGAAATCTCAGTGTCCCCCGGGGGAGAAGGCCATCTCAGGTGAGAGGGGGACAAGTAATGGAGAGGGGTATGGAGAGGGGCATATTCCGAGGCAGCAGGTTGGCCCATGGGCATGCGTCCATAACTGGAAATTGTTACAAGCAAATTCTACTGATAAGAACCATCAGATGGGTACCAGTTGGCCCCCGAGAGCACCGCAGTGAATAGTTGGGATCATCTCATTGGCTAATAATCAATCCTGCTAAGTCCGTATAGGTGGGAGAAGCTAGGGGAGGTAGTGATTACATGGGAGGGCATGGATGTGTACACATGGGGAAGGTAGATAGGGGACCATGGCAGGAAAATTGAATAGTTGAAGGGAGGTACAGTGCAGAGATGAGGAGCGGGGGTATCTAGTATGAAGGTACATAAAACACCAGTCATGCTTGCATAGTCTCAGGATCACATGCCAGCTCTGTGTGTCACTCTCCCGGGGTCACCCTCTACCCCCCGGGGGTCTACTCCACTACTATATACCCAGTGTGCCTGTGAGGACACTAGAGTAAAGTCTCCTAATTTCGGACAATACCTAATTAAAGAAACCCCACCTCACTTCCATATTATCTGATCATAAAATCTGGGTATCTTGACTGTTGGGTAACATCTACACCTTACAATTGCTTCTCTTGTCTCATTCAGCAATCAGACTTTAGCCACCCAATAATAATCACCCTGTAAATAGGTGTTGTCCGGAATTAGGAAGCATTACCCTACTACTAGACAGGAGGTAGGGACTCATTGATGAGTATATGTAGTAGCCTACACTCTCGCACAGCCCAGCAGTACTCCCGGCCTACAGGTGGGACACTCTTCAGGTACCTCTCACTCAACACTGGTTTAATAACCCATTGGTTTAATATCCATATGTCCATCCATTTTGTAAAGATTGGCAGATCTGCAAGTTGAATCAACATATCAGTGAGCGATTATCAAAAATAAAAAGGTAGGTATATATGCTATAGCCATGCATATATTCAATAGATTAGTTTGAGGGTCGCACTTTAGTGATTGAATGCATGATGATGAGATTGTGTTATCTTTATGTATGAATGCAGCCCTTGTGAGTACCCCACCAGTGATGCATCCATGGTCTCACTTAAGTGGGTAATGTCTCCTGAACAAATGGCGCGATGCATGCATCAAAAGAATGCACTCATGCATCTGGGCATTGATGAATGCATTGGTGCATCATGAAGCAAAGGAATGACCTTCAAACCTTTTATATGATGCATCCTGTGCCAGGGACACTGTTAACTTATCATCAGGATCAAGGACGTTATAGTTATCGACCCCTTAAACCAAAGAGTGGCTTATCGACCGCATCCACTAGGGATACATCCAATAACTTCATCCATTTCACTTTTTTCATTTCTATGAGGAAAAAACGGATAAAGGAACACGGATGATCCATCTTTGAGCAGTGGATGTGGCCTTTTCGCCATTTCTGTATAATTATTTCTGGGGTTAAATAGTGAAAAGGGTTGGAGAAAGTGGACAGGGGGAAGTGGACTTTGCAGAATGATATACAAGCCACCCATCATTTCATGTGCTATGCATACTTGATCAAATGTTATGAAGCATCGTCAAATGACCTTTGACACATTAAACTATGGTTATAATCCACGTTGGTTAGACTACCTGATCTATGTTACACAGGGGCGTAGGAAAAGGGAGGGCCAGGGGGCCCTGGGCCCCCTCAATCATAACGGAGGGGGGCCTGAGTATGTCTGGGCCCCCCACCAAAAAAATTGCCAAGAATTAATGATAAATTGGACGAGAAGCTAAAACTTTGCATCTTTAATTACATTAATATAGTAATGATAATTATAGGAAAAATGGGGGCCTGGGCTTCAAAGCACAACTGAAATTTAAAAATAAAAATCAATTTTCTATACTAATTCTATATAGGTATATATAGGCGACATCACGCTTGAAGGTGGTTGTGGTGGGGCCCATGCTGGGCCCCCTCAATGAAGATTCGCTTCCTACGCCTCTGATGTACATGGCTATAATAATGTTGTTACACAACATGTATAAGTTAGATGGAATTAGGAGCACAATTGAATTATCTGTGGTTCTACATCTGCACATCAGTGCTGATTAAATATTATGTGCTGCATGTTGATTCAAAGTTGATGTGACATTGTTTCAACATTGGTAAATAATAGTTGCTTCAATATTGATATGTTAGCACTAAATCAAAGTAAAAGAGTGTTGATTCAATGGTGGCAAAATCAATGTTAAAGCAATATTGAATTGAGATCAACAGTTCAACACTGACACATTGACCGATGATCAGATGTTGAAATAGGTGATGTTTTACAAAATTAAAATGGTATCATTGAGAAAATCAACATTGTCAGTACATTTCAACCAGTTGCCAATGTTAATTTAATGTTCTGTGCCCACTTGGTGCACCATGGTTCCCTGAAATTACCCAATCTATATCAGTAGGCTATTTCTGAACAGGCTACGACTGCACCCTCCTAGTCGTACCAATATTCCCATAGGAATAGCATTGGTATTTTGCAGTCGTAGGGCTGTGTGCGATCGTATAGTGACTTAAGCAATGGCCTCCTAGGGTGTCCAGGAGGTACATATATGAGTTATATGACATTACTCATTCTACATATTGCACTTTGTTGGGTATTTATCTTACCTTGTCTGGCAGTTGATGCCCTTGATGATGGCCAAAATCTATAATTTTAGCTCTAAAATCCCTGCATATTGAGGTATTCTTAAGTATGGTGAACATTGATTAATCTCTGAGTGCACCTGTGATGTATAGGTGAACAAATCCCAGGTTAATGTTAGGGGTAGGACATGGCAAGACTGTATATTACTCGAATGCCTCGCCTATAAGGAGCACTGATATTGGCACACCTATAGCTTATGCACATCTGTTGCTTGATTTCAAGGCTTTAATGATCATATAAAGTACACTAATCCTCGTTACATAGCATAGGCTGCAGCCAGGAACCATCCTTGCATATCAACCTTATGGTATAGTTACTACTGCAGCGATGCTTGTTACAGATCACGTTTTTATACACATGTATGACCTCCGGAGGGTCTACTGTTATCTCACCTACGTTATATATATATATATATATATATATATATATATATATATATATATATATATATATATATATGTGTGTGTGTGTGTGTGTGTGTGTGTGTGTGTGTGTGTGTGTGTGGGTGTGTGTGTGTGTGTGTGTGTGACCCAAACGTGCATCCAGAGTTGTTTTTTTTTTTTTATTTCAGGATGCAGTGTAAGAGAAAAACACTGACATATATAGCCAAAAAATGCCTAAGTTGATCAATTTTTTATGGGGAATCTTGTGATATGCTCAGAATTATTCCATCTTTAGTAAAAACTTTAGTATGCAAACATGGAAACCACCTTATTATTCCAAATGGGAATTTTTACCACAAATGTGTTGGATATTTTCATAAGGAACTCAGAACCGAAGACAGGCGTGTTTTTTTTAGATGCACGTGTACATCAAGCAATAGGTTTAACAAGTAATTAAAGCCTGTGACTTAAACTTTAAAAAGCCTTTCTCTTGGATGCAGATTTTCCGCCATCTGCTCACATATGTGTAGTGCCTGATATCACCATGATACATGATGCAGCCTTGGCAAGTAGCGCACCAGGGCTGCATTTATGGATCAAATATCATACTGAAGGCATGCTTCTTAAAGGCAGTGCTGGGATATCTGAGGCTTTATGTGGCAAGGGTTAAATCTTTTAGTTTCACGACACAGACTTTATGAAACTGAGTAATATTATGATATTTTACACACACACACAGAGCCTATTTTCACACCATTGTCATGGCATCTGAAACACAATGTGTAATTTAGTTTTGAATTGCTAAATGTCATGAATGGAGGGTTATATAAACACAAGAATGTTATATCTCCAATGTTTCAAATATAAACATCCACGGTAGACATATGTGATAGGATCTGCGAAAAGGGTAGGCCTACATTTAGGGAGTGATCATTTTTTAATAACAGGGGGGGCTAGTGGGTTTGCGCTCGGATGCACACATAAAATTCTGCCCCCCCCCCATCTCGAGGGTCAAATTTTTTTGGACCCCTCTGAAGGGCTGAAAGTTGTGTGAATTCGCCCTTTTAACCTATAGTAACGTGGGGGCTTTTTCCCTGAAAACAGGTGAAATTATTTGGACCCCCTGGTCAAGGGGTCGAAGAATTCTGACCCCCCCCCCATTGTTAAAAAATGATCACACCCTAAGGTCCCTATTCCTAATACCAGTACATACAGTATACACATATACATGTAGTTAGGTGCACAGTCCTGATGCTCTCTCTCTCTCTCTCTCTCTCTCTCTCTCTCTCTCTCTCTCTCGCTTGCTTGCTTTCTTTCTCTCTGTCCCAGTTTGTCTGATACTGAAAACTCTGCTCAGTTGATATTTCTTTTTGTCTTTTTGATATTTGGATATATCATATATCTATATATATATATATATGTAGATCCTAGATCCTCAGATCAACTCTGAAAATTTCTAGAAATTGACAACTAGACAGGGATAGATTTGAGGAAATACTTGAAACTATAGTTGCATAACAAAATAACACTGGGGTGTAAACTAATTAGTCTAACACTCCAGGTAGCTTTACAGTATGATTACCCAAACTAATTACCCAGGAGCGGATTAGTGAAACATCTCATGTGATTTTTGTCTGTCAGATGGGTCTGCATTGAATGTTGGTCCTGCCTCATAGTTCTCATCATATGAGATTTTAATCATGTCACGAGACATGGTACTTTTTCACATGAGCCTAGTGCATGTTACAAGGCACGTACGTTGTGCTACCTGATCCATCAGCTCTGTAGTTTCTATGTGTAGTTCCCATGAGCAATAGGAGTATTGTTCTTATCCCTTAGCAAATTGTTTTCATCCCTTAACAATCCCACCACAACAAGAGCTCCGTTTTAGGGGCGATTCCTCTTAAGTCTGGCACATACGTGCATGGGAGCACAACATAGGGTGAATTACAGCATATAAACATTGCCAAATAGATACATCAATGCTGTTCAACTAGTTGGCAATGTAAATTCATTATGATACTCATAGTGATTTTTAGGCTCCATGGAGGTGTATATGGGCTGGCTACATGCGATTAATCTCCCCTACATTTATGCAGTGAAATGCAGCGTTTTTTTTTAAATAAATAAAAAGGTTCAATGTTAGGTCCCATCCCACCCCCCTACGTAACCTCAAAGCCCGGCCCCGAAGTTACTAGCCATTGATTTATTGTCTGTGTGAAGAGCATCATCCGAATCTCTTTCAATTGTCATAATAAGCTACTGGCTCTTCAGAGACTCAGGCCTATAACGCAGCCGTGAGGAGTGCAACAACCCCCATCTTTTGAGCATTTGGGAAAACCTGCTTTGACCCAGTAGACAGAGTGCAGCCTTTGCATTGATTGAAACGCTTCTCCCCAGACAGATCCAAGCCCTACCATAACTACCTTTATAAATAGAGAGAGAACTGGAAATTAAAAATAAAAGCACATATGTTTGTTTGTTTCGTTTTTGTGGCACAGTTGCTGTCAAAGAATGAAGGCTTGTCACTCACAGTTGACACTTGGCCGAAACCTGTGTCATCTATAGGATTACTTTTGAAATATTGGTGGTTACACATTTAACCCTAACGTGCACTTCACAGGGAGGCAGGCTGTCTAACCTCAAACCCACGCAGATGAACAATTTTCTAATTATAAGCAATGCCCAGTCACCAAAGCATAGCAATCTGGGTAAAAAACACTAAGCTTATTTGCACATAGAATTAGTTAGGAAATAATGCACGTGGCATGGCTGTAAGAGTACTGTAGACTGTATTGAGACATCGAGGAGCCTTATAAGCCCAAAGACATCTCAATGCAATCTAGAGCATGACCATGGCCATGGCCAAGTGCCTTATTAAGCTAATAGATCATGGATATTGCAGCCCTAGGGCCGTACATGCTGGATATACCCAAGCCGCACAGCGGCGAGGGTATATCCAGCATGTTAGGCCCGTGGGCTGCAATATCCATGACCTAATAGGTTTATACCATGATTTCCTCCATTTTGTATTAATTTCTTACCTGATATCCACAGCAAATAGCCACGAGGAGTCATTTTGTAAAAGCAAGCGATACGGCCCGGGTCCGCTCTGCGCGAAGCCATTGTTTTTGTTCCTTGCCAGAAGAGGTACCGCCGTGTTTACACACACATTTCATATTGAATCCAACCATGGCAAATCGGGAAATTAACAGGTTCATATCCTTAGTCTAGATGATCCCTCCATACGTATTATGTCCGATATATTCAAAATAAATAAGAATCCATTAATTTTCCAAAACGGTCCGAAATTTCCGGCGTCTTCCTCGTACGACGAGCAGTTGACCTATATCTACATCCAGGGAACTGACACACTTTGGTCGGACAAGGAGGCAGGTGGGAATGGCAGCACCGCGACTCGCGTACGTAGGGAAAATCAATGGATTCTTATTTATATCGAAGAAAATGGAGAAAATTAGCACGCATTCCTCTTCTATGGATCGAAAACTTCTTGGGATTTCGATATTATAACATGACAAGCTTGGAATCAAGACAAAAACTGAGTGCAAACATAGGACTAGGACCTCAGGTTAGAACTTATTTATTTTTGCAATGGATTTCATCACCGTTCAGTGTGGCGCTATGGCTAAGGTCTTCGCCTACCTCCACTGCGACCGGGGTTCAATTCTTCTATGAGTTGGCATGATTTTTCACAATGGAAAATGGCTAGATTAACTTTGTATAGCTGCCATAATTTCCAACTTGACCCCGAAAAAGTATATACCAAAAATTTCAAAAATGCACATGTGTGGTATATGCAGAATAATGCACGGCTAAACTGCATAGAAACCCACCGCAAGTGCCAGAATCGTGGTATAATCCTGATATAACACAGATCATTCTATGTATTATACCAACCCCTTTGAGAGTGTCTGTGTCATCCTGCTATAATGCTTTCCGTGATGTATGCTGTATAAGCAGCATTAAGGGGTCGAAATCACCTTCACAATAACAAATTGACAGGTTGATGGACAGTCTTCACAGGTAAGGCTGTCTCTGATTTTCAACCGATATGTTTAACGAGGACAATCTTTTAGAAGTCACCCAGGCATACATAAACCGGGGGTATAGGACATTACACTGAGCCGATCTCAACCATAACATTATACATCACAATGGGACAATTTTGGGTCAATTTTCAAAAACAGCCTTTATTCATTAAATCTAAGACTCACTGGGGACGGAGCAGCTGAAAAGGTGTGGGGGGGGGGGGTGTATAGTCTACCATATTTCATTGTAATCTGTATCTGGGGATACTGCGGTGTTTGTAAGTAAAATGTCCTTAACAAGGCTAGGGGTGCCCCCCCCCCCCCGCAGCTACACATTTGCGTCAAAAGAGTGCCCCCGGGGGCACCATGTCAGTTCTATTAACCCTTTAGCTTTAATATAGCATTATGCTGAAAAACAGCTCACAAGGATTACATCTATATACAGCATGTGATGATAGCAAAGGGGCCAAAGGGTTGTGGTCACTATGCGGTCGTTAAGAGGTTATCATATTCCCTACACTGTTTTTCTTCTTTTTTTCAGAAAAGTCACACCACTGACAAGATCAATAGTTCACAAACACCAAATAATCCCCAAAGACCATTTTAAAACCGAGTTTTTTTGGGGTTTTTTGTTTTTTTTTTGGGGGGGGGGTTGTTTTGTTTTGCAAGTTCAGTCGTGTATTAGGCAACCCTGACGATTCATGCATCAAAACAACCTTTATGCATCGGTGGTATTTAAGGGTTAAACAGAGGCGGCCCAGTCAATATAAATTTCACCATCGATATTATCATCGAAATATCATGAGTATTGAAGTCTGGTATGAAAAAGTTACTCTCAAACCACTTCCTCTTTTTTGCTTCCCTTTACTTCTACTTAGGGCCTACTACTCTTTTTATCTCTCCTGAAGCCCCCTTTACTCTGCTCGGTTTTGATAGATGAACCATTTACAATACTCTTAAAGAAGATACATTGTATGCCGCGGCTGTATGTTTGTCTAGATTAAAGTGTTACCGCATATATAAAGTACATAGCTGGCTTTATGAAATACTCACAGATTGCATCTACTGAGCTCACTGTAAAAAATAACGATGGGTCATTGGTTTCAATCCATTTCAGGTCACACTTAAAACAGCTAACTAAATTCTACAGCAACCAAAGATGGCAGAGAAGGATGGTACCCCAGAGGCACTACTGGCAAGCTCGGCATCGAGCAACTCTGAGAGCAGTTCATTGGGGAAAGAGCGAGCCACATGGGGAACAAAGACAGACTTTTTCATGACGGCCATTAGCTCAGCTGTAGGGCTGGGGAATATCTGGAGATTTCCCTATAAATGCTACAGCAATGGAGGAGGTAGGTAGATTTGTCATTTTGCTGAATTATTTCATTTCTGTTGGGGTGATGGGGGTAGTAATGTCTTAGTTACACATCTCCTCCTCCGTCATAATTATAAGTGGGATAAGTATCTCTAAGTAATGTATTATTCTAATTACCAGTGAGTCTAAAATGTTAACGTATTACATTATCTAAAATTCGTATACACTGCAAAAATGGTGTTTAGATTTTAGGTCTAAACATGTTTAAACCCTAAACATATAGGACAGTTAGGTGTCTCATTAACTATACATTTAGGAAATAAACACTTTTATTCTAAAAACATAGACATTTTTGCTAAACACGTTTAGATGTTTAGAGTTTAAACACATTGAATACTACCAATTGTGTGTCAGATACACACCAAGTAGCAGCACTACCTGTGAATGGACTAGAGGCCCACAATCACAATCAACTGTTGTGACAAATGTCCCCAAATCCCGTATTGATCTTGGTTTTATTTCATAGAATGTCAGGAACATAGAAATGGCAATAGAGAAATGACTGAATTCACCTTACACCACCATCATTGGCATAAAAACTAGTCAATGGTTTCATGACTGACACCTATTTCATGTTCTTTTGTAAAGGCTAAAGCAATGTCCTTCCTGCCAAAATGTTGTACCTCCTCAAGTCTCTCATTCTAGTGCAGTATGTGCATAAGTGTATACATGAATGTATATACCCGGCCATGGCTGACATCTTTGGAGACTTCAAAATACCTGATGTCTCCCACAAGATAAAATTGAGAAAACAAATAAAAGATAATCCTTTTTCTTAATGCAAACGTCTGCAACCCCTAAATTTCTATCACATCATTTAGACATCTAAACACAAAAATTATAAACATATAAAAACACTTTTTTATATCTAAACAAATAATTTTAAACCTAAACACCTAGAATTGGAGCTAAACACTTTGTTTGGATAAACATGTTTAGGAACTTAGTGATTAGAAAAACGTGACAAGAATATGTGTGACCCATCAAGGGAGACACCCCTCCGTGGGGGATTTTTAATTCTTCATGTGGCCACCAGGGCGCATTGGAGGGCAAAATTATTCTAAAATCATTATAAAAATGCATTAAGCTAATTTTTGAAGCAGAATTCAATGGTTTCATTTAACATGCACCATTTTCGGTAGAAATGGCCCATATTTAGATGGTAAAATGAAGATTTTTCATGAGAAATCAACCTATATGCCGGTTCCTGGTTGCCATGGCAACCATTCCAATTATCAAAATTTGCAGATTTTCGTGCCAATATTTAGGGTTACTCACTAAAATCCCAAAACTGAAAACAGAAATGGAAAATTCCTTCTAGATAAAAATCTATGATAAAAATCACCATGTTATTATGTATTTTTATTAAAAAGGCTGATTTATTGTGTTTTTAGATATTATTATGGTTTATAATGTATTAGAGCTTAATCATCGATTTCAGATCTGAATAATGACCTATGTTCAAGGAGGACTTCTGACATAACTACTAGTAATATTTAACCCAATGATATCTCATTTTAAAGATCTTGAGATGAACTTTAATAATGAATTTCCCTGCAGAGGAGTGTTCTTGCTTGCCTCGTCACATGTTTAGAATTGTGTTTAGGATCTAAACCCCATTTTTGCAGTGTAGTACATGTTTGCAAAAATCTAATGTGCCCAGCCACCACTGCTTAAACCACTATCTATTTGTCTCTGTTTGAAAATAGAAAAGAAGAAAAAAAAACACCTGAAAAAGTAACTATTTTCCTTCGAATACTTAGGCGCCTTCCTAATTGCATTCATTGTGATGGTGGCCTTGGTTGGATTTCCACTTGTCTGCCTCGATCTGGCACTAGGCCAACTTGGACAATGTGGGCCTCTGGAGATCTGGAAAATCTGTCCAGCCTTTGAAGGTAAGACTTTTTAAACTTGTTTTGAAAAGGGATATGGATATTCTATATATTTATGGAAATTCTTCAGTAGAACTTATTTACTATTACTAACAATTATAGGTGAGGCTAGTTTAGCTGAAGGCATTGACATTTCTTTATTTCCTAGTCGATATTCAGGTCATAAACACATTAGTAAACTTGACCTTTATTAAATGACACAGCTGTTTGTAAGTATATATGATTTGCTGTTACATGTACGGGCCTATATTGATTTTGGCTTGCGTAAAATGGTTGACATGTACTTTATTCCCTATAATATTGCAGACATGGTCTGGCCCATATTTGACCTGTATTTAGTGGTTACTTTACTATTTTGGCTTGCATCCAGTGGTTAACATATACTATAATCATTATATCTTCAGATAGTATCCTTGTTTTAGCTTAATTTGTCTATTATTTTGTCCTAGATACAATAATTAAATGTTTTTGTTAGCTGTGATATTACATGCATGGGTTGGTCTAAACTTGGCCTGGATAGAATTGTCAAAGTCTTCTTTAATCCTTATAATATTACTTGTGCGGGCTAGGCTATATAACTTAAGCTACATTTATCCAGTGTTAACACAAATTATAGTCTATTCCCTATCATAATATTACGGAAGCCGTGGAGGGCCACACCTTGAAAAAATTCAACTTGAACTTTTTTATCTCCAATATGGAAACAACATAAAATGGAACATAAAAAACTACTGTCAAACCTGAAATTTCACCTGTCAACTGTCAAAGTAGAAAAAAAAAATCTGCTGTCAATATGATATTTTCCCCTGTCAACTGTCAAGTTGACAGTTGACGGCAGATTTTTCCCTAACTTGACAGTTGACAGTGGAAAATTCATATTTTCTTATCTGATGTCAACATGATTTCTTTCGCTGTCAACTGTCAACTTGACAGTTGAAGGCAGATTTTTTTTCTAACTTGACAGTTGACAGGGGAAAATATCATGTTGATAGCAATATTTTTTTAAAACTTCATCGTGCTGATTTTGAAGTGCATGTCTTTTTTGGTGTGGCCCTTCACGGCTCCCATAATGATATTGCATATATATGTATGGTGTGGTCTATAATTAATTTGGCCTGCATTTTGTGATTAACATGCATCTTATTCACTACGATATTGCAGGCGTGGGCTGGTCTATATTTGGTCTGGATGCAGTGGCAAACATCTATTATGTGCTGTTGGTAGCGCTTGGGATGCTCTACATGTTTTACTCATTCCGCGCCGAACTGCCCTGGGCCTCCTGCAGCAACTCATGGAACTCACCTGGTGGGTAAAGATGGTACTATTTGTTAGATTAACATATCATGCAAAAAATTGATACACTTCAATAGCTCCAGCAGTTAGAAATTTCTATGCTATTTAACAATTTTTTCCCAAGACTGGTGCTTCTATCATCTGATATAGTATCAGCGAAAAATGAAATTCGCCAGATCTTTAAAGGGGGGCTGGCATGGAAAATTAACAACATGGGTACCGATTCAAACAGCGATCATAAAATCGCGGGAACCAGCGGAAAAATCGCGACACCCTGATTGGTCAAGGGGTGATCATGTGACTTTTTAATGCGGGCATGCATTACCATGCCAGGGCCCCTTTAAGACTTTGAATTATTGCTCTAGAACACACAGCTGGTTACTGATTTCATGAATATAAGTGTTATAGCATAATCTAAAGCAGAATAATATATTTAATTACCCTGTATTTTTATTTTCCTATTCAGACTGCAGAGACTTTGAGTGGTTACATGCTGTGAAGCACTGTAAGGCGATTGGTGGCACCTTCTTCAATGGTACCTGTATTTCTAACACCCTTAACAGTACCAGTCAGCTCACTGCCAACCTCAGCACCCCCACCATCACCAACCTTACTCAGGTAAATACTTAACCAACAAATAGGTAAGCCTACAAGAGCATTGGTGGTGGCCATTATGCATGAATGCAGCCCTGCAGTCGTAACTCACCAAGGCTAAATTAATACATCATGCCAACCCTGCAGGTTATGGTACACAGTCACTCCCAGAGGGTGTGTATGAGGCACCAATCAGTTGCTGGTGTGTTCTCTCTAGTACTTTATTGGTGCACCCCTGTACTAGTGGCTCCGTAGAGATGCAGTATGTGCATATGTCATCATGATGCTAGTCCACTGGCACGCATAATACATGGATGCAGCCTAGGCTAGTTATCTCAACAGGGCTACATTTTATTCTCATTTACATTTTTATTGTAATACTAGTGGCTTCGCCACTAGAGTTTGAAGCACGATCCAGCCCCCTGGTGTCTTACACTAGAGGCACGTCACTTAGCGGCACATAACTTAACAACGACGCGTCACTTAGCAACGGTGTCACATAGCAACACTAAACAAATTTACACTCTCCTAGCAGATTCTCTCAGAAGTTAAAGTTTTGTTATTATATCTGGAACTACTCATTGGATCTTAACATATGACCCATCAGATTGAAGCTCCCGGGTAGCACAACCCAGATATCTCAGAATAAAGAAGGGTCATACAATATGACCCCTCATAGAGTTGCCGATCTCTTTGAATGGAGATCCAAGATGGTGACCATTCAGATCTAGAATAGCCTCCCTAACAAGGCTATGTAATAATTTCAAAAAAATATATATTTATGATTCTTCTGAGGTAAAACCTCAGATGCTATCAGGTGGGGAATTCAATACATAGTCATGAAAATATTTCTTGTAATCTATCTACTGGCCTGGTCGAGTTAGCTGGCACTTTCCAACCTGCTTCACAGCCTGAAAATTTTGCTTCATCTGGTACCTCAAGGGTACCACACTCTGAAGCAGTCACAAATTCATCATTTATAACCAGGGATCTACTAACCCATTTTTATATATAGTGTAATAAAAGCAAATGGCATTGTCCACGATAGCACCTTGTAGAACATAAAGGCTATTAAATTATGGTAATGTTTCATATTCTATATAGATAACATATTGACGATGGTATGGTGTCTCAAGGCATCATGCCAATGACCTCCTAGCTCAAAGGCTCAGCTGTCTATTACTGGAAGGCAATTTACACAATGCATTTCAAACAGATGTACTGTTTAAAGACTTAGACTGTGACTTCAGAAGTATTAATCTATCTTCTTTTCCATATTAAATGTAGATGTTATCAGTCAATCAGACATTGGACACCGTGAAGCCTCTACCACCAAGTGAGGAGTTTTTCAAGTAAGTTTCATGATAATATCTTTTAAATAAGAGATACATGTATTAAGAACTATTAAACTCCAGCTTTGAACTCCATCTAATTTATTAGAGGCGTAGGAAGCAAATCTTCATCGGGGTGGGGGGCAGCATAGGCCCCACCACAACCACCTTAAGCTCAAGCTGACGCCTATATATAACTATATAGAAATTGTATAGAAAAGTAACTTTTGTTGAATTTTGGGTCTGATTTGAGGCTGAGGCCCCCATATTCCCTGTTCCAGTACTATACTAGTTTAATTTTATTATGTCAATTTGTGGCAAATTTTGGGGGGCCCAGACATATTCAGGCCCCCTCCTTTATCAGAGGCCCCTCTGCCGCCCCTTTTTCTAAGCCCCTGAATTTATACCTAATCAATGGAATTTTAAGAAAGCATGAATCTGTAAGAGTCATGTGAAATGATGAGTTAATACGTGAGGTATGCTTTGGGTAAATTCATGACTTTGAATTTGATTTGTAAACTGCAAATACATCTTTGATTGACAGTAATGCAGTGCTGCGGTTGTCGGAGGGTGTGGACCAAGTGGGAGACATACAGCTCCCACTGCTCGGGTGTGTCTTCCTCTCATGGCTTCTTGTCTTCCTTGGGCTGTCATTTGGAGTTCGCTCCTGGGGAAAGGTTAGTCATTTAGTGAATTAAAATCGAAGCTCTCTAGGTTATAAGAAGACCTGGTTTGTGTTGATAATTGAGGGTAGTTTAATGGATATGGTATAGGCAGGTCCCTATTGTGTGTTGGGTGATTTTCACTTGCAACTTAAGGTTTCTTGCAACTGATGGTTTTCTATTACTGCCACAGATAGGACACATAGTTGTATCTGTTTTGAAATTGTGTCGTATTACATTTAGAAAATAAGCTATTTTATAGAAAAGATATAACATCATTTGATTAAAGACTCTTACTACAAGAATTGTGTATAGAATGTTGCTTTAGGTTTATCCGGCCATTGTATATCATAATATGGCACATAGTTTGAAGTATCCCCACCAAGGGACTCTGAAATACATGTATATGGAACTTTCAAATCTCAAGTTGGGTGACTGGATGCAGTAAATGTGTTCTTGAACAAAAGAATGAATGCCAGATCATTCTGTTAAATGAAAGCTCAAATGACAGAAAAAAAAACATGTAGTAGTATCATTAGGTCATATAAGAAACCATATGTGTGCAGTTATAGCAAAGAAGAAATAACGTGTCACTCATTCTGGCTGAGAATGAGTGACACGTTCAATTTTATTGAATTGATAGTACAGACATAAATGAATGAAAGTATTATTTACACTGATTGTAGTACACAATGGTATAGTCAGGTGTCATTTATGTTTGACTGTGCTTCCACATTTTCATGATTCCTTTAAATGGTTTATTATTGAAGTTCATATACATTGCTATAATTATATGTTATATGCACTTCATAATTTTATCATTATATCATATGCCTACTGGCATAAACTATTGCAAAGTTAGAGGTCAAACCCATCAATTGATCCAAGAATAACTGAAGAATCCATTTTCCAGCCAGAAGTCACATTGATCTTTGTTATATCTGGTTGTGGAGGAGATATTCTCATCTATGAGGGCAGTCATCTGAGGATAGGGTTTCCAGTCAGAATTTGATGGGGTACCAGCACGGGCAAAGGACATAATATTCTCCCTTATTACTCTAGAAAACTGTCTATCCTTCTCTGTTGGCTCCTTCTCCATGAAAACTGCCATGGAATCAAAAAAGGCAAACATATCCCAGCCATGAAAGGCATATTTAGCAAGAAAGCCCATTTTGAAGGCATTGGTGGGACTCGAAGGTGATGAAATGCTAACATAGTGGTAAACCGGGCTGGATAGACCAGAAGCTAACTTTCCTGCCTGTACATCACAGAGACAATTCATACGAAGATCTGAGACCATAGTCGTGAAGTTGTACTCCGCATCATCATCAGCGGATAAGATGCTATCATATGTGGCTAAGCTACGATTAGCAAATCCCTCTCCAAAAGAATCGAGTTTTTCATGGACATAATTCAAGTAGTCTTCCCTGGTCCAGTTCTTGATGGCCTCACCTGGGGCTGGAGCTTCATCTACCTCTTGTGCCATTGTACCTGTGTGAGTCAGCATAGGTTTCATGGTTTATACACAATATTCAATAAATTGCAGGGGTGAGGTCGACATTGTAAGGGCTGATAATGCATTATTACATTATACCCATTGGTCTTTATGATGCAAGAATGCAGTCCTGGCCTAGTCCCCTTGCCAGGGCTGCCTTCATGTATATAATGTTATATCAGCTCTACACAGGTTTGATGAGTAGGCATACACTAACCAGGGCTGCCTTCATGTATATAATGTTATATCAGCCCTACGTAGGTTTGATGAGTAGGCATACACTAACCAGGGCTGCCTTCATGTATATAATGTTATATCAGCTCTACATAGGTTTGATGAGTAGGCATACACTAACCAGGGCTGCCTTCATGTATATAATGTTTTATACCACTATTCTGGCACTTCCGGTGGTTTTATATGCGATATATACGTGGTATATTCTGCATATACCACCCTTGTGCGTTTTTAGAATTTTTGGTATATACTTTTTCGAGGTCAAGTTGGACTTAGAATATTTTTGGAGACGTTGGCGGACATAGAAATTTAGCCTCGCCATTGTTTCAAGGTGAAAAATCGTCCAAACTCGTATGAGGATTGAACCCCGGCCGCAGTGGTGGTAGGCGAAGGCCTTAGCCATTACGCTACACTGAACGGTGATGAAATCCAATGCGAACATAAATAAGGCCTTGACCGGAGAGATACGGAATGTTCACACTCACTTTTCGTATGGAATCCAACCTTTTCATGTTATAATATCGAAATCCCAAGAAGTTTTCGATCCATAGACGAGGAATGCGTGCTAATTTTCTCCATTTTCTTCGATATAAATAAGAATCCATTGATTTTCCAAACCGGACCGAAATTTTCGGCGTCTTCCTTGCACAACGAGCGGATGACCTATATCCACATCCGGGCCACTGACACACTTTCGCCGAACAAGGAGGCGGGTGGGAATGGCAGACCGCGACTCGCGTACTTTGGGAAAATCAATGGATTCTTATTTATATCGAAGAAAATGGAGAAAATTAGCACGCATTCCTCTTCTATGGATCGAAAACTTCTTGGGATTTCGATATTATAACATGACAAGCTTGGATTCCATACGAAAAGTGAGTGTGAACACGGCGGTTCATCTCTCGGCAAGGAACAAAAACAATGGCTTCGCGCAGAGCGGACACGGGCCGTGTCGCTTGCTTTTACAAAATGTATTCTCCTGGCTATAATCTTTGGATATCAGGTAAGAAATTAATACAAAATGGAGGAAATCGTGGTATAAACCTATTAGTTGATGGCTGTCGGGGCCCACGGGCTGTATATGCTGTATATACCCTCGCCGCTTCGCGGCTCAGGTATATTCAGCATATACAGCCCTAGGGCCCCGACAGCCATCATCTATTAGCTTATTATCAGCTCTACACAGGTTTGATGAGTAGGCATACACTAACCAGGGCTGCCTTCATGTATATAATGTTATATCAGCTCTACGTAGGTTTGATGAGTAGGCATACACTAACCAGGGCTGCCTTCATGTATATAATGTTATATCAGCTCTACGTAGGTTTGATGAGTAGGCATACACTAACCAGGGCTGCCTTCATGTATATAATGTTATATCAGCTCTACGTAGGTTTGATGAGTAGGCATACACTAACCAGGGCTGCCTTCATGTATATAATGTTATATCAGCTCTACGTAGGTTTGATGAGTAGGCATACACTAACCAGGGCTGCATTCATGTATATAATGTTATATCAGCTCTACGTAGGTTTGATGAGTAGGCATACACTAACCAGGGCTGCCTTCATGTATATAATGTTATATCAGCTCTACGTAGGTTTGATGAGTAGGCATACACTAACCAGGGCTGCCTTCATGTATATAATGTTATATCAGCCCTACGTAGGTTTGATGAGTAGGCATACACTAACCAGGGCTGCCTTCATGTATATAATGTTATATCAGCTCTACGTAGGTTTGATGAGTAGGCATACACTAACCAGGGCTGCATTCATGTATATAATGTTATATCAGCCCTACATAGGTTTGATGAGTAGGCATACACTAACCAGGGCTGCATTCATGTATTAGTATGATCAGGTATGATGCATTAATGCATTATCTCCCCATAAAGGGTTAATTTTATATTACATGGTTATTTAGATAGAGCTACACCTGAGGAAAATAACCTCTCAATCTTGTTGATGTTTAGCTGATAGAAAGAAATACACAGCAAAACTGACCCTGTGTTATTACAATTGTGTTTTAGATAAGGGATGCAATAGCAATAATGACCATCTGTGTAGAATTGTAGAATTGACATGAAGTCATTTTTTTTTTCTTTGTTTAAATGAAAAAAAAAGTCACACCTATGATGATAGGAACATCTGAGTAGTCCCCAGTCTCTGAGTCCAACATCTCAAATGGTGGTTTAGGGAAGAGATGGCCTGATGTTAAAAGGACATTTTCAGTTAGTCAAGTCAATTCAATGTTACAGATATACTCATCCTTCAAGTAGAACATTGACACGAACAGAATTACGACTTGAGTAATAACTGAAGAAAAAATACGCGTTTTGTAATCAGATGTTTTTGACAAATAATATATTTAACACCCGCCTTCCTTTTTTCATCTATTCATAAGATCTACTTCTCATAATAGTACATGTTGTGTGAAATGCTATCAGACCAGAAATGATCAGAAATTTTACCATCAATGACAATGAGGGCCAACTCAAAGACTCCCTTAGTTGGAAGATCTCCCGAGTCTGACATAGCAAACCCCCACTGTGGGTTGACCCCTTGCACAACCTGCTTTGCTCTAGAATATGAATAGAAAGCTTTATACATATTGAAGTCAAGATATTCCTTAGCACAATTCTTGGAAAAATGAATACCTTTTTTATTCGTGGAGCTTTTTTTATTGGGGGGGGGGGGATAGATTGGACTGTCTTTGATAAAGGCAAATAGAATATAATGGCTAACTGTGTGTTAACACATGTGTCTAGGTCAAGGTGAAATAGGTAATGAAACTTAATTGCAATATGGCATATGTAGTAAAAGACTTGATGACATTTTGATACAATTTTGCGTTATTCTCGCTGAAATGAAAACCCTACACCATTGGTTACCTTGCATATATATGTCAAGCTTACTTACGTGAGATTGTTGAGGCATTCCGCTGTTTGGCAGCCAGTGTTCTTCAAGAAGAACTTATTTGCCTCACTGGCATCTGCTATTGATTTGTTTAAAATCGGTGAGCCACTGGAACTCCAGCCTCGTTGAAACAGTCCTTTAGCAGGAGGAGCCATTGTCAATGCCAAGACAGAGGAGCCTCCAGAACTTTGGCCGAATATGGTCACCTTAATTAAGGTTACAGAGCATAATGTCATTGTACATTCCCACTTTTGTTGTGAAACCTCACAGGGAGAACCAAGTCTTAACACAGGTCTACTTATATACATGAACATAGACCCCTTATTATTTTTCTAATTCAGTTTACTTATACTGAAGGTGCAAGGTATTGGTCCTACGGTCCGCTTTTCACTTTGTTTGACAATATTTCAATTATCAAGTGAGAGAAGCATGATGCTTATTTAGCTTTTCAGCTTGAATCTTTGGTGTCTACAGATTATTAGGATTATAGAAAAGATAGGGGAATCATTATTTTCAAGGCCATAGAGTGGTATAAGGGGGTGTGGGGATCTAACACTGACATTTCCCTGTAACCTGGGACGGTTCAACTCAGCCTCAAAGAGACTCGCAAAGTCGAACCCGAGTATACCATCATCCTTTACCTCCGCTACTATCGGACCATGGGTTTTAAATTATAAAAGTCTAAAAAATTTTAAATGTTACCTTATTAGGGTCTCCACCAAAGTTGTTGATGTTATATTTAACCCAGTGTAGTGCCTCAATCTGATCCCACAATCCATAGTTACCAGTCTGGTCAGGTCCTAATTCATCCAAAACCAGAAAGCCCAAACCATTCAATCTATCAAACATAGAAGAATGATGCAGCCTTATACATAGATTATTTTAGAACATTAAAACATCAGACATAATATCATACCCATCAACTAGATTATTCATAGAGACCTCCATATGAATCAAGAGAGTCCTAGAAGTTACATGTATTTGAAAAATTATTATAGTATATATCCCAAATTCAATGAGTGAATTCAAACTAGGTTTGATAAATTGACAAATAAACCCTGAGATGGGAGTGAATGGAAAACATTTTACCTGTACTGAATACTGACAAATACAGCATTTAGTTCATGTGAGAGTCGAGCATCAGGGGAGTAACCGACCATACTCCCATTACTAAAGAGAAGGTACCCACCGTGGATGTAGACTAGGACTGGTAAGGGCTTACTGGGTGCCAGTGTGGGTGTGAAGATATTGAGATATAGACAGTCTTCATTAATGGTAAGCAAAGGAATATTTATTATTATAGTTACTAGAATTAGCATAGTTATTAATGAGTGATTAGTAAAATAGCAGATATTGCAAAGACATTATAGAAATGCATTGCCTCTCAACATTCACATAAAAGGAAAGAGATCAGTCAACCTTTCTGAGGTGAGTATTCCCAAAAGGGGATCGTCATGTAGTGCCTAAAACACTCTTTTGGGTCAAATATCTATGAACCCTACCCTCTCAGGCCAAATGTCCCTTTAATGTATTAGGCCTATATGTCATACAAATCCTTTTTGGCGTATCACTCTTGTAGTGTCAGCATGATCAATACATAAAGTAACTAAAACATGTAAAACTGCACACCTACTACATCCCCTGAATAGGGATCCACTTGTGGACATTGACTGCCAAATTTTTCTGCCTTGAAGACACCAGACCAGCATGTGTCAGATTCACTGCCGTCCCCTGACGGTTTCCACAGAGGCACTGGCTGCTTCCAACGCTTGGCACCCACTGGTGGAGCAGCAAAGGGAATACCCTGGATCGGACCAAAGAGTTAACTGTCACCTAGAGTTAACCTCGAATTAGATTATGGGTGCTGGAGAACCTGTGTTTCAACATTGATGTAATAAGAAGGGAGTTGAAGAATTATAGGTCATGGGTGTTAAGACCTCCCCACCTTTGAAATCTTAATGATTCATGAAGTCATTCATCAGAGCCCTTATGTACAGTTAGGAATTAAATATATTAGGTGAAGGATATGGTGTCATACTCAAAAGATACCATTTGACTCTGCTCACTCCTCGCCAGCTGCTAGATCTGAACCTCTAGATATATTGCCATAAATTATATCTGAGGGTCACAACTCCGGGGTCACAACTGATGTCAATCATCAAGTTTACTAAATTAAAACTTACCTTAAATGAGTAGACACCTGTTTCTGGATCACGGGTGCCCTCCACTGGCCCACAGTGCGTATCTGCACAGTTTGGACATTTTGTGATGCAAAATACAGAGACAAGGACTGCCACCAGTACTACGACCACCACTCCTACCACTGCCATTATCACTATAGTCTTTTGGAGATTTCCAGAGTTATTCCTCACTCAGTAGTGGTATGGTATCTGTGCCTATACCTGCAGTGTCAGGTGCATCATCATTAGTGCCTGCCTTTGGCCGTTTCATTGTTTTTGTTAATAGTAAGAGTTGTATTCACGTATAACTTATATTATAAGGAGCCAAAACCTGAATAGATGTTTTGTGGGTCCAAAGATATCCAGGTGTAAGGTCATAATGGTAGATAGAACCAGATATTTCTGAGGGATTTACAGAATATAACATATATATAATAGTTTGGGATAGATAAAATCTATTGCAATCCACATCTACAATCCATTCATTCCTATCTTGTTAGGATGATTTATTATCATTTTTCAAAATAAATTTATGGCCCAGCGATACCTGCCAAAAATCCTCAGGTCAAATACAGAGAACCACCTGTCTCCTTTTGATCAGGAGCATGGAGGTGCTGACCCCTACTGCATACATATGAACCACTAATACCCTATATCACCTACCAATGCTATAGTTCTTTGGCACCACCAATGTCTCATGAACGTAAATAGTTTGGCAGTGGCAATAGTTTGAGGTTTAGACTCATGTGAGTAAGAATATTTTCTCAGTGTAGGTAGCTGTATGATGGTGGGTCCCAGCAGTATATGGGTGTGTATAGTAATGTGGTATTAAAAAACAGGAAAATGTAAGAACACTGGCTGTCTGACAGGTGCGGGTAGTCAGGCTGCATGGCAGCAAACGATGGGTCATGTACCTGGTGTCAGGCTGCTGACAGGGAGGGATGGGTCAGGTAGTCTGGCTGTCTGGCAGGGAGGGATGGGTCAGGTAGTCAGGCTGTCTGACAGGGAGGGGTGGGTCAGGTAGTCAGGCTGTCCAGCAGGGAGGGATGGGGAGGTAGTCAGGCTGTCTGGCAGGGGGGGATGGGTCAGATAGTCTGGCTGTCTGACAAGGAGGGGTGGGGCAGGTAGGGGCAGTATAGGGTTTTTTGGGTACATTATGTAACACCCGGTACCCTTCATGCTGGTTGTTATCAGTGCTTATCTAGCCAGACGCCGGATTAAGCAATGGCCTTTCCACTAGGCGTCAAGACTAAGCCTAATAGGGGTGCGTAGTAATGTGGTATTAAAAAAAACAGAAAAAAACACTGGCTGTCTGACAGGTGCGGGAAGTCAGGCTGCATGACAGCCAAAGATGGGTCATGTACCTGGTGTCAGGCTGTCTGACAAGGAGGGATGGGGCAGGTAGTCAGGCTGTCTGCCAGTGAGGGATTGGTCAAGTAGTCAGGCTGTCTGACAGGGAGGGATGGATTAGATATTCAGGCTGTTTGGCAGGGAGGGATGGGTCAGGTAGTCTGGCTGTCTGACAAGGAGGGGTGGGGCAGGTAGTCAGGCTGCCTGGCAGGTAGGGATAGGACAGGTAGTTTGGCTGCCTGACAGGGAGGGATAGGGCAAGTAGTAGCCAGGCTGTCTGACAGGGAGGGATAGAACAGGTAGGTTGGCTGTCTGTCAGGGAGGGATAGGTCAGGTAGTCAGGCTGTCTGGCAGGGAGTAATAGGACAGGTATTCAGTCTGTCTGACAGGGAGGGATAGTACAAGTAGGTTGGCTGTCTGTCAGGGAGGGATGGGTTAGGTAGTTAGGCTGTCTGACAGGGAGGGATAGGACAGGTAGTTTGGCCTGCCTGACAGGTAGGGGTGGCGCAGGCAGACAGTCTATTTGGCAGGGAGGGATGGCGCTGGTTGACATAATAAGGGCTGGTCTATAATTGATTATCACAAACCCTGGGACGCATGTAGTGCTTATACATTGTATAAGGATCATTTTCATTTAGTACTTTAGTTCTAGGTCTTGAGCTTCAGTGATAAGTATTACTTTTTTAGGATATGCGCCTCATTTGGAGATCTAGGGGCATCTAAGATATGTGTGATGTCATATAGCCCAGGTCGACTTTGCAAAAGTTTGTGGCATGGGTACCTTTAAACTTCACTTGATCATTATCTCTCATAGGGGCTAATTTTGAAAGGTTGGGACATTTTGAAATATAAGAGCCTCACAACCGCTGTATGGGGTAGAGAGAAACTATATATATATATATATATATATATATATATATATATATATATATATATATATATATATGACCCATCAAGCGAGAACACCCCTCCGCGGCAGATTTTTAATTCCCCATTTGGCCACCAGGGGGCATTGGAGAGGCAAAAATACTGAAAAATCAATAAAAAATATATTAAGCTAATTTTTTATGCAGAATTCAATGGTCTCATTTAAAATGCACCAATTTCGGGAGAAATGACCCCTATTTGGAAGGTAAAATGAACATTTTTCATGAGAAATCAGCCTATATGCCTGTTTCTGGTTGCCATGGCAACCATTCCAATAATCAAAATTTGCAGATTCTTATGCCAATTTTCAGGGAAACTCACTAAAGACCCAAATCTGAAAACAGAAATAGAAAATTCCTTCTAGATCAAAATCTATGACAAAAATCACCATATTGTTATGTAATTTTTACGAAAAAGGCTGATTTATCGTGTTTTTAGATATTGTTATTGTTTATTATGTATTTAGAGCTTAATCATCAATTTCAAATATGAATAACGACCTATGTTCAAGGTGGGGTTCTGACATAACTACTAGGATTATTTAAGCCAATGATGTCTCATTTTAAAGATCTTCAGATGAACTTTGATAATGAGTTTCCCTACAGATGGGTGTTTTTGCTTGCCTGGTCCAATGGTTGCAGAAATGTACAGGTTTGAAACAATACATTAGACCTACTAAGGCCACACCAAAAAAATAAGTTGGTCTACGGATTTTAGTTTTGAAAAAATGGTGCGAGTGAGTGAATTTTTTTTTTTTTAAGAATTTTTTGGTGTCCAATGGATTCCTTGCTGGGAAATTGAGGCGAGCGAACAAATATTTTTTTTTTTTTAATTTTGCCAAACATCACAAAGAGAAAACTTGTATCCGAAATCCGTAGACACGATTTTTTTCAAAGAAAAAAAAAATTGTATTTCCGAAAATGTGGAGAGGGCAATCCGTAGACCAACTAATTTTTTTGGTGTGGCCTAATTATCTTTCGTCTCAAAGTTTTTATTAATGAAATGATAAATTCAGGAAGTGATATTTTTTCATTAATGGGGGTGTTGATTTTTTTATTAATATGGGCTTACCCTCTCCCCCGTTCGAGGGTAAATGCGACAGGGTGAAGGAAACTCATTATATACCATATACAGAAACAATTGAACAATTGTATAATCATGCAATGTGGACCTATGTACTACCCTGTCCCTGCCCCAGTGGGCACACAATGTTGCATCAACATTGACAACCAGTTGATGTTATGTTGATGGTGTTGATCAACCTGTTTTCAACACTTTTTCAATATTTGTATTTCAACATTGTCAACCATCACCATTTCAACATCCAGTCAACAGTTGACATATCAATGTTGAAATATTGTTGTCAACTCAACGTTGATTCAACATTGATTTGTCAATGTTGAATCAACAATATTGATTTCAATGTTGATATAATGTTGATTCAACGTTGATATGTCAACAAAACAACTGTCAACGTTGTTTCAACATTGTTGAAACAATGTTGAGTCAACATAGAAACACAAACATTGAATCAGCGCTGATGGTTAGATGTTGAATCACAGTTGATTTTGAGTATGTTGTTTCAACTTTCAATTTCAACTCTATTTCAACCCTAAATCAATGTTGATATGCAAACATTGCGAACATTGTTTCAACGCTGAATCAACATTGATGTGCCCAGTGGGAAAGCCAGGCTGACTCTCTTGTTTCTCATTACTCTGTGCAGGGCAGTTGATATCATTCACCACCTACCTGATATTGGTGCTGTTGGTATTGATTACATCAATCCATTCAATGAACTCAGCTCTGAATTCACATTTGCTTCAAATACACTTATTCCCGAGACCTGATCCCACCAGTGTAGTGCTTGTCTTCCTGGTCATATAGCATGTATCTACATAGCACAGGTGGGACCTAATCGGGCAGGCATGTCTTTAATCAATACACGACATCAGCTACCATACTGATATTGAGCATTTTGAAGGGCTGTGGATTTTATACGTTATTAGAATGGCTTACTCTATACTTTTGCAGTCATGATAATATTTGTGTAAAGTTTTATATAGGAGAGTTCAAATACTTACCAGACTCAGGGACCCTGGGGACGTTTATCTATATGTATATAGATATGTATGGGTGAGATGCGACTAGATGTCCTTGAAAGTGGTGCAGTCTGGTTTCCTTCCTTTCTTAAATTCCACATTTAGATAATCATTTTAGATGTTTTCATGTAAACATCAGTATCGCCGATTCAAGCCATATCAATAACCGTTTTTGCAGTACCTTGCGTAAAAAAGATGGCTTATACACGAGGACGAATCCCGGGGTGCCTTATAGAACCTTTCCAAAGGTTTCTCTTTGTGACAGCTTTGAATGTATTTTGAGTATCAATTCTGGAGCATCATAGATATGGACCTATATACTGTGTATTGTGTAGGTTCATGGCCTTAGAGAGCCATTGATTTCTAACACATGCTCATTACTCCTACAAAAACATGTCTGCAAAAGGTGACCAGGTGGAAAACCAGTTCAATGTATTACAGTTCGACAAAGTTCACTCTATATTTTCTCATTATTCTTTACCTAACCTGTTTTATATACCACATCCGTCTGTTTTGCCAAATCAACTAAAAGCAGTTTCTGTTCTAGTACAAGGTAAAGGATAGTATTGAAATTCTAATTTTCATGTATTTTCAAATAAACCAGAATTGCTTTGGTGGACGGAAGTGCCTGACCACTTGGCATAAAAACGTGGGGCTTTTTTCACGTTTTTATTGGTTTCCCTATTGGTTATTTGGTTGAAAATTGGTTTAAAAAAATGCTTAAAAACGTTTTTTGCCAAGTGGGTGAAAATTCGCCGATCCATGTGCACCCCTGCTATGGGTTTAGTTCTCCAAAGCATTCACCCATTTCTAAACCGTGTTGGAGGTGGCTGGGCAGTTTCGGAGAGCACCTGTGTTGTATTCTATATACGGATTTATATGAAATACGTAAAAGTAAAACTCCTGCTTAGCCACACAACTCTTAAGCAAAATCATACTGTGGAGTTTAGCCACAAAAGAACACACTAAGACTTAATAAAACTGCAGATGTCGCTACTGAGCTGTTGCACCACATCATACCGGTGGTCTCTAATAGATGCAATGTTTGGAACGTTTTATTGTTTCATAATTTATTTAAAACTTGGGCATTGTTCAAATTCGCATAATGAATCCGAATGTGACAAGTGTACTCCAAAAGGAACATGGGCAACCCCAGATTTTCTGGGAAAAATATGCACGTTAGTACATTTCCTTGTGGATTTTAAGCCTACGACTTCTCCGTCAGTCTAGCAGTTCATGATCCAATCTCAAAGACCTTCATGGCCTTCATGAAAATGAAACCCAGCTGACCTAGATTTTAGTATCATGGAAACTAAATTACAAGGGTCTCTTGTTTTTGCTGGCTTTTGCAGGTTCCATCAGAGACAAGTATACGCCATGGTTCCATGAATTTGTAACTTCCTGAGTACATAATGCTGAATTGGTCAAATTATGACCAAACTATTTCCTATGCCATATGAAATATCAATAGCATTCACATGAAAAGACTGACCTATGACACTAACAGTCATTTAGTGTAAACCATCAAAATTCCGAACCAAAAATTATTAACACAGGCCTATGCAATACTATAATCCATGCTGTACCAATAGGAATATTTTTTGACATTTGCCATTTACAGATGAGTTATGTGACAACACTTCTCCCATATTTCATTATGGTGTCACTGCTTGTGCAAACATTGAGACAGAAGGGCTCCATAAACGGCATTTTGTACTTCCTCAGCCCAGATTGGAGCAAACTCGCCTCTGCAAAGGTAAGAAAAAAACTTCCATTGCAAGAACTTGGGGGTTAGATTGTCTTCATTTTATATCGAAATACCCTTTTACCCTGATCTACGTGCCTCAGTTGGCTCCTTACGCCATTTGCTAGAGCCTACAAGTTGTGTCAAATGATTAGATTCTTCTCATGAAATAAAGACGATTAGCCATGGATGATTAATCTGGACGGAGAAAACTGTCAACTGTGCAGCAATAGCACTCAAAGGCAAAACATAAAATTTGGGACCTAAGGAACTAGAAATCTTACAACAGAGAATATGCACACTTCAAGTTACAAAAACCTTCCCTCTTCGATGCCAATGCTAAAAATAAACTATACTCATGTCATGGTTTCACTAGGTGTGGACGGACGCAGCAGTACAAGCTTTCTTCTCATTGAACTGTGGAGGCGGTGTGCTCATCACTATTGGCAGTTTCAACAAACCACGCAACAACTGTTTTAGGTAATTTCACAACATTGAGCCTGGCGTTTACCAAAGTATTGTCAGGGTAAATGAAAGCAGGACCAGTGTAATTCTCTATGGCTACCTACAAGTACAGGAGGCTGTTGCTCCTATAGTAAAAGGAAGTGCTGGCTAAAAATGCCCTCATTTCCAGTCCTTTCTTTTCATGGAGCTATAACTTGTCCCTTTTGTTGCTCACAAGTGGTCATTCAAGTACGGTGCTCAAAAAGGGGGATTTGAGTAGGTACCTAGTTGGGAGAAGTCAGTCAGTATTATAAACTATAAATAAACTATAGAGTGTGTGACATGAGTAGGTACCTGGTAGTGCAGCTCTATCTATTTTAAACAAGGCAGTTGACTTTTCAGACTAATGTGGTGAGTGCAAGTACTTAGGTGAAGCAGTGCACGACTTGTTTAGAAAGGAGGGCACATACTCACAGCTCTTTTTACAATAGGAGCAACAGCCTACAGTACGTACAGTATCCCCCCTCCCCTCCCCCCCCCCCAAAAAAAAAAAAAAAAAAAATCCTATCATGAAACATCATAGAAGTTGGGGTACCAGATAATAAGAGACCGAGCTATCACCCAACTAGTGAAAAGAAATATTTTGTTTTCTATAAGTTTCTGTCATTATCAGGAGTATAGCTATTTGGTCTATCCTTTATTGCTACCTATCACCTAACTATGCCATAGACTCCTGCTATGGTTGTTCCCCTGGATACACTTCTACAAGCTAATTTTGACCTTATTTCAGAGATGGCGTTATTCTTACCGCCTGTGACTTCCTGACCAGCATGCTTTGCGGTGTCGTCGTGTTCGCCATCATCGGCCATCTGGCTCATTCGCTTGGTGTCCCAATACCAGAAGTTGTAGGAAAAGGTAGGAAGAGTGCAAATTTTACATTATACTGTTTTGACACCTTTTGTATTTCAGAGAATTAGTTAGATTAGATCAACTGGAAATGAAGCTTATTCTAGAAGAATGTCAATGTGAGTCTCTAAAAGATTTTGTACATCTATTACACTTTGTAGGCGCAGGACTGGCTTTCATCGTGTACCCTGAGATGTTAACCCGTATGCCGCTTGCACCTCTCTGGTCTTCCCTCTTCATGTTCATGATCTTCAACCTGGGCATTGGCACCTGTGTAAGTGTGCAGTTGTTTGCTTTTGTTTAATTTTTTGTTTGTCTGTTTGTTTTCTCTGTTGTTCCTTTTTGCATCTGTCTTTAAAGGCTAGAGACTTTAGGCATATAACCTCATACTATTGGATCGGAGATCAAAAGGGCTTGGCTGTATAAACACCCATAAGTAATTTTGTAAAAATAATATATAAAAAAGGAAAGGGGAGAGAGAGAGAGAGAGAGAGAGAGAGAGAGAGAGAGAGAGAGAGAGAGAGAGGCGTGTGTTACACATAAGGACCCGCTTTACGGGGGACCAAAGGACCCACCTGGGTCCTTATGTTGACGGAGTGGGTCCCTATGTTGACAACATAAGGACCCTGGGTCCTTATGTTGCCGAGATAGGTCCTTATGCTGCCGAGATGGGTCCTTTTGTTGATGCAGCTTTTCTCTCTCAAAACTGGGTCCTTTGGCTGCCGGGTCACCGCAGGTAGAGAGGATTTGGTAGTTGAGAGAGGTTTTTTCAGAACACATAGGAGGGGGTGGGGGAGGGTTTTAAAGGGTTCAGGAACACAGGGAAAGGGTTGAGGAACATAGGGAAAGGGTTAAGAAACATAGGGAAAGGGTTCAGGAACACTGGGAAAGGGTCCAGGAACATAGGGAAAGGGTCCAGGACCACGGAAAAGGGTCTAGGACCACTGGGAAAGGGTCGAGAACCACAGGGAAAGGGTTCAGGACCATAGGGAAAGGGTTCACAAACACTGGGAAAGGGTCCAGGACTATAGGGAAAGGTTCCAGGACCATAGGGAAAGGGTCCAGAACCATGGGGAAAGGGCCCAGGAAGAAGAGCACTGAAAACCTAGAAGTTCTGAAACTAGTCAGCGGTGACCACTTTAGGTCCTCAAGTTGACGATACCTAAAACTACAGCTTTAGGTAGTCAAAATGACAACTTTAAGTCATCATCCTGACGACCTGAGTCATCAATATGACAACTCTGTACTGTCAGTATTGTCATCCTGATGACTCAGGTCATCAGGATGATCACCTAAAGTCGTCATTTTGACTACCTAAAGCTGTAGTTTTAGGTATCGTCAACTTGAGGACCTAAAGTGGTCACCGCTGACTAGTTTCGGATCTTCCATGTTTTCAGTGAGGAAAGACTTCAGGAACACAGGTAAAGGGCTCAGGAACACAGGGAAAGGATCCAGGATCAAGCGGAAAGGGTTCAGGAACACAGGGAAAGGTTTCAGGAACATAGGGAAAGGGTTCAGGAACAAAGGGAGAGGGTCCAGGACCACGGGGAAAGGGTTCAGGAACAAAGGAAAGGGTTCAGGAACATAGGGAAAGGGTCCAGGACCACGGGAAAGTGTCTAGGACCACAGGGAAAGGGTCCAAAACCACAGGGAAAGGGCTTCAGGAACATAGGGAAAGGGTTCAGGAACACAGGGAAAGGCTTCAGGAAAATAGAAAAAAGGCTTCAGGAACACAGGGAGAGGGTCCAGGACCACAGGGACAGGGTCCAGGACCATAGGGAAAGGGTCCAGGACAAAAGGGAAAGGGTTCAGGACCACAGGTAAAGGGTCCAGGACCATGGGGAAAGGGCCCAGGAACAAGGAGAAATACTTCAGGAACATAGGGAAAGGGCTCAGGAACATTGGAAAAGGGTCCAGGACCATTGGGAAAGGGTCCAGAACCACAGAAAAGGGTTCAGGAACACAGGGAAAGGGTTCAGGAACATAGGGAAAGGGTCCAGGACCACGGGAAAGGGTCTAGGACCACAGGAAAAGGGTCGAGAACCACAGGGAAAGGGTTCAGGACCATAGGGAAAGGTTTCAGGAACAATGGGAAAGGGTGCAGGACCATAGGGAAAGGGTTCAGGAACACAGGGAAAGGGTTTAGGACCACAGGGAAAGGGTCCAGGACCACGGGGGAAAGGGTTCAGAAACACAGGGAAAGGCCTCAGGAACACAGGGAGAGGGTCCAGGACCGTGAAGAAAGGGTCCAGGACCATAGGGAAAGGGTCCAGGACAACAGGGAAATGGTCCAGGACCACAGGGAAAGGGTCTTTACGGGGAAAGGGCCCAGGAACAAGGGGAAATACTTCAGGAACATAGGGAAAGGGCTCAAGAACATTGGAAAAGGGTCCAGTACCATGGGGAAAGGGTAAAGAAACACAAGAAAAGGGTTTAGGAACATAGGGAAAGGGTTCAGAAACATAGGGAAAGGGTTCAGGAACACTGGGAAAGGGTTCAGGAACATAGGGAAAGGGTCCAGGACCACGGGAAAGGGTCTAGAACCACAGGGAAATGGTTCAGGACTATGGGGAAAGGGTTCAGGAACACAGGGAAAGGCGTCAGGAACATAGGAAAAAGGCTTCAGGAACACAGGCGAAAGGGCCCAGGAACAATGGGAAATACTTCAGGAACATAGGGAAAGGGCTCAGGAACATTGGAAAAGGCTCCAATACCATAGGGAAAGGGTCCAGAACCACAGGAAAATGGTTCAGGAACATAGGGAAAGGGTTCAGAAACATAGGGAAAGGGTTCAGGACCACGGGAAAGGGTCCAAACCCACAGGGAAAGGGTTCAGGACCATAGGGAAAGAGTTCAGGAACACAGGGAAAGGCTTCAGGAACATAGGAAAAAAGGCTTCAGGAACAAAGGGAGAGAGTCCAGGACCACGGTGAAAGGGTCCAGGACCATAGGGAAAGGGTCCAGGACAACAGGGAAAGGGTTCAGGACCACAGGTAAAGGGTTCAGGAACACAGGGAAAGGCCTCAGGAACACAGGGAGAGGGTCCAGGACCGTGAAGAAAGGGTCCAGGACCATAGGGAAAGGGTCCAGGACAACAGGGAAATGGTCCAGGACCACAGGGAAAGGGTCTATACGGGGAAAGGGCCCAGGAACAAGGGGAAATACTTCAGGAACATAGGGAAAGGGCTCAAGAACATTGGAAAAGGGTCCAGTACCATGGGGAAAGGGTAAAGAAACACAAGAAAAGGGTTTAGGAACATAGGGAAAGGGTTCAGAAACATAGGGAAAGGGTTCAGGAACACTGGGAAAGGGTTCAGGAACATAGGGAAAGGGTCCAGGACCACGGGAAAGGGTCTAGAACCACAGGGAAATGGTTCAGGACTAAGGGGAAAGGGTTCAGGAACACAGGGAAAGGCATCAGGAACATAGGAAAAAGGCTTCAGGAACACAGGCGAAAGGGCCCAGGAACAATGGGAAATACTTCAGGAACATAGGGAAAGGGCTCAGGAACATTGGAAAAGGCTCCATTACCATAGGGAAAGGGTCCAGAACCACAGGAAAATGGTTCAGGAACATAGGGAAAGGGTTCAGAAACATAGGGAAAGGGTTCAGGACCACAGGAAAGGGTCCAAACCCACAGGGAAAGGGTTCAGGACCATAGGGAAAGAGTTCAGGAACACAGGGAAAGGCTTCAGGAACATAGGAAAAAAGGCTTCAGGAACAAAGGGAGAGAGTCCAGGACCACGGTGAAAGGGTCCAGGACCATAGGGAAAGGGTCCAGGACAACAGGGAAAGGGTTCAGGACCACAGCTAAAGGGTTCAGGAACATGGGGAAAGGGCTCAGGAACAAGGGGAAATACTTCAAGACCATAGGGAAAGGGTCCAGGACAATGGGAAAAAGGCCTAGGAACAAAAGGAAAGACTTCAAGGACACAAGGAAAATGGTTCAGGAACATAGCAAAAAGGCTTCAGGAACACAGGGAGAGAGTCCAGGACCACGGTGAAAGGGTCCAGGACCATAGGGAAAGGGTCCAGGACAACAGGGAAAGGGTCTAGAACCACAGGGAAATGGTTCAGGACTAAGGGGAACGGGTTCAGGAACACAGGGAAAGGCATCAGGAACATAGGAAAAAGGCTTCAGGAACACAGGCGAAAGGGCCCAGGAACAATGGGAAATACTTCAGGAACATAGGGAAAGGGCTCAGGAACATTGGAAAAGGCTCCATTACCATAGGGAAAGGGTCCAGAGCCACAGGAAAATGGTTCAGGAACATAGGGAAAGGGTTCAGAAACATAGGGAAAGGGTTCAGGACCACAGGAAAGGGTCCAAACCCACAGGGAAAGGGTTCAGGACCATAGGGAAAGAGTTCAGGAACACAGGGAAAGGCTTCAGGAACATAGGAAAAAAGGCTTCAGGAACAAAGGGAGAGAGTCCAGGACCACGGTGAAAGGGTCCAGGACCATAGGGAAAGGGTCCAGGACAACAGGGAAAGGGTTCAGGACCACAGCTAAAGGGTTCAGGAACATGGGGAAAGGGCTCAGGAACAAGGGGAAATACTTCAAGACCATAGGGAAAGGGTCCAGGACAATGGGAAAAAGGCCTAGGAACAAAAGGAAAGACTTCAGGGACACAAGGAAAATGGTTCAGGAACATAGCAAAAAGGCTTCAGGAACACAGGGAGAGAGTCCAGGACCACGGTGAAAGGGTCCAGGACCATAGGGAAAGGGTCCAGGACAACAGGGAAAGGGTTCAGGACCACAGGTAAAGGGTTCAGGAACATGGGGAAAGGGCTCAGGAACAAGGGGAAATACTTCAAGACCATAGGGAAAGGGTCCAGAACAATGGGGAAAGGGCCTAGGAACAAAAGGAAAGACTTTACGGACACAAAGAAAATGGTTCAGGAACATAGCAAAAAGGCTTCAGGAACACAGGGAGAGAGTCCAGGACCACGGTAAAAGGGTCCAGGACCATAGGGAAAGGGTCCAGGACAACAGGGAAAGGGTTCAGGACCACAGGTAAAGGGTTCAGGAACATGGGGAAAGGGCTCAGGAACAAGGGGAAATACCAGGACCACGGGAAAAGGGTCCAGGACCATAGGGAAAGGGTCCAGGACCATGGGGAAAGGGTCCAGGACAACGGGGAAAGGGCCCCGGAACAAGGGGAAATACTTCAGGAACATGGGGAACATGGGTTTTAAAATCAGGGGGCCCAATGTCAGGGGCCCTTTGACAGGGTGCCAAGAGGGGGTACAGCCATATGGCTCCTTATGAGGAATGCATTGGTCCTTACGTGGATCCTCCCCTTCCCACATATGGGTCCTTATGTTGATCTCCCTCAATACATGGGTCCTTATGGGGATCCTCCCTCCCTATATGGGTCCTTATGTGGATCCCCCTCCCATATATGGGTCCTTATGTGGCTACTTGTTCACGACCTCAGCTACTTGTTCACAACCCCAGCTACTTGTTCACGACCCCAGTTACTTGTTCATGACCTCAGCTACTTGTTCACGACCCCAGCTACTTGTTCATGACTCCAGTTCCTTGTTCACGACCTCAGTTACTTGTTCACGACCTCAGCTACTTGTTTACGACCCAAGCTACTTGTTCATGACCCCAGTTACTTATTCACGACCCAAGGTACTTGTTCACGACCTCCATATGACCTGGACCTTCACAACCTCTGTACTACACCCATAGTCCTACACTGTCAACCCAGAGCATCTCCAGCTACTTGTTCACAACCTCATTTACTTGTTCACGACTTCAGTTACTTGTTCATGACCTCAGCTACTTGTTCATAACCCCCATACGAGCTGGACCTTCACAACCTCTGTACTACACCCTTAGTCCTACACCCTTATGGCTCCTTATGAGGAATGCATTGGTCCTTTTGTGGATCCTCCCCTTCCCACATATGGGTCCTTGTGTTGATCTCCCTCAATACATGGGTCCTTATGTGGATCCTCCCCTTCCCACATATGGGTCCTTATGTTGATTTTCCTCAATACATGGGTCCTTATGTGGATCCTCCCCTTCCCACATATGGGTCCTTATGTTGATCTCCCTCAATACATGGGTCCTTATGGGGATCCTCCCTCCCTATATGGGTCCTTATGTGGATCCTCCCTCCCATATATGGGGCTACTTGTTCACGACCTCAGCTACTTGTTCACAACCCCAGCTACTTGTTCATGACCCCAGTTACTTGTTCATGACCCCAGTTACTTGTTCATAACCCCAGCTACTTATTCACGACCCAAGGTACTTGTTCACGACCTCCATATGACCTGGACCTTCACAACCTCTGTACTACACCCATAGTCCTACACCGTCAACCCAGAGCATCTCCCAGGGGCGTATGGGGTATAGAGTGGCATTGTTGGGGCTGCCATTAAGAGATTGTGGGTTATGTAGCATACTAGAAAAAAGATGCAACATAGGGACCCACATAAATTTTCACATAGGCGACTAAGTATAAAAAATTTAGACATGAAGATAAGAAGAAAAGATATTTTGAGGTTTTTTACTTTCATTTTCATTTTATCTGACGAGACAAGGGAACAGATGGTTGAATGTAATGAGAAATTGTATTTTCTGGCAGCAAAAGGACCCGAGGCACTGGAAAACGCCTAAAAATGGCACATAAAAATGTTGCTATGCCTAGATTTTGCTAAGGTATATCGGGAAGTTCCCATAGTTACTATGCTGAAGTTTTGGAAAGAAAACTATCAACAGAAGTAGGTGAAGAAAAATGCCTGCTCCTGTTTCACTTGGTTCAAAATGTCAGGGCAATGTGTTATCATTATTACTCAAATTTTGGGGTAGAAAAACGTAAAAAAAATATTTCCTGTTAGCAGCAGGAAATTAAAGGGTGATAAATACTAATCATATTTACCTTTGATATACCTGAGAAAAGCACTTAAAAAGGAGACGAAATTCCCATTGTGGAGGTCGGTAACATAAGGACCCATTTTCACCTTTCACCCCTTAATTATGTATAGTTATAACAGGAATTATGCTACCATATCATGGGAAAATTGTCGGAAGGGGTGACGCCACCTTCCAGGTGAGTCATATCATTAAAAAATATAATAAGACAACGTGTGAGAGGCAAGGCAGCAAAAGGACCCATCCTCCCCCTGTCCCCACAGAGAGAGAGAGAGAGAGAGAGTAGAAGAAAGGAACCTTCATCAACTGATATTCCTCTTGTTTCCCTCCCAGATGCCTCTGACTGCTAATGTGCAGACTATATTGGTGGAACGCTTCCCAAAACAGCTGTCACGTGGTCGGCGTCCTCTGTTCCTATTAGCTGGCCTCATCATGTGTTGGGCACTTCTGGGAATCCTCCTCACCACTCAAGTGAGAATAATGAATTTTTCATTTTATATCAAAGAGCAAAATAGTTATTGAATTGATGAGAGAATTTGTGTAAATAGCCAAATTGTTTACTTCCATTGTTTTGTTGATCTCTAACAAGCTTTTGAAAATATAATGACAAAGCCTTGCTACTAGACATTTTTCTTTTAATGTCTAGAAATTCCTTCTATAGAATTAATTTTAACTTAGATAACTTAAAGATCCTCTTAAACAAATTAGATGTGGGTTTAGGACATTTGAAATTAGCAAGGCTCCATTCTGTGCTCTACTTTAGACCTGTAACTGGCTGAGATGGTTGTGGCAGAATTAAGTTAAATAAGCTGAGGAATTTCCAGATATAATAAGCCCATGTTGACTGAAATGCGGATTCACTCGATTCTTTCCTTTCTGTAGAAGGTTATTCTGTTGTCTCCTTGTTATCTGTACATGGCGGGCTTCCCTAGCCCACTTAAAAGGGTCTACTTCTCATCTTTTCTATCCCCTCAGGATGTGTGTGGTGCACATATGCGCGGGCACTGACACATTCCTCAGTGAAATTGTGTAATGTCATTCTCGCCATGAATATGACCTTAGCTGTCGAAATGGCGTTAAACATCTATTACTCACTCACTCACTCTGTACATGAACAATATATAGATCAACACAGAAGCCTGAATTTACTACATTACTTTCATTAAAGCATTATTATTTTGTTGTAGGCTGGGATGTACATTCTGCAGTTGTTGGACATGAGTGTCCCCTATGTCCTTGTCTTCACTGGCCTCTGCAAGGTCATCGCTGTTGGTTGGATCTATGGTATGTTGGTATTTTGTAACTTGTGTGTTAATGCAAACAAAAAGATCTGCATGATACCACTGCCTTCTCAACAGAAGCTAGATACATCTGAATGTAAATGACTTACTGGCTTTTATTGGCTTTTTGCACTATCTATTGCAAGTGTTTGGACAAGTATAAAGGTAGGACCTGTGAAGGTAATTGAGATGCATATCCCCACAAAATTGATATACATTTGTACTTATTTCAGGTCTGAGGCGGTTTATCAATGACCTGGGGGACATGGTCGGTCGGTGGTCGGGCAGGCTCTGGCTGCTCACATGTACCATCACAGCACCTCTATTCATCATTGTAAGTTTGTTCTTTATTAAAGATTATGAACATGATTATAACGTAAGGCAATGGCAGACATTTTCCAAACAGGCATCATCCTTTGCCTAACATTTTGAGAAAACTTCACTTCTGCGACTTTGCCAAGGTATTTGACACTGCGTTCCTCTATACATACGGCAATGGTATCAAAATGAGACCAAAATTTGACACTGTGAGTCATTTCAAGTGTGAACTTGAACAAAAGACTAAACATGATAAATGGATCCAAAATATTTCTCTGCAATTGTGTAGTTCCATAAGGCATTTCGATAGGACCACATACAACTGTATCCTATACAATTGTTAGCTACAATGCCTTGGTGAAAATTTAAGATCTAAGCACAGGGTTTGTCATCATTTAAATTTATATGATAAAATGGTAGGTGTATTGTTCCAAATATGAGGAAGATTTAGCATGCATGATATATAGATCTATAATATATATATAAGTTATCTCGCTACCAGGGAATAATAATACCGGTAATAATGAATAATAATGTTGATATATATGGTAATAATAATATATGATTCAGTAGTATAATAAATGATCATAACACAGACACATGAGTTTGGTGGGTTACTGACCTTGGGGCTATCAGCACCATACATGCCTTTATTAAAACAACTATAATAATTAGTTGACAATAAGCATAGTCAGTAAAAAGCATCATATAATAACAATAGTATAATAACAATAGTACAGAATAACAATATTAATAACAATAGTACTAACAATGGTAAAATTTAAAATTTCCAGGGAACACCCAGCGTGGTGTTACCTGTACAGGTGAATACGAGCCAATTGACAGTTAGATTGAACCCGCCCCCTTTTATACCAGTGGAGTTGTTGACCATGACGTCATACTATGACATCATTGGTATCCATACGAGCTGAAAGTAGTCCCTAACCGTCCGCGGCTAATTATATAAATATACACGAGTGTATATAGTTCCATATATATATATATATATATATATATATATTGTAATAAACATAGGCCGGCGGCTCGGCGGCGGCCACCGAAGCTCGGTGGCGGGTTCCCGCTGTGGCCGCTAGGTGGGGCGTCGGCGGTGACGTCACAGCCTTGTGACGTCACCGTCGGCGGCCGGGGGCTATAAAACGCGGTGTTCGGTGGTTTTATGGCAGACGCGATCAGACACTCAGGTGGCCTACGTGTAAGCTATCTTAAGGGAGTTCGGTGGCTAGTCCTAGCTCACGAACAGAGTGGCGTCTCTAAGCAAGAATAAGTACAAGTACAAGTATCAGTATAAGCGAGTAACTGATGACCAGTGGCTGTTAGTCCTTAAGGCTCCTAAGAAATAAAACAACAACAACGGCTGTAACTTTATATTCCATTCTTTATATACGGTGTCGACTCTGGTTATTACATTGGTGACAGCGGTGGTTGTTTACATTAACGAACCGGGGTGTACCAGAGTAGAAACACAGGCATGGCAGATAGCGAATTAAAGATGGAGGAGGAGAGGGCAGCCCTGGAGGAGCAGTTAGGGGCGGGTAGGCGAGGAGAACTGATCCAGGTTGTGGATGAGGAGGTTTCTGTTAAAGTTAAAAGGCCGGTTGCTGCGGCGGCCGGCGCCACCGACGCCACCGGAGCAGACGACAGGAAGTGGGTAATGGAGGAGCGACCGGACAGGAGGGCAGAGGAAGCATCACCTGGGGAGGAAGTGGGAGTAAAGGGTGGCGTGGCTATTCACCGGACACCTCTTGGTGCGGCCGCTAAAGTGGACAGCGAAATGGGCCCGGCTGAGTTCGGTGGCCGGTTCGGTGGGAAGGGCGGCGGTTCGGTGGTTGGCCAGTTCGGTGGCCCGGTGTTCGGTGGAGCGGGGAGTGATACAGAGGGTCACCGGAGAGAGGAGCGGACGCGAGAGTGGGGCCCCGACAGGGCCCACGGGGAGGTCAGAGAGGGCCGCGGGACGATTGGAAGGGAGGGGACAGACCCGTTGGCGGAATGGCTGAGGCAGGGCAGCCCCAGAAGTAGCTCTAGGACGGAGAGTGTGGAGGGGGCCAGGAGCTCCACGCCCCTGGGGATAGAGCAGACACAGGGGATACACCCGGGTAGGCCGGGGCCCGGGGGCGAGGGGGCCACCCGGAAGCCAATTGTGATGCCGGGCAAGTACGACGGGTCGAGCGATCTGGAGGAGTTTCTGTCGCACTTCGACCTCTGCGTCATGGCTAACGGATGGACGGAAAGGGAGTCGGGGACGTTCCTGGGAATAAGCTTGTCGGGGGTCGCCCGGCGGCTGTTGGCGTCGGAACGGCCGGCGGCTCCTGGGGGATATAAGAAGTTGCGGGATGCACTAGTAAATAGATTCCAGCCGAAGAGTCAGGTGGAATCGTATAAGGCTCTGCTCCGCACCTGGGTGCGGAAGCCGGGGGAGGAGTTACAAACCCTCTCGGAAGAGATCCTGCGACTGGTGCGGCTGTCCTACCCCAATGCAGACGCCCAGATGGTAGATGGCATGGCTAAGGATAGGTTTGTCGAATGTCTGGAGGATACGGAGCTCCGACAGTGGATATATCAGGGCGAGATTCCAACTCTTCTACGGGCGGTGGAAAGGGGTATACGGGCGGAAACTTACCTTAAGGAGGAACGGGCGAAGGCGGTGAAGGTCAGGTCCACCACGAAGTCAATGGCGGAAGAGATGGGAGAGCTGCGGGTGGCGGTCACCCAGATGAGGGAGTCCCTGGCCCGATCGGCCCCTGCAACCGCGGAGGGGGAGGGGGCAAGTAGGGGACGGGGCTGCTTCGAGTGCGGGGCGCCGGACCACTTTAAGCGCGACTGCCCTATCTGGAGGAAGCGGGTCGAGGCCGCTCGGAAGAGAGAGGCGACGAAGAAGGCTTCGGAAAACTAGACGGGGTCCCCTCTTCCAGCCGGGAGGAGACCCATGGAGAGAAAAGGAGGAGAGAATGGCTGGGTCGGAAGGAGAAGAAGGGGAACGGCCTGGAGGTCGGAGGGACGTTATGGGGCAAGGACATCCACTTAGTGGTGGACACGGGGGCCACCAGCAACTTGCTCTCCACAGCGTGGTGGAAGGCGGAGGGGTCCCCTGGGGATCTGAGACCGGTGTTAACAGCATTCCATACGGCGGATGGGAAGCCGCTGCCGGTGGAGGGTCGGGTGACGGCGGAGCTGCAGTGCGCAGGCCGCGCGGAAACTACATCATTCGTCGTGGCCGATATATCCACCCCGGGCCTGCTGGGTGCAGACTTCTTGAGGCAGACGCGGGCGACGATCGACATGGCCGGGGAGAGGCTGGTGTGGCCGGAAGAGGAGCACGGGACCCAGCCCTGCCGACTGGTGAGCTCGCGGACGGAATGGGTGAGGGGTCGCACGGAGAGGATCATACAGGCGCGGGTGCCGGAATCGGCCGGACTGACGGACATGCTGGTGGAAGGAGTGGAGAAGGTGGAGATGGCGAGGGGGATTCGGATAGGCAGGGCCCTGGTGACACCCGAGAGGGGAGAGGTGCCGGTCCTGGTCTGCAATCCGGGCCCGAATCCAGTGGTCCTGTATGAGGGGATGCACGTGGCGGTGGCCGAGGCTGTGGGGGAGGAGGAGCTCCGGGGGGAGGAGTGCCGGATGGTGACCGAGGAGGGGCCACGCGAGGGGTCCCGGACGCTTGTACAGCAGCTGTTGGGGGGAACCCAGGTCGAGGATGATCAGGAGTGGATCCAGCTCATTGCCCGGAATAAGGCAGCATTCCAGGAGGGCGATGAGGACCTGGGACATACTGACTTGGTCTCACACACCATAGAGACGGGGGTGGCGGCCCCTATTAAAATGGCTCCCCGACGACTGGCGCCGCATCGACGGGAGGTCGTGGACAAGGAAGTGGAGGAGATGTTGAGAAGGGGCGTCATAGAGCCGGCGACGGGTCCCTGGGCAAGCCCCGTGGTCTTGGTAAAGAAAAAGGATGGGAGGGTGCGGTTTTGCGTGGACTACCGCCGCCTAAACGCGGTGACGGTTAAGGACGCCTACCCACTGCCACGGATAGACGATTCACTGGACTCGATGGCGGGGGCGTGTTGGTTCAGCACGTTGGACTTGGCGTCGGGATACTGGCAGGTGGCTATGGAGGGGGCGGATAAGCCGAAGACGGCGTTTGTGACGCACCGGGGCTTGTTCCAATTCAAAGTAATGCCATTCGGGCTCTGCAACGCGCCCGGGACATTTGAACGCTTGATGGAAGTGGTGATGCGAGGGCTGCAGTGGTCCACCTGTCTCGTATACCTGGACGACATTATCGTGTTCTCGGCCACCCTCGCCGAACACGCCACCCGGCTGGAGACGGTACTAAAGCGGCTACAGGAGGCCGGTCTCAAGGTCAAGGCCAGTAAATGCCAGTTCGTGAGGGAACAGGTCAACTTCCTGGGCCACCGCATCGATAAGACGGGGATCGGGACCGATCCCGAGAAGGTGGCAGCTGTCCGGGAATGGCCCACCCCGGTCTCGGTAACGGATGTCCGGTCCTTCCTGGGGTTGTGTGGCTACTACCGCAGCTTTGTGCCCGGGTTCGCGGCCATCGCACGGCCCCTGTCGGAATTGACCGAAAAGAGCAAAAGATTCCGCTGGGACAGATCCTGTGCAGAGGCCTTCCATTGTCTGAAGGAGAAACTGAGTGAGGCTCCGGTGTTGGCATATCCAAGGGCGGAGGGGCGCCTGCTGCTGGACACGGACGCCAGCGATATGGGGCTAGGCGCCGTCCTTTCGCAGATGCAGGAGGGTCGGGAACGACCGTTGGCCTATGCCAGTAGGACGCTGAGCCGTTGCGAACGCAACTACTGTGTGACGAGGCGGGAATTGCTGGCGGTGGTGTTCGCGGTGAAAAAGTTTCGGCACTACCTGGTTGGGCGGCCGGTCCGGATACGCACAGACCATGCAGCCCTTAAATGGCTGGCGAGCTTCCGGGAACCAGAAGGGCAGGTGGCCCGGTGGCTACAACTCCTGGAGACGTTCGATCACGTGATCGAACACCGCCCCGGCCGGGATCATGGTAACGCGGATGGATTGTCCAGGCGGCCATGCACTCAGTGCGGTATGGAGGGGGAGGGGGGCTCTCCCCTGTTCGACCAACCGGGAGAATGCAGGGCAGTAACGAGGAGGGAGGCGGCCGCAGAGGCGGAGGCTGAGGAGGCCAGCGGGAGGCCCCGGACGGCGGAGGGGGACGGGGAGGAGGAGGGTCCCGTCTTGTCCTCTGCGGAGCACTGGGCGGCAGTACAGAACCAGGACGCCATTCTGGGGAGGGTCCGGCGGTGGGTAGCGAAGAACGCGGGCCCCGCATCGGACGAATTGGCCGGGGAACCCTACGCCGTGCGGGCGCTGGCGGTACAGGTGCCGCGACTGAGGCTAGAGGGAGGGGTGTTGACCCGGGTCTGGTGGGAGCCGGGGGGCCGATCCTTCGGCCAGATAGTCGTCCCGGAGGGAAGGGTGCCGGAGGTGTTGGCGGAAGTGCATGGGGCTCCTCTGAGCAGCCACTTCGGGAGGGTCCGCAGCCTACGACGGTTACAGCAATCCTATTACTGGCCCAGCTACAGAAGGGACCTAATACAGTGGCTGGAGACCTGCCCGCAATGCCTCAGCAGGAAGGGGGCCGTGCACCCCCCCCGGTCCATGATGAGACATGTGCCGGTAGCGGCGACGCTGGAAAGAATGGCCATGGACCTGATGGGGCCGTTGCCGAGGACAGGGAGAAAGAACCGGCACATCCTTCTGGTAATGGACTATTTCACGAAGTGGGCGGAGGCTATCCCCTTGCCGGACCAGGAGGCAGAAACAGTCGCCCGGGCCTTTGTTACGGAGGTGGTCTGCCGACTGGGGCCACCGGGAACGATTCATACCGACCAGGGGAGGAATTTTCAAGCTCAGATGTTCCGGGAGGTGCACCGTCTCTTGGGGGTGGCACAGACCCGTACCTGTCCCTACAATCCGAAGTCGGATGGATTGGTGGAGAGGTGCAACCGCACGGTGGAGGCCATGCTCGCCATGACGGTGGACGAGAACCAAGCTGACTGGGATTTACAGCTACCGTTCGTCATGGCCGCTTATCGGTCGTCGGTGCAGGCGTCGACCAACCAGACCCCCAACTTCATGATGATGGGGAGAGAGACGCTGTTACCTGGGAGCCTCATCTACCCCCAGCCGGAAGGGGGCCACCCGGAGGGAGCCGGGGGCGGGGAGGGGTTCGCCGTGGAACTGCAGGTCCGGATGGCGAAGGGCCACGCTTATGCTTTAAAGCATATGGGGGAAGCGGTCCGCCGGCAGGAGAGGAACTATTCCACCCGAGTGAGGGGGGAGGACCTGGCCGTCGGGGACACGGTATACTACCTGCTGCCTAAGAAAGAGGTAGGCAAGTGCCCCAAGTTCATGCGGCCATGGTCGGGCCCCTGGACGATCACCCGGAGTTTGGGGGGGCCGGTTTGGGAGATCAAAAAGGGCCGGAAGCTCCGAGTGGTTCACTATGACTTACTGAAAAAGACCCAGGCCCCGCGGGGGGAACCTGTAGAGGTGGTACGGTGGGCGGGGTCGGCCGCCGGTGGGGAGCGGCCACCGGTGGCGCCCTCTGGAGCGGCCGCAGGGGTAAAGCCACCGGGGCGCCACCTAGTGTGGTCGGCGGAAGGCGGGCCACATCCGGGTGTTACGGCGGTAACCAAGGCGACTCCCGCCGACCACGGGGACACCGGCGACTCGGCGGCTCCCATGGGTGCGGTGACTAGAAGAGGAGGGCGCTTGTGCGCGTCATATTGGCACTGGAACCTCGTAAAAGGGGAGAAAAAGGGCGGGGGTGTCTTACCTGAGAGAGAGGGAATCCGGAGAGAGGCTGGAAGGTGTGGAGTGAGGGTCCCCAGGCCCGGGAAAGCGGATTTCATCCTTCGGCCACCGGCTGGCCACGGTGGGGGGTGGCGCCCTGAAAACGAAAGAAAGGAAATTAGCACTGAGAGAGTGGTGGGGCGGGGGAAATTGACTCAACAAAAGAGGGACTTACCTGCGATCGGTCCGGAGGGAGAGATGAGTGACAAGGTGGTCGCAATTTTTGCGGCCAAGAATCGGCGGTGGGAGGAAAGGCAGAGGCGGGAAATGGAGGTGGCCACGGCCACACCCACCGACCGCCGAACACCAACGGCTGACGCGGAGGCCGCCTGGTGTAGCGATCGGGAACTACACCGCGACCTCGTTAGGACCGCCGACCTAGAAAGACGAGAACGAGGCGCGGCGTGGCCCGAGAGAGACACCGACACCGAATCCGACATCATGAAGAAGTCGTCGGTGCCTCTCCCCTGCTCCATTTGTGGCCGCAAATTTATGCGAAAGGATAGCCTCTCGCGGCATGTGAAGGCTGTCCATGCGGAGAAGGGGCCGGGGTGGAACTGCCCAGGGAAGAAATGCCAGGCGCAGGCGAAAGAGGGTCGGTGGGACGACCTCATGACCCACATGTCAACACAACACCCGGGCCACCCGTGGCTGAGCCTGTCCAAGGCTGATCGGCCACCGCTATATACCATACGGTATAGGGGGGTCGCCACCGGAGCGGCAGCCACCGCCACCGGGGAGGAGCCATCGCCATCCGAGGAGGGCGCTGGCGCGGACCCCGAAGGGGAGGAGGGCAACGCCTCGGAGACGGCCACCGACCGTGTGGAGGAGGCCGCCGACCACGGGGGGAAGACCACCGAGGAGGCAACCACCGGGGAGAGGGCCACCGAGAGTGGTGGGGACAGCCCGGCGGCCAGCCCCGCCAGCGCTCGAGACTCGCCCAGGCCTCGCTCCCGCAGCAGCACCCGAAGGGCGGCCCGCCTGACCACGGAAAGGACTCCCGTGCCCGCAAGCCCGCGTCGATCGCCCCGGCGGCTGCGCAGTGTGGTCTGCCCGGCTCCGCAGCCGAGAGAGCACAGCCGCTCGCCGCAGAGGGATCGAAAGCGGAAGTCGGAGTCGAGGGGGGCCGCGGAGGCGTGGGACGCCGATCCACCCCGGATCGAGTTGGGGGAGGGAGAAGAGGAGGCAGCCACACCTAGCAAGGTGGCCCGGACGGGAGCCGGGGGCGACCAGGCTCAGGGCTCGACAGGGCAAGGCCGGTCCCGTCACCACTCTGCGGAGGACCGGGAGGCCGCCAGGGTCCTGGTGGAGGAAATGGGGCGGTGCACACCCGTCCAGTCGACCTTGGGCGCGGAAGCGGAGGCCATCCTAGACCAGGTTCTGGACGCCCCCTCCGCCGGGGGTGAGGGCGACCCGCTCCTGCTGCGGTCGCTGCTCCGGAGCGAGGGGGGCGACCCAGCCCCAGCCGGGGTCGGAGAGGGTCTCCTCCGACAGACAGGCCGGATGGCCCAGGAGATGGCGAGGCGGTACCAGCGACAGTTGCTGGCGGAAGCCCTGCAACGTCGGCAGTGGCGGACCCCCGAGGGGGAGGTGGTGTCGCTGGACCGCCCCTCACCTGCCACGGTGGACACAGAAGAGGGGGGGAGCGAATTGGTCGCTGGGGGGTCCCCCCGCCAGGGCCTACCGCCGGAGCAGGTGCGGCGTATCTTACAAACCACGCCGCCCCCCGTTCAGCCCCACACCTCCGACAACAACACCCCGGCTCCGGGGAGCCAACTGGAGGGCCTCATCGCCGCCCGAGTGGTGGACGACAGCCAGGAGGAGGAGGAGCTCGACTGGGAGGAGGAGGAGCCCAGTCCGGGGCCGGTGGCCTACCGTAGCGTGCCCCTGACTACGGACTCTGACGAGGAGGAGGCATCTCCGGGGGAGGCGGTCGACAGGCGGGTAATCACCCTTACTGGGCTGGACCGCGAGGACAGCCCAGCGCCTGAGGCCGAGGCCGAGATCCGCACGGTCACGATGGGGGGCGCGCCGCTACCCGTGGCCGCTAGTCAGGGAGCGGAGGAAAGGGAGAAGAAGGGAGGAGAGGGAGTAAAGGCACCCCGAGATAAGAAGGAGAGAGAGGGGGAGACGGCCACTAAGGACAGGAAGGAGCGGGACAGAAAAGGGAGGGAGGAGGAGAAGGCGAGGAAGGGCAGCAAAGAGAGGGAGAGGAAAGAGAGAGAGGAAGAAAGAGCGGCCAAGGAGAAGAAAGAGAGAGAGAGGAAGGAGAGGGACGAGGAGAAGGCGGCTAGGGAAAAGGAAAGGAGGGAAAAGGAAAAGAGGGAGAGGGAGGAGGAGAGAGCGGCCAGAGAAAAGAGGGATAAAGAAAAGAAAGAAAGAGAGGAGAAGGAGAGAAAGGAGAGAGAGGAGAGAGTTGCGAGGGAAAGGAAGGAGATGGCCGAGAAAAGAGAGAAAGAGGAGAAGGCGACTAGGGAAAAGAAGGAAAGGGAGGAACGAGTGGCTAAGGAAAGGAAGGAGAAGGATGAGAGGGAGAGGAAGGAGAGGGAAGATCGGAGAGAGAGGGAGGAGAGAGCGGCCCACGAGAAGAAGGAGAGAGAGGACCGGGATAGGAGAGAGAGGGAGGAGAGACAGGTTGAGGAAAGGGAGAGGAGGAGACGGGAGGAGAGAAGAGTGGATGAGGAGACGAGGCGAGAGGGCCGGGGGAGTCAGCGGTACGAGGCTGGCCCCCACAGGAACGAGAGCTACGGGGAGTACCGGAGGCGCCGGGAGTACGAGGAAAGGTATGAGGAGGAGAGGGGCCGCCGGGGGGCGGGGCCCAGGAGAGAGGAGTGGCGGGAAGAGTGGGGGGAGAGGATCCCTGGGGTGGAGGTCCCCGGCCTGCCGCGGGCGGAGGAAATGGACCCGCTGGCGGGGAGGCCGCTTTGGATTGGGGATACCTACCAACGAATCCCCTGGCGGCGGGTGGACAACCCCGACAAGCTACAGAAGTGGGCGGTGGGGCTGGCTCCATCCCCGGACTTGGGCGATGAATACACCCCCGTAGGAGGGCGGGCGCACGGGTGGGTGGAGCTGGTGGGCCCATCCCTGTGGCGTACACACTATTACGCGACTACAGTTCAGAGGTACGACCCAGGGATGGGTCAGGGAAGCGTACCCCCACCACCACCTCCACCTCCCCCTCCGGGAGTGGGGCGACCCCCACCGTCGGCTGCAGCGGGCAGACCGCCCACCCAGGCGCCAGGAGCAGTTGCGACGGCCGGGCCCCAGGGTTCGGGCTTTGGTCTACCGCCGCCGTCAGCCCAGGGACAAGGGAGATATGGCCACCAGACCCTCTCACCCTTCGTCCCACCGCTCTCAGGGCCCTCCAGGGCCGCCCCGCAGCCGCCACCACCGCGACCAGCCGAGGCGCCCTTGAGCCGCGACCTAGAGGAGCGGATCCGTCGGATGGTCAGGGAGGAACAGCAGAGGGGGAGCCAGTAGGAGGGAGGAGCGGTTGCCAGGAAGGAGAGTGAGAGACGCGTGGGGGAGGAGGGGACGGGCAGTGGCCGGTGAGCAGGGATGGCAGGGACGTCGGAGGGCGCAGCCGGGAAGCTGAAGGACAGCCGGGAAGGGGGGTGTGAAGGGGGTTAGTAGGGGTAAGGGGAGTACTGGTGGGGGATTGAGTACCTGCCAGGAAACCCAGGCCCTGAACACCCCTGGAAGCCCCCAGGGCATAAGACAAGCAGCATAAGATAAGGGCTGGCGGCCCAGAGAGTCGGGAGGATCCCTGTGGCCAGGACAATGAAGGGACGGCCCCAATTCCTGCAGCGTTTTACCGCGCCCTTCTAGACCGCAGATCTCCGGTGGTCGGATGTATATATATTTCGTTACGTGTATAAATGTAGAGATAAGGTTATCACATGAAAACCAAACATGGTCAGTTTCTTATTAATAACAGTTTATTCCTAGACAGTATGATAATTGATGTCACATGTTGTGCATAAGCAAAGTAGGAACAGCCCACTGTTGGTGCTGGTAGTCCAGATTAAGTCATTGTAAATCGTTCACACGCTAGTCGGGTTATTACAATATATAGTTAGGGAGTTAAAGACGGGCGGTCCGCTGTTGGAGCCCATAGGTATTGTAAATAATCATGATAATAAGGGGGGGGTACTCACCTGGTACATACTACGGTAATCATAGGGGTAAAAGAATCTAGGTTAAGCAAAGTAATACGAGTCCTTAGGCTGTACGGCCCGGGTGCCATTGTTGGACACTCGAGTAATGTTTATTATAAATGTTATACCCATAGAATAAAGTAAGGTGGGAGGGATGTAATAAACATAGGCCGGCGGCTCGGCGGCGGCCACCGAAGCTCGGTGGCGGGTTCCCGCTGTGGCCGCTAGGTGGGGCGTCGGCGGTGACGTCACAGCCTTGTGACGTCACCGTCGGCGGCCGGGGGCTATAAAACGCGGTGTTCGGTGGTTTTATGGCAGACGCGATCAGACACTCAGGTGGCCTACGTGTAAGCTATCTTAAGGGAGTTCGGTGGCTAGTCCTAGCTCACGAACAGAGTGGCGTCTCTAAGCAAGAATAAGTACAAGTACAAGTATCAGTATAAGCGAGTAACTGATGACCAGTGGCTGTTAGTCCTTAAGGCTCCTAAGAAATAAAACAACAACAACGGCTGTAACTTTATATTCCATTCTTTATATACGGTGTCGACTCTGGTTATTACAATATATATATATATATTATCTATAATGAAGCATTTGACAACAACTAGATCTGTGATAACTATAGGCCAAAAGATGACAGTCCAAATGCATAACACAACATATGTTTTCTCATTATATAGTTTGAAAAAGTTAGATTTGTTAAAGAAAAGTTGTTCATGGTTATAACTGCTTCATAATTCTGTGTATTTCAGGTTGTCACAGTAGCTAACCTTGTAGATTATCACCGATTGTCTTATGGAGACTACATCTTTCCGGTGTGGGCGGACGTGCTGGCATGGTGCCTCACCCTCCTCATTTCATCTGCTGTACCTGTCACTGCCATCTACCGTTTTGTCAAGTTAGACCCAAAACTATCATGGAAAAAGGTAACATAACATTTTTTTTCTTGGCCCACATTTTGTCAGTTGACATGGCTTTTTGATCTTCAGATCAAAATATCATCATCATCATCCTATTCAATTTTTAGAAGACAATCTTATTTAAAACCTTCCCCTCTAATTTTTAAAGGACTAGTGTTTTTGCCTCCACCTTTTTCTCTTTTTCTTACTCAACTTTATCATTTGATATGAGTGCCTTTATTAGGTGTCTGGATACCTCTTGTGCTGAACATTTTGATAAATGAAACATTTCAAACTAATTTCAGCGCCTACAGACACTTCTAGCCCCCTCACCCCGATGGTACACATCCTTCATGGAGCAAAAGCAAGTAGAGACCATCCAACCCCTCAATGACAAAAATCTGGTGTGAATGACTTGATTCCATACTTGCTTCCAGTAAGAGTCCATTAAAGTATACCGCAAGATGGCAGTTTACATATTTATACGCAGCTCAGCTTGCAGCCTTGACAACAGAACAGTATGAAATCACTAGAAACACAGAGTGCTATCCTACTGTTTAAGCATGTTTTTTTTTTGTCTAAAGATGTAAGACATTTTGTCTAGATTGGCAGCAAACCAGTATACAAATGCGTAAGGTGTGCAAATGTAGAAGGGTGTAGAAAGATGCTGTCCTTTCATTGAGTTTCAACGAGTGAAGAAACATTGGATACTTGGTTTCAATGAGTGAAGAATCATTGGATACTTGGTTTCAATGAGTGAAGAATCTTTGGATACTTGGTTTCAATGAGTGAAGAATCTTTGGATGCTTGAGGGAATCTCCTGCTTTGTTTGTGGATTAAAGGCCATTTTACAGCCATGAAAAAGGTGAGCAAGGATGTATTCATGCCTCGTTATCTCATCCTCAATTTAGAGGGCCAAAAATGTACAAAAGAGCTGCAACATTCCATAACTGACCATGAACTCATAGACTTTATATTGCTCTCACACTGATCCAAAATGAGCATTGATATCCGGTACATGCAAGAGGAAGCTTGCAAACGTCAGAAAAAAAAATGATCAATTTGATAAATGTATACAGCTTAGAGTTTTCAATCATACAGTTATACTTGGTCTCGAGCTGCATTAATTGCAGACAGCGGTTCCATCCTGCAGAATAGTATTTTGTGAGTTGTGCGGTTGTTTGTATCGTTGTATTATACTTACTAAAGACACAACGAGTGAGACATACCCCAGGTAGCAAGGATACATAGGGCCAATGTCGGCTTATTTTAAGTCCATGCACTCTGTTGTTATAAGTAGAATAAAGGTATATTTGTGTAGATCAGATATGTGTCGGTGAAAGAGAAATCATAAAATATAACATATCATTAACGATGGTTAAGGATGCCCTTCGAATCTGTACTGTTTGTATCATATATTGTGGTTTATTCCATTGCTTTTTCATTTATCAAGTATTGCATTCCATATATTATTCCTTATTGAGATGTTCCCATCCGTCATCACTGCATTAAATGTGTGTTTAAAACAATGTATATCAGAAGCCAATCAACGGCCATTATCATTGCGAAGAGAGTAATTACTATGATTAAAGTGTGGAAATCATGTTAGACTTGATTGTGCGGGAACTAGATTAGTGAACATAAAAATAATGAAAAAAACTACCTGTTTCTGACTGCTTTGATACTGGCACCAAATGAACAATTATGAGTGGTCATATTTTATAAAGCAGGGGGTGGTGGTGTTGCATATAAACTTTTGACCCCTCCTGCGTGAAGGGGGCGTAAAAACTTTTGACCCATCAGGAGGGGGGCGTAAAAAATTAGCCTCTTTATAGCAAAAAAAACCGCGAGCAACTAAAGGTGAAAGAGGGGCGTGAAAATCTTCCACACCTCTGGCACAGGAGAGTCGCAAAAAGGTTTTGTCCGCCATTGAGGGGGGGGGCATAAACGATTTTTCTGTGTACGTGTGAAAAACTCATCCCCCCTTCCCTTTTGATAGATAAAGATAACTCCCTCAGATTTTTAATTCGTTTCTCCAGAGCAGTCACTGTATGGCATGACAAATATATAGCAAGGTAGAAAAGTATCAATTAGTGAGATTAGTTGATATGGTACAGCCTTTAGTGGATTTGATGAACATGAAATATAGTTTAAAGAGAATATACCTTGCAGCTGAAATTTTATTTCATTGTCAAATGTTACATGGTTTATATTAGAGTTATATTGATGAGTTTAATCAACTGAGCATTATGAGAGAGCACTGATGATTCATGAGCACAAACAGGTTTGAGTGTCAGACTAAACCTGGCAATGATTTTAAGAATGCAACATGTCTGAAGAGCCCATTTGACTCTGCTAGACATCACCCAGCTCAACTTTACTATCCTGCAAGATGTACAACAGATCAGTAATAGTATAAACTTGATATTGCCTGTAGTACAGATATCCCACATCAGGTAGCAGCATCATACAGACAGAACCAACATCTCAGAACGATTTTGGGTGCCCAAAGTGGATAATCTGAGTGCTTATATCATAGGATAGAGGCACAGAGTTGACAGTTGAATATTGTTCTTTTTCTATACTGTTCTTATATATGACAGCAGCTATCACATAGCTTTGACAGTGGTTCATACTGAAAAAGGTCAGCATGGGCGGGGATCGATCCAGGGATCTTTTGATCCAAAGGGCTTGATCCAATCCATTAGGCCACGGGGCTGGACAATGGGGCTGGGTTAGATGAGTCTTATGTTTGGGACCCTATGGATACCATATAATGTTTGTATGTCAGTGAATGCAGAATGCATTCTGATGCATTCTAATACATCCTAAAGGTGCAGACCATGGTATTAACGCAATGTGTGATGATTATGCTTGCAAGCATGCCTTTTAGGTACTTGATAGAGGCACTCGGCTCCACCTCGTGCCTCTATCAGTACCTAAAAGGCACTAGTGCAAGCATAATTATCATAATTATATTACGTTCTTGGAAAGCTTGCCATAATATTATGTTCAGCGCTGGCCACTATACATAGACTTTGCCTAGGCAGCATGTCTACATGGGCCGCAGATGGGAACCCACTGGGCTTTATGGGCTAGTCCAGACATGGGCTTAAATGTTTAGCAAGGTGATTGGGGTTCCCTAGACATTACATGTAGCAATCCAAAACATATTGTTATGTTTACTGTACATGAGTGACACCCAAGCATCAAGATAATCATGTACTTGTGTATCCCACTATGGGAACTATGGGCCTAATGTAGCTTTGTATTCCACTATGGGAACTATTGTTATGTAGTTATGTAGTTCTGTACCCAACTCTGGGAACTATAATGCAGTTTTTATTCTATTATGGGATCTATAATGTAGTTTTGTATCCTATTATAAGAGTTTGTGCAGAGGTGCACTTGTATACATTTCATGAAGATATAACTAGTACGATATTTCTGGAAAGTATAAACATGTATGCTGGTTACAATTATAAAAAGAAAAGTTCAACATGCCCTGCGGATCTGTAGCATTGAGATATATTTAGTGCAAAGTATTCTGTATAAAAATCTATTTTATAACATATTCCTTGTAGACATATTATCATACATAAATAATAATCATATGATGATGATGATGATGATGATGATGATGATGATGATGATGATGATGATGATGATGATGATGATGATGATGATGAAGACGGACGACGACGATCTGCACCTACTCTCATCATCAAGTATTTGAATACGCAAAGTAAAGTGAGCTTTAATAAAAGTGACATTAACTATAATCTCAGTTTATCATCCTAAATGTGACATACATGGACCATCACACTGATTGATCATACTTAGGCTATACTATCGATGATATTCATTGCTTATTTGACACATCCTTAATATTTTGTATCATGGACTGCTTTCTTTTCTCTCTCATTTAATCACTATCAACATGTATCTTATATTTGTCCTAACCATATTATTCTTGAGATGATGCCATATGTCTCTATCACATATGTGACACGATCTGCGGAAAGGGGTCTTAGTGCAGGGGGCCCTAAGACCCCTTCTTACAGTCCATGCCACATATACAGTGTAGTTCTATTATACATAAATCATGTAGGCCCTCATTCATTGTGTACCGTGAATGAATAAGATTCACCTATTCAGGACTTGCAAATAAATAACTGCTGAAGAAGTCATAGGAGATGAATGTAAATTTGTTCTCTTGTATTTTCTCTTAAGAAATCTCTTGTATTGGAACAATGGATGAATGACCCTGAGGAATGTATTTTTTCAATTGATTTTGAATATCCGCATTAGGACAGATTTTGCACAAGTGCAGCTTATACCACTGTAGGCTGGCGACCTATGGTCAAGTATTAAGTACTTATGTTGTCAAGTACAACTAGTTAAGATTATATTAATAAACACAACCACAACAACAGAAATAGAATATTAGTTGAGCTATTACTCAATGTAGTTTCCCAGTCAAAATCTCCCCATCCTCCCTTTGTCAAAAGGGTGGTCACTCCCAGCATATATTGCAAATGAAAGATAAGACTGAAACAGAAAATATATGAACAAAACACTTACAAATAAGCTTGAAAACCAAAGGTGACAAGGAGGAAGTGAGATCTTCCTAGACGTCTTGGCTAAAGTTCAAGATGATTGATTGTATTCTTAAATGCGGGGTTATTTTTAACAGATTTTCTAAAACACTCCTTCCTTTTGAATCCACTGAAGACATTGGTACACTGCAGGTGACAGCTCATTCGGTCTGGTATCCAGACAGTCCCCAGTGTCAGAAATAACTACATGGTATACATGTCCAAGAATCTGGGAGAGATGCCTATAACAGGCTGGGGCACTCTTACTTAACCCTTCAACGACACATATTCCGGGTTGACTAAATATGACATTAGACAGACCCGCATCGTGTGGACCAACAACCATCACTGCGCGATTAAACAAATGTCGGGTCGCATCATGCGACATAATAACAGGCTTATCTCCAAACACAGCTACCTTTAACTGGAACTTCTTAGCAGCTATTTGAATCATGTCCAAGATGGCATCATGATTATTGAACCATCTCCTGGCTAATGGCCTGATTAAAACAATTGTGTCTCTTTGATGTTCCTGATCCAGTTTAGATCTGAGGATGATAGACATAGCACTGAGAGGGAAAATGGCTGCGTACACACAGTGCGTCCCTCCTGGGAGATAAACTGTCTTTCCATGTGCAAGATTACTGACAATTCTTTCTGAATCATTGCCCAAGTCATTCAAGAAGCATTTCACTATTCCATTTCTAGACTCAACATGGACTTTCACATCTGGGTTTGCCAGTAGGAACGGCAGTGCAAATGCAATCCTTGGTAAGTCCTCAATGGAAAAGTGGAAATATCCAACACCCCAGAATTGCCCAATGCTGAGGACCCTTGGGTAAAAATCAGATTTGTTATGCATAATGTCACCACTTTTGAGAAAGCGATTGTTGTTTCACCTTGCAATAGCAAGATGGTGGTTACCAAAGTAGCAATCTCCTACATGCTGGACATATCCATCTCTTACGATATTCATATATGCTACTTTCTGATAACCATCATTATTGACATTGTTGATACCATGCTGATAATCATATGATTTTGTCATGCCAAAGGTGTTATTTACATGCATGTTAATATACCTATATGAATTACCATCCTGACAAGGAAGGTCATATTGATCTAGGTGGCTTCTATACTGATATGAAAATGTCATTACTTTCTTGCAGTCATTAACCTTGATTCCACTGAAGCCGATATTTAGTCGGGCCGACAGAGGCCCGATCAGGGGCAAAAAGTGTCGTCGGGTTGTTGTCGGTCCGACAAAATTGTCTGGCCGATCACTGGCCGACAGCCGAGAATACCACTGTCGGGTCACTCAGACCTGGCCGATTTCAGTTCTTCCACCAAGCTCTCACTCTGTCGGATACTGTGTCCGACAGTCGTCCCCGATGTCTCAGCGAGCAGTTCCACCGGTCACGTGATCGCCGATGACCTAGTTTCTCACAATGGAGGCCGAGGAGGTGGTTCTGCTCGTGCAGGCGACAGCAGGTATTTTGGCGCTAGAACAGGAGGAAATAGAGATAATAGAGGGGACAAGAAGGAGGCACAGGTATCATGCCGCCCCATACCTGAAAGACAGGACTGACAAGACGCAGAGGAACACTTTCACCAAGCTCCACCGAGACCTGATATCTGTAAGCATTAACATGGGGGGGGGTACCTGACGCGTTTATGTAGGTCAGCTGGCAAATGTAGCTCATGTATATATATATAATGTATCTTGTCCGATTTCCCCTCCCCCCCTCCTATATATGCATAACTTCACCAAAATTGTTCTTTGCTTCAGATGGGAGAGGATGCTGAGTTCAAACACACGCTGAGAATGGGGCCTGACTTATACCATGAATTACTGCAAAAAGTGACCCCCCTTATATATCGTCGAGACACCAACTTTCGCCCGGCTATAAAACCAGATGAGAGGTTGGACATAACCCTAAGATACCTTGCTCTAGGTAAATTATGAATGTCATTTTTCAAGGAACTACAACTTAACTAAGAAATTTCTCAATGGTTCTTCTTAAAAGAGAGAATAATTTATTTTTTTTTCATATTTGTATTTCTTTTTCACAGGGGACAGCAGCCAGACTCTCCACCATGGTCATCTAGTTGGGTCGTCCACGATTTTTCCCATCATCCGCGACACCTGTGTAGCACTGACCGCCGTCTTGAGAGACGATTATTTAAAGGTACATTTCTTTTTTAATTGTTCAATAACTTTTTTATATATTATATATATATACAATATATATATGTGAGGGATGATTTTCTGAGGCCGATTTCTCCAGTAAAAAAATTAAATAAAAAATAGATGACTGCAGAGGTCTTCACACACGTAGGAATTAATATACAACACATGTTCATCCCCGATGAGTTGTACATGACACTTTTTTTTTTTTTTTTATATTGTTCTGTAGTTACCTAGCACCACAGAGGAGTGGTTGGCCGTTGCAGAGCAGTATGCTAACGACTGGCAGCTTCCACACTGCATCGGGGCAGTGGACGGCAAACACATCAAGATCAGGAAGCCAAAGAAAAGTGGAGCAACTTTCTTCAATTACAAGAAATTCTACAGTGTTGTTCTGATGGCGGTGGTAGATGCCCGATACAGATTTCTGTACGTGGATGTAGGATCGGAGGGAAAGGCAGGGGACTCCCGTATATGGAAAGAAGGACCTATGTACAGGGACATGGCAGATCCTGAAAACCCACTGCAGATTCCTCCAGCTTCAGGTATCAAAGGTATGAGAGACCTTCTGCCCTACTACATTGTCGGAGACGATGCCTTTGGCCTGGCCTCAAATCTCATGAAGCCCTTTGCAGTCAAGGATCTGGGGGCTAAGGAAGTGGCATACAACTACCGGATGTCTAGGGGGAGGAGGTGTGTAGAGAACTCGTTCGGGATATGGGTGACCCGATTTAGGCTGTTCCTCCGACAGCAGGACATGGAGCCCAAGGGGGTGAAGAAATTAGTCATGGCATCCCTAGCTCTTCACAACTTCCTCAGGACAAGGTCACCATCGGACTACATACCCCATGGGGCTGTGGACTACGAAGACAAGGACCATGAGCTTCACCCTGGAGAGTGGAGGGAGGACGGGGAGCTGGAAGGCCTGGACAGATCTGGAGCTGCTAGGAATATGCCACAGGATGCCAAAACCATGAGGCAGAATCTATGCCAGTGGTTTTCATCACGACACGGACGGGTCCCGTGGCAGGACAAATACCTCAGAAGCCGTGGTTATGGGTACCTCTTCGACCGTGAGGCAGCAGGTGTTCCTGCCCAAGACATTATCCCCGACGAAGACAGTGAGTGAGGTACCCCACGTCTTGGACGACAGGTGGACATGGTTTTAATAACATGTTTTCCGTGTCTAGCATTGCTTGTCTCTATCTACTCAGGAATAGAAAGCAGAGATGTCAGTTCAAATATTTTTTATTCAAGACTTCAAAACTTCAAAACAACAAGAACTTATATTTTCTTGGTATATGATTACGACATGTCAGATAACTTATAAGTGTACATTGTATCTGATAAGGCACGATTTTACCATGATACCTGAGAAGTGATGGATCGGATGAGGCAAGTTTTTTATCTAGAGTATATACATACCTATCTTTATATGAAAGTAAATATAAAAACACCTGATATGTGTCATGTCAGCATGTAGAAATATCCTTGAGAACTTGACAGTATTGAGATCTTTACATGTCCATGTTGATATATGAAATCATGTTACGACAATTGTCTCTGCTGCTTGGCAACACGACAGATGCACGATCTCTTGCAAATAAAATATCTTCTTGTTTAAAAAAAATAAATTTATTTCTTCTTTTATCCAACCAGAAAGTTTTTATCATATGAAGACAGACTAGAAAACACAAATAAATAATTATCGGCCGCGTCTCCGACAGTTTTATGATCAGAACAATCTCTAGCACTTAGGTGCCCTTACTGTCCGTCCCATTCCCCGTTTACAGCCTGCACGGCTGTCAGATAAACATGGACCTTAAATTTGTCCTTGACCTTTTGGGTCATGCGTGCCATCTCCACCTCTAACATCTTGCACCACTGTGAGTCAGGAGAAACCTCCTTCTCAGAGGGGGGAGGATGGGCCTGAGCCTGGGTTCTGTTGCCCACTAAGGTCACAAGATCGTTCAACGATTCCCCATATGACTCATAAAACTTTTCTCTAGACTGGAGTATCTCTGAGACTGTCTTCTGTTTCTTATCTCCAGCTTTAAGGTGTTGTGGCTCTCTCTTCTCCAGGTATTCTGCCTTGGCACTTTCAGTTACCACATTTTTCTTTGGAATATTGTAGTTAATAGTCTTACGTTTTTCACCACTGGTAGAAGGAACAGCACCTTTCTTAGAAGTTTTACCAGACCCCTTGCCCTTATCAACAGTTGTCGGAGGAGCTGCATCTGATTTTGCAGACCCACCTGCAGAAGTGTTCATTTTTCTGTGGGGAGAAAATCTTGTCCTAGTGGCGATGGAATCGTCTAGGGTCTCATCTCCAGACTCTGCTTCAGGATTGTAGTCCACGTCCTTGATGTCGTCTTCCTCGTCGTCGTTCACCTCTATGACCATCTCATCGGCCTCCTCGGATGGTTCCTCCAGGGGTTTGGGCCGTATGACCTCCTGCAGTGAAATAAATGGTTGAGTATATTTAATAAAACAGAAAGAAATTTTCAGCCAGGTGTATTTTTTAATTTTACGTGAAATTAGGAGCAGAATCGGTCAACTTAAAATTATAGTTACATACAAATCGGGATGGAATCTGGGTCAACTTTGACAGACAGAAATATTTAATGATTACCTTTTTCTGTGGATAATTGGTGTCACTTTCAAGTTTCTTACACCATGGATCTAAGAACCCACACAGCCGTTTTATGAGGGCTTTCATGTAGCGGAGCTTCCCTTCTTCAGCAGATGACCCCGATTTAATTTTTCCAGACACAATTTTCTGGTAGTCCGATCTCAAAGACGTCATTCGCATGTTAATGAAGTAAGCTGAAAAAAAGGGGTTATTTTAAGATAAGTGACAAAAGATAAAAAGACTGTAAAAAAAAAAAAAAATTTATAACAGTCTGTTACTAAAAACATGATACGATAGAATAAATATTTTAACTTCTATATATTCTCAGGAAGCAAAGACAACAGAAGTAAATAATGAAATTATTTTTACCTGGAATGTTGAGTTCATCCGAGATCTTAGCTAGGGCAGTCCACTTTGCAGTGGGGTCCTTATACAAGGAGTGACTCTTGTCATAAAGGTGGGTGCACTCCTGCCACAGCTCACACAATCGTTCCAGAACTTCTGGATCCTTGAAGTACTGCCTCCCGCTGCCAGCTCCTGCAGGAGGTTTCTTCTTTAGTTCACCTATAGTTTTTTTAGGGGTGACTACAGCCTGACTGTCGGGGATGTATGCTTCATCACCCTCCTCACCATCGTCTCCCTGACCTTGACCTTCATCTTCACTGTCGTCTTGGACCTGCTCGCTCCTACCAGAAAGGGTGTATGGAGGGGATTTAAAACAGGCCTTCTTTGCAGGAGGTCCTGATGAACAGGAACTGTCTTGGGTTTTTTCTTGTACGACCTTTTTCGGCTTCTTTGGAGGAGGTGGGGTAGGAGAACGAGGAGAAGGTGGAGGGCTGACTGTCCCCTCCCCCTTTTCCATGTCGGGCAGCAGGTTACGCTTGGTACCCTTCTTGTTAAGGAGACGAGGCAGAGGACCTGAAGTACGGGCACAGGTGGACTCCTCCAAATTGTCACGAGACACAGGAGTGGAAGATAAAGGTTCCTGTACACTTAAGTCTAGTGCAGCGTCCTCTGTAATGTCTATTTCATCTGTTTCATCGTCCACGACAGGCAGGTTTTTGGTAGCAGTACCGGTATTTTTAGACATGGCCGTGCGAGCTTCTCCCAACTCATCTTGTGTCAACTCGGGCAATCGGGCCTTACCTCTTGCAGTGAAACGTTTCGCAGGAGCCTTGGTCTCTTCCTGCGTCTCTATGACTACCTCTGAACTGTCTTTTTTACTTCTAGGGGGTTTAAAACCCTTGTTTCCTCCCCTTCCCCGACGCCTAGAACCTGCTCTACCCGACATCTTGTTTGTTTACGACCAAAGCGAAGGTCACATGACTTGCACGTGACGAGCAGCCCGACAGCGGTACCCCAAGTGAGAGAAAAGCGAACTATTTCTGTCGGCCCGACAGCGAAGTAACCCGACAGGTACCCGATTTTTTCTAATCAGTTAGAAAAAATCGGGTACTGTCGGGCACTGTCGGGGACCGTCGGAGATGCATCTCCGATGGTTCACGATGAAAAAAAAATAGGTCTTCCACCAAAGACGATTTAAGCCCGATTCTTGCCCGACAGAAGCCCGACAGTGCCCGATAGCTGGCCGATAGTTCCCGATGCTGCCCGATGCGTCCCCGATGCAACCCGATGACAAAATCGGACAACTATCGGCTTCAGTGGAATCCATGCTATAAGCATGTATTGCATAAACCCTTGGACTAAGAATCTTGATAAATGTGGACAGATGAGGGGAAAGGGTCCTCCGAGGTTAAATGTGAAATTTAAAATTGAAGTTATCAGCTTTAAAATGAGGTATCACCCTTGCAGATAGCCCTTTTGGTCTTGGAGATATTGCTTCACAAAAATGGAATGACATAACTGTATCAATATAGGCAATAAGCTGTATTATTCATTGTTTGCATTGAATTTGACATCTAATTAGCATAATGATTTAAATAATCAATCAAAAATGACCAAACTTTTTCATACGTTTGGGCACAGTTTTGGATCTAGAAATGGTATCTATATGCTTTTTTCAGCATATGAATCATGATGGATCATTCTATCAATTGACCTTATTTTTTATCTATTTGGAACATTTATTTGGTTGCCATGGTAACACATTTACCTGAGAACCCCTATTTTAGCCTCTTTTTGGATTCAAAATGTTCCATTTACATTCCAAATAGACAGGAAGTGCCAGAAAATAGAACATTTTTGAGAAAACCATCTTTTTCTATGTAAAAAAGTACATAATAGTAATTTTTGGCCCATTTTTCACATTTATGGTTGTTGTAGCTCCCCCAGTGGCCAAACACAGTACTAAAAATCCCGCAGGGAGGGCCCTTTCCCCTCATCTGCCCACAAATGTTGATTTGGGAATCTTGAATATGACTGTCTTTATAGAATCAATCTCTTTGATTTGGTCCATAAATTTTCCAGATGAAGCATTTAGCATTTCATATTTGACTGCTCCAATGGGCACAGGCACATTTGAGGGTAGTTTTGATTCTGTTTGACTGATGAGCTTAACGTAAGGTATCAAATCCTGATACAACTGTTCCTTAAGAATATGCACTGATGTATTCCTCTTCCTTGTCCCCTCAGCACTGGACTTGGATGAAACATTTCTCAAGTGCGGATGACCATTTCCGCTCCATGCAGCATAGAGTATGACTGATGTGGATATTATGCTTAGAATGAAGACTAATTTGCATAGCTGTTGAGTCATCCTGAAGAAAACAACATTTTGTGTAATTTCACAATATGATTAAAGAAATAATGGATCTATTTCCCCGATAGTGGATGTTATAACACTTCCTGTAAATATAATCGGGATAACAGTTACATTTTTGAAATATGTGACCCATCAAGGGAGAACACCCCTCCGCGAGGGATTTTCAATTCCCCATTTGGCCACCAGGGGTCATTTGAGGGACAAAATTACTCTAAAACTATTATAGAAATACATCAAACTAATCTTTCATGTAGAATTCAATGGTCTCATATAAAATGCACCATTTTGTGCAGAAATGGCCCATATTAAATGGTAAAATGAGAAATCAACCAATATACCTGTTTGTGGTTGACATGGCAACCATTTCATTAAACAAAATTTCGAGATACTTATGCCAATGTTTGGGGCTACTCACCAAAACCCCAAAAACTGAAAACAGAAGTGGAAAATTCCTACTAGATCCAAATTTACTATAAAAAACACCAAATTGTTAGCTATCTTTTTTAAAAAGGCTGATTTATTGTGTTTTAGACATTATTATGGTTTATAATGGATTTAGAGCTTAATCATCGATTTCAAATATGAGTAACAACTTATGTTCAAGGTGGGGTTCTGACATAACTACTAGGAATATCTAAGCCAATGATGTCTCATTGTAAAGATCTTGAGATGGACTTTGATAATGAATTTCCCGGCAGAGGGGTATTTTTGCTTGCCTGGCCATATATATGGACCTCGTTGGCACCTTAAGAAAAGTTCGATATTGTCCTTAGAATAAGTGATGGCATCAGTGGTGGATTTAGATATTGGGTGCAGGGGTTTGTGTTCCCTCATTTATGCCTGCACGTAAGAGTTTACTTGCAAATTTTTACCTCCTTTTCGGCCACGCCCCCTCCTTTTCCAAATCCTCTGTCTGCCACTGCAGCATCTTACTCCTTTTGAACCCTTCCCCACCTCCATCAACACATGCAAATTACACAATATTAAATTGAAACAATGACCTGATATTTGCTATGGGGTTTCCTTGATGTGACTGTTACAACATATGTTTAAGCAGTGTCTCTATATGTACCACTGAATCTAGATGGGGCCTTAGCTAATGGGAATGGCCTGGATGCTTCCTTAGACATAAAGGTCTCCCATGGTATGGCCTAAATGCCCTCTCATGTATATCTATACATGTTGTGAACTACCATTGAAGACAGCCCTGCACTAAGTAGAATACAACATGATGGCATACTTATAACCAGAATTAAAGGCTTAGATTAAGAGTGTCCCAAGAAAACTGAAGAAATAAGTCACTTTCTCACTATTCAGACAGGTCGAGAGATAAGTGACCACCATCATAACGGGATTGTCACCCATTTTAAATTATTTATACATGCTTGAACATCAAATTGCAACACTTTACTGAATAAATCCCCTTTCCATTTCAAAGCTTCTCTTTTTTCTGACATGATATTTTTCTTCATCTCTGGGAGCCTACTACTCCCATACTGAGGGATATAGTGCATGGTGTTATCATTTTCTAAACCGTGAGATCGTATACTCGCAGGTTGAACTATAGTGGAGGCTCCACTACGCGATTTTTTGTTACATTCTCATGGAATGTTATCCCTATAGTGCCTAAGGTATAGGTTGTTGATATTCCTATATTGTAAACATGGGATTCAAAATTGTAAACATGAGATTTCAGGGGTCATTTCATGGGTGATCTCTCTCCTCGTGTGCCATATTTACAAACTAACCTACACCTGTATAGACTCTGTGATTGGGTGGGAGTTCAATATATAAACATCAACACAGCAAAATATAAATAACAACACAGCAGTAACACAGATCACAGGGTCTTGTACTGTAAAAATCAAACCTGTCTGATATTGAGCTGCATAGAGTCATCAGTGTGAAAGTCTGCAATATTTACATTAGGTCAGCTTGATTTGGTAAACAAAAACATCTTTTTTACAACACAAGCATGCCTGAAATTGCACACAATGACATCCCAACATAAACAAATGGCTCCTTTAACATACAATGTCTACCTTGCAATGATAATAAATGCCACTTTAAGTTTTTGTTTGAGTCTCATTTTGTGAGAATAGCTCCGATTCTCTGTAAAAATCACGTAGTGGTACCTCACCTACTAATAGCAGAAATCTGGCCTAATCACCAAGGAAACCGAGTATACTAAACAAATATGGTATATTATACACCTGGTTGGCTGATGTCCATCCCGGGTCTTTTTGTTCATAACTATAACTATGATGAATAATGTGAGAAAAAAGAGAGAGAAAGAGACAAGATAGACGAGGCATCCGTCGTCATATGAACACAAAATGTTAGAATTGATATTCCATCACCATTCTGTCCAGCATGGCATAATCACAGACTCGTGAATGGTGATAGAGCCGAAGGCAGCAGATTTAACTTCTTTTTTTCATGAAACTCATAACCATGTTTATTGTCATAATCTTCCATTTGCATTTGTTGTGAATGACCTGCAAGGGAAAGATTATTTATCATTTAATAACTCATGAGGAGAGCAATTTGAGTAGGAGACTAATTTAAGTAATGTGTAACAAACATTTTGTACAATTCATTTGGGTCTACAATTAGGTGTCAAATACAGTCCACGATACAGAAAATAAATATATCATAGTTAAGATAACTGGAGGCGAAGACTTCAGCAATTACAGACAAGAACATGCATTATATATGAGCAGAAAAGCTTTTCTTTTGAATTTTTCTTTTATTTTCACTTTGTGTTCCTCCCATAGTGGTTATAGGTACATATGCAAGTCTATTTTGTTACTTTTTCCTCAGGAGGGTTTTCTATTTAATTGATGATGAGCATCGAATTCATCCCACAAGGAATTTGCACAGTACAGGAGACTTTCCTCACAATGTGCATATTCAGCTGAGTTTGTTTTTTTAAGATTGTATTGTGCAATTGGGTTACCTTTGCGGAGAATCATTACTGTTCGAACAAGGTTGAGAGGATTCTTCCATAAACTTCTCCTAAGGACTGCTAACTTCAGTTTCAAGAGGTAGATTCCTCATACGGGTGTTCCACCAAACCCGATTCTTGCCTGATTTTGGCATCGGGTTGCATCGGGGACAATCGGGCATGATCAGGAAATATCGGAGACCTATCGGGCAAGAATCGGGTTGATTGTCGGGTTTGGTGGAGGAGGAGGAAAATAATTGTCAGGTACTGTCGGTTATCATCGGGTACTGTCGGGAACCTATCGAGAAGCTGTCGGGGACCCCAAACTTCCTGCCCTATTTTATCTAACAAGTTAGATAAAATCGGTCAATAATCGGGCTGTTATTTATCAGGCCCACAACTTTGTAGTTCAGGCAAAGCTCACTAGGTGGAAACTGCATTGGGCGTCGCCTGCTGGTCATGTGACATGTCGTTTGGCTATACAAAAACATTCAAGATGGCAGGGGGTATGTGTCGTGGAGCAAAGTGCCGGGCAGGAAATAATAAAAAAAGACGGTGGAAACACAAGAAATAAGGGCTCAGCACCCCCCCCCCGACTCCTCCCAAGAGACCCAGGGGGAGGCCACCCCAGAAGAAAACCGCCGCATCCATCTGCAAAAAGCTATACAAAGCCATATTTGACACTCTGTACAGCATGTCTGTTTAGTCTAGGTACTGAAATATTTTTTTGCCAATTTTGCAATGCTGAGGGTAGATGGAAAATTAAATCTGTCATGCCGGGCCTAAACCCCCCTCTCCTGCATGAGGTCCTACATGCATTGTACAGAGCGCTATTTGGGAAATTTTTTGGGGGGGGAGGGTTAATGCCTGTATTTTTGTCATTCACGGCAAGGGGGGGGGTTGTGCACCTCAAATCTCAGTTACAAAAGGAATGATTCTTTTTCTATAGGTGGGGGCTGGATGTTTTTTTCCCCCTCTAATTTAAGACAAAACATATATGCTACTTGAAACTCCACATATCCCCCGTAGATAAATAACTACCACCATATTTTTGGTCTTCAAACAAACCAACCATTCTTTTTTTTTGCAGGAATCACCAAACAGTTCGCGGAAGACTACCCCACAGCCCACAATGAGGAGTCCGTTTCGTAAAGTCCCACGCCACCACCCAAAAAACGATCCGGTATAATCCCCTGTCGTTCACTTCAACAGAGGACGATGACAAATGATAGAGCAGAAACACAAATTTAACGCAAGGCATAGGAGGGAGGAGGGCTTGAAGGATAAGGTGGAATATATATCTCTCTTGTCTACTGATGATGACGGTAAAAGTAGTAAACAATCAACCAAAAAGAAGTTGTCAACCCTGAGAACTAGCCCTCATGTCTGGAACCAGGATGCTGACTCTGATGAAAACAGTGATGACAACAGAGGTGATGACAACAGAGATGATGACAACAGAGGTGATGATGCACTGGGCAAAGATGATCATGCTAAACGACAGGCACTGAAAGCTCCTGTCCCTGTTGACAGTGTATTTGTCACACCAGTTAAAATAAAACAATAGGACAACTCAAATCCAGACCAAAAAACCCCGGGTCAGGCAGGCAGTACTTTAAAGACAATCATACTTTGGAATGTATATGTGAGATGTGGCAGGAAAAGGAGTTTCTCTATGACAAAGCCCACACCCTGTACAAAGACCCCACAGCCAAGTGGACTGCACTTGGTAAGATGGAAGCGGAACTCGGTATACCAGGTACAATGTTATCGTTATATTCTTCTAAAAAGAAGAATATAACGAAATAAATGAAATAAGTTAAAATTTAAAAAATCTAATAAGAAAATTACATTAATTTGGTGATCAGAAAAAAAACACTGCAAGAAGGTTGTGGGTATACTAGAAGGACATGTCAGGAATACTGTATTAAGGTAGTATGGCTAAGTATGTGCATAGACTTTTTCTTTACAATACTCACCGAGAGCCAGGTACCGCAGAGTTATGTCCAAATGCTCCTCGGCTTTGACTGATGGACTGTAGTTTGTGTCTCTGCGGTAAATAAGAGGGGTTACCTTGCACAGAAGTTCAGTGTACAAGTCAAGGCCTAAATGCAACATCTGTGCAGTTTTCTGTAAGTGTTTCTTTGGGTGGGGTGTGTTCTTCCATAGAGATAGGACGCTTGGGGATAGTTATGCTTCCTTTTCTCCTGAGGGTCATAAAAGTATGATGTAGTAAATCAGATACTCGCATTTGATCCCAATTAATGAAAGTTATAAATATACACATATGTGTTTTCTGTAATTTCCTTGACCTACTATTTTGCTATAATGAAAATAATTATTTCTATGTTTCCAGGTGTTGCCAAAACGCAGTACAACTACCACAAGTTATAATGAACCAGGAGTGGAAGAGCTTGATGCTGAAAACGAGTAAGGCAGCGACAAAGGGGGGGGGACGATGATTACAATCCTGACAATGGAAGTGACAAGAGCGACTCTGGCAATGATGAGCGACCCGGTACGAAAGCTTGTCGCTCCCTCGATTTGAGTAAAGAGTTGACACCAGTTGCTACAACCTCAGGGGGTAAAGGTAAAAGTAAAACCCCTAGTGCACCCAAAGGTAAAGGGCCTCGGATTAACTTCCCTGCACCAGACTTCATGGATGATGACAAAGGTAAGCAAGCGCTACAGTGGAGCATCATGCTGACCCTCTGGGACTCACTTTTCACTGAAAAAGACATATGACTAGATAAGTTAATAGCTGTATTCTATTAAAAAAAAAGTGCACAAGAAGAACATCTATTCATGTTCATAGGTCATAATGACATTGTCAAAGGCAGCAAACTGAGTATTACTGAGTAGATACACCCTTATACACCTTCATAGAGAAAATGTGAATATTACACACTTTGGTCATTACCAATGCACAGCAGGATATCATAGATCAATATATATACTGCCAGAAGTTGTTCTATGGCTGCATGACATGCGGCATTTTATTCTTGTACCCATGTTTTCGAGGTGTAGATGTGATAATACAATAAAGTTAGTTACAAGGTACTTTCTTCTTTTCCTCGATATGTACACCTTACGAGCCCCTGGTCATAGTCAAACATCTCTTGTGCCTTGAGTCTTCGCTTACGCATGTAGAGGTCCTGCCATGGCACTTTCCCCTCACGCAATGAGTATCACTGACAAAGGTTGTCGCGCATCTTCTTCGTGTCTTGGGGCATGTTCCGGTCGTGGCCTCCTCTCTCCATGTGGTCCAGCTGGTGTTCAGCCCTCCATTCACCATCTTGCCATTCTCGGTCCTTGTCCTCATAATCGATGGAACCGGGGGAATGCACTCTGAGGGTGAGCATGTTCTGAGGAAATTATGTAGTGCACATGCAGCGATTACAAGGATTCGGATGCCGAGTGGTTCCATGGACATAATCTACTGCAGAAGTCGGAATCTAGTTACCAAGATCCCAAAGGTGTTTTCCACCACCCTTCGGCCTCGAGACGTACAGTAATTGTGTGCAATTTCCTTTGTTCCCTGCTCCCTTACCGCATATGGCTTCATTAACCGGTGGCTTAGGGCAAAGACATCGCCAATGAGATAGTACAGCAAGAGCTGCCGCATTCCTACTATGTGTGAAGCAGGAGGGATGTCAAGTGGGTTGTTCTCATCATGTATGTCATGGTACAAGGCAGACTCCTTCCAAATGCGAGAGTCTCCCGTCTGACCCTCTGAACCCATATCAACAAACATGAAATGGTATTTGGCATCCACAACTGCTAGCAAAACAACACTAAAGTACTTCTTGTAGTTGAAGAATTTGGAGTCACTGAGTTGAGGTTTGCGAATACGTATATGTTTGCTGTCTATAGAGCCGATGCAATGTGGGACCTGCCAGTCGTTAGCAAAACCTTCTGCTACCTTCAACCATTCATCTCTTGTAGTAGGCACCTGTATGAAAAGTATGAATACTGATATTACATAGAAATAAAAGAATGACTTCACTGAAGCAGAACATTAATTTACCTACATGACATTGTATTGACTTTATACTTATGTTTAATATTAATTAAGTTTGATATTAATTTACTTTACAATGAACCTCATTTGATTTTCCTTCTAATAATCTGGATGAAACACCTACCTTCATATATTAGTCCTTCAGGACAGAATAAATGGCCAAAGCGGTGTCCCTTATCATCAGCAGAACCGTGGAGTAGCCCACCAAACCACCGTGATGCATAGTGTGTGTGCAGTCTCCTGGAATGAAATAAATGAAATAAGTTAAAATTTAAAAAATCTAATAAGAAAATTACATTAATTTGGTGATCAGAAAAAAAACACTGCAAGAAGGTTGTGGGTATACTAGAAGGACATGTCAGGAATACTGTATTAAGGTAGTATGGCTAAGTATGTGCATAGACTTTTTCTTTACAATACTCACCGAGAGCCAGGTACCGCAGAGTTATGTCCAAATGCTCCTCGGCTTTGACTGATGGACTGTAGTTTGTGTCTCTGCGGTAAATAAGAGGGGTTACCTTGCACAGAAGTTCAGTGTACAAGTCAAGGCCTAAATGCAACATCTGTGCAGTTTTCTGTAAGTGTTTCTTTGGGTGGGGTGTGTTCTTCCATAGAGATAGGACGCTTGGGGATAGTTATGCTTCCTTTTCTCCTGAGGGTCATAAAAGTATGATGTAGTAAATCAGATACTCGCATTTGATCCCAATTAATGAAAGTTATAAATATACACATATGTGTTTTCTGTAATTTCCTTGACCTACTATTTTGCTATAATGAAAATAATTATTTCTATGTTTCCAGGTGTTGCCAAAACGCAGTACAACTACCACAAGTTATAATGAACCAGGAGTGGAAGAGCTTGATGCTGAAAACGAGTAAGGCAGCGACAAAGGGGGGGGGACGATGATTACAATCCTGACAATGGAAGTGACAAGAGCGACTCTGGCAATGATGAGCGACCCGGTACGAAAGCTTGTCGCTCCCTCGATTTGAGTAAAGAGTTGACACCAGTTGCTACAACCTCAGGGGGTAAAGGTAAAAGTAAAACCCCTAGTGCACCCAAAGGTAAAGGGCCTCGGATTAACTTCCCTGCACCAGACTTCATGGATGATGACAAAGGTAAGCAAGCGCTACAGTGGAGCATCATGCTGACCCTCTGGGACTCACTTTTCACTGAAAAAGACATATGACTAGATAAGTTAATAGCTGTATTCTATTAAAAAAAAGTGCACAAGAAGAACATCTGTTCATGTTCATAGGTCATAATGACATTGTCAAAGGCAGCAAACTGAGTATTACTGAGTAGATACACCCTTATACACCTTCATAGAGAAAATGTGAATATTACACACTTTGGTCATTACCAATGCACAGCAGGATATCATAGATCAATATATATACTGCCAGAAGTTGTTCTATGGCTGCATGACATGCGGCATTTTATTCTTGTACCCATGTTTTCGAGGTGTAGATGTGATAATACAATAAAGTTAGTTACAAGGTACTTTCTTCTTTTCCTCGATATGTACACCTTACGAGCCCCTGGTCATAGTCAAACATCTCTTGTGCCTTGAGTCTTCGCTTACGCATGTAGAGGTCCTGCCATGGCACTTTCCCCTCACGCAATGAGTATCACTGACAAAGGTTGTCGCGCATCTTCTTCGTGTCTTGGGGCATGTTCCGGTCGTGGCCTCCTCTCTCCATGTGGTCCAGCTGGTGTTCAGCCCTCCATTCACCATCTTGCCATTCTCGGTCCTTGTCCTCATAATCGATGGAACCGGGGGAATGCACTCTGAGGGTGAGCATGTTCTGAGGAAATTATGTAGTGCACATGCAGCGATTACAAGGATTCGGATGCCGAGTGGTTCCATGGACATAATCTACTGCAGAAGTCGGAATCTAGTTACCAAGATCCCAAAGGTGTTTTCCACCACCCTTCGGCCTCGAGACGTACAGTAATTGTGTGCAATTTCCTTTGTTCCCTGCTCCCTTACCGCATATGGCTTCATTAACCGGTGGCTTAGGGCAAAGACATCGCCAATGAGATAGTACAGCAAGAGCTGCCGCATTCCTACTATGTGTGAAGCAGGAGGGATGTCAAGTGGGTTGTTCTCATCATGTATGTCATGGTACAAGGCAGACTCCTTCCAAATGCGAGAGTCTCCCGTCTGACCCTCTGAACCCATATCAACAAACATGAAATGGTATTTGGCATCCACAACTGCTAGCAAAACAACACTAAAGTACTTCTGGTAGTTGAAGAATTTGGAGTCACTGAGTTGAGGTTTGCGAATACGTATATATGTTTGCTGTCTATAGAGCCGATGCAATGTGGGACCTGCCAGTCGTTAGCAAAACCTTCTGCTACCTTCAACCATTCATCTCTTGTAGTAGGCACCTGTATGAAAAGTATGAATACTGATATTACATAGAAATAAAAGAATGACTTCACTGAAGCAGAACATTAATTTACCTACATGACATTGTATTGACTTTATACTTATGTTTAATATTAATTAAGTTTGATATTAATTTACTTTACAATGAACCTCATTTGATTTTCCTTCTAATAATCTGGATGAAACACCTACCTTCATATATTAGTCCTTCAGGACAGAATAAATGGCCAAAGCGGTGTCCCTTATCATCAGCAGAACCGTGGAGTAGCCCACCAAACCACCGTGATGCATAGTGTGTGTGCAGTCTCCTGGAATGAAATAAATGAAATAAGTTAAAATTTAAAAAATCTAATAAGAAAATTACATTAATTTGGTGATCAGAAAAAAAACACTGCAAGAAGGTTGTGGGTATACTAGAAGGACATGTCAGGAATACTGTATTAAGGTAGTATGGCTAAGTATGTGCATAGACTTTTTCTTTACAATACTCACCGAGAGCCAGGTACCGCAGAGTTATGTCCAAATGCTCCTCGGCTTTGACTGATGGACTGTAGTTTGTGTCTCTGCGGTAAATAAGAGGGGTTACCTTGCACAGAAGTTCAGTGTACAAGTCAAGGCCTAAATGCAACATCTGTGCAGTTTTCTGTAAGTGTTTCTTTGGGTGGGGTGTGTTCTTCCATAGAGATAGGACGCTTGGGGATAGTTATGCTTCCTTTTCTCCTGAGGGTCATAAAAGTATGATGTAGTAAATCAGATACTCGCATTTGATCCCAATTAATGAAAGTTATAAATATACACATATGTGTTTTCTGTAATTTCCTTGACCTACTATTTTGCTATAATGAAAATAATTATTTCTATGTTTCCAGGTGTTGCCAAAACGCAGTACAACTACCACAAGTTATAATGAACCAGGAGTGGAAGAGCTTGATGCTGAAAACGAGTAAGGCAGCGACAAAGGGGGGGGACGATGATTACAATCCTGACAATGGAAGTGACAAGAGCGACTCTGGCAATGATGAGCGACCCGGTACGAAAGCTTGTCGCTCCCTCGATTTGAGTAAAGAGTTGACACCAGTTGCTACAACCTCAGGGGGTAAAGGTAAAAGTAAAACCCCTAGTGCACCCAAAGGTAAAGGGCCTTGGATTAACTTCCCTGCACCAGACTTCATGGATGATGACAAAGGTAAGCAAGCGCTACAGTGGAGCATCATGCTGACCCTCTGGGACTCACTTTTCACTGAAAAAGACATATGACTAGATAAGTTAATAGCTGTATTCTATTAAAAAAAAGTGCACAAGAAGAACATCTATTCATGTTCATAGGTCATAATGACATTGTCAAAGGCAGCAAACTGAGTATTACTGAGTAGATACACCCTTATACACCTTCATAGAGAAAATGTGAATATTACACACTTTGGTCATTACCAATGCACAGCAGGATATCATAGATCAATATATATACTGCCAGAGGTTGTTCTATGGCTGCATGACATGCGGCATTTTATTCTTGTATCCATGTTTTCGAGGTGTAGATGTGATAATACAATAAAGTTAGTTACAAGGTACTTTCTTCTTTTCCTCGATATGTACACCTTACGAGCCCCTGGTCATAGTCAAACATCTCTTGTGCCTTGAGTCTTCACTTACGCATGTAGAGGTCCTGCCATGGCACTTTCCCCTCACGCAATGAGTATCACTGACAAAGGTTGTCGCGCATCTTCTTCGTGTCTTGGGGCATGTTCCGGTCGTGGCCTCCTCTCTCCATGTGGTCCAGCTGGTGTTCAGCCCTCCATTCACCATCTTGCCATTCTCGGTCCTTGTCCTCATAATCGATGGAACCGGGGGAATGCACTCTGAGGGTGAGCATGTTCTGAGGAAATTATGTAGTGCACATGCAGCGATTACAAGGATTCGGATGCCGAGTGGTTCCATGGACATAATCTACTGCAGAAGTCGGAATCTAGTTACCAAGATCCCAAAGGTGTTTTCCACCACCCTTCGGCCTCGAGACGTACAGTAATTGTGTGCAATTTCCTTTGTTCCCTGCTCCCTTACCGCATATGGCTTCATTAACCGGTGGCTTAGGGCAAAGACATCGCCAATGAGATAGTACAGCAAGAGCTGCCGCATTCCTACTATGTGTGAAGCAGGAGGGATGTCAAGTGGGTTGTTCTCATCATGTATGTCATGGTACAAGGCAGACTCCTTCCAAATGCGAGAGTCTCCCGTCTGACCCTCTGAACCCATATCAACAAACATGAAATGGTATTTGGCATCCACAACTGCTAGCAAAACAACACTAAAGTACTTCTTGTAGTTGAAGAATTTGGAGTCACTGAGTTGAGGTTTGCGAATACGTATATGTTTGCTGTCTATAGAGCCGATGCAATGTGGGACCTGCCAGTCGTTAGCAAAACCTTCTGCTACCTTCAACCATTCATCTCTTGTAGTAGGCACCTGTATGAAAAGTATGAATACTGATATTACATAGAAATAAAAGAATGACTTCACTGAAGCAGAACATTAATTTACCTACATGACATTGTATTGACTTTATACTTATGTTTAATATTAATTAAGTTTGATATTAATTTACTTTACAATGAACCTCATTTGATTTTCCTTCTAATAATCTGGATGAAACACCTACCTTCATATATTAGTCCTTCAGGACAGAATAAATGGCCAAAGCGGTGTCCCTTATCATCAGCAGAACCGTGGAGTAGCCCACCAAACCACCGTGATGCATAGTGCGTGTGCAGTCTCCTGGAATGAAATAAGTTAAAATTTAAAAAATCTAATAAGAAAATTACATTAATTTGGTGATCAGAAAAAAAACACTGCAAGAAGGTTGTGGGTATACTAGAAGGACATGTCAGGAATACTGTATTAAGGTAGTATGGCTAAGTATGTGCATAGACTTTTTCTTTACAATACTCACCGAGAGCCAGGTACCGCAGAGTTATGTCCAAATGCTCCTCGGCTTTGACTGATGGACTGTAGTTTGTGTCTCTGCGGTAAATAAGAGGGGTTACCTTGCACAGAAGTTCAGTGTTCAAGTCAAGGCCTAAATGCAACATCTGTGCAGTTTTCTGTAAGTGTTTCTTTGGGTGGGGTGTGTTCTTCCATAGAGATAGGACGCTTGGGGATAGTTATGCTTCCTTTTCTCCTGAGGTTTTGGTGGAACACCCGCATTAGGTACATTAGAAAGCACAGTAAAAATGCTCTGCATATACGGTTCATCATGTCTATAAGACGCACCCTGAGTATAGGAACAATATATAAGGCGCATCCTGAGTCAGATTTTTATTTTATACTGTCCTATAATTCAAAGTCTATAGCTTTCTATAGTTTAAAATAATTGCATATTAGACCAACTTAATCTACGCTACCAATATAAGGTACACCAAGGGTACACCCTTGTGTACAAGATGCGGCTTATATTCAGGGTACCATTGAAGAGGCTCTGCGAAATCTATTTTATTCCACCATCCCGTAAAAGATGTCTTCCTTCAGAAGAAACCCGGCCGTTTTATAGGTCCAGAATAACAATAAGTTTTTGTGAATATTCTGTCCTCGATGTTTGCGTTGATAGATATTATGCAAATTGGGCCTGGCTCTGAAGAAAACATCATTGAAAAAAAACACAAGGGAATCTATAAAACTGCCCCTTAACTCCCAGTCCCATTAATCAGGTAGTCCTTTAATATAGTATATACTTCGTATTCTTTTCTCATCTATTGAAATCTGGTCCTATCTTTTCACATTATCATATTTAGAAAGTATTTCTTCATTATGTCTTAAAAAGTTCTAAAGGTTATGTACCAGGGTTCAATAAGAATTACTCATTCTAAAGATTGTACAGTTGTGGTTTTCCTGCTAGTTTGTCATTATCAATTATATTCGAACCGATCATCACCGGAACAATCATTTAGAAGGTTAACCACATATTTACTTTATAACCCATAGAGCTAATTTACAGAACGCCAACTAGCGTAAACATAGAGTCTATCTTGGACTTTATGGTGGTACGGGACAAGGTGTGTGTGTGTGTGGGGGGGGGGTCTGCAATCTGTTAGAGGTGTGTAGCCCTACCCGGAACCTTTTAGGGGACATCGCATTCCTCTGCTTAGAGAATACGCACAGGTACAAGTATAGTCTCCGCAGATATGAGCTATGTATAGTAAGATCCCGGACAAACCCTGAACCTAAGGCCACACCTATAGGCTACCCCACAGCCATAACCTAACCTTACCCTTACCTTAGCCATATCTCCACCCCAAACACTAACCCTACCCTCATCCCCCACATGGTAAACAAATTTAGGAAAGGTTTCAGTGATAATTTTTGTAAGGGAGGTTTTACCGATTCGTATTTTTCAATGTTCGGAAATAAAAAGCTCAGAAACATTTTGTTAATTACGTTTTTGAATATCAAAATTTCCCTGTTGAAATAAACCATTTCATAGAATTCAAAAAAAGGTTCTCTGGAGTGCAGAGAAAGGGGTTCTGTCGTTATTTTCGGAAAAAATCCTACAAACCACAAAATTACGGAATTTTTTTTTATCTTTTATGCCTAATAAAACGTTTTCGCCATGCACATCATAGTTCTTTTCCGGGAGAAAGATGTTCACTTTTCAAATTTCTTTCACTAATTCTCTCATAGTTGGTACATGCAAATGTCTCTAATATGCTAATTGGAATTAAATCATCTAAAAGGTATTGGATTTCATGCGGTTAGCTCAGAGGGCGTGCCAAATTCATCGATTTTCAACACGGAGTATAGAGGGTATGCTAAAACCTGACTCAGAACAGTCTGGATGGACTATTGAAGTGTCATCGCCAAGTGCTAAGAGATATAGTATAAATGAGATAAGATGTAACACCGTACCTGTAGTTTCCTGAACCCTTAAGCCCCCCCCCCCCGTCTCCCTCCCCTAAACCTTCCCCCTGACCCACCCGCCTACACAAAAGACCGGTGCCTGTCCCCGACCCCCATCCCCACTCCCTCCCACCTTTAATCCCTTTAATGGCCACATAGTTATGCATCATGTCGAGCCTACATGGTCAAGGGTAGAAAAGTAAACCTTTTATTTTATACATCTCCATTTATATTTTTTCTTGATGCATAATGTACATTGTAGTGCATGTCATGTAGATTCATTAGGACAGCTTTGGTGCATAATGATGACAAAGCTACATGATCTTAGAGACACCATGCGGCAGATAAAACTGATAAAGGCTTAACTGTCCCTCAGTCATTTATTGATCCATCAATCTAACCCAATGTGCCGTACGTTGAAGCTACTTGCATGTTTTTGCTGCGTTTTATTACTAATACTATTATTCAATCTTTATTCTGATCTGTACTTGATGCAAATTTGTCCAAATCTCATTTCAATTATGAAATATGGGTAGAAAAGTAAACCTTTTATTTTATACATCTCCATTTATATTTTTTCTTTAACCATTTTGGCCAGAAAATTCCCTCTTTACAACCCCCCCCCCTTCTCCCCAAACCACCATGGCAAGTTATCCCCCCCCCCATTGACTAACCCATGGCAGCCACCCACCACCCCCTCCCCCTACATGCTGAGTAATAGAGATAGTGTGAGTGTGTACCCTATGTTCACCCACCATGGTGGTGGTTGATGACCAGTCAGCTTTTAGCACCCTTACTATATAGACACAAGCCCAGCGTCGAACCTTTACTTAGATCTCATCTGTCTGCTCTAACACACCTCCTACAACCTACACACACTCACAGGGGGATTTTCGAATTGAAGAAGAGGAATTTCGAGCTTGGATTGTAACTTTGGAGAAAGGATTAGGAATTTAGAGAGAACGTGATTTGTACTTATCTACGATGGCAGCTTCAAGTTTATGTGTGTTAGCCCTCGTAGCTTCAGCATTTGTCATTGGTAAGTTTGATATATATTTTGTATTGTATTTATTTATTTTTATTTTTTTGGTGAAATTTGAATTGGCTATTGAATGTGCAGATGCCCCACGATTCATTCACTGGCAGATTTGCATCTAGACAATTCTGAATTTTTTTATCACGATATGAAATATCCAGGCTAGGTTGTGGGCTTGCATAGGTGTGTATTAGCCCTCGTAGCTTCAGCCTTTGAGCAAGTTTGATATATTTAATGTAGTACGTTCAGAATTGTTTAGCGTGAAATTCCAAATGGGTTTGAATGGTCTGACTGCCTTTCCCGAATTGATTCGATCAATGGCAGATTTGAAAAGGATGTGCATTGTTATCATTCTTTCAGAAGAAAGGGGTATTAGTATCTATCTAAAACTCAGGAAGATCTCTTTGGTATTACGAAACCAGGGTAGTTTGTGGTATCACGTCTGTACTAATTTGTCAACATAATATATAGTATTACGGCGAGAAAAGCACAAATTTGATTTTGAAAATGGAGAATATTTATTAAGTACATGCAAAGTTGGGTAGGTCGAATTAAATGAAATCCCTAAATTCCTTTTACAAACAAACACCCTTCATCAGACGCATTCTTCTTGAAAAAGATCTTCTATAGAAGGCTAATAATTTCGATATGAAATCCCATTTAGTTGGCTCACCAAAAGTACCCGTATGGTTTGCTACAGCGGATCTAGAAGGCTAATCAGTCAGTTCGTACTTGGAGTCTTGTTAGGTCTGTGATAACTGTTTGTGATATTTTCTCTCATGTATTTGACATTGTTTTTAACACCTTACTGTTCGCAAATAACGATTAAAACATAGACATAATATAATGCTTTAATGAATCGTGTACATTTGTCTATGTAGTATTTATGAATGTATCCTTAGCAGCCTAGAAAGTAACTCACCAGGGTGATATGATCGATATGATTCAAACCGACCCGGTGAGGTTGATACATGTGTCTTCCTATCAGGTCGGCGTGTAGCCCTGTTGAGGAGGGAGACAGCTACGCCCCTCCTCGTCCTGTGTGGGCCAAATGGTTTTTCTGAACAATCTAGATACCCTTTCCTTCAAGTCTTGAATGTGGGAGAAATTGTCGGTGAACACTTGCCAAAACTGTCCAGAAATGATGGGTGGATATGTCACAAAGAATACTGACCTATGATTTTTTCATTTACCACTTTTTATCAGAGAAATATTAGCTCTGATTATAGACAAATCTTGCCTCCACGATCGTTTAAACAAGACAATATGGCGATGATTGGAACTCTCTAAGTAGAGAGGCGTAGAAAGGAGGGCAGGAACGCAACTCAAGACTGACAGTTGCTGAAACCAGCAAGAGAGGAAGTTCAAATGTGCATGGGCCACAGTAAAAACAAAATGGCGCCATTTCCGAATTTGCTAGCCTGAGAATTTTGCATTTAATTAATCTTTAATATCTCAAGAAATCTTCTGCGCCGACTTGTTGAAAGTAACCACCTATCTAGGAAAGACATAGGAGAATGGAAATATGTGAAAAATCCGATCAAAATCCATGCATGAAAGGTGATGTAAGAGCTTGATCGGGAGGGTCTATATGGAACGATCTGTGACTGAATCAGTGAATGAAGTCGATAGCGAAATGAAGTCACGGGTGGCTAGTCAGCATGATGCACCAATTCAGTGCTGGCTAGTTACTTACTGTTTCGTAAGCGTTGTACTATTTTTACCCTATTCAACCTGGAATAAAACAGGTGATTTTTTAGAACGTAAAGAAAAAATGGTTTTTTGTGTACACATTTTAACGGGTTCTTTAAAAACTTTTTTTCCTCAAACGGAAAGAAACTTTCGCACCTGAGAATAAGTGGGATGTGGCTTTTACAGAGAAAACCACCCGCCTGTACTGCGGAAATCCTGAATAGTATACAGTCATATGCTATAACTGATATGATTGTGTTACAGTACGTTTTATGGGACCTCACTACACTCATATAACGGCTTGGTTCCGGCCCTTATCTGTTGTGTCCTGTCCATGACGTAACAGTCATGTCACAGGTACTTGTACGTCATGGCTTAATGATCCCAATATACCGGAAACTGTTTACTGTCACCCAACGTGCACTTTAATAGTCAGCTCCGGCAAATAAAACCGGTGTGGTTATAGTTCATTCACCACAAGTTGGCAGGATCTTTGCACCTTTTAATGAGTCTTAAGCCTAATTAAGGCCCCCCTTTTTCCCAGTCGTTAAGAGTTTAACTACATATTTTGGACCTATATTTGTCCTTTTTGGGCGCGCCCCCTCCTTTTCCCAACCTGGATCCGCCACTGCTATGCTTAGTATAAATAGGCTCCAATGCGATTTAAAGAGGAGGGGGGGCATTGCACCTGGAAGAACCTCCTGTACCCTCTGCAGTCAATATAAACTGAAATTCTTGATAAACCTGGGAAATGATTACGCTTTCATGCTAAAAATCCGTTGGCAAGAATGTTATTATCAGAGATAAAGATAGTGACTCTGACTCACATTCAGTAGTCATCCCAGAAGGCAGAGTATGCTTGTTATGGTCTGGAAGGTTTTGAAATATTTGTGAGAAAAAAAATGTAAAAATTTACTGCTGTGTTTTCAACATTATGAGTAACCTATGTTTGCTAGCTTGGATGGCCATGTAAGGCAATTCATAGGGACTCTCTTTTTCTCTTTTTCCCTGTATATCACTCTAGAAAGAGAGTCAAGCTGGGGCTGACTCGCTTTTTTTTTTATTTCTTTGGGTGAGAGAAATGTTGGAAAAGGCCCTATAGGCAATGTCCAGGTAGTATCCATAGTAGGATCAAAGGACTGCCTTCTCTAACAGAACCTTACTACACTGTGCTTTGTAGCCACTGAATCACCCATTTGTAATATGACACCAAGTGTCTTCTTCATCCAATAGTCTCAAATATTAATGCCTGTCCCTGCAACTTCACCACAGAGCCACTCTCAGGGTTACCTGGTGTAAATGTCTGATTCAGGGAGTGGTCATTAAAGAAAAACGCTACTCTATTTTCATGATGGCGTAATTTGATGGTCTTTATGTCAAATAGAAAGATTCTGGCATGGTTTTTGAAATATCTGTTACTACAGAGCAGCACAGTAGCTTTATCTGATGCATTTGATGACGTCACGATTGCCAAAATGCACCAGGTAATGCATTGTATATATATATTGGAGGCATTGTATAATTTGTTGTATTTAGAAAAGTGAGTTCACGATTATGATACTGCATAGATATCTTCTGGTGGTCTGTTTATAAATTGATATTTCCCAAAGGAAATAACAAATGATACAAACAGCATCTGGTTGAATCCTTACAGTAACGTGTATATGTAACTGGGATGTATTTTGTCTATCATGACATCATCAGTTGCATCAGATAAGCCTGCTGCTCTCCTCCATAGTGGCACATGTCACAATAATCATCCCAGAACCTTTTTAGTTGACATAAAGGCCATCAAATTACGCCATCATGAAAATAGAGGAGTGTTTTACTTTAAACAATATGCCTACAGAGAAGGGGTTAGGTGTATAGCAAAAAGGGATTATTCTTCAGATCCCATTTGGGTATAATTTACTAAAGTCAAAAAAAGGAAATAATTTGGGACTGGAAAATGTGTTTGAAAAGGGGGAGGGGGTATCGGAAAATATAGTTGTCAGTATGTCTAAAAGTTCAGTGCCCTCCCTCCTGTTTTTAGGAAAATGATCACTCCCCTAGTTCTAACCTGTTACAGAAAACGTCTATAGAAGGGTCAGGGTCAGCCAGCACCAAAGGTGTTGGAACAGTCCCCTCCCCTAGATGTATATCCTATTCCTAGACTAGTCCCTGCCTGCGTGAAGGCCAATATGTGTTGGTCAGATGCAGCCTGTTGTCTCTACCCACCTACCCACCCCCACCTCCAGGAAAAGGGGGAAAATTGCAGACAGCCTAATGATGTCCTGGTTAGGGTATTGTCTTTTGTGTGTAGGGTGAGTCAGGTTACACCTCAATTATATTCTCATAGTGCATATATATACACGTACAGGATGTGACACTTTGCACTTTCAGGTATATTTCAAAGCATTATATTTAGATAATTTGTAAGTGCTCTCCAGTACACCTGGGGTCGAGTGTACATGACGATCGGCTACCCAGTCAACAGAAAACGTTATCGCAGCAAAGCGGTTTAAAACGTTAAAAACGTTTATTTTTCGTTAAATAACGTTTTTTTGTTGCATTTGTGAAATGTCATGTTGACCACAGTCCCCCAATTCAATATGGGTAGAAGCCTTTGGGTTGTTGTTGTGTGCATTTTCCTGATGAGATATCTTTTCATTAAAGAATCCAGTAAACAAAACAAATGGTGCTTCTTTCAACACCCCTTGGTGACTCTATATGCCTATCAGATAACGTCAATAACCCATCTATTAATCCTCCTGGGTGCACATGTGGCACTGATAACAGCTATAACAATGGGTACGCCCTACTGTTGCATTCTAGATAGACTCATCTGAAAGCATTCGGGCCTTCTAGTCAGGGGGCTGAGGACCCTATATAGGCCTAACCTCAACTTCTCCGAAAAAGATTTTTTTTTCTCTGCTGATTATTCATCTATGGGGTCTAGGTGATGATATCCAGGTGGATGTGGAACTCTCACCCTTGGGCAATTTGAGATATTCAAGATGTCCGCCCCAATACTAACGAAAACTAGAAATGTCTCTATCTCTGGTTCTAATCAACTTAGAAACACAAATAAACAGTCAAAATGTATGTTTCTGGGGTCAAGGAATTCATTCCTACAACCTCTGAGAATATATCTGACCTTGATATTGGATTACCAACCGAATTTCGAATAAAACAATACTCATCCTATTCCAAAATTATAGGAATCTCACAGACATGACAGCCCTATGAACCCAATACTATTGTAAGTTTTAAAACATGTTAACCTACATTTGCTATTTATACTTGTTGATGATGATTTTATAATCACATCATTTGACTTTGAATTTTAAATGGTACATCCCTGGTGTTGATGTTATATGCTAAATGAACAGGATGGGTGGATGGCAGGTGATAATTACGATACAAGAGCCACTCTTTCTGTAGGGATTATAGGCTTTCCCTATTTGGATGTTTAACAAAGCCACAGCTAAATTAGGATCCATTCAAAGGTTATGATATGTTGCTTACTACACAGAAAAATGACATGAAATGAAGTCCATACATTAGCAACTGTGAACAGATACTAATTGAATTCAATAAAGTTTGGATTATCTTAATTAGATTTGTTATCCTTGCAGTCAAGCTTTGCAAGTAATTTGCTGAAAGGTTTTTGTTGTTGCACAAACTGCACTCCGTACTGACTGGATCAGGTTTGAGTGGGGTAAAGGTGACAGACTTATCTGCATAATTGTAGTAACCTTTCTTGATATTCATGGATTATGTCATACTACTTACATGTAGGCATCTCCATGGTGTATCCTAGAAACCACATGTTGGGAACTTAGCTTTATTACTGTCTAGTTACCCTAATTAGATCATTATATAAGGCTCAACTGATAGAACTTCTGTGTGAAGATCTTGTATCACACAAGGAGGACTTCCAGGCACACAAGATTGTCATCTGTATCGGTAAGCTGTCAGTGCCAATTGAGCTCAACAAAGGTATCATGATTAAACGCGATGATATGAAAACTAGTCATGAGGAGGCAGACACTATACTGGTGGAGCAACTAGCTTTTGTACAGCCACATTCACTCTTGGTAGTTGCAGATGATACAGGTATTTTGACCCTACTGTTACACTTTTGCCATAATGGTAGCATATCATCAAGAGTATTGATGACTTCACCAGCTCAGCTGCAAGCAGTTCTTGATAACAATGTGCATAAGCATGAAGTTATAATCCCAGATATTCTCGCAACACATGGACTCACTGGATGTGATACTGTGGCCAACTACCTTGTGATTGGAAAGGGTATTGTCCTGAAAGTTCTGAGAACTGTAAAGTATCCACTCACTCATCTTGGGGAAATCAATTCAAGTGTGCTGGATGTCTTGACCCAAGCCACCCAATATATCTCAACATGCTTCGCGCGATCAGACTGTCACTCTATGACAGAGGCACACCACAAAATGTGGAGCAGACACATTAGCAGAAGCAATGCAGATGCACTAAAGCTGAAGTCTCTACCCCCAACAACTGAAGCACTTAAAGAGAATGTTGCCCGAGCACACTTTCAGATTGCTGTCTGGTGCCATTCACTAGATGCCGATCCACCAAGCTTAGAACCAAATCACCATGGCTTGCACAAGGAGGAAGGGTCACAGATGTTGAACCCTAAAACAGTTTAGGATCATGTAGCACTGGTTCCAGATGGCCTGCTCAAACTGATTTAATGCTCCTGTGCTGGGGATAGGCCTTGCAAGACACAGAAATGTGGCTGCTGCAGTGTCCTTTCAAAGCAGTCCTTCATGACAGTAGAGGTGCAGGAAGATGGAGATGAAAGTGATTCTGATTGACTCCATTGAACAGAAGTGAGAACATAGGATGTAAATCATGATAAACTAGTCTGATAATGTGATCAAGCATCTTCAGCAAAATTTGGTTTTATATTTCCTTGAAATTACTGAAACAAATACAGCTGGTTTGACAGATGAGGAAACAATGTTTTGGACAAGAATTAGGTTCCTTTATCTCATAAATATGGAGTATTTTTAATCACTTAGAACTTATTTCTTACTTTGAATCAAAATAACTGATATTGCCTTGGCTTGTAACACCTATATTCAGTGTTATACCTATCTGGAGTGATATGATTATTGCAATAAACTATGATTGCTGTTATAATCAATGATAATAGTATACACTGATTTACACATTTTACATCATTTAAAGATCTCAAAAGGTCATTTGATAGATGGGTCTATACTTATCCAGAATCTTAAGAATTTCATTCAAAGTTAGGCTTAGGTATTTAAATCAGAAATCCAATATGGAAGCCAGGTACCTTCTCAAGGATGGCAGAAATGAATTCTTTGACCCCAGAAACATACTTTTTGGCCTTTTATTTGTGCAAGAATGGAATTAGCATTGTTTTATTCGAAATTTGGTTAGAAATCCAATATGGAGGTCAGATATCTAATCAGAGGTGGTAGGAATGAATTTCTTGACCCCCAGAAACACATATTTTTACTGTTTATTTGTGTTTCTAAGTTTAAAAGAACCAGAGATAATTATAGGCATTTCTAGTTTTCATTGGTATTTGGGTGGACATCTTGGATATCTCAAATTGCCCAAGGGTGAGAGTTCCACATCCACCTGGATATCATCACCTAGACCCCATAGATGAATAATCAACAGAGAAAAAAACTTTTTCGGAGAAGTTGAGGTTACCACTGACGGCACCCAGACTATACTGTATTCAGCTTGCCAGTGATATATATTATAATCTTCTTGAGCAGCTAGACATGAAGATGGAGCCTGTAATGGCCGTCGCTGATGCCTAAAGTTGTGTGTTCCTTTCTCAGAATAATTCCAGAATTTCGGAATAATGGTACGACACAAAGAGAAGAATACTGATTGCTTTGACACATACTGCACAGGTCACTATTTGTCTCCCACATGACATGTATGAGGGCATGTCAAATGAGGTTGACGCTCACATATTTAGTTTGTCACCTCCACTTGACATGCGTAATGAAGACATAATAGTAGTATATACATGCAAACTGAGCGCAATGGATTAGCTACTAACTAGGTCATGACCTACTGGTAGACCGGAAGTGACCTAGTTTCAACCAATCAGAGGGCTGGATTTGACAGGAAGTGACGTCATAAGGTCATGACCTAGTTTTTTCGACCAATCAGAGAGCTGGATTTCATTTGACCTAGTGACCTGACCTAGTTACATAAATTAAAAGAATTGCGCAATACCTAGAGCTGACCTACTTGCAAACCGGAAGTGACCTACTAACCTACTTGCAAAAACGTATGACCTACGTATGAGGGTGCATTGCGCAATGCTTGTAAGAATTTACACAATGTTCTGATGCAATACTTTTATGGATTTACGCAATACTTATGACTCATGCATTAAAATAAAACACAACTCATTTATTTCACATAACAGATTATATTTTTTATTAGACACAATATTTACAGATGAAGACAGATTTTCCATTTCCGGGGCGTGCACATATACTACAAAAACATTTGTTGTGTGTGAATTTACTTGCTTGATACCAGCTTTGGCCAGTAAGACTTGTTTTCCATGTGTTGTGGAAACAATAACTGTTAAGTTTGGCTATGTTAGATATAGCATGCTCGAACAAAGCCTGGGCCAGGAAGTAAGTTTGACTGTTTTTGGGTCCAGGTAAAAGACCAGATAAAAAACCATCCTTAAAGTTTACCTCAAAGGAGAAATGATTTTTCACTCCAGGTATACTTAAGGCATGAAGTTCCAGAGAGACCTGCAGACATGTGAAACAAATAGTTTTAGCAATAGCAGATACTTCCAGTTTACAATTACACTGACAAAACACTCCTACTATGGGATTACATTCTAACTCTTGGAGAGTAAGAGCAAACTTTCTTACACTTCCTAAAGTGTACCTTGTGTAGTGTCTTGGGCAGCCAGGTTCAGTGTGCAATTGATATACTCCTATACACCAATCATGCATTATCAAGTTAACTTTTTTCACTCGACAATAGTACATGCAGTTTCTGTAGGCGTCCCAAAAAGCTGAAGAGAAATATTTGTACATTTTAACACTAGTTATACAGTGGTCAACAGTGTCTGGTTCAGCTCCTCTAAAATAACCAATGTTTTCTGCAGGTATTATTTCCCAAAAGAAATTCTCTGAACATCCACATGCTACAGAACTTATATCATTGTCAGGTGTTATAGAAGAAGCTTGATTATATGAAGCAACACTTTGTAAAACTGGACGCATGTAATAGTCATAAGGTGGAGTTTCTGTGGTTTGCTCCACAAGCATAGCTTCTAAACTTTCCATGTTAAAATGGTTGCTTAAATCTAACCAGATACTAATAGTCTGGTGAACGTGACGCTATGAGTTAAGAAATCTGGTACCACTTTTTTTTCTGTTCCAACTTAATTTCTTCAGCGCCGGATTTTTTATTTTTTGTCGTGAACATGTACAGCGTTCACTTTTGTGAAAAGTTTTTTTTATTTTTGGGTGATACAGTTCACTTTTCTTACTTTTTTATTAGTTTTTTTTCATGATACAGTACACATTTTTTTATTTGAAAAATGTTCATTTGAACAAAAAATATTTTCCAGTTTAACACTGTTTTGTATGGAAAAAAATGTTCATTTGAACAAATGTTCGTTTAAACAATTGTTCAAATGAACATTTTCCAGTTTAACACTGTTTTCTATGGGAAAAAATGTTCATTTGAACAAATGTTCGTTTGAACAATTGTTCAAATGAACATTTTCCATTTTAACACTGTTTTCTATGGGGAAAAATGTTCATTTGAACAAATGTTCGTTTGAACAATTGTTCAAATGAACATTTTCCATTTTAACACTGTTTTCTATGGGGAAAAATGTTCATTTGAACAAATGTTCGTTTGAACAATTTTTCAAATGAACATTTTCCATTTTAACACTGTTTTCTATGAAGGAAATTTGTTCATTTGAACAATTTGTTTAAAACTTTTTTTTCTTTCAACGAAATGTACAACTGGAAGTGAAACTAGAAAAAGAAACCATTTTTTATATAGAAAGGGGTAGGGTGCTTACACCGTCTTCACATACTTGTCTCTTTATGTACTGATAGGTTAGACCTTGTTTCCTTTGAGAGTAAGTCGTAACGCTGTGGTTTACTACTTTAAATCCTTTGTTGACTACCGTGACAACATTTTCACTGTCCAGTACTTCTTTGTACTTGTCAGTGGTCAGGGGGTTTTGTTTTTGAATTACACCTTTGCAACTCATTTTAACGGGCACATTTACTCCTGTGCCTATGTAACATTTGGAGTTCAAGGCAGTCATTTCGTCACCTTCCCACTCCACTTTGAATAACCCGGGGGTTCTCTTGTCAAACGCCAGACGGCTCTTACAACATGGTTGAGGCAGCCACAGCTCACCCAATACTTTGGTCTGAACATAGGTCTCTCTGTGGTGACTGTTGTCACATGATTCAGAGGGCAACCATTTGTGACGTTCTCTGAAGAAAGCTTCACGTTTTTCAGGAATAATTACGTCTTCTATTTTCTCTGCACTTAAAGCAAAGTAAAAACTGTCAGTGTCCATTTCACACATTTCAAAATCTTTCTCGTCTATGTATTCAAGGAGAAAGTCGTAATAGAAAGCCAACATTTTAAGTTTGGCATATTGGTATACCATGAACCCTATTTGAACTGGGAGATCGTAGGTGATGGAGGTGGGCAAACAGGACAGTTCTACCGTGTTGTCACTTATGTCTTGCACATCTTGCACTGACCAGTGCATGGCCAAACGTCTTGCCTTAGAGGGGTGAAGATACTTTGTTTGAACGAAGTTTTGTTTGTTGCATATGGTTTTTCCGTATGAACCATTTCCCAAAAGTTTGTACAGATCTGACAAAATCTTACAGTCTATATTTTCGTCGCCCTTTCTCCTAGCTTTGGTTACTTCGTCCATGAAGGGTAAAAAAGTCTGTTCTGGAGTGTATTCTACGAGAAGGTGTACTGTCGTAACTACCAAACCTTTTTCCAGGTACCACTTCAAGAGAGGAGTTCCCAACAAAATTCCCTCTGCGTGGTAGCTGCCTATAAGTTGGCGTTGCGGTTGTTTTAGCTTACCTGCTGCTTCCAGGTAACGTTTCATATGTTCACCTACGTCTTTTTTTCCTACTAAACAGTTTTTGAAAATAGGTGTCATTTCACTGAATTTTTCTTTCAAGTGTTCAGGTGTTTCTATGTCTACCTGGATAAGTCCAAAAGTTGTTCCTTTAGAAACCCCTCTCAGTATTTCATCCTGACTTTTTCTGCCTTGGCACAACGGTCTTTTAATTTCCCATTCACTTTTTGTTTCTCTGCACAAGTTTTCAGTTTTTTCTTTCAACCACATACACTCATACTTTTCCTCTACTTGGTAACCTAACGATTGAAGATATAGGGTAGTCAAAATGGTATTTTGGTTTTTTTCTTCTAACCATGCCTTTCCATTGGGGTCTCTCAAAACTGATTTAGTAAGGTGACATATGTGACCATGCCAGTAGCACCCGTGAAACTGGTATACTTTTTTTGAAGCTGGATCATATCCGTCCACTTTTATTTTCCTTGAACCCAATACTACTTCCCCGTAGTTGTATTGGTGTAATATCTTGACTTTGTCTGTCACAGTTTTGTATCGCAACCATTCTGTGGCTGAGTAGCTAATCTGTTGACTGCAAACAGCTTGAAAATCGTTTTCTTTCCTGCGCACCACATAATAACCTGTGCAGTGCTCTTCACCCATGCACTTGAGGTACAAGCTGTTAGCATCTACCCCTACTATGTGTCTGCATACTTTGCTTTGTGACCCGTATTTTTTTTGTCTTATTCTTGTTTCTCCACTTTTGTGATGTCTGTGAAAAATAATAGAGGGACCCCCTACTAAGTTGCGTCTGAGCAAGGAGTGAACATCCTTTTCTTTCTCACCAAAAAGAATGTAAGGAGTGGCATTAGGTGCAGTGTTGTTGAAAAGAAACTTCAAGGTTAAACCTGGCAAAGTTAAACCGTCTTTGAACATGTCTACCCCACGATCTATAAAAAATTTTGTGTGCTCGTTTATGGCTAAAACAAAGGGTTTAACATCCAGGTTGTTGTAATATATCAAGTAGTCCTTCATAGTTTTCATTTTGTTTTCTTTCCAGACCTTCTTACATTTAAGATAATCTTCTTTGCTTATTCCACCACCCGACAAAGAACTGTAGAAGCAGTGGCGTGGAGGAAGAGCTTTGTTGTTCAGTTTTCTTATGTTGTCCATCCACTCGTAGGGAAAAAAACCTTTTTCACCTTTCCCTTTTAGAAAGGCTTTCAGGTAGTTTGCGTAGGAATAACCTGGTGCCAAATAGTTAAACATGTCAAGGAAAAGAAGATGGTCTGTGTACACTGCTATGTACTTGTTGCATTTTTTTATGGTTTTCATTTCTGTTTTGTCTGTGTCTATAAAAAAAGAATGAAATTCCTTTTTTATCAAATTAATGTCATACTTTCCAGAGTTGAAACCTAGAACAGGGACTCTTTCTATGTAGGTAAGAAGTTTTTCCTTCACTTCAAGAACATGGGAGATTTTTTTTTGGGGATTTTTTTTGTTCTTTGCTGGAAAAACTTTGCTAGCTTTATGTTCTAGTTCCTTTTGTTTTTCTTCTAGAGAGTCTAGTTCGTCTAAAACATCTCTAAAATTCTCTTTCACCTGTTCTCCTATCAACTGCCCCAAGTTGTTTATGTGTTCCAACACATTTTTAACCAAAGGATCGTCGTCCCTGTTGGAATTTCTGACAAAACACACTGGTTCTGTATGCCCAGGAAAATCAGAAGCTACACTGGCAGAAAGGGGTATGTGAGTTTTTTCTATCACAGTGTTAGCATTTTCTGGGGACGATTTTTCAGGTTGGACGAAATAGCTTTCAAAGTCAAAAACAATTTTATAGGGGTATATTTTTTTCTCAGGTGAACAAACTATTCCCAGTTCCTCTAAAACTTGAAAAACTGTTTTGGATGGATTGTATGCTCCACCTTTGTACCTGAAGCTGACTTTGGTGCAATCTTTTTTCACCCCATTGTGTTGTTTCAAAAGGAAGCTACGAGTGAAAACTTTATGACACTTTTCACAGGGGTACATTTTACCATACAGTCCCATGTTAGTTATTAAACTTACATGGTTTCTGTGTAAGTTCAAGTTCATGATTTTCTTGGATGAACACATGTTTGACCTTATAATTTTAGGTCGACCCTTTCTTTTACCAAAAGAGGGAAGGTAAAAGATTCTTATGTTAACTTCAAACATTTTTTCTAACCTGTCTAAATCTCTTATGTTAACGCCCTCAAAAGTCTCCTTGTTCACCCCTGGATAGGCTTCAAGGAAAAGCTCTTGAGTTTTTTCTAAAGATTCATACAGGAAGAAAGACAGACATCTAAAGAAACACAAGTTGTCCTTGTAAGCCCTTTTGGTTTTAGGGTCTCTGTGAAAGTGTTGCATTCCTCTTTGTCTTAAACCTGGTGGAACAGTTTTCATTTTACCTAAAAGATATTCTCCTCCCGTAGCCCTTATCAGTGTGATGTTGGCGTTCACGTTGCCTATTACACTCCATTTAGTAGAGGGTCTTTGAGTGTCTTCTTTAATGTTGTTTTCTATTAAATCTAAACACTCTGCAAAGTCTTTGTCGTCCCTTATAAAAATGTAAGGGTCTCTATGACTTTCACTGTCATAGAACAAAGACGAGTTGTTGGCAGAAGCATGAAAGTACATGACTTTCTCTTCTTCTTCTTCCTCCTTAGAGGAAGACAACAACCTTCCAAAAGAGACAGCCACTTTGTAAGCCATAACTTGATTTCTATGAATAGAGGTAAGCGCCTCTATTACCTGTTTGGCTCCCAAGTCTTTGTTGAAACTTGTCATTCTGACGTTGAAAATGGACTGAAGCTTACCAAGCACAGCCAAACCTGAAGCTATGGACTTGAAGTTGTCACGGTAACTGCTTTTATGCAAAGAATTTTTTTCTATTTCTTTTGGAAGTTCTAAGCTGTCGGAAAAAGTTTCTCTTCTACAAGAATCTGAGTTACATAAAGTTTTTCCACTGTTTTCTACAGTTACCAAACGTGGAGGTCTAGGGGTGTTACACATTGGACAGTTGACGGTGTAAAGTTGTTTTACCTTTTTGGGCGGCATTTTTTTTTTAAGGTTTCTTTTTCTTGTTTCACTTTATGTTCTATATACAAACTTATAACTAAAAACCTAACCTAAGTATACATGGAGTACATATGGAACTTAAACCTACGCTGGGCTATGTTGACTAATAACGGAGTACATCTAAATCTAACTACAAATTAGCTGATATACATCATAATGTAAAAGCACTTAACAAGGAGCTGTTGACCAGACACTATACAAAGTTGACCACTTACCCAGAGTAGAAATCGGTCGTTTCGTCTAGGAAGGGACCAACTCGTGATTTTATGTCCTCCAGAATGAAGGGGGACACAGTGTGTCCGCAGTGTGTGGCTGAGGGGGGCATTCTGAAGCTGGAAGACACCGAGGCATTCATTTCCTCCACGTAGCTGGTTGTTCCTATGTGAACTTTAGGAGTTCCCTTGTACAAGTTTACCAGGACCATAGCCCGGCCTCCACTGGGGTCGGTGCAGTCTTGGTTCAAGGACAACAAAAGATTATCCACCTTCCTCTCTCCAAGGGCAGCTAGGCGGTGTAACTCCTTGTACTTTCCTAGGATGCACTCTATCTGGTCCACTAAGTTCCTGAATTCACGCGCCTCTAGGTTCAAGCACCGCTCGTAAGGTTTGTCCAGGTAGGTTCTCAAGCATACTCCCCTGATGCTAGGTTCCCTGTATATTTCTATGCAGGCGTTGTTATCCCCTTCCGGATAAAAAACCTGGTTGGGGGCAGGTGACTTTTCTTGGAAACCAAATCGAGCAGGCCACTTTTTTACCACCAAAGGCACTGACCTAAAGCCCACAAGCTTGCTGGAAGAACTGGGGGCAGTTCCCTCCCCAAACTTTTGCCTGTGTGACTTGTCTTTAGGAGAAGGAACACCTGGGACAGAACCAATTGGCTCGGCACCATAGGATGAAGTCGCTGAGGAATCTGAAGCAGGGGTAGAGACAGGGGTTTTCTTGTGGTAGGCGCGCTTCTGTCTTTTTTTCTTAGGCTCCCCTTCTTTCTCACTGGAACAGTTTCTTTTTTCCGGCGGGCTTTTAAGAAGCAGCTCCTCTACTGGAACCGGGAGAGAGTACAGAGGAGAAGGGCCGGTTAAATCTATAACCTCTACCTGCGAATACCCCCCGCGGTGAGCAGGTGAAGGTGTCCCTTGTGTTAAGTCCACCACTTCTATGGGTTTAACTGCCGGTGATGAGGTTGTAAGGTCTATAACCTTAATTGGACTGACCTGGGGAGAAGGTTCCTCCGGAGTCACGGGTGAGTAAGAGGCGGACGTAGGTGTTTCAGTGGGGGGTTGGTAGTTCAAAGGTGCCGGGGGATTGATGTATTCCCTGATGTCAAAATCGCCGTCGCCAGCTTCCTGAGGAGAGCGATCCCGGACGCGATCCAGGAAATCAGTGATTTCGCCATGAAGAGCTGCAAGAGCGGCTTCCTGTTCTCCTGCATCAGGCACTTCAGTTGGAAGCCGAGCAGGAGTTGCAGGTGGTTTATCAGGTGAGGCTGGAGAGGTAGGAGGAGGGGCGATGCCCGACGCCTTTTCCACTGTCTGTTTAGAAGTAGTAAAAGTTAGTGGAGCCAGTTTTTTAGCTCCTCCTCTCCTGACACTAAGTCCCGTCTTCATGCGACCAGGCATTGTTCTCCTTGAAGATGAAAGGATGGCAGGGCTGGAAGGTGCAGGAGCAGGACGGCGAACAGCAGACAAACGTCAGAAAAGGTTTGATGAAGATCGAGCAGCTCAAGTCTACTTTATAGTAACTATCCTGATACGATGCTGGGACGTTCCCTTGTCGTTCAGATAACGTACAACCACGTCCATGAGTCGTAGATAACCGTGCTTTTCCATTCATAGTATGTTTTACACTTAGTCAGTGTTGTTTTGGAAAAAAGTAAAAAAGCTTAACTCAAATAAAAAACGTGATAACGTTCAGTCAACGTTCAGGGTGAGGCTTGTAAAACGAGTCTTGTTGTTACCGTTCTGTAATTAACGCAGACCATTCGTCATTCATCAGAACTAGCTTCTCTCAAGCAGACATGGCTAACTTTTGTCCTTTGCCTTTGTCTTTGACCGTAGGTCACAAAAGGCGTCAGGAGGTGTTTATTTCAGACATCAGGAGGGGTGTAGAAGAAGGTAAGGTGTGGGCTGTGTGGAAATTCTGTCCTGAAAATTTGAACAGGGATCTTTACATCCCTCCTAACTGTAACTTCAAACAATGCTTTTTGCACAACCAAACCACTGCATTGGTTCCTGGTGGACCCTCTGTGAAAAAACTTATCTCAGAAAATGGGGAAAGTTTTTTTTCAGGTGTTCTTTTGGGACATGGTGCCATGGTACACTTAATGTCTAGACATTCCATTTCCTCTGGAAGTTCAAAGAAATTCATTTCAGACAGACAAAAACCCTTTTTTCTAAGGGATCAACCTTTGGGGGGAGGGCCTGGTAATTCAGTTTTCATCGATTCTACTATGGTGAAGGCTTTAATTAAAGCCACTTTACTTCACCCAGACAAAATTACACACTCTTTAGGTTCAAAAATTTTCTATGAAAGAGGATTCAGGACAGAGATTGGCCACAATTACCATGGATGCTGTCATGTTGTGAGAGTTATTACTGAAATAACTGCCTCCCATGAAAAAGGTCAGCTGAAGGTGGTAACAGCCTACCCCGTATCTAATTTTTGGTCCTCCTAATAAAACTGAACAAAAATAAACGATGATCCTCCGGGTAAGGCCCCTGGGCCAAACCCACCCTTCCACATGTTTTCCCCTCTTTTCAGAACGCTCAGGCACTGACCCTGACGTTTGTTTCGTCCTTGAGCAATAAATCATTTCAGGAAATTGCGATAAGGAAAGACTGACAGGTTTCCTATAAAGGTTAAACGGGGACTAAACCATCGTTATTTGACACAACAACCTTCGACCTACTATGTCGCGTTACTCCCTGCAGCGTGTATTAGAACAACGTCACCCCGACGACACTCAAGTTCTGACATATGTGAGGGAAAGAAATGAAATTATATGTTGCTCTTCTATTTGTTTCAGGTACGTGTGCAAATACTTGAAAGAATGTGTTCTTCACCGGAAAAAATTATACTTAGTTTTTTCTTCAGTGCAATCAAGTTTTACATCCAAAGACAGAAAAACCTTGAGGAAAATGGTTTTGAGTCATAACTTGTCGAAATTTTCAGCGGTGGAAACCTTGGGTTATGCCCTGAAGCATGGAAGAAAGGGAAAAGGCCCACTGAAAAACCCCTTCCATGTGGAAGCATTGAAAGCGGCAGAAGAGCATCACGCCAAAGAAAATCCCCGCCTACTTAACCAGCGTCTTCATTTCTTCATGTCTATTTTGGAACTTCTAGCTGAGTGCTTAGAAACCAAAACTTTGTTTTCCTCCTGCCCCATATTTCACATCCCATCATCGTCCCTGGATCGTTTCAGTGTAGAGGAGAAAGAAAAAGTTTGGTTTTATCTGGCTATGTGGTGCACCCAGCTTATCTCCCTTACTCACTGTTTTCACCACAATCAGCTCGCTTTACACTCAACGTCATAACAAATTTAAACGAACGAAGAACGATGTAACATGCTTACCTAAACAGGGGGAAGGGAACGGGAGAGATATATAGAATAGGATAGAATAGGGTAGGATAAAATAGGGTAGGGTAGGGTAGGGTAGGGTAGGGTAGGGTAGGGTAGGAAAGGGTGGGGTTGGGTTTAAAAAACTATGGGGTGGGGGGGTGGGGGCACCCCTCAAGTATGGGGGGTTTGGGGCTTGTTGGCCCGGGCTGGCCGCCCAAAATAACCCACCTAACCCACCCACCCACCTACCCACCCACCTAAACCACCTACCCACCTACCCTACCCTACCCTACCCTACCCTACCCTACCCTACCCTACCCTACCCTATATAAGTCAACTGTATGCTTTCTAGCCTGTCATAACCTGCCTGCCTTCCTACCTGCCTGCCTTACTTGCTCAACACTTTTTATTTGGACGCTATGGAGTTTCACCTTTCGGACGAGTTGTTATTCAAGGTCAGTGAAAAAATATCTGAAAAAGACTACCCTCGATTAGGAGTTTACTTAGGACTTAGACTAAGTTTAATGGATTACATGGAAAAAATACCGTCTCTTCGTTCTATGGGGAGAGAAATGCTTATTTCATGGAGTAGAAAGAACGTGCGTTGCAAGTGGATGGTATTGAGACATGCATTAAGTGACATAGGTCGTTACGATCTAACTGATTATTGTAGATGGTACATGGGATATTACAACGTAGTGGACCATTGTGAAATTCCTCCAGAACAGTGGAAAGTTGATACTTTGTTCGTCAACCTGGCAGACAAGTTCGAAAAGCTTGACTGGAGGAAACTGGGAACTCAACTTGGAATGAGCGACCACGAGCTTAACCTGATATCCACCCCTGTTCCAGGGAAAAAAGGTGTCACAAATCCTGTGTTCGAAGTTCTGATGGTTTGGAAATATAGAGAAATATCTCATCCAAGCTGCCTAATAGCCAGTCTATACAACATGGGACTTTCTGATGTAGCTCTTTACGTGGAAGGTTTGAACAAGGGTTCTACTGGTTTAAAAGAGGACGAGGTTGCTCCTTTGGTCACTTTGGTCTAAGATATCGTCCAACATGGATCACAAGGAAAAGGAGATCATTTTTGACCCACGTCTACAAAGCCCCTTCACAATGATCATAGCTGGACCTACTTCTTGTGGGAAAAGTCAACTTGTTTTCAAGTTGATTAAAGGTGTAGACGAGCTTGTTACTCCAAAAATACACGACATATACTACTGCTACAGTCAATGGCAAGATGGATTCGACGAAATGGTGAAGTTGGGGGTTAAGTTTAACAAAGGTCTTCTTTCAGAAGACTTTTTGTTCGAGGATGAAAGAGACGTGACTAAACATGGACTGGTCGTAATAGACGATCTCATGGATCCCGAGTACGTTCCCACCATAATGAAACTTTTCACTGTGGGCTCTCACCATCGCAGTTTAAGTGTAATTTTTCTTACTCAAAACTTGTTTTTCAACAATCCTGCCTTCAGAACCTTGAGCTTAAATGCACACTACCTAGTTGTTTTTAAAAACCCTAGAGACATGAGTCAGATAGGGCACATCAGCAAACAGGCCTTTCCAGGACAGAAATCCTTTTTGACGGAGGTATATAACTCAGAAACCAAAGAGAAGCATTCATACATCCTATTGGACTTTAAGCAGAGCACACCTAACGAGCTTAGGGTAAGAAACAGCATAACAACTCCTTGGAACACCTTGGTTTTCATTCCTCGAGCTTCAGCTTCGAAAAGAAAAAGATAGAATGGTGACCAAAAGATCTCCTTCTGGAGGAAAATTTAAAACAATTAGGAAACATTACCACTTGTTGAAACACATATCCAAGTGTTCCTCGGCAGAGTGTTCCCACATTATCAAAGGTCTCAGCGATGAGGTCATTAGGTTGATGAGTCAAATTTGCGTCAACGTAATGAACAAAAACCTGTTGCGTAACGAGTCCGACGCAGTCAAACGTTTATCACCCTACAAGAAAGAACTCAAGTCAGTCACAAGGCACAAGGCTACCGTTAAGCAGAAGAGGAAAACCTTTGAGCAAAAGGGAGGATTTTTGGGAACCATTTTGGGCCTCGCCTTACCCCTGATAACAGGTCTCATAGGAGCACGTCGATAAAAAAATCATGTCTTATTCAAGGATGGCCCTCGTAAGGGCGGATCTTGTTCCCCGAGAAAAAAAATCTTCTTTTGTTAGTCCTTCCTCTCCTCCCCAGCCTGGACCTAGTGTTCAAGACCAGTACTACAGCACTCAACTTTTAAGAGAAGGTTTAACTCCTGATTCCAGCCTGGTTCAAGTCCTGAACCACCTTCAGAGTAAAGCACATGAGGTGCTTAACTCTCCTAACCTCAAACTGAAGGAAAAGTTAAGGCAGTACAATCAACTTATGATAAAGTCGGGAATTTTAACTAAAAAAGCCAAGGCCTTAGGACAACGTAGGGAAGGTCCCTATTTTGGTCGAGCAGTAGGACAAGGTCCTGCAGGAGCAGCAGCAGCAGCAGCTGGGGGTGTAAACAATTCTTTAGAAGACACCGACGACGGCGACGATGATGCTGACCACACTTTCACAGAGACTAGAGACGATCCACCACTTCCTGACGATTCAGACGGAGACAGTGTAGACGAGTTCAAAGGGGAGGAAGGTTTTAAACCTCGTGCAAGAGACAACACAGAGGGTATGGACGCCGACATAAAAGAAAGAATACCTGCAAGTTACAGAACGACTGCTAAAAATCTATACAGAGAATTATCTCGTCACGGAAGTCAAATTTTGAATTGGAACAGAGACGGAGAAATATATGTTAACGGGGAACGTGTGCCTGGAACTGACATAACAGATTTGTTAGCTTTTGCTGCCCGACCAAAGTCTTTGAAAAAGGACCAACCTAAAGGAAGCCAGGTTTTCATGAGAGCAGTTAAAAGGCTGAACCCCACCTTAAAATTTGTCAAAAACAAGTCGGCTTTTGCAGGGCACAGTCCTTCCTTTGCTGCCAGTCCCTTGAAAAGAGCTTCCCCTATAAAGAAGAGGAAAGTAAGTCAAAAAGGAACTGGACGTAAGTTTATATGGCGCACAAGGCTTTGAAAAAAGATGTGCTCAGGTTTTACACAGATCCTAAACAACCTGGAAGTTTCACCAGCGTTTCTAAACTTCAACGTCATCACTTCAAGAAAACAAAGAAAAAAAACATAGAACAAGCTTTGGAAGATGTAGACGCTTACACCAGACACAAACCTTACAAGAGAAGATTTCCAAGAAGAAAAACACAAACATGGGGCATAGACAAACAGTGGCAACTTGACCTCATAGACATGCGAGAATTTTCAAAGGAAAACAAAGGATACCAGTACATTCTAGCGGGAATAGATGTTTTTTCAAGGTATGGTTTTGGACAACCTGTGAAAAGTAAGAGAGCTGATGACGTGACAGAGGCTTTCAAAAAAATGAGCAAAGAAAGAAAACCTCAACAAATTCAAACTGACAAGGGCAAAGAGTTTGTCAACAAAATTTTCAAAAAACACTGTGAAGATCAAAAAATCAATTTTTTCACAGGAGAGAACGACGACGTGAAGTGTGCCTTAGCCGAAAGATTCAACTCTACCTTACAAGGAAAAATGTGGAGATGTTTTTCTCATTTCAATAACTACAAATGGGTTGACTTGCTGCCCGACTTGGTTAAGTCCTACAATTTGACTTACCACAAAGCCTTAGGAGCTGCCCCTTCAGACATAAATAAAGACAACTCTGAAGTCTTGTTCTACAGGTTGTACGATCAACCTCAAAAGAAAAAAGTTCCTGTCCTTCAGTTGAAGAGAAAAAATCAAGTGCGAATGTTGAAAACAAAGAAAACATTTAACAGAGGGTACGAACCTAACTGGACTGAGGAAATATACACAGTCGACAACATTTCGCCCAAAGGGTACCACCTGAAAGATCTCCTTGGAGAAGAGATAAAAGGAAGCTTCTACGAACCTGAGGTCCAGAAGGTGCAAGTCCGTCACGGAAGACGCTACAACATAGAAAAAATAGTAAAATACAGAGGAAAAGGCAAGAAAAGAGAAGCCTTGATCAAGTGGAAGGGTTATGGAGACAAGTTTAACTCTTGGGAACCTGTCAAAAACATAAACAAATGGCGTTTACCTTAACTTTACCTAGTAACTCATCTATGAACGTTTTTCCTGACAACACTTTAACTAGTTACAATACAATTTTGGCAGAATACATTAACTCTCCTACTCAGTTAGAGTGTGCTCTTCAAGAAATAACCTGTCCTACCACGTGGTACAACGTCAAAGAAGAACCCATCCTCTTGGTACAGGGAGAAAACGACCTGACAAACAACCTCCGCTCTGTAGTAGCTTTATTGAACAAACGCAGAAGAGAATTTTTTCCTCTGGAAAAACCAGGAGCCCATAGTGTCTTCAGTAGAGCTTCAAGCTCTACATCAAATTTATCAGCCCAATCTGCTTTGAAGAGAGGAGTAAAAATAACAAAAAACCTACGTCATGTCAACCCTGTGGGATCGACTGAAACCATTCCTCCTGCTGGTCCTGCAAGTGAAAGTCCACCAACTCCTGCTGCTGCGACTGAGACGCCATCTGGAGGATTCACTTCTAACCAACCCACGCCAGAGAAGGAGGAAAAGGAAGAGGAGGAGGCTGAGGGGGAGCGTGACACGGCAGGCAGAGAGAAAAGGGAAATATCGTCGGCTGTGGCTGAAGTGATGTCTATGGATGACAGGGAAAAAAGGTCTCTTTCTTTTTTTGAAGAAAAGGCCGTCTTCACAGACTCTGCTAATGTTTCTCCGCTCTCTCCCAGTCAGTTACAGGCTGTGAAAATATGTACACGCTTCAAGGAAATTAGCAGATACCTGTCTAAGTATTACTTCAAGGAAGGTAGTATCTACAATATGTTTGCCTTAGAAGGTGTGAACCTGGAAAGCAACTCAGAGTTGATAGGATACTTGAACAGGACCATAAATAAACTACAGAGCATGTTGGTGAGAAAACTAAGAAACTACAGGAAAAACAACAAAGCCACCGTGTTTCACTACAACAAATACACAATGAAAAGTGTAGTTTCCTTGCCTCCTGGTGTGGTCATGCAACTCCCAGAAAACTTAGGGAAACAATTAGGTTTTGACGGAAGTGTTTTCCTAAGTGGAAAGACACAAAGCCCCTACGTGGTAGACCTTCAGTTCAAAAGTCGATGTGCTTTCGTGTACTCTGACATAGTCAAGCACAGTCTTGTGGGTGATTCTAAAGCACCCCTTCTCAGGCAAATCAACATAAATCGCTACAACGGTGACATGCAGACCATAAGTTTCCAGAACTTGATATATCTGCCAGTCACTAAAACCACCTTCAGACAGATAGGGATATACTTAAGAGACAAGACTGGGGAACCTATACCATTTGAAAGCGGATCAGTGTCGGTGGTACTTGCCTTCAGACCTCTTCAAGGATAGGAGTATATTACCATGCTTCACTACTATGGAACACCTCCATACCTGGCCCCTAGGGGTCAGTACGCTGAATACTACAGAAAATCACAGTTTGGGAACGGTGCTTTACCAGCGTACGGTGGCAGGGGCAGACAAAGAGGGCACGGACTTGGTTCGTTAATAGGTGGTTTACTGAGAGGAGCTGTTCCCCTCTTAAGTAAAATAGGACGCTCGGCTGCCAAATCTGCAGGCAAAGCCTTGCTTACTACAGGAGCTGGAGTCTTGTCCGACGTGGTAACAGGAAAAGGCTTCAAGAAAAGTGTAGTTAGGAGAAGTAAAGCTACAGGGAAGAACTTACTCAAAAGGGCTGCTTCTTCTGCTCAAGGATACATAAAAGGTACATCTGAACCTCCTCCAGTCAAACGACGAGCAACCGGCAAGCGCGGAGGACGTAAGGGGCAACGCGGCAGAGGCAGAGGACAAGCTAGAGGAAGGACCTTGTTCTAGTCATGAGTCTCCTTCATCCCAAGGGTCAGGTATGTGCAGTAGGTGAACTAGACCTACACGCCTTGCCTGTCACTCAAAAGGACATATTAAAATGTCAAAAAATAACCAAAACTACCAACAATGCCCTGACTCCACACACTGAATCATTTGACTTCACCTTCGAACCAAGCAACCTGTACACAGACCTCTCAGAAACTGAGCTGTACATGGAACTGGAAGCCGTGGCGGCAGACGGAACAACTCACCTTGCCGTAGGCATAGAAGCTGCTCCAGTCAACAACTTGGCACACGCTCTCTTTGCTTCCTGCCAGTTGCTGATAAATGGGGAGAAAGTCACCGGCAACAATGAAGACTATGGTCTCAAGGCCTACATTTTGGACACAATTTGTTGCAACAAAGAAGACAAAGAGACTCGGTTGAAAGGGTGTCAAAAGTACATGAAAGACACCTGTGGTCACATGGAAGCCAGAGCGGGCGAAAATGCTGGATGGACGGCACGGAGAGCAGAGTTCAGTGCCCGCAACAAGCATGCCTTAGTAATGAAGCCGCACCTGGATTTAATTAAACAGTGCAAGGTGCTGCCTCCGAACTGTGAAATCAAGTTCATATTCGAAAAAAATCAGCCCAATTACTACATGATGCAAGCAGCCGATCAAAACTACTGGGTCAAAATCACCAAAGCTGAAATGACACTTCTCCAAAAATGTGTCGACGACGAGGTGGTGAAAACTCACGTCAGCAGTGTCAGGAATCCACATTGGGGCCCTTTCAACTATCACATAGCCAGGTGTAAAGTAACTAAACACACTTTGGACGGCGGCTCACAAGACTACAGTTGGACTCAACCTGACACTACTCAGATCCCCACCAGGATAGTCTTGTGTATGATAAAGGAAACAGCAGCTGCTGGGACTAAGACAGAAAATCCTTTCAACTGCAGGCATTTCAACGTGAAGGAAATATGTGTGAGATATGACGATCAAAAGTTTGAGTTGAAGACCGACTTCGAAACAGGCAACTGCATCAGAGCCTACAGTCAAATGTTCATAGACAGTGGGCTGTCGGCTTTGGGGCAAGACTGTGGCATAACTTTGGAAGATTTCAAAGATGGATATTCCTTCTTTGTTTTCGACCTCACCCCAGACAGAGCACCTGAAGACAGTCGTATAAATCTCATCAAGCAAGGAAAGCTGGGCATTTCCCTTAGGTTTGCCGCCCCGACTACTCACGCCATATCTGCCGTCTTGTGTTCCTTCTACGACAACAACATCCAACTAACGGCTGACTGTCTTCCTGTCACAGACTACCACATGAACTGAGAAAAAAATGAGAACTTCAGACATAACAGATGCACTGGGAAACCATCCACACACAAGGCGGTTCTACCTGGGAACTTTTGCCAGTAATCAATGTCCTAAAAAACCAATTCCCTCTACATGTTTCGTCAGTAACACAGATCCAAGCTCTAAACCTGGTCAGCACTGGGTGGCATTTTACGTTTCTCATAACGGGAATGTATTCTACTTTGATCCCTATGGCCTACCTCCGTTTACTATATATCACCAGAGGTTCATGCAAAAGTCGTCAGATGGTCACGGGTCGTTCAGCAGAAAACAAGTGCAAAACTTTTACGCTAAAACGTGTGGAGCCCACTGCATTAACTTCCTCATAGAAACATGTCGGACCAAGGATCCACACCACACTGTGAAAAGGTTTTCTCAGGTCCCCTTCAACTTAATGGACAAAATAGTCAGGCCCTTCCTGAGAAAGAGAGAGAAGAAGAGGCAATGAATTTCGAGATGAGTCCAGAAGAAGTAGCAGTCAAAGCAGACGTGAGCAATCTTTTGGTGAAAGGAAAAGTTAAACGTGAACTGGACGTGATAGACGGGCTTCAGAGCACGGCGGAAGTAATAGACAAGATTCTCATCATCATGGCCGAGTTAATGGACAAAGTGGTAGCCCTGGAGGAGAACGACATAGGAAGAAAGGCCTTGAAGGATTTAATGGAGAGAATGCGGGCCTTAGAGGACCGTAGTCAAAGTCCTACTCCAGCCAAGACCGGGTGCAGTTGGTACTGCAACAAGAATTCATTTTCCATATAATATCCATGTACTCTGCTTGCAAAGCATATCTGATTATAATGATTCATACCTAGCATGTACTCTGATAGGAAGAAAAAAATAAAAAGATTGAATTAAAAAAAACCGAGTTGTGTCTTTGTTGCATTTAATCTCATATCAAAATAGTGAGTCATAAGTATTGCGTAAATTCATAGGAACATTGCATCAGAAAATGAGTCATGGTTATTGTGTAATTTGTTTCAAGGATTGCACAATACACCCTCATACGTAGGTCATACGTTTTTGCAAGTAGGTTAGTAGGTCACTTCCGGTTTGTAAGTAGGTCAGCTCTAGGTATTGCACAATTCTTTTAATTTATGCAACTAGGTCAGGTCACTAGGTCAAATGGAATCCAGCTCTCTGATTGGTCGAAAAAACTAGGTCATGACCTTATGACGTCACTTCCTGTCAAATCCAGCCCTCTGATTGGCTGAAACTAGGTCACTTCCGGTCTACCAGTAGGTCATGACCTAGTTAGTAGCTAATCCATTGCGCTCAGTTTGCATGTATATACTACTCATAATGTCACATATTCCTAATGTACCTGAGTGCTAGGTAATACTGTGAGACAATTATGTAAGGGTCAAGAGAAGTCAATAGCTATATATCAATGGTTCAATCAAGGCAGGCCTATAATAGAAGGCAGGGGATATCATAGTCCCACAGGCCTGCAACAACAAAGCACTTTTTCCTATCTACAGAACTACTTGACTGAGGACCTCTATGCAGTCCATAAGACAAGGGCATGGAGGTGCATGGCAATGCCATATGTCTCCATGTACTGTAGATACTGACATTATAAATTGTGTGTTAGCATACAATCTTTTAGGATTTTCACTGACCCACACATATGGTGTCTAGCCTCTCCTGTTGAAGAATTCAGGATTGTGGGTGTCTATTTTGATATTCAATAACAAATGCAAATTTAACAATGAAATAGAATTCACTACCATTCATTGATAGTATTTACAAAACCTTAGTGATCTATTCTTCATGAAAACAAAATGACACCAATAAATTAAATGCCTCAAGTGTTTGTAGTACCTCTTGGTAGTGATTTATCGGAACTACTGCTGTTTATCGGTCGGTAAAATATCACCACTGCCAAGAACCCCCTTTTCTCTTCTAATTTCCAAGGAAATGTTTTTAATTTCGGGGGTTGTGCCCCTGATCCCCCCTTTTCTTTGATTTAAATGCAAAACTTAGTCCACAAAAAGATTAATTCAATCACAATGTAGCCTTTGGCAAAAGTACCAACCAATAAAGCACAATCTACCCAATTTATCCTGGCACCAAAATGGTTGTTTGCCCCATCTAGTGGAATATCCTAGAACAATTATGTATGTCAAACCATCACACGTCATGTGCCTTCAACGTGGCCATGACCCTAGTCAACTCACAGATGACATGGCATTTTAAGGCATGTCAAATTATATGAGAATAACTGTGTGCTACAGTTGTCATGGTGACATATGTGCACATGTCCCAATGACATGTGCTCTCTGTGTCAGATCAGGTTGACATGGGTATACTTGTCACTTTGTCAGGAAGACTTTTTTCAGTGCAGTATTTACTCTTTCATTAACGTATTGATCACAGTTCAGGTTTACATGGGTTTTCACATTTATAAGATGTACATTATAATCATATATTTAGCAGATGAGTTTCCTTTATGTGTGTGAATATTTGTGCATAACATTTAAGCCTACACATAATAATAAACTCCAACCTAAATGAAAAAAAAAGACATTAAAGAAGGAATATGAAAGTGTCCCACTCCGAATAAGGCAAGGTCATATTCACCATCCAGAGGGTCTCTATTCTAATGCACAGTGAAAGGTAGAAACCTGATCAGAAGCTTGTTCGAAAATCAAATTCTTTATAATACAATGCATGCACCTTTGATATATTTTCTAGCTAGGGTGCAGTAATATGATATCAAATTACAGCTTTTCATATGTTAAATTTGATTTGGCTAGCATGGAGCATTGGTATACCTGCAATACCTACGTACCTGTAGATGCAGGTATCGTTCTGTCTTCATTAGACTAGTTTATTGGTGTGGACCTTATCTCCATCACTTATCTGTGTATCTGATTAGGCCATCATCTAGAGGCATTTATTAGGCTGGGAGTGGAGTGCTAACAGTTCTGTATGTTAACTTGTGGTTTACCCTTTAAACCCCCATACCGCCTCCTGGTTCGTGTTCACTGCTCATTTGCCAATACACCAATACCAACTTGCCAATACATGTATTCATGTATAATGATGTGCAATGGACATAAGGCATTAATGTGCTTAGTCAGTTCCTGCCTGACGGTAGCAAAGCAGCGAGATGCTCGGACGGGTCACAGGAGGATGTAGCGTTCTTGGCTGGCTATAATGTGCTGTGTTGTCCTAAGTTAAAGGGTTAAGACGTGAGTGGATGACACAAAGTGTACCTTGCAGGATCTGGAGGGTCTTACCAAAAACCAAACGTGCATGGAATACAGAAACGTGCAGAGAATCGTGTTGATAAAAGTTATTCTCGTCCACCCCTTCCTTTAAACGTGCACATTTTCACCTGCTCACGTTTGGAGTTTCCCATAAGGATATGTTGTATAGCTTTTGGAAAGATGATCAAAACGTGCATGTCATAGAGCACATTTATATGAACACGTTTTATGCAGGTTAGTGGCTAAACTCGTTTGGTCACAAATCATAGAAGGTTTGCATATGACAAATTTGGATGTATTCCAGCTCCTACACTTAGGATTTTAGTTTTCCCCCTAATTCTTTTGGCTCAAAATGTAGGGCTCATTGAGATCTTCATGTTACATATGGGTTTTGATGGTCCAATATGCATATTTTGGGCACCAGGGGGTTAAAATAGGCCCAAAATGACCAATTTTATAGGGAAAAATCAATAAATCCGTTATTTTTCATAATCTTTTAAAAATTTGACAATAGGAATGGGTCCTTCCATTTATTACCACTGAAATCTGAAGGGAAACTGAAATTTTGGACCTAGGATTGCCTTGCTAGGGGCAGTTGGTCTATATTTTTTGAGAAATTAACTTTTTGTAAAGCAGTTTGTCTGGGCGAAAATTTTAGGGCATATGACCCTCTCCTAAAATATCTATAATATATATGGGTTAATTTTCTGTGCTAACATTTAGAGTTAGTCCCATGCTAAAGTAATCTGGAAAAATAATTGGAATTGCTCCATTATCTTGGCTGTGAGCAGGCCATGAGTATTTTTTCAGCCAGACAGCCCTTTTTTTGGTGTCTTCTCGAAATAGCACATTCCTTCTCATCCTGGCTGGGGTTTACATATTTAACTATATTAACTATGTCAGTTATTTACCCCCCACATATATCTAACTGCCATAGTGTAAAACAGATAAATTATCCCTCATGGTTTGGAATAGCAGGGGGAAAAGTCTAAAAAATGTCTTGCCGAATGACATGTCTTGCCGAATGACATTTTAGTTACATGCTATGTTGAGTGGTTCATTTCCTAAAGATATTATCATCATACCTCCATGGAAATCTCTAGTCTCAACCATTCTGACCTGTAGATTATAAAAATTGTATTAGCATTTATGTCAGATGCGTTCTCCTTATCATAGAATGCATTCTTCTTATCATAGAATGAAGGTTCTTGTGATAAACCTTTATCGCGAATCTGTGGATTATGGAAATTGTATCAGTGTTTATGTCAGATGTGATCTTCCTATCCTAGAATGAACGTTTTTGTGATAAACTTTTATCACAATTCTGGGAATCTGTCTTCCTGAATGACATTTGAGTTACATGCCATGCTGAAGACCTCGATTGTGAGGTGTTCACATATTTTTGGCCCATTAAACGTATATACCACCTGAAAGTACACATGATGGGCATTGTCTTCCACATGATTAAAAGTAACTACCTAAGACTGTGTCACTTTTATGTATACCAGCAAGTTTTGAAATTTCCTGAACCAGGAATTTCAAGGAATTCAGTGAAAATGCCATTTCAGGCCTGAAGGAAAAGGATTCAAGTGTAGGACAAAAGTCCAAGTCCTTTAGCTGCAGCTCTCTGAATCCTATCCTTAGATCTAGTAGTCAACAAAAGTTAACATAAAAGTTGACCAAATACATAAAGAATTAATTTTGCATGGCTTAAGGGAAAATACCCCCCTAATGTCATTCGGCAAGACACCTTTCCTGGGTCTTCCAGAGTAGAGATGTTCAGGGTGTTGCCACAGCAACGGATTTCATATTTAACTGAAAATATTTTGTGGGTAGTTACCCTAACACCTATACATATTCCACAAAAAATATCTTTCAGATACTCCAGGGTTTAATCTCAGGCCCCCAAACTCCACGGGAGGCCCCATCTGCCAACTTTCTATGATTTTCGACCGTTTTCTTTTTGGCAATACCCTCCAGGGGTTATGTATGTATACTGACTTCTGGTAAGTCCTGATTGTTTTGTGAAGGGGTCTAACACACACTCTCCAGATGGGCCAAAAAGCGTTCAGAATGAGAGAGATGCTTCCAAGTGGGCACAACTCATCCTAATTCAAAATCCTTAACCTTTTTAGTAACCTAGGGGTGTTACCGCTGGCAATTCCCTCTATACCAAAAGAGGGAGTAATACACTGTTACAAAGTGGAATCTCAACTAGAGGCCACTCTTTGAATGTCCTGCAGCATCAACCAAGGCCACTCCCTTAGTGAATCTGTCTAAGGTGCTTGAAACCATGCAGTTTTACCTGAGTACTATATTCTTGTAGGCCTGTAGACCAGAGTATCCACCATAACGGAAGAGACCACAATAGTCTTTACACCACAGACAGAAATAGCTTGATACAATTCTGATCAATACTTCTTACACCCTGGACAGGGAGAAATTTCACTTTATCAGATATCAGCTGGCAAAAAAGTGTTCGGTTTAGGGGGGAAAGTATTGAGAGTTTTGGGAACGTGTCTAAAATGGGAAGATTGATATGTATGATACAAAAGGAAAATGTGTACTGAAAAATATACCTAAAAAGGAATAAAACAGGTCAGACCAAACAGCTTTCTTTAGATTGAGAAAAAGCTAAAAAATATATCTAAGCACTTCCTTTACAGGCTTCTGTACATTGACATTAATATGTTTTTAAGAAAACACTTAGACACCATTTAAAGTTAATATATAAATATGACCATCGTTTGGATACTATACCTAAATAATTCTAGATTTAAACTCCTTCATCTTTAGGTCAAACTGCTGTAACATCAGAACCAGAAGATGTGGCTACACTTGCTGGAAGTGACGTCAAGTATAACTGCAGGTAAATATGCAAAGCTGATGTATGAAATCAGTTTCTAATTAATGATTGTAATTAATATTCTTAACATTATTACCATTTGTCTGAAACTGTGATCTTGAACTTGGCCTCTGTAAACAAACAGACTCATTTGCATTTACAAAATCCACCCACGAAACACATCTTAGGTTGCAGTGCAGAGGGTTGTATGGCCACACACAAAAAACAATCATGTCATAATTTCCCGATTGCTTCTGTACATAGGCCTATGCAGGCATTTGATATTTAGAGGAGTTTTACTCATGGTGTAGGTACCTAACCAAGTGCTGGCATTGTTTGCCTCCAGCCAACCACCCTGTGATGTAGCAGGGAGAAAAGTGTAGACTCAATCAGGAAATATCTACTTCATCGATGTTCACCATGCAAATGCTCCTGCCACATTAGACTATTTTTCAAAATAGGATTATTTGCTGCTGTTACTCCCTCGGCTGCATTTATCTCCACATCTCTAACTTAGAGAGATAAATGCAATAGAACAGTCACCATTATTGACACTGCCCACCTGGCAGAAAAAAAAAGGTTTTAAATGGGTGTTTTTTTCACCAATTTTCAACCAAATAACCAATAGGGAAACCAATAAAAACGTACAAAAACTTTTTTATGCCAAGTGGATGAAATGTGCAAGTGCTATAAGTCAGGATAGACCTTTGTGACACTTGGTACCTCTAGCTTACACCGATAATCACCGTAGAACCTCACTGATATGCGAGGATGGCCCTAGACTTTTTATACCGGGTAGGCCTGACATGAACTGAGGGGGTACCTTATATGGGAGAATTTGTGGTACTTGTAATGCATGCTAGCAGTTACAGGGCCACTTGCGCTAATTAATGGAGGTGCTTTAATCTATTTGACTTCCTAGATTCATTATTTGGACTTGACAATGTCGTAGATATGTGAAAGTTCACATATCAACACCCACACTAGCTTGCATCTGCTTTTGCTGGTTTGTATTATGTCTCCTTTTTACACAGAGACATCACTTACAATTCTCCTTTATGATCTGTCTGTAATTTAATACAGTTGGAGAGGTTTACTTTGGCAATGAGGTCACAAGTATATGTTAGGTCTGATGTATAAAAATGAATACATTCTCTGAATGTCCATGACTATTGAGTTCACTTTATTATACCTATAACATGACAGAACTAAAATTCTGACCCTACAATAATTAGCTGCAAAAACAATAAGGAAGTCGTTGCTCAAGGTAGTACAGTCACACACATTCCTGCAAACCATTTCTATCGGAATTTTAGTACAACTTCAATAGAGGATGCAGTCGTAGTTTGTTAAGAAATACCCTCCCGTTTCCAGAAACAGATCCAACGGCCATCACAATTCACATAATTGAATAAAACCAATTGGAGGTAAAATATCAAATTTTAAAGGTGGACCAAAATTGATGTTTCCCCCTTAGATTATAATCATGTGCACTTTCAAACCCTAACTCTAGATATTGATATTCACTTCAGTCTTGACGACAACACACCAATGACATGGACCCACACACGACCTGGTTCAACAGTCCCCATCGCCATCTTCTTGTCGCTTAACAAAGTCGTGAACAACCCAGAGAAACACAGCATAACTGGGAAGTACGACCTAACCGTCAAGTCAGCAACCCCATACGATGGTGGGAAATACTACTGCAAAGTTTTCTACGAGCCGAATATTGAGATGGCAGCCAACTTGTATATTTTCGGTGAGTTTGAAGAGCACTGGTTTAATCTCAAGATAAAGTTTTGATTAGTCTTATAATCATTGGTCGCTCAATGTTTTTTTTTCCTTTTAGTAGGCAGTTGGGTTTTTTTTGTCAAGAAATTGGCTTAAATGAAACCTTTCAATGAAAATTATCGAGGGACGTGCTGTTGACAAGAAAGTGTTGTCAACTCCCATGCCTATAGCTCTTACAATACAAAATGATTGATTTCGTATCGTCACTGCTTAAATCAATTCATAGCTTTCTTCTTGAATACCTAATTTCTTAATGTAAGTAGTTCTTTAAGTTCTCTTTTGATATTTCCAGAACCCTTGAGTTGTGGGTCACATCAGATGCAGGCAGTTGAGGGAGACAATGTGACCATGTTTTGTCACTCTGTCTATGGTGGTGAGACAGAACCGCGTATGCAGCTAACCGGAACTACTTCCAACATGGCAACCATGGTAACTAAGGGATCAAACAGTACATCACAGTATGTTTCCATGGATACATCATTGATTGTGACATCGGACGATGATGGTCGTCAAGTCGTGTGCCATGTGAGCCTGGACCGGCCGCAGTACATGGATAACTGCACAATAACACTCGATGTACAATGTAAGTGGTCTTGTAATTTAACAACGAGGGGTTAATTAAGGGCATAAACACAATGTTTTATAGGGTAATTAACCATTTTTTATGAAAGGGTGGCCAGTAGAACCCTAGCAATTAATATATATTGCTGAGCTCCTGAGGTGACTGGCTTTTGACAAATCTGGTATTAGCCTTCACACTGTTCGCCTTCTCCAGCTCATGATTTCAAGGTCATGCGCCAAATCATGCCCTCTTCTTTTGGTTAATTCTTTGGGGTTCCAGTAATATTATCCTATTCCCAGCAAACACAACTGTACTGGACCGGTACTGGGCCAATGATAGCAATGGTACCAGGCCACTACTGGCAATACGGTACTGGCCCAGTAAAAAAGTGCAATATGACGTTCTTCTGGGCCACAACTGGCAAACATAACTGGCCCAGTACTGGGACAGTACCGGCTTTATGCTGGCATGCCAGCACTGGCCCAGTGTTGACCCGATTCTGTATGCTAATATTATAGGTATGATATATGCAATGTAAAATTAAAAGTATAAATTATAATTGTTCAACATGATGTTTACACCCTACACATTCAAAGGTCTCACATAAAGCCTCTGTTTCACATTCTATCCCATTGGGGGAAGAGCCCAGAGACAGTGTGTATTAAAGTTGGCCATCTATCTCACAGTCTGTTGGTTTATAAGATCTGTTTTATAAGGTGTTTGGAGTGAAATGCTCTCTGTTCTACCATTGTTTATGCTATTTGGTTTGGAACTTTAAGCCATGTAAGTTTGCAATGAAATTTGTTTCATGCTAAACAAGTTTGCCCTTAGCAGAGACGTTTTTGATCATATAATTATAAAGAAAGCTTATACACCTCAATCCCAAATCAGGGGCATAGGAAAAGGGGGGGGCAGGGGGGCCTGGGGCCCCCCAATAATGAAGAGGTTCCCTATATAAGCCTATATAAAAATATAGCGGCCCCCCAACCGAGACCCCTGGGCCCCCCCCCAATAAAAATTTGCCCCTGCAATTTGCAAATATTGTAATACAAGCACTAGGGACATCTTGTGGTGTGGTTGGAAACTAATCAAGCATTTTGGGTTGATTCTGGGCCAATACTGGCATTCCAGGCCAGCACTGGCATGCTGACACTGGTATGCCATTACAAAACCAGAACTGTGCCACTATGATTGAGGCTAAATGGCAATGTAATGACTCGGTACTGGCAGTACTGGCCCGTTACCGCCATTACATACCATTACAATGTCAGTACTAGGCTGGTAGAGGCGTGTTTGCTGGGTTTATACCACAAGGGAACCTTAGGCTACTCACCCTGACTTGATAGGTGGAGGTTTGCGTCGTCCCATTACTCAAGTCTGATCAAATAATGAAGACATTTGGGTTTGAAGTATTTATATAGAGCTGATATCAAAACAAATATTGCACTTATGGCGGACTTAGGGACAGAGATCAGGGACTAGGGTGAGTCACGTGACTGCCACGTCCTAGTACAGGTAAATGATACATAGACAGAGATTCAAGGGAATCATTCTGACAGAACAAAACGAGGTAGCCCCGATCGGTCAGATGGATTCAAGTGAGCCTTTGTATTTGACTCATGAGCTCAAAGAGGTGCAAAACACGCAATGGTAAGCATGAAACATGATTTAATTATAGCATGGTTGTATTCCATACCTGTGATCATAATTACGTGGCAATGTAAGGTGTTACAACTGGGCCTGAGATATGGGTAGGTGCATTAATTGGATGGTGTTGTTCATCACGTTTTGTAGCAACCATAAATGCCATGTAATTGCAGCTCTGCACTACTTTGCTTTACCTCTAATGTGTCTCTCCTCTGCATTTCTTACACACAGTCTACCCAAAGAACATAACAATCTACCCTGCTTGGGATTACATCTACGTAGGAGAGTACCTGAAATGTAATGCTTCTGGAAACCCTGAACCTGAGATGTCATGGGAAGAGCAAAATGGTACAGGGCAAACTATTTCTAGTAACACTTTAACGATTACGTCGGCGATGATGGGCAACAATACATGGCGCTGCATAGCGACAAACACAGTTAATGGTACCCGCAACAGCACCTACCTAGATTTCAACTTCTTTGTTGGTGAGTTCAAGATTCTTATGATATAAATTTTCATATCTTTACTATCATATATGAAGACCAGGGTAAAAATATGAATAGCTAAAAATTTACAGGAATGAAAGTGACTGACCATAAAAATCCCTGAAATCCCCTAAAAGGACCCCCCCCCCCCCAAAGTATAGGGTTTGAATAGGAATGTATATGACTTTAAAACCTTAAAATCCCTGAAATCAGGGAAAACCCTGAAGACTTCCATCTCTGAAATATATATAAGCTAAGGCATTTATTGAGCCATCATTGCATTCTATCTGATCATTCAATCAAATCCCTTTCCTCACCCACACATACCTCAAGTTCATATAAAGTAAGCTTTAATGTTTCACTTAACCACTTGATATTTAATAAACTACACTACCCCAATAGTTTGTAATATTATCTGTATATATCCTTATTTGCAGGATCCGGAATGAGGACTACGATGGGGCCTACAGGCACTGCGGTTGCACCACAATCCGCAATCTTCGCCAGCCTTTTCATGGTGCTCTTAACACTCAGCCTACATCAACAAAACTAGGACCTATTTGCATTAATGATATCTAACAAACAAGAGTTGCACGTTCATCTCATTTACTTGTCATACCTTTGTTCTGAACCTTATTAATATCATCATATCCATTGCTGTACCAATGTTAATTTCTTTGAGGAAACATAAATTTTGTGTAATTGTAATGATCAAAAGGTCTGAAAAATAACCTATTGTATAGCTTGGTCCTGTAGAATATATGTGCAGCGCATAAAACAGATATCCCACCCATTTATAAGGGCAAAAGGATTGCAATGGGTGTTCTCACAGGATCATGACATGAGTGATACATGTACATGTTAGTCATGTCCATACTAAAACTGATAAGACAGACAGATTACCCAGCTATTGGTCATGGTGACTAATCTCTAGATTAGCTCAAAACCTGGTTGGCCATGTAATTAGCTGGGCATGGTACTGGGATTACATTCTATTTCTATCACTGGATCAAGAGTATATATCCGTTGTATGTAGGAACATTGACCTCAGTTTGGCCCAACATCAAAAGTATCAAGAATTGGGTGACTATCATTCTACTGTTAGTCCTGTTGATAATCATTAACAGGTCTAGTAATGATAGATATGCCTGGGTACATTGTTTTATATATGTAAAGAAACTATGGACCCTCAGAACAAAATAAAACATGTTCTTCTTTTTTCAGTTTCAAAGCAGAGTAGTCTCATTTGGATATGACAGGTCTGTCCGTGTAAAAAGATGTGACCATCCATTCAGAACTAGTCATGAATATGCCGTAATTTAATATCATTTCAGAAATCAGAATACTGTTCTATATTTGCACACTGTATGAATGTTCCAACTACAAATAATGTTATGTCATTACATGTATGTTTCTTTTACTATCTTATTCATATATCACATATCATTGATAATAACCCCAAGCGAGTTTCTAATGTTGTCATAGAGATTTCATCCCAAGAACCCTTTTTGTTCTATAATCTATCATTTTGTATGCTCAATATAGTTTTTATATAGTCATATGCAGGAATACTTGATTGACATCACATTGGCATTGAAGGCAGCCATAATATCCAAATTCTCTATAGCTGCCACCAAAAATAAGATATCGATTAGGTCCAACTGTTCAGTACTTTGAAGTGCATTCCAAGGGAATAAAGCAAATAAATATGTATTGTATATGAGAGAAAGGTTCAGATAAGAATGTGATGAATTTCATTTAATATAGACTGGGTTGTACTGGTTGTGTTCAAAGTGTAAATAAAGTACTACTTAGTAAGGTCTATAACCACATCTATGATAATATAGGATTAGTTCAATCTAATGGAGACCATTATCATCATCAGTGATCATCATTATTCATCATCGCTACTGTGCACTCTATGTCTCCTTTTTCATTGAACTCACACTTGTGCATATAACACACTATATTAAGAGAATCTAAATTTGCCCTTTTGAATAAGTAAATCATCATAGTCTATGATATCGCATTCCTTACCATTTTTTAGAGGGAGGGGGGACTGTGAGGAGTATTGAACTATTACACTGTAAGGTTTATATAGGTTTATTGTCCCCAAACTCAAGTTTTCCTTTTTTTTGCCTTTTTAGTCTGGAATACTTGCCCAGGAGGTTATTTCAAAATAGTGATAAATTAGCACTATGTTGAAATAACCTGCAGGCATACTATCCATGTATCCGACTATGACCATCATGATAATGATTTATCAAGATAAAGTGGTAATAGAAGAGCTTTGAGAGAGTAATTTTGAGAAAACCGTAGAAAAAGGGCTTTATGAAAATGCCTTGTCAGAATCATATGTGATCGAGATCATCTAAATAGATTAACCTGTATAGATAAAACTCTATATTGTATTCAGGAGATTTGCATAGTAGCATCGTTATGTATCTTAAATGGCAAATAAAGTTATTTCCTATTTAAAATACGTCTTATCATGTCCTCTGGTAGGTATAGACATTATTAGGATCCCATCATGTTTTAATACTTTAGGTTTGGGGAGGAGCCACTGCGTGGGGTGTGGACCGGGCCATTTCTTATGAGGTAAAGGCAATAATCTTTAGAGATGGTTAGGTCATAGCCCTATTCAAGACCTTTAGAATTAACTGCTGCCCACCCTGGATCGTGTTTCAATAGTTTCCACGACTGGACACCCTCAAATCCTAGTGGTGTACTGTGTGTTTACTCTATTAATTTGATGTTATTTTGACCTTGCTTTCTAATTGCTGCATATAGAGGTAGTAAAGTGCATTTTGGAGTTTGAGCTAGCTCCTTATAAATGGTAGAGTGTGCCACTACCTCAGCCCAGTACACATATCAAGCTGTGATCCTACTCAAATAAAACCAGTGAGAGATACCTCCTGACTGAAGACTTTTATTGATTCCTCTCCTCGGCTACTAACACGTCAAGCACAACAAGGGTACAATAGTTCATCAAATACTCCGGCACTTTTCGATGATCAACACTTCGTCATATCCTCTAGTTTATACAATGGTAACACAATAACCTTTATCTCCTCTTCATATTAAGTCTCACCAGCGATAACTCCCACTTACTAAGATCACATGTTATCATACAGTAGGCAAGGCAGCAGGCAAGTTTGGCCCTATTCAACTCCTAATTAAGCAATGCAGTGTACTCACATGGAGAGTCTTAATTGTTGTTATGATAGTTCAACTTTAATATGGATCCTAAGTCCACACAGGGAGGATCCCTGCATGGAGAGGGAGAGGCCCTTCCCAGGCCTGGAGTCCGTCAATGTTAATTACTGCTATTAATTTCTATCTCCATTTTGTATTAAGTTCATAAGTTGAAACCCTATCATTCCCAGGCAGTGTTGTTACAAGTCCCAACTGCTTATGTCTGAGTAACTTCTAGATCTATTCAGCTTGTGAAAGGTGAGGATGTTACCACTAACAAGTGCATGTTGAATCTCCACTACTATAATGCTCCTTTCCTTAACATGTGTAGGCTACTCCCTGTTGTGATCTAATGGTATCTAGCTGTTAACAGTTAGCTTAGATATGAGTGCCCAACTTTCAATGCTGTCTCCATGCTCCCTCTGAACGAACTCCCCGTCTCCCACTCTGAATTCCACAAATATGTTATTCGAGGATTATTGTTATCCCGGTGCGCCGGCGCAGAGACATGCATTTGTCTCATGACATCACCATCTCATTTATTTCCCTTTTTATTACTCAACTTTGTAAAGTAGTTATGTCCTTATCTAATATTCTTCTTCCTATTATTCATCATTAAGCCCTCCAGTTCTACTGGTCTTAAACTAATTATCTTTTTCATTTTCAGATGGGATTTTGGAAGTTTATCTCCTTCATCTTTCAACTGGAGCCATCAAGCCTTCCGTCTCAAATCTCATTATGGACCTGAACATCACAATTTATACCTTAATTCCTGTGGAACACGCCATCAACTCATTTTGTTTGTCAATAAACATTAATCACTTTGTCTTGCCTTACTGCCTTTTTCTTCGCCTCTCTATTAAATTACTTTACATATCCCATCATTGTCAGCACTGCTGGTCACACATTATTATCCGTTATGGATTTCTCTTACACCACCGTACAGTGGGAGGAGTAAGAAACGACTCCATACCGGTGACTACATAGTGAGCTCCAGTAGAGGCCTCAAAATAGCAGCTGCTATTTATTCAACTACTGGCTCAATACACACCAATATGAAGTCATAACACCCAGTCGTAGGGGCCACTATTGGCTAAATAGTGACCAGTCATACCTCCTCCATGGTTTAGTATGCACTCCTGTGTTCAAATGAGCATAAGGCTGCAGTAACTACCGTAATGTCTCATATAGGAGCCAGGCCTTGAATAACAGCCTCCCTTGAATAGGGCCCGGGGTAGGAGGGCTGTCAAATCAATAGGGGCCGGGCCTTGAATAGGGGCCTGGTGGGGCCAGTTTTAGGTGGTTTTAGGAAAACAACCGAGACCCCCCCACCCAAATGATGTATAATTGTTCTAGATAATTCCCTTTTAAATCACATATGATAGATCTATATCTAATGACCTAATTGTATCAAAAACGCTCAGTTATTCTTTCTTAATATTAGGGCTGAGGTGTCAGCTAGGTGTGATATCCTTTGTAATTTTATTAGAAAGCCATGGTGGGTGAGGGTTGGGTATGACAGGCATGACAGCTTTGTAAGGCCTAGTGCTCTATCTACACCACTGCATACTAGTAACTACATAGTAGGCTCATGTGTTAATGTAATGCTCAATTCTTAGGTGAAACACCACACTTTTCCAAATGATATTTTATTCTTTAGGGAAAAAAACTGCCATCCCAGAGCTAAAGGTGCTGGCCACAGGGTTATAGGTAGTAGTGTAAAGAGCCCAGATTGGGTAAATTTGGGCAAAGGAGTGCCGTGGGCAGCAGCTAAGGCTACCCACTAATTATTCACATGGAAGGTTGTCATACCAGGATCCCTTATTGAGTCACTGCTGTGGTGGCTATTTAGCCAGCAGGCAGTACGATCACCCAGTAATGTGGCCAGCTATTTTGTCACTCTGGCCAAAATCCTAAGATCACCTGCTAAGATTTGACCCATCTCCAGTCGTAGCTGGCTGAACCTGTCGTGGAAACTATTGAAACACCATCCTGGTATCTATGTTATTCACTGAATGAGAATAAAAATCCATCAGCTTATTGTAGGTGGTATGTCATAAGGGTACCAATTTGTCACTCTCTCCCATGACTGCTGTTTTGAAGCCAGTGGTGCGTGACTTCAGAGTGCCTAGTATGATAGCCTCTATATGAATAATTAGTGGGTCGTCTTAGCTGCTGAGCTCTGCATTCCATTGCTCAAATGTAGCTAATCTGTGCTCTTTGCTATATATATATATATATATATATATATATATATACATATATATACATATATATATATATATATATAGACTAATGATCCAAAAGGTCTTGACCCCAGACCACTCACAGAGGTCAAGGAGCCTTCCTAAATATAGCACCCCTGGCCTCAATCATCCTCTGAGAGATTGTGGGATCATAACATCTATGCATTTTTGATCTAGCCTATGCATTGATTTTGCAAGATTATTCCAATTAATTATGTTGTACATTATATATATGGGCTCCTAGAAAAAAATTAACAGTATGCAGAATCATGACCATTGACCTTATATAAAACTATGATCCATTTTCATGAGAATTGATTGTGTGTGCGACGTGTAACCAGGAGGGCATTTCAAAACCATAGCTATAGATATCATTTTGAAATGCCCTGCAGGGCCATGGGATCCCCTTTATATAGTTAGGGACAAGTCATTTATTGCCAGGTGGGGGGATTGATGGATTTTGGCAGATGGGCTGATGGGCAGACTTTTTTCTGACAAAAACGATTGTGACCCCCCACAAGAACTGATTTTGCAAAATGCCCCCCCCCCAAATCATTTACACACTTGGAATGACGTGTTGCAATGGGTATTTGAACTGACCATATTTAGTTTTGAACCCCCCCCCCCCACTCTGTGAAGGTTTATTGGATTTTGCCCCCCCCACCAAGGAAGTCATTTTCAAAATGACCCCCCTATATTTAACAAGCCCCCCCCCCCCCAACCTGGCAAGAAATGACTCGTCCCTTACTGCAGCCAGCCCTATGCTCATTTGAACACAGGAGTGCATACTAGACCATGAAGGAGGTATGACTCGAGTCTTTCAGAGTACGGCCGAGGGATCAATGCTGGTTTGTAACGCCACCTCCTATTGGTCCTCCCCATGTGGGTCAATGTTGATCCCTGAGTCAACTTACTACCCTCCCAAGCATAGTAAGGGACTGGTACCTAGCCAGACCTGGCTGGGTGGGAAGGGGGTGGAGGGAACCAGCTGAGGTGGTGTAGTTAGCGTCTGAGGTCACCCCTACCCATAATGCATTGGATCTAGTCAGAAAACTGTACACCGAACGCCTCAAGTGGTCACTATGTAGCCTATAGTGGCTCCTACGACTGGGAGCTATGACTTCATTGTGGTGGGTATTGAGTCAGTAGTTGATCCTGAACCCCTTCTTTAACACTGTGACAGATATAGGGACCCGCGTTATGGCATCAGCACCGGACTTGCTACCCTAAGTCTATACTGTTCTTTAGTGAGTGACCTCTCAGTCATAACCCCCCGCCCCCCACACACGGTTCTTAGAGAGGGAATGCCCTATCAAGGCTTATAGCTTGGGAAATATAGAACACCAGCCAAACATTTTGGATGACTTTTCATTTATGCTACCAGAAAGTAATCTCAACAGGTTGCAAGTCATTGAAGAATAAAACAGTTTACAAAAATGAAAGTAAAATGGGGGATGAATAAAGCTTTTTCGCTCAAAAGGGGCGACCTTTTTTTGCCCCCCCCCCCCTAAGAGGGGTCTGACATTTTTTTGTCCCCCCAACCCACCACCCCCTCCCTAACCTCCATGTCACATGTCACAATTTTAAGAAAAGCATGTCCCCATGTCTAATTTAAGAAAGGGCCATGTCACTCTGTCGATTTTTAATAGGGGTCTAGGGTCATTATATATATATATATATATATATATATATATATATATATATATATATATATATACTAGTGGCTTTGCCACTAGATAGTGGGGGGACAAAGGCTTTGATAATGGGGACAGCCTAATGTTTTCCTACCCCTCCCCCCACCCCCCAGCAACTGTACCCCAGGTACCTCTATGCTTCCCCCTGGTGTCTTACCCTAGAAGTGCTTATCTTTGGATAATCTAGATTTACGATTAATCTGCAGTTTCATCCATTATTTACACCAAGGGGACTCCAAACTCTTTGAATCGAGATCCAAAATGGCGGAAATTGTAGAAAAAAATAGCCATGGTGATTTTATGGCATTGCAGAAATGCTGTTTGTGTTCATTTGCTTTTGAATACTATGATATGGTCAATTAGGAGAAGTTTTTTTGAATAAGTGTACTTCAAAATATTAAAATTCTTGAACTTTTAGAGAAAAATCGAGTTAATTTTGAGAGAAGTACATATTTTTATCTAGCCTCTTTTGGTTTATCTGTTCCTGTCCCCACCTCATTTCAATGAGGTGGGGACCAGCGATGAACCAATGCCTTTTTATATATAGGGTAATCAAAGTCCCATACCATGACCATACAAATACCCACTTAGGTCTACAGTGACGCCATCTTGTGGCTACTCAAACCACTAAAGGGACCACACCTACATATGTTGTCTGTTCTGCTTGGGACAGTTCCAAGTTGATCTCAGGTTGCTCAACCCCTTTAACAAGCTCAACAAGTGCCATCCATGGCGACAGTGGCAAGTAGATCCCGTTGGTTTAACGTCCGGCACCCCCGGCCCTCAGCAGCCGTCAGACTGGTGTGTTTCCCATGGTCGGGAGGAGGGTCACAATGGTATGCCAACTGGGGACGGATGGCGCCCTCTCATGTAGAAGGTTGGTAGAGTAAGATATTTAAGGGATGCATATGGCTATGCTTCAGCAGGGCATTTCAAAACGATATCTATAGCTATGGTTTTGAAATGCCCTCCTGATTCATAGTTCTCGGCTGCCATGATGCATTTATAAATGCAGTAGACTCACCAGCACAGCATTGTGCATCATCCACCTGAAGTGTATTATCAAGTCAGAAGGGGCATCATGATGCAAAGTAGCCTTTGTTGAATAGACCCACCACAGGGCTGTATTCATGCATGGGGCTACATGCATACTGCCAGTGCATGAGTTGTCATCCTGTTAGAATGAAAAATATATTAGGTTTAATTCTACTTTAACTTCTTAATTTCAAAAGAACAGACCATTGTCACCCTGTTGATTATATGGAGTGGTCATTTTTTAACAATAGGGGGGGGTCGGTGAAATTCCGCATGTGCGAAGCAAAAATTTTTCCGTCCCCCCCACGAGGGGTCTGAATTTTTCCGTCCCCCCCTTTCATTCTATAGTCACGTGTGGGTTTTTTCGCTGAAAAGGTGTGAAAATTTGTTTGTCCCCCCCTAAGAGGGGTCTGAAATTTTTTTGTCCCCCCAAACCCACCACCCCCCCTGTTGTTAAAGAATGACCACTCCCTTAGTGGTCTAGATTTTATTGTTAGGCCTATGGTGGGTAAACGTAGCTACACAGAATCTACTCTGGATTCCAATGCTATAAATAGACCTACTGTATGATTATAAGTCATGATGAACACTTGCTCTAGAATGCATTTCTCAAAATGATACAACTAAACTACAACATCACCTACGATCACCTGTACTAATTTTGAAAGTTTCATATCATGATGGCTGTGTTCAGTCGTATCATCTCCAGAAATGCCTTCCAGTAGCATATAACGTGAATAGCATATGTGGATCAACACGGTAAAAGGTATGCCCATGCACCCCCTCGTGGGCGTACCTTTTACCGTGTTGATCCACATATATACATGTATAGCTGTACTCGTATCAGTGCATAAAGATGTAACGGTTGATATTTGCCCTATTGTCATGGTACATAAACTACAAACTAAGATTTGAAGGTAAGCTGACATAGCCTCATGCGAAACAACCTCCTGAGTCAGAATAGGCTGTGCACATTTTGCCCTGTAACACTGTTACTATAACAGTCAATAGTAGGACCTACATACATCTGTGATGAATTCACCATGGTGGTGGTCCCCTGTGTAGGGTAAAATGGGCAAATATGAGCATAGTATGGATTAACAGCAACTGAGACTTTACTTTATTTTATGTGAATAACTTCTTCCCATAGAGATAGCATTGCAGGGCCGATCCGCACACCCCCAGTGGCGTAACGTGTGCCGATCCACCACAGCGGCCGATCCGGTACCGTAGCCTCGTTCTGGGTGCATGTAAACATTCAAAATGGCGGACCGCCGCTCGTACGGGGCATTACGTAACGGATTTTGTTAATTTTCAGTTAATTAAACCCTCTAAAAACATAAAATAAATATAGAACTAAACTCCCCTGGTGTCCTCGGTGGCCGATCTACCCCTCGGGAGTTGTCTCCCCCTCGGGCTAATGCCCTCGGGGGAGACAACTCCCTCGTGGTGGACCGACCACCTCGTACACCACGGTCGTTTAGTTCTATCTATATCTTTTGTAGAAATGAAATAATTGCTATGTGCATACAGACTCTATTCCTCAATATGCCACATGTACTGAGTATTTGATACCTTTAGTTTGTTTTCCTAGATTTAAGAAAATCAAAAAATTTTAAAACTGCCCAAATTACCCACACCTGCAGACAATATGAACATATCTCAAAGATAGACATGTGCTCTTCACTATATGTACCCACAGTTACATCTGACTATGTTTATACCAACTGCACATCAGTACATATGGATCAGTAGAAACATGCTCATATCAAGAATAGTATAGGTTCCCTAGGATATGTTACTCCATAGAGTCCTATAGTGCAAGCCACCCCCCTCTACCCCCCCTTCAAAGTAGGCTCCCTTTTGTGTTCAGTACTGAGTCCTATGTAAGATAAGGGGGTTTATGGAGATGTCAGGAATCTTTATCAGAGTGATATCAAATGGAAACAAGGGGCCACCCATACCAAAAACTCCTGCTGAATCCAAAATTTGTGGTATTGATTCTCAAAATTTGGCCAAAGGTACATAAAAATGAGGTTTGATGATAAGAATATTTGAAAAATGTACAAAAGTTATATTGAAAATGATTTGAACTTTTTATAGATGCAACATGCTAATCAAAGTCAGTACCTCAATCTACATATCCCAATGTTTGCCTATCCCAACCTGACAAGTACTCTGCCTGCATATGGCTCTGCCTCTCCAATATACTGCCTATCCCTTAGTCTGCCTATCACTCATACTACCTATCCCTTGAAACATCTAGAGTTTAATTAGGTTTTCCCTCAAATGGCTTAAAGGATTAAAGTTTACCCCTCACCTTTGTACCTAATTTTCTCTGTACATTCTTACCATTAGTCTACCTATCCTCAATCTGCCTATCATTCACTTTACCTATCCCTCATGGTGACTATCCCCCAACTCTGCACATCCCTCATATTTGACTGGCACATCTGTGATATTACCTAGCACCAATGTATCTTTTGAATATGCTCACCTTACAAGGTACCCTCTGTGCCTATCTCTTAAACTGTTTATTATATATCTTCCTTGCTACCCATCCTCTTCAATGCCTATCCCTCAAGCTCACTTTATAGCTTTCCTACCTATCACAGCTTGATCAGCTGGGATAGCTCACATCCAACCTTTATTATGATCTCTTAGTCAACATATCCCCTGAAGAACAAATCCAACAGCCTACCTCAAGCATACATCTACTGATCACTCATGTTATATATCCTTGAGGTTACCTATCTTTCAGGGTGCCTATCCTTCATGGTATATAGCCTTCAGTCTACCTAACCAGCTATCTATGTATCTCTCACCTTGTATTCTATTCTTTCTACCTTTATAACAGCTCTTATAGTCTATGCCTTGTGAAATATACCTATCGCTCGTTGTACCTATCCTCAAGTCTGCATATCACTCATGTTTACCTTACATATCCCTCAGCCCATTGAATTATCATGCTTTTCTTAAATGCCTCACCATGGCTATCATTAGACTAGCTAACTTCCTATTCTACATGTCTGTTGTTTATTCCCCTCTTCCTATCCTCCATGCTGCATATCATTCATGCTATCCCACTTGACAACAAAACATTTTTTAAGGTAATAAACTGAGGGCTCTATACCATGAAGGATAGGTAGCCTGAAGGATAGGTAGCCTGAAGCATGAGTGATAGGTAGATGTATGCATGAGGTAGAATGTTAAATTTGTTCCTTAGGGGAGAGGTTGACTAAGAGATCAAAATGAAGGTTGGTTGTGAGCTATCCCAGCTGAACATGAGGGATAGGTATTGAAGAGGATGGGTAGCAAGGAGGATAGGTAGCATGTGTAATAAACAGTTTAAGAGATAGGCATAGAGAGTACCTTGTGAAGTGAGCATATTCAAAAGGTACATTGGTGCTAGGTAATATCACAGATGTGCCAGTCAAACATGAGGGATGTGAAGAGTTGGGGGATAGTCACCATGAGGGATAGGTAAAGTGAATAATAGGCAGATTGAGGATAGGTAGACTAATAGTAAGAATGTACAGAGAAAATTGGGTACAAAGGTGAGGGGTAAACTTTAATCCTTTAAGCCATTTGAGGGAAAACCTAATTAAACTCTAGATGTTTCAAGGGATAGGTACATGTAGTATGAGTGATAGGTAGACTAAGGGATAGGCAGTTAGTTGGAGAGGCAGAGCCATACACAGGTAGAGTACTTGTCAGGTGGAGATAGGCAGACATTGGGATTTGTAGATTGAGGTATTGACTTTGATTAGTATGTTGCATCTATAAAAATTTCAAATCATTTTCAATATAACTTTTGTACATTTTTAAAATATTCTCATCATCAAACCTCATTTTTAGGTACTTTTGGTCAAATTTTGAGAATCAAGATCACAAATTTTGGATTCAGCAGGAGTTTTTGGTATAGGTGGCCCCTTGTTTCCATTTGATATCATTCTGATAAAGATTCCTGACATCTCTATAAACCCCCTTATCCTACATAGGACTCAATACTGAACACAAAAGGGAGCCTACTTTGAAGGGGGGTAGAGGGGGGGTCTGTTACACTGTGTCCATAGGTAAAGCTCTGAGTTTCACCTCCTATCTATTGAAGCTTCTTGCTCATATTACCTGTGCATGCACTAGTGAGCAAGATGAGCTCAATGCTAAACTAGTAGTACTGTATATCAGAGTAATTGGGGGGTAATATGGGCATGAGCGGGTAATATGGGCATGTTCAATGGTATGTCTATGGGGACTGGTAATATGAGCATATGATCATATTGCCAACAAACCGTATTGCTCATATTACCAACATCAGGATCCCATACACTTAACATTGATTTAAATTGTCAGAAAAACCAGCCAAACACCCCTAAGGATATTGCATCAAAATGACATCCCACTCATGGATCATTTACTTTGCATGCTTCATGTGTCACCCTAGGCCATTTCACAAAGATAATGTTGGTCAGTTATTCCTGATTTTTCATTGCAAATATCCCCTTGCCCATATTACCCATATGCTCATATTAGGCCCCCCTACCCTATATATGACTGTGTAACTATTCACATACCTCGTGGAAGGGGGGGGTGGTTACCGGGGGTTACCGGGTTATCGTGGAAGGGGGGGGTGGTTACCGGGGGTTACCGGGTTATCGTGGAAGGGGGGGGTGGTTACCGGGGGTTACCGGGTTAGAGGGTGAGGATGGTACATTCATTACGATTACAAACTATAGGTACATTCATTATTCATATTATATTAAGCTGAATATCCCCATATCGCACACCCTGATGGTATAACCTTAACCTTTATATCATGGCTGATACGAACATCACTATAGATTAGTACTAGAACCGCCATATTCAATGGGGGGGCATTGAATACAATGTGTCCGTATTCAATGGGTGTCCGCCATCTTGGATTTTGAACAGATCTGAGCTGTTTTTCTTTATTTAAAAGCAAAATAACCCCTTAGGCCATGACATAAATGCAAATGTCCACGACCATGGGATATTTTTACATCGTATTCCCCTCTGTGGAACTGGCGTATCCAATGAAGCCATTATGCCTGAGTGGGATACACCAGTCCCACCTCGGGGAATACGATGTAAAAATATCCCATGGTCGTGGACATTTGCTTATGTATCTCGGACCCAGCAGTATCCTAAATGTCCATAGGCCTACAACAAAAATCATTCTTTGGCCATTACAATGGCCAGTGCGAAGGGAGGAGGGGGACCAGGCCAAATAAATGGGATTTAAAGGAGGGCTGAAATAAAATGATATTAGGAAAAGTTCAGTCCAAATTGCTCTAAGTGAGGGCAATCTCACGTGGTGAAACTTACGGAGGATCATCACTGCCATTCAGACTAATACTCATGGATCTTCAGTGGCGGATCCAGGATCTTGTAAAGGAGGGGGCGTGGCTCAAAATGAGGCGGCGCGGCCCGTGGGCTCCCTATTTTTGAGCATATTTGGGGTCCAAAATCAGTAATTAAACTCTCAAGTACTGGGGAAAAAGGGGGTGCACGCCCCCCCCGTCTAAATCTGCCACTTAATCTTTACCTATGTATATCTTTTCCAGTGGTAGGTTTGACGTACCCACAGAGGGAATCACGCTACAAAGACACTCCCTGTGAGACCATGGAGGAACTTGCAGAAACTATTGCAACAGAAATATCTACACATCTATCAGACAAACCCTTCGCCTTCTTTGGACATAGGTGGGTACAGGTTGTATAGAAGACGGCAGGTCCAGGAGGTTCAGTACAACCACTATCTGTGTAAACAACCGCTATCTGAAGTACTACACATAGAGGCTGACCATCCAACAACAATCTGTGTTAAAGTGTACACTATCTGTAGTACCCATCCGACCTCTATCTGTGTAAATGAACGCTATTCGTATAAACTTTTCCATCAAATTGTCACACAAACTATTTCGATGCATTTGACACACTTAATTTGATACAGATAGCGTTACTTTTACACAGATAGCGGTTGGATGGTTAGCCTCTAACTGTAGTACTGTAGATAGTGGCTCTTTACACAGATAGCAGTTGTACAGGTTCAGAGCTTTTCATATCCTGTAGAAATTTGACTCAGTGATTGCAAAATACACGTCGTTTACATTAGCACACCAATATAAATGCTTCTTTAGGGGAACTGAAGAAATGGAGGTCTTGAAGAAAATGATGATGAAAATCATTGATGAATAATTCACAATTTAGTGAGTTTATGAGTAAAAAGTGAGTCAAAGAAAACATAAAGAGCAATTGCGAACCATATTGGCTCATTATACAATATCGCCTCAGAGTCCTGCCTGAATTCACATTTGAAAGAGAGCCAGGGAAAGCATGTACAATACCTTAACTATAGGCCTACTTCTTCTTTCTTCAGGTGTTTGAACATAATTATATCTAGCCTCTCTTTGCCGTGAACAATGATGGGACTGTGGTTATACATATGTGCATATTTCTAATATTGTTCTTTTGTAGCTTCGGAGTTTCCACCAGTTTTGAAGTATGTCGTCGACTGGTGGAGAAATCAGGAACTACCCCTGTTCACATGTTCTTCTCTGGACACTTTGCACCACATGTAAGTACAAAATGCAAAAATTATAGTCACTTCATGTATAAAACAAACGTTTTGGAAACTCAAAACACCTAAAAAGAACGTTTAAATGGTAGAAAAACGTGTGTTTTTTTTCTGTCGAGTGGGGCTTCACAGTGATCCTGGATACTTGTGGGGTTCTGGCAACTCATACTTTGCAGAACCTAGACCAAAACAAGCTCTTATAAATATTATCTCTTTTGTAGACTGATTTGGTATAAATTAATTGTGTGTACACCAAAGATATTGTCTAATACCTTCGGTTACAGTCAGAAATGAAAAGACAGCAACAGTCAGATAACAACCATGCTGCGTGGCACACACTAAGTGATGCAGACCTAACAGAACATGTGAAACAACTAGGTAAGATAAGAGACATAGATTATAGGTGGGCTTTTGTGCATTCCCTGTTTTTAGCCATGGTATACTGGGCACCATGTATCCAATATAGCTCTATTGGACGATATGATAAATTCTACTTTGAGACATATCATATGTGCCCTTTTTCATGATCCTCATGCCAGTTTCAATTTTCTTTTGCAAATCTGACAATAGATTTTTATTTTGCTTGCCCTATTTTGCAGCCTATATCTTGAGCTGCATCACTTCAATTTAAAGCAATTGCAGATGCCCACTTTAATGTAATAAACCTATTACTCCATATGTATATCGTATTCTTGGTCAGGGCTTCATAGACTTTGTCAATCCAGTAAGCTTTATGTGGAATTTCTTCAAGCTAACTGAAAACAGGGAGGACTGTGAAATGATGGTCAATGAAACGTTTTTACCTTTATAAAAAAAAAATGGAATATTCTACTCATACTATTTTTCCGGATATTTTCATAATCTTTTACAGGAGGCACACCGGCTTCAATCCTGGCAGACAAAGACTTTATGACAAATATTTTCCTGCCTCCCTTTAGAGCTGATCTCAAAGTAGGAGCAGATTACTGGTGAGGCTTCATTGTATCTCTAAGAATGATTTCACTCCTACATGCTGGCAAAAAATATTATATTCGCTAAAGGGCTGGTTCCACTGCGTCAGTGTCCATTTTCTGCTAATCTGACGATATTTTACCCATACATTTGTCATATAAAATCGGCCGGATAAGCAAAAAAATGGACCTGGAAATGGAATCGGCTTCTTACTACACATAGTGACTGAAACATCATCACTCTGAATGTTTTGCATAAATCTGTTCATGAAAATATTGTAATTAGCGCGGCGACTCTAAGTCCTACTAGTGAGACTTTTAGACTAGTCAATGATTCAAAGTCGCCACGGTGTTAGGAATAGGGGACCCCTGATTTCTATTTTTGTTCACTGTTCTTCACCTGTTCTTCACTATTTTGGCAAACTATTGAGGCATTGTTATCAGCATATGTATGTACTACTGGTAGATGACTTGTTTTGTGATATTTGTTTGAGTTTGGGTTTTATGATTGGATTAGACATTTCAGCTCTTGGAGCCCTATGGTAGATTAGCATTAGGTGAAATTAAGATTCACCAATACATCTCTGTAGGATTTACCTAAGAATTCTTTGCTCTGAAACTTCAATATATGTGTAGTACACATTTCATCTTAGGGGGTTATGGTACATTTGGATCATATTTTCTGTATTTGAACAGGATATTCACTGTTAAAAATCTCTATAAATCTCTATGGAGAGATCAATGCTAAAGTTTGTGTATGCAGTCTACAGAGGGGAGGGGGTTACTGGTTTGGGGGTAGGGCGTTGTGCCTCTTTAAATACATGTGCCAGTTCATAGCTGCCCACTTCCCCCTCCCTACCACCAGCCACAAACAACTGACTAGGCTGACAGTGCATTGGTCAAAACAATCACTAACAATTATGTACTGCCTCCACTGGTCGTTCTGGGGTTTCTTTTGAAATTGAAATTGAAAGCTTTTATTTATCCTGCTATGGGCAATGGGTTTCCCCTATCTTAGGTCCATAACAGCGAAGGAGGTATACAAGGTTGTTTTTGATAATCATGAGCGCAGGATGATGGATGAAGGATGAAACTTACATAATAGAACTCTTATATTTAAAGTGTTAGTAGTTTCTTGAGTGCTGTTTTTTGAATATTTATAAAGGAGTCCATCTTATCAATACTCCTTATCTCTGAGGACAGCCCATTCCAGTTTGCTGGGCCTCTATAAGAGAAAGTTCTCTGTGTTGTTACTAATTTGTAGTTTGGTACCTTAAGTCTAGGTCCCTGATGTGATCTGGTTTGCAAGTTCCTTCTACCAAATATTTGTCTTGCTTAGACCATTTGAACATTAGCTTGAGTATGTCATTTCTTCTATCCTCTAAGAAGTTGGTGTTAGTTTATTAACTTGCTTGGTGTGAGTGATGTGGGAAAGCCTTTTTTTCAGAACATAGTTCTGTAGGGTTTGCAATGTTTTGAGTCTCTCCTTAGAAGCAGAGGCGTATTTATAAGACATTACCGTACTCCATTGCTGATACTATCTTGGCTTTGTATATTTGAATGGAGGTATGGGGCTCGATATGATGTCGGATTTTGTTTAGCAATCTGATTTTATATTTTGCACAATTTTCAAGTTTCTCAATATGTTGGGAGAAGGTTAGCTTCTCATCCAGGGTTATTCCCAGATACTTATAGTTAGTTACTTGGTCCAACTTTTTACCATTTAATTTGATTTTGCACTTGCCAATACGCTTCAATTGATGTTTAGTACCTATATTCATGACTTTGGTCTTGTCAACATTCATCGCCATTTTGTTCTCTGTGCACCATCTTTGGATTCTTTCTAGATCAGCAGTCAATTTTGTTATCATGTTGTTCTTGTTTCTATCAGAGGTGAACAAAATTGAATCAACAGCATATAAAATAATGCTGTTGAGTAACATGTGCATATTATGACATAGAAAACAGCATTATTCATTTGATTTTTCTACTATTTGGGGTATATCATTTACAAAAAGAGTGAAGAGCATGGGACTGAGGATACTGCCTTGAGGGACTCATTGTTTGACTTCGGCAGTGGCGGATAAGCGACTGTTTGCCCTAACTTTTTGCTTGCGATCAGCCAGATAACTAGCAAACCAAGCCACTGTCTTATTTTGGAACCCTATTTTTTTTTAGCTTATTTAGGAGAATGGAATGATTCATACAATCAAACACCTTGGAGAAGTCAACATATGTAATTAATGTTGTTTGTTTCAATTCTATGTTGTTATGGATTTCATTTATTAATTTAGCTGCAGTCATGATTGTTGATGCACCTTTTTTGAAGCCATATTGAGCCAAATTTGTAATGTGGTTCTTTTCAAGATAGTCTGTGCACTGTTGGTGAATCATAATTTCATAAAGTTTGCCAGGCAGGGGAATTAAAGAAATGGGTCTTAATTGCGAGAGGTGGTTTGCCCCAGGAACCTTCTTTAATGGAGTTACTACTGACTCCTTCCATTTCACAGGGTCACGGGTCATTGACCACCATAGACTCTTTAAGGGATGGATGGCACTATGTGTCATCATGATACATGAGTGTAGCGCTGGGTGTGCTGACTATACAGCCAGTGATTAACTCTGTTAAGGGCTGCATAGTGCTACATGTCATCATGATGTATGAGTAGTACCATGGATGTGCCCAATGACTCTTTGATTACCTATGTAATTTTCACATATTTTCTATTATTCTTTCACTAAGTAAAACTAGACACACAATTACAAGTCACCACGCCATGTCTCACAGGACTATTCTCTACTATTCTAATAAAATCTACAAAACTACGGTTTTACTATAGATATCTTTCTCCATGATGCAGGCATAAAAGGCAGTCGTCAGATCACTCTGATGTTGACTTGACTCTCAATATCATATCTGTTTGCCCCCCATTAGCATTGAATTTTTAGCACAAATCTGTTCATGAAAATATTGTAATTGTAGATATATTTCTCCATGATGTAGGTATAATAGGCAGTCGTCAGATCCACCTCCACTATCTTGTCCTGTCACTGTAATCAATGGTGAGGGGGATGCTAACTTTAGGACTCAAGGTTTGTAGATCGCATTTGGTATTTTTTTGTGGTTATTAAGCCCCTTATTATCTTAACATACTGAAATGTAGCTTAGATCTGATAAGAAAGAATGTATTAGCTCATGGACTTTATTTCAGGTGCATCCACTACTGAATAGCCACACCTGGAAAATTAATACCTATTTTAATGTCAGCAGCTAATTTGGACTGAATTTTTTGGTTAGTAAAATTAATCGTTTGCGAAGTTCTGTGTATTCCAAGTCAAGAAAACATTAAATATGGGCCATGCTGTTGTTAGTAATGTTAAGTGTTAATTTCTTTTTTGCAGAATTTTTTGAGTTGACATCTGCAGCCTGCTCTACTTACATGTTGCCAGGAGGCCACTTCTACCTCACTTCTACAGAAAACAGTCAAAAACTTATGGACATCATCTCTGATCAAATAAAATGAAAATAATTAATAGTGAAATAAAATAGAGAATTGTGTTCTGATTTACAACAGTATATTTCCATGTACAAATGTGGAACCTGCACTACATTCATGTACATCCCTCAAGTCCATGGGGGTTCACTTTAAATGGTTATTGATCTTCCCCCGCCCAGACCCAGTTACCACTTAAGGCTTTATTCAAAGACTTTTCATTTTGGCAATATTTATAGACACTTGTATGTGAATATATGTGACATATCAAGGGAGAACACCCCTCCGTAGGGGATTTTTAATTCCCCATTTGGCCACCAGGGGGGCATTGGAGGGGCAGAATTACTCTAAATTCATTATAAAATACATTAGGCAATTTTTTATGCAGAATTCAATCGCCATATTTAAAATGCTCCATTTTGGGTTGAAATCACCAATATCTTGATGGTAAAATAAGAAATCGACCTATATGCCTGTTCCTGGTTGCCATGGCAACCATTGCAATAATCAAAATTTGCAGATTTTTCTGCCAATTTTTGGGGATACTCCCCAAAAACTCAAAACTGAAAACAGATATGGAAAATTTCGTCTAGATAAAAATCTATGATAAACATTCCCAGGAAACAAGGCACGTGATTGCCACCACATTGACACGTGTCAGTTTGGTGAAAATCTGGTGTCATGACAATTCATGTGTAGAACACAAGAATTTCATGTGAATTTGTCTTAAGATATCAACACAAGAAATACTTGTGTCAAATTCATTCTGCACTAGGTGGCAGCACTATTCTGTTTTGACAGTTTTATCTTCCTCAAACCATTGAGAACTTAATCTATTAAGTCTAATACTTCACTGATACTCTAACCTGTAGTTACTTCTGTATATGTATATAACCTTTTTGATATTATCTTCATGCATTGATTATTGACCATAAAAGCAGCTAAAACAAAGAGTAACAATGAATAAGGTGACACAGACACCATTTCTGCGGGTGTAAAATCTGCTCATATATGCCTGGGCACCAACACCATCTGTAAATCACATGGCTCCATTGCTTGTGCATCTCAGGTGCACTTTCAGTGAACTGTTAAAAAAAAGTGATGAATAGAAGCTGATGACCAATGCATTGGAGCACCTATATTTGTGAGGTTACCTTTCTCTGAGATAAGAGAATGGTAATCTCAATATATAACCAATGCCTATATCAGGTGGCTATCACTTTATACATCACCACCACAGACCCTCCATCAAATGAAAGTGTTTTTTTTCTACATATCACTCATATATAAATCTATAGTATTAATTAATTATGCTAATTACCAATGCCAAAACATGTGTAAATCTTGTGATTTCATGTGAATAAATCATGTGTTCAAAACATGTGATTTCAGTAGTCTGGCAGGTCACAGAATCACAAGAATACTTGTGTTTCATACTCGTGAACGACACCATATATTCACCAATATGACAGGTTCCGAACACGTGTTAAACACAAGATTTTGTTTCCAGGGTTGCCATACGGATATCAATTTTTTATGAAAAAGGCTGATTTATTGTGTTTTTAGACATTATTATGGTTTTTAATGTATTTATAGCTTAATCCTTGATTTCAGATATGAATAACACCCAATGTCCAAGGAGGGGTTCTGATATAACTACTAGGAATATCTAAGCCAATGATGTCTCATTTTAAAGATCTTGAGATGAATTTTGATAATGAATTTCCCTGCAGATGGGTCTTTTTGCTTGCCTGGTCACAAAAAAAAATGCTGGTCATAAAGAAGTGATGGGGTAAAGGTGTGTTAAAATACATTGCAATCTAGTTCAATTACCAGTCATGTTGTGGAGGGGGTTGGTACTGCAGGGGTGGGGGGGGGGTTAGTACAGCCTGGCTAAAATCAGTGATTGCCCCAGTATACAGACCAACTTGTTTTGTTTTTTTCTCAAGATGTATATTTTGCAAATTGTGGAATATTGTGCAATTGTAATCTTTACAGTTGAATCTATCAATCACAAAATATCGTGCTGAACCTGTATTATCAATAGCGCTAATCAGTCACACGTGTTCACGCTCCCATCACATAAATAAAAGCTCCCCACTACCTATAATTCACTCAAAACCTGAAATTAGTCAGTGGTGACGACTTTAGGTCCTCAGGTTGACAATACCTAAAACAACTACTTTAAGTGGTCAAACTAACGAAGTAGTATCTAAGACGGTCTCCTATAAATCACACCTTTTGAATTCAAACTTTGAATTGAAATGTTGAATTCAAAAGGTGTGATTTATAGGAGACCGTCTTAGATTGAAATTTGACTTTGCATTTAGGTGAATGTTGTAATTATCCTATACTTGAATACTATGAAGAAAGACAAAGATATCAAATTTCAAATTATATGTTTAATTCAGATTAAGAAAATCTTAACAAATATACTGATCAAATCTTTTTAAAACTTACAGTAAGCAGAGCCTTTATGGTAGGCTACAGTTAAAGCTCCTTATGAATCATATAAGTTATATCTTGGTTGGAAAGATATACAGAAGCAGTGTCCAATCTCATGATATCTACTACAATTATGCTGATATACAAAAGAGAAAATCTTTAAAGCTCCTTATGAATCATATAAGTTATATCTTGGTTGGAAAGATATACAGAAGCACTGTCCAATTATGCTGATATACAAAAGAGAAAATCTTTACAAATATACTGCTATATATTACAGAAAATCTTAACAAATATACTGATCAAATCTTTTTAAAACTTACAGTAAGCAGAGCCTTTATGGTAGGCTACAGGTAAAGCTCCTTATGAATCATATAAGTTATATCTTGGTTGGAAAGATATACAGAAGCACTGTCCAATCTCATGATATCTACTACAATTATGCTGATATACAAAAGAGAAAATCTTTACAAATATACTGCTATATATCAAATCTTTTTAAAACTTACAGTAAGCAGAGCGCTCATGGAAGACCACAGTTAAAGCCCCTTATGAATCATATGAGTTATATCCCGGTTGGAAAGATATACAAGAGCAGTGTTTAAACTTAATGGCTTGGAACGACCTAAGCTTTGAGCTGCATCACCTAGAAACTATTCATTAGTTTAAGACTAAATTAGTCAACTATGTAAAGTGAAAGTGCATACCCACTAAAATCACTCCCTATATATGGTTAATAGAAGAATACACAAAGTAAAATACCACCCCTGAGGCTGTGTTGCTATGACTCTATTTATATTCCTTTCATGTAAAATCCAGATAGTATTATAGGATTTCTGCTAAGTATACATGAATATATAAACAGTTAGACACTACAAAGTGATGCAAAGGTTGATAACAACTCACCTTACAGGACATACAAAGACTCTCGCAAACTATATAGAGTCAAAGATGTTAGTTAAATGACAATATTTTCCGTATATTGACTTGTTATAATCAATATATGTACATGTCCCACTCTCATACATTACTATTTTTTCCACGTTATGACGGGTGCGGTGGAATGTATCACGTTTACATCAGCTTGGATTAATAAACTTATTCAAAAAATCTGATGATATCTACTTGTTCGCGTTTTCTCTCATCTTTCTCCAGTCGTGGTGGCATTTTTCTGCATTTTCCAAACCGTGAGTAGCCTCCTCCAGGGCAGCCTATGAAATTAAAATAGAAAAGCAACTTTTAAATGATGAAAATTTAAAGGCTACATGGATTCAGATATGGTGAATAAACATTATTTTAATGGCTGACCAGCGGAGACAACAACTTAGAAAAATATTAATTTGAAAACCAATCTTGAATTTGCTTGTACATTTTTTGTGAGGTTCCAAAGTTTGATTTTAAGGTTAAATACAATTTTGCAATTTGGCTACAAAGCCTCAAGTTTAACCCTATGTCCAAGATAAAAATAATACACTGTGTTGTAATAAAAATTAAAAATTACCTGGTTGATGAGAATTCCCTGTGGATCGCCTTTTTCTTTGGCCCAATGTAGCTTTGCGCGATGGAATCCCACAAGCCGCTGGAAAAACAAATTATGACTACCGTAAAACCTCTTCTATATGCCAAACCCTCGTATAAGCCGACTCCCTCTTTGGGAAGACCACATAGGTCTAATCTGTGGCCTGAAAATGGATGTTTTAGCACTATTCCTTAGTTTTGAACACCATCGTATAAGTCTACCCCCTCTGTAGGACTATTCTATAAGATTCAATTTCATTCGAATTCTCGTATAAGCCTAGGCTTATATGAGAGACTTTACGATATGTCACTTCTTTTGGCTCATGACACATGATTTTATTCTTGGTTAGCTTAATTGTTTTGGGGGGTATTTACTGATATAGCAATACAATGACTTGAGAAGCCCCTAACTAAAAAATATTAGGAGCACTGTTTAAAACTACTTATAAGAAATAACATTTATTTACTCACGGCTAAATAGTCTTCTTTCTCTTTTAGATATTCCTCTACTTGTTGGTGACGCCAATCCTACAATAACAAAATCAGATGTACTTTCTGTTATGGCTTTTTCCAAATAAAGAGAAAGTTTTTTGGGGGAATTTTTTTCTTTCATAAAAATCTCATGCTCCTACTGCCACATCAGCAAAGATATCTGATCAATGGTATCCATGTTAAAAATGGCTCAAAATTTTTCCACATACCTCCTTTTCTTCTTCAGGCATGATGTCCCACAGCGATTCAGTAATGAGAGGAGGCAAAGGGTATTGAGACTCCTCTGGTTGGGGCTCATACATCTTGCTATCCTGAGGCTCCTCTGGCTGGGGCTCATCCATCTTGCTATCCTGAGGCTCCTCTGGCTGGGGCTCATCCATCTTGCTATCTTGAGGCTCGTCTGGCTGGGGCTCATATATCTTGCTGCCTTGAGGCTCCTTTGGCTGGGACTCATACATGCTATCTTGAGGCTCCTTTGGCTGGGACTCATACATGATGCTGCTGTCTTGAGGTTCCTTTGGCTGGGACTTATTCATGTTGCTATCTTGAGGAGAACTGTGAAAGATAGCATATACAATATTTTAATTCCTATTTGTAATTCATACGCTCGATCAACAGGTACCTTAAACATTATTTTATTTTCCATACTGAACTGTGAGCAGCAAGTTAAGAGATGCATATGGGTATCCATATCATAATACTATATGACAAATGGCTATTGTGTTATTAACCAATGGGAGGCATCCCCGGTATTTACTGCGGAGACGGAGACTGAAGGTGTTAGTCATAGTGCCCTCGGGGGGCTAATGAAGGTCTCCAGCTGACAATGACTATGTCAGCTATAGTACCCCATTTTACGGTCAAACTGTAACAAGGGATGAAGCCACGAATGATATCAGGTTTTATGGGAAAAGGAACGCACACATGTCAAGTTGGCTTGGCTCCTTATGAAGTAAAGGTCAATTAATTCTAAAATGTCCCAGCAAGAGTGTAGGACAGCGAGCAAGTTACCCTTTAACCCCCAGACAGTATTGGAATATAGCACCCCGGGTCAACCCTGTATTTCTAACTACCATGTCCCTACTGTTGCTACCTTTGGTCAATCAAATGTCATTGGTGAAAATGAATATCTTAGGTCGCCCATTTTCAATTGTCAGTTTTAAGTAAACACCGGGTTAGATCCTATATGGCCCTGGGTGAGAGAGGCTGCGAGAAGGCGGGAAAGGATGATCATTTGTGCACGCATTAGTTTACGTCATTGGTTTGTTTTGCTTAGTTTTATGGTGAGGTAAAGGCTTCCATACCACCGCTCTATGTTCTGCTATGCCTAAGCCATGTGTGGAAAGTTTCTTACCTCATTTTAACGTGAAAGTTGAGCGTCTTTTTAGGTTCAGGCTTCCAAGGTTTAAAGCAGGTTTCAAGATAAAGCAATATGGTGGACTGCTCATCGGCGTCGTCACGTGATCTATAATTAATAGCGAAGCCGATAACTCTTCTCTGTTTAACCATGATATCATTATGAAAACACATGTTACAAGTGCAGTAACAAATAAGAAGCCTATTTATACTCATCCTTTGCCTTGGGATTGCTCTTTGTTAAAATGTTTTTCAAATGTCTTCTTATAAAAATTGGTTCACTGCTATTTTCCTTTCTAAGGACGCATGCGAGTTTGCAAATAGAGAGCGAGTGTGGTAGATGCAATATGTTATGTCCACCTATCTCCTTAGGGCAGTAAAGTACATCGCATTCATTATGCGATATCTATATGGAGCGCGCTTATGTAGAATAGCGTGATGCTTGCATTCTTACAACAGGAGTTTTGACAGACGCTTGTAAGTTATGCTGAAACTCCTATATTTCTTATCAGCAGGTTTCACCTGAACCGATGAAATTCAAAAAGGTGGATTTGTACTGAATCCTATGAACTGAGATGATTATAGATGATTTAAAGCAGCATTGTAGAGACCGGAATAGAAAATAATTTGATTTTATTCATGTGCAAATTCTTTTAAGGGCTCAGCTTTCATTGAGATTTTTGATATGTGAATTCTTGTGGATTTCACAAGTTTTTCTCTTTTTATTGCTAGATGTACACGTGAAATTCACGTGAAATCACATGACCTTCATGTGTCTGTTGAATTTCACGTGAATTGCTGCTCACAAATTCACATGAATTCCTATGATCAATATTGTGAAATGCATTAAATTTTTTGGTAAAATCACATAAATTTAGGAGAAATTGTTTCCAGGGTATGGATTTTGTCTTGTTTTTGGGTTGGTTCCTTTAAAAGATAATAATGATTAAAAGCACTTTTGCAAAAACTGTTATTATAAATGATTTTATTTCATTGATATGAAAACTGTTTTAGTGGTTCAGCTTTGATTGACATTTTTGATGTAAAAGTATTCCAACTAGTTTTTTGCTTTGATGCAAACCATTCTATCATTAAGTACATATGATTAGGAAAGACACCATTATATTTTTCATTTTTTACTGACATAAGAAAGGTTTTAAGTGAAGATGGTATTGGAAGGTTGAGTATGCTATGTTTAAGATGTTTATGCATTTGTGGTAAATATAGGTTTTTTGGAATATAAACTTTTCTTTTTTTATTTTTATATTTTAATCTATTAAAAATCGCAATGTTTAAGCTATACAATATAGCAAGTTTGCATTGTATCATTAAACATAAATGATATTCTTTGAGTTTATATTTTTGTGATATGTTTTTAGCTATATTTTCCACCAATTTCTCATTTTTAATATCAAACCCAGTTTTTTTTAAAAATATGATCATATGCCTCATACATCATATTTTTTACACTTTTTTCTTTTAAAAAAGTGCATATATCATGATATTCTGAATACTTTTTATGGTGAAAATTGTAAAATAAGTATAAAATTATTTCAAGTTTTAATCTAAGCTTCCACTGTGGTTGAAGCATTATCCATTGCTTACATGTATATGAACACATAACTGACCATGTCCTAAAAGGAAGTATACATTCATCAAAAGAATTTTCCACTTTTTCATAGTATTTACATATGTGTTTAACCATTGCTGATTTTTATGCTTTGCATAGTTTCATTTTAGTCTCAGCTACATATGTTGTGGTTTTTTTAAAGTTTTTTGTGTAAAAAATTGATTTAAAAAAACAAAAAAACACGAGAAATACCATATACATTTTTTATCGTTTATTATTTTAAAAATAAAACATATTTTTAATCTTATTGTAAAAATTAAATATAAAGTATATATTTACAAAGAAGGCAACCATTTAATAACTACTTTTGATGATATAAAAATTACATATAAGGTATACATTACAAAGAAGGTAACCAGATATAATCAATTACATAAGACATACTATATATTTTTAATAAACTACATTCAAGACACTTTACTTAAATTTAAAATAAAATACAATTACATTTTAACAAAAAATAGACATATATTTATAATTAATGTTAACATTTATAACCATACTACAAGTAATATTTTTACTAAATAAAATTCTTTAATAGCAGGAATTTATAATTTTAGTTTGTAAAAAATGTGCAATATCATTTCTACGCATATCATGTTTAAGGACATTTATGAATTCTGAGGCAGGTAAAGTCTGCTTCTTTTTCCACAGTTTTAATACTTCTAATGCTCGATTACAAGGATTACTACAAGATGCTTGACTTCTTATCATGTTGAGTGTTTCATATGGTATATCAAGTTGAATTCCTATAATTATCCATTCTTTTCCTATATTTTCTGCTATTTTTGACAATAATATTTGAATTTTTTTTTCATTCATATTAAAGGGATATATATTATTTTCTATACAAAATATGTTAGCCAATTCAATTAGATCTTTTCGTTTGCTTAATTCTAAAGCATTTTTAAGGTCATTAAGGCTATGATTATTTTCCCACCATAAATTTAACATATCTAATGACATATCATACAAAGATTTTTGATCCTCTAGTGACATCAAATCTACTTTTGAGACGTTTAGATATATCCCCATTTTTTTCCAGTCATGATAAAACATGGAGCTTATCTCTTTAAGAGTGTTATCAGAAGGATAAGATTTGATGATAGGAGTAACTATATAGCTATCCATATTTGTTTATTTTATGATAATGTTTTTTGGTTTTACTTATATGTATATTTAAGATGAAACCACAATCAAATTGTGTAAAAATAGTTATCTTTCCTTATTTCCACCCGCTTTTTCTTTATCCCAAATGTATTTTTACAATGAAATTGAAGAAAAACCTAAACTTTTTATAATACTGTTGGTGGATTTTTTAAAAATGCTTATTTTTATTTTTAATCTATTTCATCTTCATTGGATATATAACTATCACTAGCAATGGAAGCACAAGCCTGTGTTTTATTATTTTCACTTTCATCGTTTTCTCCATCACATACTATTTTTCCATAATTTTTCATGTAGTTAAAATTTCTGTTTTTTCGCTCGTATTCCATGTTATATCGAGCCAAAGTGGCAGCTCGTTTTTGTGCAAAGCCCTCCATTACTTTTTTTTGAGAATCTTGGAGTTGTTCTTTTAATATGTTATTTATACCTTTTTCTTCTTTTAGTTGATTTTGCAAATTATTTTTAATTTGTATGAGCTTGAAAATGTAATTATGTTGAGCATTTGTGATCTTTTCTAAAATATGTAATTCATCCTCATCTTGAATAATTTTGTGGTTGTCCATTTCAATAAACTTTGTATTACTTTTGAATGAAGAAGGCTTTTGCTTTTAATCTCATCCTAGTTTCTCATATGATATTACTTCTCTTTTAAAAAGTTTCATAGGAGTCATTTTTGTGTTCATTGTTAAAATTAATATCTGATGATTCTGTTTTTTTTAAGTTCATTTCAATGTAAGGAACAAATATATCATTGGATGTATCATTTTTTTGAACTGAGCAGCTAAAAAATGATTTTATTTTCATATTATTTTTAAATTGATACCCCGATTCAGAACATGTGAGATATATTTCTTCATTTAATATACCATATTTAATTTCTATTAAAATGCCTATGGTTGTAAGGAAAAAAATAAGTAGTGCTCCAGCTGTTCCAATTTTTTTTTTTATTATTTTATTAATTGATGATAATCCTTTCATAGTGTTTTTAATAGTTATTTAATTTTTTAACAATAAATGTGTGGAAATTGTGAAAAAAAAACATTTAAATTTTTGTTTTTATATAAAGCTTTTCATTTTTTTAAGTTGTTTATGAAATCACAATGTTTAATGCTATATTGTCCATAGTTGGATCCTTTTCTTTTTTTATTCACAGGAGTGTTTATTTGTTTATTTATGTAGAGTTGAATCTTTTTTTCATTCCACAAAGTGTCAGAAGAAAAACTAGATATAATTTTTTGCATGCTTATATTAGAGGCTCTTTTTTTTAAAAAATATAAGCAGTATTCTCCACATCTTAAAGGTGTTAGTGCTTGTATAGTATGTGAAGAATATTTGTATTTTTTGGATAATTTTTTTAAAAAAGAATATCTTATTGGAGGTAATCCATATGAATCAAAATATTCAGGAATATTATTTTTAGATTTAAAATAAAATGCTACCCAGTGTTCTCCAGGAAGATAGCTTACATCTGTATTTGCTATGAAAGCTGTAGGATAAGATTTTATAATGGGGATTTTATCTGCTGCATAAATACCATAATTTCCTTTGGTTATATTTTTATCTTTTTCTAAAATGCTTATTAATTCCTCACCGTTCATTTTATTATTTTAATGAAGTGGCATTGTTAGGTCCCAATATTAAAAGAGAATCGTATTCTAAATAAATAACAGCTGCTATTCCATGGGTGGGGACTGTTCCCAATTTAAAAGTGAAGCTTAAAGATCCGTTTTCTGATAGTTCAAACGTTTCTGAATTAATTCCATTTCTTGATAAATCAAAACAGTAAAGCGCATATCCATTTTTAAATTCTTCAGGGGTTATATTCACAGGTTCATTTCTGAATATATTTCCTGTACCTTTTAGCATAGCTAAATATGCCATGAAATATTTATTGTTGGGAAAATCTATATTATATTGATAAAAAGGTGTACCTCCATCGTTAACTTTTAATTCTACTTCTGTTACATTGAAGTTATCAAATTTAAATGGATTATGATTATAATGACCCGCGAAGCCATCGAGTCTTACTAAAGAGATAATGACTCTTTTTGGTAATTCTGTGTTATTTACAATATGTGATCCTTGTAATATTGATTTATTAGGACCAAAAGTAACATATTTCATTAATGTTTTCCTCATATTATATTTTAAAGTGAAATTCTGATCTAATCGTGCTCTCATTAATTCATTGTAAAAACTATCTGTTAGGCGATATCTTTTTATGAACATATTCATATCTTCTATTTGAATTATATATTTTTTGTCAGCTTCTTTTGCCATTAAACAAAACTTTTCATCTGATCTATCGAATTCTATGATAAGAGGTAAATCCCCTGGAAACATCTTAGTTTGTGCGAACAAGTCATTGTGAACTCGACACAACATTTCTATTTCTGTTCCGTTTTTAGTTAAATTATAGCGCTGCTTGACACCTGCATTGTGTGTATTACTATTTACGTTTTCTATTTCATTAAAATCTTTGGTGTCTTTGTAAAATAAAGATAGTATACCCAGTCGGCTAGCAACTAATGGATCATAGCTAAGCAGCATTTCAAACATAGCTTTGTATGCATATAAGTCATTACTTTCTGATATCCTTATACCATTGATGAATGCTTTTACATTTTTAAATATGCTTGCTCCAAAAAAGTTTACTGGAAACACCCTTGCTTCGTCTTTAATTACATTTGGAGTGTTTGCATCAGGAGCACTTGGAGCTGTTTTGTCTTCTTTTAATATTTTTGCTTTTATTTGGATAAAGCTGTCATGTAAAGAAATGAAATCCTTGTTGTTTGACTTAAGAGAAAATTGAACAGTACCACTGTTTGCAGATGCCGTAGGCTCAACTTTTTCATAATAGTTTTTTTCAACAGAAGTATTTGCTAAAGGCACACTGTCAAAATCTAAATCTGAACTTATACAGTGACAAGGACTCTCATCTATGAGTGACATTTTAAATTGTTTTTACTTTTTTAACTTTCTATAGGTGTCTATCCCAGCAGTATATTTTAAGTTTGGCTAATCAAAAATATCTCTTGAGTATGTTTTTTTGTTTTTTTTAATTTTGGATCTTTTGGTGCTAGAGTTAATTCTTTTTTTGGTTTTAGGTTTATTTATTCTGTTTCCTACATAATTTAAAGCGCTTGAACTTAAATCATTTAAGCCGGATTGAGCCTCATCTTTTAATGCCTCTTTTATGTTCCCTCCAGATAAAACATTTTCTGCAACATTTATCCCTCCTTTTAACATTCTTTTGCCTACTCCTTTAGCAGCTGACTTAAGCACTGGTGCTATAAGTGGAACAACTTTTTTAAATAAGCCAGCAAAAATATTACCTAAACCATATCCTTTTTGATATTTAGTCCCCATGAAAACTGGGAGCCCTTGACCATGTTGAATGTATTGAAGAGGATAGGCATTTTTTTTTTCAAATAAGTTGTGATATAATGCTCTATCGTTTTTCCTTTGGTTTGAACTGTAATGTTGGTGCATAACCATTTTTTAAATAAAATTTGAATGAAGGAAAATCGTATAATATATATATATATATAAATTAAAAGAAAAGATTTATTAAAATAAAGTATATCTCATCTTATCTCAACTTTATTTTCTCTTATTTTTTTCTCCAGTTTGTTACCCACTCTTTTCCTAAAAACAATTTATTTGGTTTAGGCTTTCGTTTGCTTAAAAGTAAAGACTCTTGCTCATATATTTTTTGTCTAGGATGTAGTTGTACAGATGCTTCTGTGTCCTCATCTTCTTCTCTAGTAAAAATGTCTTTTTTCAATAATGTTTTTTGCTGTAAAACAGGGGATTTACTTACAGTAGGTATAGGTGATGTTTTGGTTAAAGGTGAAAAAACAGGAGTTTTGGTTTCTAAAATTTTTCCAAGTGATATGCTTTTTGGAGTTGAGGTATGCATTTTACTTTTGGAAAAAGGTGGTAAATCTTTGGGAGAAAATAAATTCTTAGATTCATATTCATCATCTGAAGGATATTCATCATTATCATCATCATCATCATCATCATCATCATCCATAGACACATTTGTGAAAGTAGGAGGAGTTATATCTAATATGTTAGTTGCCCCCTCTTTCAGGTCATGAGTTCCTTGTTTTAATTCATCTTCTTTTTTTTTCAGTTTTTTAGTATGATATATTATATCTGTCATTATGTCTTCACTTGGATATGGTCCAGGAATATAAGAGCTCGATCTTTTTTTTTGCACCATACTTGGTTTATTTTTTATCCAAGAAGGGGGTAAGATAGTAATGAGATGTGAATATAATGTTTGCGTACCTGTAGGCTCATTTTTAAAACCAGATTTTGAAAAATATTTCATTATATCAATGATATTTGAATTCGCTATTTTCTTTGAATCATAACTTATTTCTCCAGCTGTGTCCCATTGGTACTTATTTTCTAACATTTTTTCTAAGATCATTTTAATGTTTGGTCTTTGTGCCAAGGGTACTTTGTCAAGAATGTAGTTTATGGTTATACCTATTTGTGATGTTTCCTTAGGTTTAGATTCTAGGTTGTTTACTTCTACAGGAAGTTGATCAGTGTTTTCAGTAGAATATATAGAGTAGGGATTTATTTTAAACACTCGCTGATTTATTAATTCTTCCTGTCTTTTTAAAACAGGATTTTCCTGTTTTGAATTTTCATTTATTTCGCTTTGTATATTTTTGGTTTTTAAAGTATTTGATATATTATCTTCATTTTTATTCATATTTAACATTTTTTCATATTTTTTATATAAAGATAAGGGTATAATTACACTTTCTTTAAAACTGTGACTCATATTTTATTTTATTTTTTCACCTTCCTGTTATAGCACCGGCTATTGCAGGTATAATACCAGACAACAATGGGAGTAAAAATTGTAAAAATCCTCCTTTTTGTTTTAAAGTTGATTTCCTTCTTGCTTCACTAACTCCTTTTTTGCTAACTAGCAACCTCAAAGTATTTTTATGACGTTTTAGCTTTGAATGTGTTTTTTTATCTATAGGCACATTACCAGCTAACACATTAAATATGCATTGGTATATTGCATCTAAGTCTTTTTTTGATGCAAAATCAATTAATATATTTCTTTTTTTGGCATTTTTGGCTGAGGCTAGCAATGAAAGAAAATGCTGATGTTTTATTATATTGCAACATTTCTTTTTTTTAACTCCAACTTTCCTTTTCTTTACCTGTGTTTTAGCCATTTTTTAAAGTATTTTATTTATCCAATATAAAAAATCTGATTTTTTTTTTATTGTGCAAGCTTCTTAACTTCACTTATCTCATGTAAGTTTTTACTTTTTATTTGGTATAAATATTCGCTGTGAATCAGAAAAAATATCTGTTCTAAACATGAGATCTTTGTTTCTTTTTTGATGACCATCTATAAATAAATATCCATGAGGAGAATTTGTTGCAGCTGAAAATATATCATGAAAAGTTTTTACTCGATCAGGCATAAGTTTTCTTCCTAAAGAATGGGATATTGTTTGATCCAAAGGAGAATTAAATATTACTAAGTAAGTTGCATTTTTTGCCAATGTTTTTCTTTCTTTTCCTTCACAAAAAAAATTCTGCGTAATAAATACCACACTTAAACCATCATGATGAGAACGCTTAGTAAATAAATCTGTAACTAATGGATCCTTAGAACATTCCATCATTAAATCATCTAACACTATAAGCTCGTGATTATTAGGTGATATATAATCATCAAAAGTATGAGGCAACCCTTGAATAAAATTAATGTTTTTTAAGTTTAAATCAATTACATCAGAAGGGGGACTTTGTCCATAAAACCAGTTTATTTTTTTAAATTCATTGTCTATAATGCGATCCATATTTTTTAAAAGATTAAGAAGAAAACTGGTTTTTCCTGAATTACTAGGGCCTGCTATTATCATAGAAAATGGAGTTTTTAATCTCGCATCAATTAATTCTATGTCTTTAGTTTTAGTTTTTTCTACCATCTTGTATCTTATTTAATTCTTGTGCATAAAAACTACCAGTAAGTATTTCATTGTTTTCATCTAATAATATATAAGTAGGTGGCCATGTTCTAAGCACAAAAGCTACTTGAAATATTTCTTTTTGCCAATTTGGCTTATATCCTTTAGTAAATGTTTTTCTTTTAGTTGTGATTTTTACTTTATCTCCTACTGAGAAAGGAAGTTGTATTCTTCTAGAATGTAAATATGGTTTGTATTGTTTGTCCCAAATTATCTTTTGGTTTTTTTCATCAACTTCAGAGGGGCTAATTCCTAGAGTACGATGTGGACTTTTATTGTAGCTAAGTACAATGTCTTGCAAATCATCGATATATCTCAAGCTTTTTTTAAAGGTTAAAAATCGATGTATTTTATTTTGTATAGTTCTTATAAAACGTTCAACTATTGCAGCCTTTGTGTCTTGTGATGTGCTAAAAGAGTGAATATTTTGGTTAATGAGATATTTCTTAAAAACACCCTTAAATTCACTACCTTCATCTACTTGAATAAGCCTAGGCTTGTGTTTTGCCCTAAATAATATAGCTTTAAAGCCTATTAATGTTGTTTCTGCTTTTTTGTCTTTAAGAGGTTCTATGTAAGCATATCTGGAAAAGCAATCTATAGCAGCTAATAAATATGAAATGTTGTTATTATATCGTCTAATTTGGAAAGTACTTATTAAATCTAACTGCCATTGATCATTTAATCCTTTTACAATAGTTTTTCGTCTTAAAAAGTTATATTGTATAGGTTTGTGTGAAGTATAAGTTCTAGTATTTTGTAAAAATATTTCAGCGTCTTTTAAAGTTATTTTTTTGTCTTTTTTTTTTAGCAGATTTATATAACTTTTTCACAGAACTAAAAGATGAAGGATGACTTGGGTTAAAGTAAATACTTTCAAACAACCTTTTTATTTCTTGGTTTCTTTTTATTTCTTCTTTTTTTGCCATATTAAAATTAAACACTTCTTAAGAATAAACATATAAAGATGTAAACATGTTATGTTTGAAACAGGTGCAGTCCTTAAAACATTAAAGCATGCATTTAACCCTCTTGTTTACTAACCATCTCATTACAATTCTTAAGTTATGTTTTACTTTTAACTAGTGTGCGATGGTAAATATGATTTGTCACATTTAGTACATGAAATGAAAACATTTATAAACTATGTTTGGAACAAATGCACGTATCCTGATGAATTAAAAGTAAAATTACATAAAAAAACAATGTTAGGATCTTAGTATTTACACACCCAATAATAAGTTAATATCCTTAAGGACAAATACCAGATTCCTAACAACAACAACAAAGTATCATGATAGCGTATTATTTGATTTGTTCACTAAGCATTTCAATGTAGATATATGACATCAATAAACATCATTTAAAAGTACAAAATATCATTTCACTGAAAAAAAGAAACACAAAAAATAAACTTTTTAGGTTTAAACTAATATATAAGCAGCTAATACTTACTAAATATGAATTCTCTTTTACTATATACACAACTTGTTATAATAATACAAAATAATATTTTCAATACAGGCACATGAAAAAACATTTAAAAGCAAACAAGAAATATTTTAAAGAATGACATCAACAGTTTTAGATTTTTTTGGATAAATATTTCCCTTTTTGCAACTTATTTTAAGAGTAAGCTGTAGTGGCTCATTTGTCTTTTTTGTTAAATTTAAAACTGTATTGTTATCTTTACAAGCAGATGTGTTTTTACCTGTTTCTTTTTCATTTTGACTGTTGCTTAATGTAATTTTTTTACTTTTTTTTTCAGTTAAATCGATAATTTTGTTAGAAAGGAGATTACTTCTTTTTTTCAGATTTTTAGTAATTTTTTTTTTTTCTTTTTCGTCCTTTTTTTTAAAAGAATCTTTGCTCTTTGATTTTAATTTCTCCAATTCATATTTTTCATGACATGAATTACATCTAGATGGGTGTCGACTAAAAAAATGAGCGGAATGTAAGGGTCTATGACAGCGGATACATTCTTTGTACATATTTTCATAACAAGGAATACAATATTTTTTTCCAGTTTTTAAGTCATCACAAATACCATAATATATACATAATTCGCCCATTTTAAATATATAAAAATATTTGGAAAACAAACATTAAAAGTTGATTGTTTTTTAGCTAATTATGTTCACCTAAAGATGTCTATCCCACAGACTTTTTCTTAAAATTATTTTTAATCACTGTCAGAATTACTGTCTACATAGGAATTATCGCTATCACTTTCATCACTGTCTCTTTTAACTGATGATTTACTTTTCTTTTTACCTTCATTTTTTGTTTCTGTTTCTTTAGGACTTTTAATCTTTTTTATTCTTTTTTCTATTTTAACCTTTAATTTTATAAGTTCATCATATTCAGATTTTTGCAAGCTCATATTTTTATCTTTAGTCATATCATGCAAATGAATATATTCTTTTCCTCTAAATCTAGTTATATCTATTCTCTTTTTTTTTCCAAAAGGAATGGTGTGAAATTTAGAAGCCATCAGAAGTAATTTCTTTTAAATTAATTTGTGATTTCTTTGAAAATAGATTTTTAAAATATTAACTTTTAAGTGCTTAGAAATGATTTCTTTATGTTGATATAAAATACCCTGCTGTTTAGATCCAAAAGGTGAATTTCATTTGTTTTAAAACAGTACAACACAAGTAATCTCAAGTATATTTTCACTGTTCCATACACAATGTTATGCCTTTTTAGTTTAATTTAAAATTTTTTTTTTTTTAAATTTACAGATGAATCAAAATATTTATGTCTTTTACGCACATTGATCATATGATTCCCATAAGCAAAAGATTTGATTCCATCTTTTTGTAGCCAACGTTTATCTTCAAAAGGTGAAAGAGCCAGTTTATTTTCTTTTATTACATGTACTTTATGATTGTAACTTCTCATAGCATGATATGATTCTCGATGAAATTTCTTTTTAAACAATACTTTTTTAAACTGGTCATGTCTCATATCTCTTATATTACTTTTTTTAACACCTTTTACTCTTTTTGTTTCTTTATTTGATTCAAATAAAATAGAATACATCTTAGGACGTAAACCAATGAATTCTTTTATTTTTTTCCCCTCACTTTCATCCTTAAATTTTCCTAATACTCTACAATTCTCAGTACAGTGCAAGGGGTGATCTAGTTTAAGATTTGAAAAATCAAAATATTCTTTTATACTTTTCAGCTTTTCAATAAAATGTTCATCTTCTATAAAATATATGAATGAATCTGTGTCTGAATATAACAAGTTAATAACAGATAAAGAAAAAGTAGGTAACATTACCTTATAATGGAACCAAAACATGTGCATTTTAGATAATTCTAATATAGTAAATCCAAGATATATCGGCTTGTCCAAATATACTTGTTCTTTAACATTTTGTATTCCTACATAATCTTTGTCTAAAAAATACAAGGAATGAAAAGTAGGTTTTCGAATAAGTTTTTTACATTTAATTTTACATGAAGTAAGGGTTAAATTTTTCCTTTTTTTAACATTTTCCATGCATTTTCCAAAACATGAATTAGTCATTAACTTAAAAAATGCTTTATCGAAAGAAGAAGTTGATTCTCTCCGTTTAGTGTTATTAAAGTCAATATATTTTTTCATCCAAGCAGATTGTTTAAAAGATAGAATTTTATGTATTTTAACTATTTTCATCCCTAATTTAAGGTATAGTTTTAAATTCTTATAGTGAACAACATAATTTTTTTTCTCTCTTAAATCACATATTAGCTTATTCCCACTTTTTTTGTATTTAATATTTAATTTATGTAATAAATCTTTAGCATATGGAGATAACTCATCATGAAATATCTCTTTTTTTCTGGAGCCAGTGGAAAATCATCATGCAAAAAATGTAAATGCTTTGGATACAATAAAGTAACTTCTAATATATAGCCTTCATCACTGTTGTTAGCTACTTCTAATAAATTAAACTTAGAATAACTAGAAGACGGTAACCAAACAAAATCATGAGTGGGAAGTTCTTGACACATAGCATGGCCATAAAGATTATTACAATCATAATAAACCAAATGTTGGGAATCGTTTTTTACTTTAACATATCGTTGTACAACGTTTGTAATACCTCCGCGTATACCTTTTTCAATAAAGTTATGTTTATCTATATCATCTAAAAGATCAAGCTGTATCTTTGTGTGTTTTAACATAGCCTGATAACTAAGAGATGGAGCAGTAAGGAATTTCGCAGGATCTAAACCATAATTTTCTAAACTTCTTTCTCTAAAAGATTCAAATACATCGCATAATAGTAAAACATCAATTTTAAGGTATTCTTTTAAATAGCTTCCTAAAGATTTACAATTCAACAAATTAAACATTGTTTTAGCATGAGTGTAAGCTTCTTTAGATATATTTTCTTTAGTTAGCTTATTATAGAAATGGGATCTAACAGGTAGATTTTTTTCTTTTAATTTTTCCCATGAATCTATGTAATCATAACACATAATTCCCTTTTTTATTACATAAGGTAATAATTCCTTTTTGGTTAAGTTTTTTTTGGTTTCTATGAAATTATCTACATTATTAGCAGCTAAAAGATCTGCCAAGTGTGACAAAGAGGCAGATAAAAATTGGAATGAATCTAAAAAGTAAAAATTTTCAAATTGTAAAGTTAAAAATTTTTCAGAAGATCTAGGAAGAACTCTTATATCATCATTTTGAATATATTTATAGAGCTTTTTTACTATAAAATGTAAATCAAAATTCATAGCATTATGCATAACAATTGGTATTTTCAATGTGTCCATTCTAAGAGAAGAATGGCTTAAATTACATCTATTGCAAGCATAGTTAACATCTCGCCCCTTTCCTTCTCGACCTATATGGGCATGGTCCAATACTTTTTTAATTTTTTTATTTTTAAATGAAACATGACACAAATAACATTCTGTTTGTTCATGAATTCTGCCTATGTCTTCCATTGTTAAAAAAATCGGCTTCCTATTTTTATCTAAAATATGAGATATCTCTGCTCTTTTTTGATATAAGTAATTCACAAATTTTTTTAAAACATAACGTCCTATATATAAAAATGGTGTCTGTGAATATTTCTCATACTTTGAAATTAAAACTGCACCTATAGCATTTAATTTTTGTCTAGTTTTTATTGTGGTATTTCCCCTTTTAACGGGCACTTTTAATTTTTGATTAAATGTTTCAAAGTCTGCATATATGATAAAAGGGTTTTTAATTTGTTTAGAATAATCTTTGTATTCAACTTTGCTTCCTTTTATGGGCATTATATATGATTGACCAAAGAAGCTATTATTGTCACAGGTTTTTTGGGTATGAAAAAGGAGATCATTTTTTTTTAAAAAAGAAGTTAAACATTTATGACAATAATATCTTGTTTTCTTATAAAAAAAGGGTCTAACAAACTTACTCATGTCTCTTATAAGCCAATAATGTTCCCGATATAGTAAAAGGTTAACATGATTTAAATGTTTTTCTTCATTAAAATTAGTAGAAATATACATAGGATATGGATGATAATTTTCATTTTTATTTTTAAATATACCAAAAACATTTACAGTTATGTGGTTTTTTTCTTCAAATTTAGCTATTTGACCAAGTTTTACAGGAAAAGAAAGACAAGATATATTTAAACTTTGCAAGTAAGGTAAATAAGTGCTTGCTCTGTTTGCATTTGTTTTACTTTTAAACAAGGCAGCTAATATGCTAAAAAGAAAACATTTATTTCCTGCTCCTTTAATATTAAGCAATGATCTTTTCTTAAACAAAATACTGTCTATATCAGAAGGCTTATAGCCTCCCAAAGGATTATATCTATAAATAGAAATTCGCAAACATATAATTTCTTTTAAAAACCATCCAGATCCTAGTTGAATAAAAGAATCAAAAAAAGCAGAAATGATTCTGATGGCTTCATAAACTTTTTCTTCTATAGATTTTACATTTAGAATTACAGCTACTGGACTTTGAAACCAAGGTTTTATTTCAAAATGTTGGTTAGTTTCTATTTTATATTTGGCTAAAAATGTATTAAGACCTAATTGGAACTTAACTCCACCATGCTTTAACATCCACTTTTTTATTTTAGATGTAACTCTGTTTGATATATATCTTAAAAAAAATTCTAAGTCATGATTATATATTTTAGGGACCAAATTATATTCTATTGCAATATTCCTGAAACCATTTCTTCGATTCATTATCTGAGTTTACAACGGCGAAAGTGAAGTACTACAAATACTTTGCCATACTCAAATTTTATAAGTTTTCCTTGGTCATCAACTATTTCTATTTCTATTTCGTGTATCTCAGACATTTTAACTTTTTTATAATAGGGAGAAGTAAATATCATTTTAAAATCTTCTCCAAACAAGCCATTACATCTTATAACTCTTAAAAGAGGAACTTGAACATTTCCAACAACTTCATTAGAAACTATATTGGTATATAAATAAATATTTGAAGAACGAGAACTTAAAGAAGGTACTCCTGTTGCTTTATAAGAAGCATAATGTTTATGTATTTTTTTTTGAAATAATAAATTATTATAATCATCTATGGATTCTAAAGGAAGACCATAGTAACCTGTTACTTTTGAATCAGTTTCATCTTTAATACCTCCTTCTGCATTTGTTAAGCAAAGAATATCAGACAAAGAGGAAGGCATCCACACAGTATCTCCCCTTGCTACATGTAAAACAGGCTTTAAATTTTCTTTTTCTATACTAATGTAAGGCTCTCTAGCCAAATGAAAAAAATCTAAATTTTTTTCAGCTAACTCTATTGATTTCATTAACTTATTCATTACATCTATATAATTCTCTATATTACCATAATTTCCATATGGCATCATTTTAGTGTGAAAGCTCATGTCTGTTCTAACAGTGTCTATTTCTCCTTCTTCTAATACATGTAATTCATCATTGACCCCCATTTCTTTTCTGTAAATAGCAAAAGTTCGATCTTGTGGAGGATCCTGTGGAATATTGTACCAGGATACAGGAAGGTTTATTTCTACTATGGCCACCTCCCAATGACCTTCTAAATGAAATTTTCCAGGAATTTCTACAAAAAAATGACTTGTTTTATTAATCCGAGATGAATGAATAGTATTAGAAGGTAGAGTAACATAAAAGTCATCTGAGTGAGCCATTTTTTGTTTACCCATAAGCTTCATTTATTTTTAATCTCATTTTGGTTTACATTAACTTGTTTTTTATGTGACGATTTATGCTAGTTTCATACTCATTTAAACATAGAGCTAAATGATCTGTGGTGTATTTCACCAGGTAAGTAAAATTTTCTCTTTGGTTCCATTTCAGAAACATAGCATCACAAACAGGATTCCCATTAAACCATTTCATGTGACAAAATGGACAATTGATTTCTAAATTAATCACAACTACTTCACCATCATTTTTGGTATATTTTAAATGACAATGAACCACACTTGCGTAGCAATGCTTATGAATAGGTTTGCCACAACATATTGTGTATTCTATATTACTTTCATGTTTTTTGCTTACAAGAACTAGCCTTCTACATAAAGCACATCCCAAATACACATTACTGTAAAATAAACGTTTTTCTCTCACTTTTTCTTTTATTTTACTTTGAAGCCTTGAAGAGGCATACTGTCTTGTGCCTTTACGTTTATTTTTATTTTTTATGAGATGAAATATTGCTTCTTCATTGTAACCAACAAGATCACTTATAAATTTACATATTTCTTTAGTAAAAGAATGATTCTCTCCTAATAAGATACTGGATGTGATTAAAACTCTAGCAGCTTTAATTTCCTCTTGTATTATCATATTTTTGATTTCTGAGAACATAAAATAACATTGGAAATAATGAGAAAAATATACAAGAGCTTCTGTTTTAATGTTTGATATGTCAATGAATTCGTCAGATAAAACAGAAAATATGTTAGAACATTCTTTGGCACTCATAAACGTTTGATTTGGTATGCTCACATTTAAGCAAATTTTAAATTTCTGCATATTTGAAGTAACATTGTTAAAAGAGGACAAACATGAAATGTACTCTACTCTTTCTTTAAGCAGCTCTATGTTCACATCAAGCAACATAGTTACATAGATAAATACAAGTTTAAATATGATAAAATGCTTAACAAATGATCATATTACCTTAACCCTTTCTACCATGAGAACTTGTATCCTAACTTATTTATTTTTATATTGTTTATCAAAGCTGTTTTAATGGAGCTGTACAAACTAAATTCTAATTTATCTATACCTCTATAATAACTAAAAAACCTTTAATTTTACATGTACTTGTTATACTTTACAAATATCAACTAAAATTAAACCAACTTTACAACAAAGATAAGAAGAAAAAATCTTTTATCTTATTTCATTAAGTGGTTTACAAAAGAAATCTATCCTATCTAATATCAGATTTCTACGTATTTCAGTATATTTTTTGTTTTGAAACTTAGCATAAAGAGGGGTGCAAGTAGGTTTTCCATCAAACCAAGGAATAAAACAGTTTTTACATCTTGCAACCCTTTGGTTTTCAACATAAGAGGAAAAATATTGTAAAAATTCGAGACATCTTGTTTTACTTGGGCTCCCACAACATTGCATATATGTTATTTTAGATAATGCTCTTTTTCTGTTTGTCCTGTCTGCTTTGTGAAATCTTCCACAAGATGCACAACAATAAGTTAAAAATCTCAGGCAATTGTTATATATCATATTGGCTATTTTCATCTTTTTTTTAAGTTTTTTCACATGTTTATATTGAGTAAATTTCCTTTTCCTAATAGTCATAGTTAATGCAGTAGTTTCGCTATAATTATCCTCAGAGTCTTTCATACATTCAAGGATTTCATATACTCGAGGTACTCTTAAAAAATCAGCCGCAAACCAAATCATTTCTAAAGAAAACTTGTGAAATTCTCCCATAAAGAAAATAGCCATTTTTATAACGCAAGGAACTTCTTCCACGTTATTTATACACCGACTTTTTATATATTCATACAAGAAATCACTTTGAAAAAAAATTGCAAAAAAAACAATACTTTTGATATCTCTAATATCATTTAAAAGAATGTGACATAATTCATCTTCTTCTGATAAGGTCATCATTAAATAGGAGCATTCAGAAATATTCATATATTTTATAGCAGGTATTTCTAAGCTAAGCTCTTTCCTTTGTTTACCATAAAAAGATTGATAGCTTTTAAAATAGTGACATCTTTCATACAACAAAGAACTATCTAAATCTATTTCTATAAAACTATCCATGGTTAGTCTTTTATTTTATCGCATAAAATGATGCTTTCTTCTATACAATTCGGGAGATGGTTATTGGGGAACACTTTACAAGTTACTTTCTCTTTTTTTTTTAAATATTTTTTTGTGTTTAAATTACATTGAAATATTTTTTCATTAAGTTTTTTTTTATCAATGAAACGTAAAATATCATCAATATCCATAAGATTTTAAAGATGAAAAGTTTTTTAACTGCTACTTGATTTTACTTTTAGGTCCTCTTCGTCCTTTAGTACCTTTAATTAAAGGAGGTGTGCAATGTAAAAAACAACATGCACATCTGTTTATATTATCTGGTAAAATATTCCTTAAAAATACTTCTGCGTGACTCTTTATTCTATCGCATATAGCTATAGTCCTTTCCAAATTTGCTCTGCAAGTATCTGTTTGTGGTTCAAATAAAGTAGATGTTGGATTAAATTCAGATAGTTCTTTTACCTGATGGCTTACTGATAAAGGAATTTTTATCTTTTTATTTTGAACTTTATTTTTAAAATCAGTAATTTCTTCCTCACTTAAATCATCATTGCTGTCTGATAAAGTTTTGCTAACTTTCTTTCTTTTTGGAAGAGAATGTGTTCCTTTTATATCATCTTCATTACTGTCACTTTCTTCTAAATCTTTATGTAAAATACCTAGTAATTTTTGCTGTGATTGAATGAAAGCAGGGTGATCTTTTTTTTTTACTGGGTCATTGTCACTCTCACTTTCTGTAGAACTGTTTTGCTCTGAAGAGGATGGTCGCTGTTTAATGTTAGACCGGCTTTTATTTTTGTCTTTTAATTTTAATTGAGAAGTGGACGTGATGCTCTCTTTTTTACAAGAATTAAAAGAACTTAAAGCTGAATCTGACAATTTTTCTAAAGAAGGCATATGATACAATTCATCATTTACTTTTTCTACTAATGAAGTAAAAAAGTTGAAATACAATGAAAGTCCTTTCCCTGGTTTTAAACTCTGTTTTGAGCTTCTGTATTCTGAAGATTTATCGTGGCTGTAATAAAAAATGATATTTATTTGGAGAATTTCAACCAAACATTTTATCAAAATACTTTCTGAAGAAGTTATATCTTTTATTATACCATTATTTTCTCCGCATAAAACCTCATAAAATTGTCTAATTTTTTTATTTTTTTTAATGTAAGAATGAAGAGACGATTTAGTTTCCTGAATTAAAGGATCTATGTAAGATTCTTTGTTGTGATGATACTTTTTATATAGGTGATGCAAAGCAAAATTTAAGTTATGTTCTTCACATAAATGAACCCTGTCCCAATATTCTGTATTGCTAGGAGTATCCTCTAATAAATAAACCAGTATCACCCTTAATAAATTATCTATGACAGAAGCCATGAATTAATTTATTATTAAAATATAGTTTACAGAGAACCTTAGCTTCATATAACTTTCTCAACAAGATTGCATAAAAACAGAAATTGATTTATATCTTTAGTTATACAACTTCCAGTAAAAGTGTGAGTAAAAGAAAAAGTTGTTCCTTTATTTTTTATTCTAAGAGAAGAAAACCTAATATCATCAAAAGATTGCTTTGAGTTTAATAAGTTATGGTTTATTTCCAACCATATTGACTCATATGAATTCGATTCTTTAACTTCTATGCTATAGCCCTTTTCTAAACTTGACACTATTTTAAAGCAAAAATCATGAAATTTAATTCCTTCTTTAATTATAGTAAAAGATATTTGAATATTTACAATGTCTAAACTGTATTGAATTATATTATCTTTGCTGTATTTTTCAAAAAAATTAATGCATGAGGAATAAATAAAGTCTTCTATCTTAGATAAAATACGAGGGATACTATTTTTTATAAATATATAACAATAATTATTTTTAGTAAATTTTAAAGTGTAATCTTTTTCAGAGTACACTATAGAACCTCTATAAGAAGAAGAATTCACCACCTCTCTTTGAAATGAAAGTATGTCAAAAGATGACTTAGGTAATGCTGTTAATCCTAACACAACTAGATGGGTAGAATAATCTATAGGCATTGAAAGCAAGCCTAAAATCTATAACTTTGATATTTCTCCCAATGAAGGAAAAAATTCAGCTTCACTACGCAACTTTTTCATAGGAATATAGCCCTCATGCTGAACTATGGAAAATAAAAAAATGCTAGTTGTAAAGTGAAAATCAAAAAAAGGAGCCTGATAATAAGAAGGTGTATTTACTATATCTCGAGGATTTACTTTGGTGTAATCATTAAGAGCTAAATTCGCATTGTATACACATGTTTCTGTTATAATCTGATTAAATGTAATATATTTGGCAGAAAAATCTGCTATGTCTAAAGTATGTAGCATATATGTACAATTATGACAAGAGCAAAGTTCTTCAGTTTGACTATCTTTAAATGCGAGATAAAACCTAGTCATAGAGACAGTAAACAATTTGCTCTCCTATGTGATGTTTCAATAAAATAGGAAGATGGTTTATGCTTAGTCGCCTAGTTTTTTTAATGAAATCTTCTTCAGATAAAATATCATCTACTAAGCTCAAAGGTAAAATTGAAAGGAGCTTTTCTCTCCTAGTGTCTTTAAGGTAAACTTTAGATAAACTTAAACAAAGATTTTTTAAAGTAGTAATTGGATGAAACTGATGATTAATCTGTTCTGCTATTTCTGACACTTTTTCAACTAAGTCGTGAGTTATTACCTCATAAGGAGGGCAAATATGTTCATATGGTTTAAAAGATGCATGAAAATGTGTTGTTCCAAGAAAATTACAATAAAAACATTCACAAAATCCTTGACCGTTTGTTGTAAAATTGATTAAAAGATAATAAATATCAATTGGTTTATCCTCTTCTAGTTTAGCCAAATCCATTTACAGCAATAAGGCTTTAAAAGTTTTCAGCGCTTTTCAAGAACAATTTGAATAAACACTTGTTCAATGGACACTTGCATTAGTTTGATAAAAGTTTACAGTGTCTACCTTTAAAAGTGGACTCAGCTTTTATCCTAGGTGAAGCTTTACGAGTTTTCAGCGCTTTCTGAAAAAGATCAGAGTCCAAACAGCTTCACTTAAATCGAGCGATCCTTTTCATGGATGTCTAAAGGTAGACCATCTGTAGCCCATTTGTGGAACGTCTAGGTGACTCTCAGCAAACGAGCATTAAGGAATGGAACCGCAGCTTTCTTCTGTAAGTCAAATAATGTAGATTTAGCATATCAAATATTATATGGCTATTACAAAAAGTTCAGTTTCTTGCTCTTTGTCTTTATAACTCAATGTTTTTAAACTGCTATTAAATTAAGAAAAAGCAACAATTCTCAGTGTTATTAACAATACCGTAATGCATTTGTGTGTATGAGCTTCATTGCACATTTAAAGATTTTTTATAAGTTACTACATGTCTAAAAGTTCATTGAATAATGGAATTCATACAGCTATAAAGCATTCGCACTAACAATATGAAGGAAAAATACACGCTGACAGTTTGATATTTAAAATCATATAACAATTTCATGGAGAAATTCACGCTGACAGTTTAATTCAATTATCTGAGTGCTGTTGTCAAATTGTTAATTTTATAAAGTGCTTTTGTCCCTTGTCACTCAGCTCTATAACTATTTTTTATCTTAAAAAGATCTTGCCAATGTGGGTTTTAGCAATTTGAGACCCTAAGCAAGCCAAACTACTAAACCCAGTTTGCCCAAAGCATAATAAGTAAACTTGCAACATAAATGTAACTTAATTTCTCACAATATGAAACCTTAGCCCACTAAATGGGAAAGCCAATTAGTAAAACTGGTCTTTGCTATAGCAATCCATGCTCTCAAAACTAATTGTATGAACCAAAATCCCCTAAGCATAAAAGAATCTCACATACAATATGAGCTATCATGTGTTAACTCTGGCTTGCAAATTCCCTTGAGATACAGCATATCTGCCATTTTTATAAAAAAATTAACAGCTCTAAATCTCTGCTATAAATATATTCCATCACCTTTCAGTTAAAGCTCTATGTAGCGTATTTCCCCGTGTATTGGCTTAGTCAAGTGTATTGGTCTACCTCTTGTATTAACTAAGTTATATTCAAAATATATGAAAAAAACACTGTAGTCCTTAGCCCATGTATATCCCTACCCTGTGTATATGTTATGCACAATATGGGAATTTGCACAGTTTAGGAATAATAAAGCCTAATAGATAATTCTGTTGGAACAATTTGATTTAAAATCAGATCTCTAAAATTTATGTGTCATTTTATTTTTCACCTCGCCCACAAGCTGTAATGGGTGTTGTATAGGGTATGTTTGAAGCATCTTACATCTAACTTTAGGTGTGAATTAAGCTGTGAGAATGACACATTGGGACTGTCAAACAACAAACTCTGGTGCAATTATGAGTTACCCATCACTCTTTAAACCAAAGGTATCAAGGAATTTTCAAGGATGGACATTTTGCAAACCTTTGTGCAATGTTAGAATGTTTATTTCATTTAACTCTTTAGACCTCAACCAATTGCAGGAAACAATGCTTTATTTCCTCAAGATTTCACCGATTTTAGCTAAAAATGGGCATTTTTTTGGCCCTTCACCTCACTTTAAACCTTTGTAAATTTTCTAATGCTCATATGGTGATAAGAATTCAACTTTTAAGTTCGGCTGAACAGTATCAAACAGGAACAGCAACTTCTGTTAATTTCTCATCGGTGATATTTGCTTTTGTCTTGCCATGAAAAATCAGTGAAAATTGTTCAAAAATCGACCGTCAATGGTCGTTTTGAGGAGACTAGACCCGACCGTTTTTGGCCGTTTTAAGGTCTAAAGGGTTAAATTTTCCTGAACTGCGCAGCCTAAGAGAGGACAATTCCAGAATTGGGCAAAATCAGTAATGGGCAATTCCGGAATTGTGTCCATTCCTACTTGGTGCATAACATATAGACCCAGTTAATTTGACAGTTTTGCTTGTATTAGCTCAGTTTTATACATGGGGAAATACGGTAAACAGGTCCATTCTTTGGTTAGAGTATCAGAACAGCTGGGTCATGTTCCTGGTCTTAATGGCTGGTGTATAAAGCTGTTTACACCTAACTTAAATGGAGAGTATCGACAGAGCGGAATGTAAAATGTAAGTTAACACCATGCGTTCTACTTAAATCATAGATAAAGAATAGGGTCGAGTCTGTTGTTCCCTCAATTCCCTTAGCGAGCTATTCTTTCTTCATTCTAAGCAAGCACCATGTACTGCACGGTTATATTTGTTCTGCTCTCTGCTGTTTCTATCATAGAGGCAAAATCGTGTTTTTGTGAAAAAAAACAGCATTTAAAATGTGACAACTGTCTACCAACACGTGCCACGGTGGACACAGTGAAAAGCTCCTTTGTAGAATGGGAAGATTTCGTTGATATAAACCACATAAATTACAGCACCAATACTTTCCCCTTCTTAAGAAGAATTGAGATACAAGGAATACCTATTTTCTATTGCTCCTATGGAACATGTAGGTAAGTTTGTGAAAAGTTGATACTTAATAATATGACGATCAATGTCCTTTGTGTAGCCAAAGTCAAGTCCTCTGCGCATGTGCAAGTTATAGCCCTGAGAATAGGTCAGCAAGGTAGCAGGTAAGGTCATGCACCAGTGATTTCAGTCAGGTAACAGGTAAACTTACATGCTGCTGGCGACCTCCTGTGAAATATACATGTACTAAACCAATAGATCTATAAACTAAATTTAAAGCTAGTTTTAAGCTCCTCACAAAAGTTTGCAATGAAGCATGCTATGGTATATTTTAAAAGCAGCAATTTATTTAACTTAAACTAAAGAAGCTCACTTTTTCCTTTGTAGTTTATTTCTTGTTTAAATGGGAAAAAAGGGCGACTGAGTGTTATCCTCTCTAACAAAAACCCTGCTAGCTTCAAAAAAATATCTCCCCCAGTCTTCAACACACGTGGCTTCGATTTTTCTCACCTGGGAAAAACTACAATGTATAACCATAATGTGTTTCAGACCTAACTAAAGGTAAACTATCCTAAACATGAGTTTGACCCCCCGGCTTAGATAATAAAAAAATTCTCGGAATTTATCTAACTTAAACTAAAAAAAGCTGACTTTTTCCTTTGTAGTTTATTTCTTGTTTCAATGGGGAAAAAAAAGGGCGACTAAGTGTTATCCTCTCTAACAAAAACCCTGCTAGCTTAAAAAAAATATCTCCCCCCAGTCTTCAACACACGTGGCTTCGATTTTTCTCACCTGGGAAAAACTACAATGTATAACCGTAATGTGTTTCAGACCTAACTGAAGGTAAACTATCCTAAACATGAGTTTGACCCCCCAGCTTAGATGATAAAAAATTTCTCGTATAAAAAAATATAGAAAATAATTATTTCCCACAGGAAAATTCAACTTACCTATCCTGAAGGTGTGAGAGCGTCAACTAGCAGCGCTAGCATCTATCCCAAAAGTGAGATAGCATCAACTGAGACCGTTCTCTTCATAAAGAAGTCATCAGCAACTACTAAAGCAGCAAATTATCATATAGAAGTGACCGCTGAAAGTGCTAGCTTAACTACAAAATCAGACAGCACCTCAGCTTATATAGACAATGGCTCAGAAACTCTGGAGAAAAATTCTCCTCGTGCAGACAGCGTGTTGACGTCCACCCGTGTGAATGATGATGCTGATCAGAGCTCCTCCATTTATATAGACAGGGGAAGTGATGTCACCACTGTGGCAAATGTTGCAACATCTTTCCCCTCCTCGCCTTTGAAAGCAGCTGTCACCTCATATTTAAATTTCACATCTGCAGGTGAAACAATGGAAATAAGCGCTGTGTCAGCTAATTTTGAAACAAGTCCAATGCCTGAGGAAAAAACTAACCTTCCATTTCGCCATAGGACTACTCTCATAAATGCCATATCTGGAAGCTTTATGTCTCCAACATATGCCACAACGCAGGATGGAACCTTAGTAACTAATTTGCCTCAAGGTATAAGTCAACAGCTCTCTAACACCTTGGTATATACCAATGTGATCACTGCTTTGGGTTTCATGATTTGTCTCATTCTGGCTATAACTTTTGGCATCAAATTAATGAAGAGGGAAAAAACTAAAGAAAATAAAACCAAAAGAATGGCATACATGGAAAGAGGGGAATCACTATGGAGCGAATGTGCAGAACCACTGTCTGGTGGGGAATCAGTGGAAATGCAGGAATTATAAATTATCCTGCTATATTATATGGTAAAAGCCACCATATTTTTGTTTGAGATAAAACCCAAACAGAAGGATCACTTAAAAAGCAATAAGTTATAAACAGTTAAGCACTAAAAATCATGATAACATCATTTCTGTATCATGATTTAGATCTGATCATAGTCGCCATCCTATGGGTCACTTATTTAAGATATCTTAAAGTATCTCACCCTTAAATAGCAATATGTAAAAGCAATTATTTACTCATCATATTAAGCTCAAAAAGTATCTTAAATAGAACTATATCATAACTTTTTTATATGATATAAAAATAAAGCGCTATTAAAATTGTATAAGATTTCATGGAAACTCCATGTTAACTCTTAAATTACCTATATATGTGCTACATATGCAAGCTATTGTAGTGTTAGATTTCAGCCAGTACAAAAAAGGTTCAAAGGAATCCTAGGTTAACACTTATGCTAACAATCATTTATCTATACTTTAGTGCTGGTGTTTATCAGTCTGCTTATATATTGTACATATAGGTCATCATGATGCTCCAATGAAATATGGATAAATCTGCTCAACAAGAATTCATTGGAGCATCCTATAAACCATGCAGAGCTGCTTACGATCTTTTATCTTTAGTTTAGTGGTGGTGTCCATCAGTCTGCTTATATATTATACCCATTGGTCTTCATGATGCTCCAATGAAGTGCTATAAAGCAATCTCACTATCTCTTCATCAATGCATATTAAAAACCAGTAATCAGGATATATACCATAGTCTCTAGTTATCCTTAACTTACTTAGATTTTATATCTGTGTTATATTGCTAAGATAGCACTCATATATGGTATGAATCTTTTAGGTAAAATAAATGCTATCAAGCAAACAAGATAGTGTTTTATTAATGTTTAATTATAACGAAATATTATACCATTATGCAATGTCCAAATGATGTAAATTAAAGTCAACATCTAAAATGTGAACATGAATCAAAGCAAGAAGCTGACCATAAAAAAGTTGCATGTAATTACTTCGAAATGACAACTACCTGGAGCTATATCGTTGTAGTGTCCCTCATAAAAATGGTCAACAGCGGTCAGCTTTAGCCCTAAGCTATGCTGACCTTACTAAGGACATGAGTGATAATGAGATGACCACTGGTCAGCAATTTGCTAAAGGCGCTCCCTACATGATTTCGAAACACACATGACGCCTTACATAAGGCCAACCAAATTTATTGTAAACTTAGTTTAAAAAAACATTGAAAATGATTTTTTTAAAGCTTTATACTTAAACAGGTGTAAATTTTAAAGCTAAAACCAATATTTTTATCATCATAAAAGTTTATAAAGAGAAAGAAGTAAAAAAAAAACAACAAAATGTTGTGAAACAAATACTTTAATATTGTTTAACCTTACTTAACGCTACAACAAAGAAAGATGCAGGTCAACCCCCAATTTTCATTAGGGTCAAGTTTTTAATAATAACTCACTCTGCTATAACTGCTTGGCGAGACAAGATGGAATCCTTTGGTTTACTTGAGGCTACTATACCTTTTATGAAGGTTTTTCAATACAACATCAATACTAAATTCCTATGGGAGCTAAGAGACAAGAGAGCAGATCCAGTGACACACCGTGGTAAGTGTTCAGCACTTAATGGTACTGCAACAGAATGTCAGAAACCAGCTAAAAAAAACCTGTGTCCTTTTCACAACCATCTGAAATTTCTTGTTGAAAAATTTCAAAAAAATATTGAAGAAAAAGACAGCTCATATACAGCCACAGATTGTGCCCATGGTATACCATTGAGAATGCTAATAAGAGCCACCATGTTCCATGGGATAATGGACGATGCTCATGTTTATTGGCTTGTTCACATCTTATGTCATCGCATTTCAGTTAAAGATATATTAGATATCTTAAAGGTTAACACCAGTGCTCATCGCAATGGGGTAAAAAGTTCAATCATCCAAAGCTGGATAAAAAATGAATCACTTAACAAAAATTCCATAAAAGAAGCACTGGTAGGAACCTTTTGGCATTATAGCAGATTTTTTAACAAGAAAAAACTTTATGTTATCAAAGGCTGTTGTTTCGTATATTCTTCCGATCTGTTCAAATTGTGTTTAAAAAAAATAGAAAAATGTCACACTGGATGTGCTCCTACTGAATACCCCAACGTGTATGATATATTACACAAAATCTACATAAATCAGGGGTTTATATCATAAAGTATCTAAGTTCCCATACATAAACTACATTTTAAAACAGGGAAGTTTTAGACCATTAAGATCAAAATTTAGATGCTGCTCTATAGGATAGCCTTCTCGCGGCGGCAGTGAAGAATTCACATAGAAATAGCCGTATCTTATTACAGCAAAACATTCTATGTTAATTTACCAATGATCCTATTACATATAACAAAATAAAGATTTCACAAGACAGCTTAATTATCTTTAATGGAGCTCTAAATTGGTAGCGTCCACCACTGTGCTAGAGTCAGCGGGTGTAACTCCTCGATCTAAAGCACCTTAAATACCAGCAAATTTTCCTTATACAAAACTAACGAAAAAACTTTACTTTTATTAACAAAATTCGTTTAAAAAATAGTAAAACTTCGTTTATCTTAAAATATTAACTTCATAACATGGTGTAAAACACCTCTGTGATTTTTCAAAGTTAAAAAACCATGCGCGTCTGCCAAACAGCGGCTAAAACCAAACACAGACCCAGAGCAATGCACTGGTGACATCTAGCGGATAAAAAATACAACATATATATCAATGCTAGTTCTTCCCACTAGAGGGAGACAACAAAATGCGCCCTGCGTTCAGGAACGCAATGAAAATCTGTCATCTCAATTGTAAGCTAGCGCTGTAAGAAAATCTTGGTTAACTTTATTGAAATCTCACACTATTAGTACCTGGCGCAAGATGAAATTGGCGATCGACGCAGATTGGCGAAATGCGCCTGACAGTTCTTGCTTTTATCGCAAGAGGGAGACAACAAAATGCGTCCTGCGTTCGGAACGCGTTCGAAATCTATCGTCTCAATTGTAAGCTACCAATGTAAAATCCTTTAATAACGTAATAGATATTCTTCATTAAGACGAATGAAACATATCAAAAAACAGAAGAGAAAGAGCGCTATACACGAGAAGTATTCCGAATTTAAAAGAATCTATATCCTGATCACTAAAAATGTATTGGCTCGTGTGCTTTAACAGTAAACACCACATCTGTGGTTTCACCAACGTGAGGGGGTTTATAAGAAAGCCGATGTCAAACAGTAAATAGAGAGGTCCGGCCCCCATGTCACGAGCCACCTCACTTCCGCTCACGCCACTGGTGCGTCTGCGTCTGGCTTCGCTGCGCACAAAATCTCTACCATGAGATATGTCCATACCGCCTATGCCGCGGTTATCCAGCTGAAGCCTTCAGAGACTGTCAAAATCTCTCCTCTGCTTCCACTGGTGGCCCTTGAGCCATACGTAATGGTCCTCGTGCTCAGGTAACGCCACCTAGATTGCCGAGCCCCAGTGAGTGCTTCCAGATCTGTGCTGAAAATGAATGTTGCTATACCCGGCTTAACCCGGATGCCCGGCTTAACCCGGAAGAATTACTAAAACCTTAATAAAACGTCGATCATTACTGACTAACTAAAAACCTTAAAAACCGTCGATCATTACTGACGAGTATAATCCTCTCTCCTCCTCACTCCAAAGCACATTCACTAATCAGTTGATTCCTCTGCACCAAAAGCTCAGCGGAAAAAGAACAAGACTCGTGACATGGGTACCACTTGACCTCTTTTATTTAAAACCTAAAGTAGCTTAGTATAAGTTCTATTTCTAAGGCGGTCTCCTATAAATCACACCTTTTGAAATCAAACTTTAAATTGAAATCTTCAATTCAAAAGGTGTGATTTATAGGAGACCGTCTTAGATACTACTTAACGACTTTAAGTGGTCATCCTGACGACCTCATTTTTCAGTATGGCGACTCTGTATTGTCAGTATTGTCATCCTGATGACTTAGGTCCTGAGGACAACAACTTAAAGTCACCAGTTTGACCACTTAAAGTAGTTGTTTTAGGTATTGTCAACCTGAGGACCTAAAGTCACCACCACTGACTAGTTTCAGATCTTCCAGGTTTTGAGTGTTCTGCCAAAGACAGTGTAATCATAGTCCATGATATAGAACTTGCCCCTTATAACTTCTTGGGCATAACTCATTTGACAGTTATGAGAACGTTTTGTATACTTCTTGCCTTAATTGTCATTAGTTTTGCCAGTGATGAGTACATTATAGGTGGGGAAGAAGCAGAACAGGGAAGCTGGCCCTGGCAGGTTGGTCTGATTTTTTTTTTAAATTCCTAATGAAGGTATAGCAAATCTGTTCAACATCCCATGCCATAAGTTAGGCCTACTTGCATTTTGTCTATCAATAACTTTTTTTTTAAGAAAAAAAAAAGACGTTAACTAAATATTGCATTTTTGATATTAGAAGAGAAAGAGAAACAGATCGAAGGATTATAGAATCATTAATCTTTGAAAATGTTGAAATTTTGGAGGAAAGTATATGAAATTGGCCAATTTCCGAATTCACTCTGGTAGGGCACACTGCGGAAGCGTATCTGTGGTGGAGGGATATGTCTCTACAGTCACAGCTGTGGTATTTCACTCATCAGTAGGAGATGGGGTGTGACCATGGGCGTGTACTAGTTACCAAGTTGAGTCCGTGTAGTTGTTATCTATATACTAAGGAGAGGGTGTGACACTCTAGGGCTGATGCTGCCCTCTGGCAGCTCTATTCCTATGCATAACCATTGGTGACAGAGGTGAGGGGGGACTTTGCCAAAGTCCCCCCTCACCTCTGTCTTCCATGGCTATGTGTATAGGAAATAGTTCAAAGGGTATCTGCCAGAGGGCAGCAAATGTCCTTGAATGGCCGACCCTCTCTTAGTATTATGGATAACACATACACAGTCTCAACTTGGTATTGAACTATAGCTAGTACACGCCCATGGGTGTGACTGCTGAACACTGTGTTACTCACACATCTAGGCAAGTAGACTGCAAAGTTTATGTCTTATATATTTTCTGTAAAATACAATTTTCTTTTGCTTCTAACTTAAAGTGGCATGGTCCGATGGTTGGGGCTCAAAAAGCAAATCTTTTCAAAAAGGATGTTCACATAGATTATAATTCCTATTGTACCTACTTTATTTGTCTCCTTACCCATAATTAGGCTCATATTTGAAAGGAATTGTCAGATTTATACCCGTGTTCCTACTTTTGGCATGCATGCATGCCAAAAGTCCATCCATTGGAAATAGACTGTAAAATGCTTATGGATAGGTCCATGGGACACCCCTTCTCAGCTTGTATAAGCTAAGGATACCAAAAGATGGTCCACACAACCTACATATATCATGTCAATACAGTATATGGAACACATTTGAATAGGATTTGAAAAATGAAAAAGAAATCGGACTATGTCAGTTTGAATACTGGGTAGAAACCATCTGTGGCTAAATACTCCGACTACAGAATGAGATTGCTCCCAATCACGTCCGAATTAATTTCCAATCATTAGATATGAATTATGAACCATATTTTTGCATTTTGACCATGATAGGAGCAAAAGAACCACAAAAAGAGGTTTTTGTTCCAAAAACGTTTTAAACAACTCACAATTCAGTAGTTTGGAATGAACAGATCTATTTTGTCATTGCATTGGTTAAGGCCTATAATATGTTTAGGTTCAACAATATAGGACCAAAATATCCACCCTTGAAATTACAAAGGAGTACAAAAAATGAGCGTTTATTGAGTCATTAAGTTAAGTTGTACTGCTTTAATTATGAAGTACCATAAGATATTCAATGAATCGTCTCCTTGATCCATCCCCCACTTGATTACATTTGAGATTGTTTAGTCATTGTGTTAGTTGACTTTATTTTCATTCAGGACCAGTTTAAATCTCATGTTCGGGTCGACTGATAGAGAAGGCCCAGATGCAGTGTATGTTAATGCTACCAGGGTTATAAAGGTGAGCCCTTCATGCTTGCCTTCTACCCAAAGGTCATTTCCCCCTTTAAAATACATAAGAAACCCTGTTTCAAATATACATGTATGTCATTACCAATCTTTTCTTTATCACCACTATTATTCATTAAAGATTATCGCATTCTAACCCATGTTGGGTATATGAGCTATAGACCTGTATTGAATACAACACTGAAAATAAATTATTACTCACTTGAGTCTGGATCCAGTCTCAGGCAATGTCGCCAAAATGAGTATGTTTTTAGACTCAGCCTTATCATGGGATGATACTCAGTGGGACCCAGAGTATCACCCCAGGATCAGGCTGAGTCTCAAAACAATGGTGGATCAACACGGTAAAAGGTACGCCCGCGCACCCCCTCACGGGCATAACTTTCACCGTGTTGATCCATAAGTCTCATTTTGGCAACATTGCTTGAGTCTGGATCTAGACTCAAATGAGTAAGACTTTTTTTTCAGTGAAATGCCTATGAAACCTCATTTGCCATTTGTAGCATGAGAGGTACAACATTGGAAGCGGCATGTTTCCTAATGACATCGCAGTGATTGAGCTTAACCATGGATGTAACAGGTCCCAACATCAGCCCCATACCCATGGCACCTGCTGGTACAGACCATGCTGGCAATTCAGACTGCTGGATCACTGGATGGGGCAAAACATGTATGTCAGTGGCGGATCCAGGATTTGGAAAAGGAGGGGGCGCGGCCCAAAAGGAGGGGGCGCAACCCCTATTTTTGCATAAATTTTGGGGTCCAAAATATGTAGTTAAACTCTTAAGTACTGGGGAAAAGGGGGGCGCGCCAGTTAACCACTACGCCTATAGGCAGAGTTCCACCTGAGCAAATAATGGCAGCAGCATTTGATGAAATACTGAGACTGTTTCATTATCTTTGCTTTTTTTTGTTACATAGGTTCACAAATGTTAAAACACTTTGATTTCTGCAAGAAAACAAAATTTTGCACGTCCTTTTCACTGCCATTGTCAATCAAAGGCTCTTGTACCTGGCTGGTGATATGCTGCTGAAACTTTGAGTTTTACATTCATAACTTCAATATGCAGTATTTAATTAAGTGGATTCCCAGCCTGTAATATAGATATATGCCATATGGAACTACCTAGCAAGATTAAGCACTTGTACCAGTCAACTTTTCTACAAACCAAGCTGTACAATACCAGCAATATTTTTTTGTTCTTCCCCCTTTTCTACTGTATAGACCATTTATCATTAGTTTTGTTTTACTTTATCTAGATATGGCATATACTTGTAGACTAGAGCATGATGATAATTGCAGCTCCAGATAGTGAGATCCCTAAGATGATGCAGGAGGCACACATCAATGTTTATACCCAGGAGGACTGTAAGAGTATCTGGGGAGCCATGATCTATGACGGACATGTCAGTATTGGGGATACCATCAATTACAGTCCTGACCTCATGTAAGGAAGGTAAATAAAGGATAAATCTGAGTTAATCAGTTCATCTGAATTCAGCAGTTTTCTAACTCTATAATCTTAAGGGCCTCATATCACTATGGTAATTATGATAATATGTTGAGTGGTCTTGCACTGTTTTCTAGTTATTTTATGCTGTCCGATGTTCTATGATAAGGAAGGTTCAACAATTACGTCACTGCCTAGGGGGTGGGGGGGGGGGGTTCTTTGGGTTCCTCTATATGTTCCATACAAAAGCAGTGACAAAGGGGTGTTGGGTCATGAAAAATGCCTAAATACCAGTGACATGATTGTTGAACGTTCCCATACTCTAGATACCACAGAAGTCCTGATATTCGGTAATAGTATAGTAGCAAAGTGAGAAGATCTTTGAAAATGTGAGAATAATGTGTGACATCTCAATTTCCCTTTTCAGGGATGTAAGTTTTCATAGTTATATCTGGTTTCAGAAATTTCTGATTTCTACATGCCTAAAGATGTACCCAAATTCCCTTTCTTTGACTATAAGAATTATTCGTGGAGTGAATTCAGAATTTCTATGTGGATATTCAGAACTATTCCCACACCCTGACTTACACACCCTGCCTTCTTTCTCCCTCTTTCACTTTATCGAAACTTTCTTTTTTAACAGGGTGACAGTGGTGGCCCATTGGTGTGTAAGGTAGATGGCCGCTATGAGTAGTATAATAGATGGTCTTTTCTGAATATTATCCAGAAAAGACCATCATATTTGGATTATCCAGAGAAGACCTCCTATTTTTAGATTATTTATAAAAGAGGTCGTTTATAGATATATTTAATTTATCTATAAAAGAGGTCGTTTATAGATATATTTGATTTATCTATAAAAGAGGTCGTTTATAGATATATTTAATTTATCTATAAAAGAGGTCGTTTATAGATATATTTAATTTATCTATAAAAGAGGTCGTTTATAGATATATTTAATTTATCTATAAAAGAGGTCGTTTATAGATATATTTATATTATTTATAAAAGAGATCAGTTAATGTATATGTTTTGCTATAGAAACATAGAGGAAATGGAATTAGTTCCACATGACCTATAGATAGATCTATGTAGTTATAGTTCTTTTAGACCTCTCCAGATGGGAGTGCGAACTACATAGTTCTTTTAGATCCCTCCAGATGGGAGTACGTGCAGTACCAGCGTCATCACGATGCTTTGCTTTAAAGTGAAGTGTTCAGAGTAACCACAGCTAGTAGCTTAGACCAATGGAACTCACATTGCAGTTTACTGTCCACCGCTTGTATGCTTTTGAAGGGGCCGCATGGGAAATTTTCATTATTTATTATCTAAAAAAACTGCAGAATTTTTCAAAAATCTATTTGGACATGGTAAGGAATGAGCAAAGGGAGCCATATTTGGTATCAAATTAAAGCTTACAGTGCAAGGAGTATTAATAACATGATGTTACATACAACCTAGACATTTCCAGCCACTGGTACCCATATAATGAATAATGAAAAAAGCCTCATTAATTTTCAAAATGGCTTGAGCGGTAAATTGTGATCTAACTTCCCATGGCCTTATATAATAAAGCTATAGGCAAAAGGGATTAAGCTGCTCACTATAAGCCATAGTGAGTAGATTATAATAAAGCCTATAAGCAATGATAATTTGAGCTGTTTTTATAAATGCTAACACTTGAATAGGAGTAATTTTGGTACATTATTTATAGAGATATATTTAGACTAACTCCTCCTAGTGCTTTTGATAGTTCTTATAAATGCCGCCAGATGGGAAAGCAAACAGTCAGTGGCTTAGAAACTATCTATGCAGCTATAGTTATTATAGATCCCTCCAGATGGGGGACAGGCGGGCAGTCTTCCAGCCTTTCACTTGTGTTATCACAATGCTCTGTTTTTAAAATGAAGTGCTGTGTTGCCTTAGGCATAACGGTTCCCATTTATGTGTTGCTTCGTGGTGACTGGTGACTGGGTCAGTGAGTCACTGAGCCTTAGACCTGCTGCTGGATGTGTGTGTAAACGTGTATACATATATGTATAAGTAGGAGCAGCTCGGCACACTTTTTTATTTAGGGTTTTAGACTATATGTGTAGCATTATGAAGTCTTTGTGTTCTTCCCTATGGCAGAGTAATTACAGACTAGTTTTTATTATAAAACTTTGTATTTAATTACCTTAAACAAATCAGCGAGTCTTTTAGTGAGTTACCATAAAATCCTCTGTATAAGCCGCACCCGCATATAAGCCGCACCCTGAGTTAACAGCTTTGCTAGAAGCCTTCCCAGGGTTTGAAAAAAAAGTTTCTTATTCCTTCCTAAATCTTATATAAGTAAATCCCTGCATGTAAGCCGCACTTTGACTTTCTTGAGGTGTTATAAGCTGCAGCAGAGACTTAAAATGGTTTAAAAGCTGTAGCTTATACAGCACTTAGTGAGTCAGTTAGTGAGTTTGTACTACAGCGAGCAGCTTATATAGAGTCTTAGCTGCTCGCTGTAAAAGGCAAGCTGTTGATATGGTTATGGTGAGAAGCTTACACAGTATTTGAGCTGCTCTTTGTTATAGGTTAGGTATAGTATATTGCTCAATTTTTAAAAAAAGTAGATCTTTCGTTATATATTTACACATGTTTAATATGTATAAATATACATCCATCAGTCACCACGTGAAGGTAGATCTACATGACTGACATAATTTTGAAAAAATAAAGGCCTAAAGTTAAAAATTTTGGAACAAAAACAATGTTTCCTATCTCTTTATGAGCTAAGTAGATATATAGATACATATGAATGGCATATATTGTATATTTCATTTTACCTAACCTACGTTGAATAAAATGAAGATATTGAATGCCTTATTTTTAGCTTTTATTTTCACCCGATCTGGATCAAGTGATAACATAAAGCCTAATTATTTGAGAAGCAGATTTTTAACCAGATCTGGATCAAGCATAAAAATACAGCTTCCTTATTTATACATATACCTACATGCTTAATATGCAGAGACAGGTGAATACATTGCTTTTGTAGTTATTTCAAATGAAGTTGGAGAAGGCTTTCATTTTCTATCGTGTTTCTGATGATCTGAAAGAAGGAAAAATTCTTGATTGCTTGAGTCAGCCCTTTTTGTTCTATGTTTTTTATAATCAGCATGGTAACATCTAAATCTCTTATGTAGTATGATTTCCCTACATATTTTTTTTTGTGAGAAAAATATGTTCCCTTCATGAACATTTGAGCCAAGAAAAATATGAAGTCTTTCTTGGTAAATCCTTTTTTTGCCAATTTTGCGATATCTTTTGATCTAAAGCAGGCCAACATTTCATTTTCATTTATTATTTGACTCAGTAATTGAGCCAAATAGAAGCTGTGCCCTTTGTCTATTTTGCAATTGAATAAAAAGATAGCCTGAAAAATACGCAAAGCACTTTCTATTGCTACGTATAATGACTTTTTTGAGGGCTGGTGTTTGAAAATGTAACTTTTATGGCTGGCTTCTTTGTACATTTCATGTGAATAATGACAGACAGAATTGTGGTATGGGCACATTTTGATATAGTTTTGCCCTGTCCAGTAGCTTTTTATAGATAGCTTTCCACATTTATTTTGTTTCCCATCTAAGCAATCACACAAAGAATATGAATCTTGTTTCCTTCTTTTAAATCCTGTTGGAACACTTACCTTATTAAAGGCTGGTAGTTTAATGCTCAAAATCCGAGCAAATAGAAATAAAATATCCTGCATTGAGTAAGCCTTCCCCATTTTTCTGGTTCTTTGCCATTTTCCTGTTTAGTTTGAGCATATAAAGGGTAAAAGCATTTTTTATGAAATAGGGAGGAGCTATGTAAATAGGGAGGGGTCTGTTTCATCCAATCCCTGTAGCTATAGTTAAACAGACAGGAAAAGTAATTGCCATTGTGCAGTTAGGTTGAATAAGGCACTGCGTAGTTAGTTTTTAACCTGGCTTTTTATCAGTGGTAAAAAGTAGGATTTTGCGCAGTTAGTTGAATAAGGCACTGCGTAGTTAGTTTTTGATCTAGCTTTTTATCAGTGGTAAAAAGTAGGATTTTGCGCAGTTAGTTGAATAAGGCACTGCGTAGTTAGTTTTTGATCTGGCTTTTTTATTAGTGGTAAAAAGTAGGATTTTGCGCAGTTAGTTGAATAAGGCACTGCGTAGTTAGTTTTTGATCTAGCTTTTTATCAGTGGTAAAAAGTAGGATTTTGCGCAGTTAGTTGAATAAGGCACTGCGTAGTTAGTTTTTGATCTGGCTTTTTATTAGTGGTAAAAAGTAGGATTTGCGCAGTTAGTTGAATAAGGCACTGCGTAGTTAGTTTTTGATCTAGCTTTTTATCAGTGGTAAAAAGTAGGATTTTGCGCAGTCAGTTGAATAAGGCACTGCGTAGTTAGTTTTTGATCTAGCTTTTTATCAGTGGTAAAAAGTAGGATTTTGCGCAGTTAGTTGAATAAGGCACTGCGTAGTTAGTTTTTGATCTGGCTTTTTATCAGTGGTAAAAAGTAGGATTTGCGCAGTTAGTTGAATAAGGCACTGCGTAGTTAGTTTTTGATCTGGCTTTTTATTAGTGGTAAAAAGTAGTATTTTGCGTAGTAAGTTGAATAAGGCACTGCGTAGTTAGTTTTTAACCTAACTTTTTATCTGCAGTAAAAAGGGGGAAATCCTTTTCTTTCTGCGCAGCTATGTTTGAATCAGGTATTGCATAGTTATTTTTTGATTTGCTTTTTTATTTGTCGTAAATAAAGGTGGAAATTTATATTTTTTACGCATTTGTGTTTAGAAGTTAATGCCCAGTTTTATTTCAGTCTATCGCACAGGAATAGGGTAGACAGTAGGAATAGATATATAATGATAAAGTCATGACAATAGAGTGTTGTTTTTTACCAAGATTTTTTATTTTATAGACAGATAAATCTCACTTTACTGCGCTGGTGAGATTTTTCGCTGTTTAGCAGAATATTTCATGAGTATACGTATTAATTTTTTAGGATTGACATCCATAGACCTGCCAAGGTATCCACTATAGTTGACGCTAGACCTACCATGGTATCTGCTGTTGTCGATGCTAGCCCTCAATGGGTTAAGCACAGCATGAGTGGTAGGTTTTTTACGAGTTATAGCATAGCAAGTGCAGTGCTGTTGAGTTAATATAATACTACGTTGTACTTTAAAATAACATGTTTTGATTAAGTGCTGGAGAGGCTTGAGCACATGAGGCTCCTTAACCTTTGAAACAGAACCACGCCTTTCTTATTCCAGATCACATTTTTTGGATATGCTCTTGAAGCATTGTAAGTACTATGTATACTTTTTAAGAGCAATTTCATCACTTTACTGAAACTACAGTAAATCTTAATTGTTAAGATAGGTGAAAATTTAAAGCTTTAGTTTTTATGTATGTATTATTGTTTTAGTCTACGTTAATCTGTCTTCATTAAAAGCTGCGTGGTTTTTTTGGTCAGTGCCTATTGTCTATCCTTTCTAAGGTTTACCCCATTAGCTTTTTTAAACCTTGCTTGTGTATCAAGTAAAAGCAGAGCAGGGAACTACGTCTTGAATAAAGATATATGTATATATATGGGGTACATCTGTAAAAAGGGAAATAGCGCAGAGTTAACTCTTTAAGAGCCTCAGTTTTTTTGTTTTTATGCTTTATCCCTTTGACTATCATGCTGCTGTTGTAAAGAGCCGTTAACATTTTTGTTTTATTTGACTGTTATGCTTGTTTCACAGACAATAATGTTACTATAATGCAGAGCTGTTACGGTGATAAATTAATCGTTATGGATATATTTCCTGCATTTTTATAACTCAAGAGCATTATGCATTAATGTAGTCACCTTTAAAGATCTATAACAGAAGATTTATACATGGAAGCAACTACCTTTTATGCGAAGATTTATATATGGAAGTTACTGCGTCTTAACTAAGATGTATAAATGGAAGTAACTATGTTTTATGCGAAGATTTATATATGGAAGAAACTACGTCTTAACTAAGATGTATAAAAAGAAGTAGTTATGTTTTATGCGAAGATTTATATATGGAAGAAATTGCGTCTTAACTAAGATCCATATATGGAAGTAACTACGTCTTAACTAAGGTCCATACATGGAAGTAACTACGTCTTAGTAAACTTCCATATATGGACTATTGCGTCTCAACTAGATAATGATATGTAGACAACTAGCATAGTTACATGTTAATCTCATGGTGTTTTATCGTTTTCAAGCCTGTAGCTTAAAAGAAAATACTTAAGCCTGAAAAGATCTGAGTGGCTGCATTTCCACTTCATCTCTAGCTGTGCTAGGAGTAGATTGATTAGGTCTGTATATTACGGACCTTTTACGTTTTTTAATTAACAGTGCTGTGATTATTGATACACATATCACCAAAGGTGTTAATGCACTACCTATTACAATGCCTGTAATAGTCATCCATTTTCCCCTTGAGGGGTTTAGTGACGCAGGGGGAGAAGAGGGGCTCACAGAGGTAGAGTTTGGCCCCTCCCATATCGTCTGAGGGGTGATATAAGTTAGTGTTCTTGAAGGCGCGATAGATTTGGTGCTTGGTGATCCTCCGTGTAAGGAGTCTGGAGAGACAGATACAGTTTTCCTTTTGGTCCCTGACGTTGGAGGCGAATTTGGTTTCCTTCTCAAAGAAGATTCCCATGCCAAGGTAGTGGGAGAGTTAAACACGGTTTCCTTCCTGCTACCTTTTTCAGAGGTAAGTATTTTCCTGAAATTGTATGAAAATTTAACAATTATTTGATCACATTGTATGAACCTTTAGATTTAAGCAGTGTATAATTGTTTAAAGTTGATCAAATCTGGATGTAAAGTTGCTTAAATCTGTTAAATGATCGTTTTTATGCACTTTTTATCAGCTTTAAGCGGGAAATGCTTTAACTTGCTTTAAGTGGATAAAAGATGCTTAAAGAAGGCTAACAAGCACATTTAAGCAACTTTACACCCAGATTTTATCAACTTTACATTGCTTAAATCTGAAGGTTCATGCAGTGTTAGATATGAAGTTAAGGGAAATATAATTTTCAGGTAATTACACTAGCATAAAATTAAGCTGATTTATGTATATTTTATAAATGAAATACAGATTGAATATTTTCATTGTTTTATTAGAAATAGATAACAATAATTTTATGCTTACTTGTTATCTTTAGAGAAGCTGATTTTTTCTTTTGCTTGCTGAATTTCCTTAGTGGGAAAAGTAAGAGCAGGATGAGAAATCATAGACGTTGTTCTTGAAGTAGAGCTAGTTTGAGTGAGGAAGGACGGCAGGAGAGGTTTAGAAGTAGAAGATCTGGTAGAATTAGCAGTGGATGAATCCATATCATGCTCTGTGAAGGCTGCGGACAAAGCCTCTGGGCTAATGTCATAGAGGAGAGGAGGATGGGTTACGTGCTCCACAGATAGGATTTTTTGGTTCTTAGGCTTCAGGTTGGTCTCAGTAGCTAACGTTGATCTGAAAATAAAGAAATGAAAAATATTCTTAAGTTATAGTATTTTATTACATGATATTTTTGAAAGTGAAACTTTACGTTAAGTTTGGGAATTGTTTGAACCAGATATTATATTGTATTTTCTTGGTTTTTGTTTTTGAGCTCTATGTTACCTGCTGATTTAAGAAAGGTTTATGTCCTTTGGTGTCAGAGGTCTGAACATGGTAATAGTATGGTTTTTTTACATCAGCCTTTAAACTTACCTTGGAAAAGAAGTAGGGCCGAAAGTAGAGTAAGGTTTTGTAGCCATTGAAGGATAATTTGATGTAGGAAGGCTTGATTTAGGCGTAGCAATAGAAGAAAGATGTGTAGAGGTTGATGTTGCAGTGTTTGAGCTCGGCTTAGGCATAGAATGAGTAGCTGTAGTAGCAGGACGTGTAGTGGTAGATATAGCCGTATTTAAGCCTGGTTTAGACGTAGAGTGTATAGCAGGAGAAGAAGGACGTGCAGTTGTTGGCTTAGTGTATTTCAATCTGGAATCAAAAGACAAAAGAAAGATTTAGTTCAAAGTAGGCTCTCTATAGTGGGAATATAGTTGTTTCATATGAAGACAAGGGATATGCGACAAAATCTATTTGTTTAACTTAACCTAATGAGGCCTGAAGTTGAGAATCCTTAACATCCATGCAGGGCCTGATGTTGAGTATTCTCAACACTATGCAGGGCCTGATGTTGAGTATAATTGGCATTACTATATTGATACGGTAGCCATGTTTGGAATTGTGAGATAGATTTAATTGACCTGCTATTATTGGTCTGATGATTTTTTAGACCTATTTCAGGGAAGAGGAATTCAAATTTGAGGAGTCTAGAGTGAAACAGACGATAGAATCATGTCAAAAATAAGATCAAAGTTATGAGGACTGTATGCTGGTTAGCAAGGTCTCGCCCCTGGTAAATATTCTGCTCAAAATTTAGGTCTCTAGCCTACCAAAAGGCTCTTTCAGCCAGTTCTTAATGGGTTAAGTTGAAATAGAAACAAATTGGTGTAGCTTTTTCTTACCTGCATAAACCAGCATCGCAATAATATATTCCATGGTTTGTCGTGAGTTTCTCTAGGAAAGGGAAAACATTTTCATGGTATGAAATAACGTCCGTATTGTTCCCTTCTATGTCCTGGATTTTTATGAAAGATGTGACAAAAGAAAGATGAGAAGCTGTTATAGCTTGAATGCATTCAATATGTTGATGACATATCAAAGTAGATCTTGTGAAGGCACATTGACAATTGTGTTGCACTGTCTGCATATAACAGACTTGCAGAAACCCAACTAGGAGCCACAGAGTTTTCATGTTGAATGCTGATATTAAGCAAAGTATAAACGTCCTAGTTAGATAGCTGCAGCTGAATCCCTCTTTTTAGACATTATATCCCTCTTTGAGATAAAGAAACAAAACAATAGAGGAAAGGAAGATGTTTGACCTGCAGATAAAGTTTGCTTGCCTGAAGATAAACCTATGACTCATACACTTTAGATACCGAGGTGTAGAAATAGAATTTCTGTTGTTTAGCATCATAGAAAAAATCCAGGGAGATAAATATATCTAAACAGTCGCGGTCCTTAGCCTGACAGGATGGCGCAGTGGTAGCGCGTTCGCTCACATATCTCTAGGTTGCGGGTACGAATCCTGCTGTCGGCGTTCGACGTTGAAGTGTTTTTTCTTTTATGACTTAGAGTCTGTAACACTGGCGATATTTCCTGCGCTGCATCTGCTACAGCAAAGCAACACTGTTAGCTTTCTCTGCTGCAATAAACATTGTTTTGAAACTGATTTCATTTTTTTGTTTCAGGGTTAAACGTATATCCCTGTTTCCAGAGCAGCAGAAATCTGAAACAACGTACAAGGCAGGGACTGTGCTTGTGACTAGGATAGCATAACACAGAGCTGCCCTCTGGAGATAAAACTGAGAAGTAAATTCTGCGGATCTTATGAAGGTAGGCTATAGTATAGTATGGGTGTGGACTACTAAATTCGACATGATGACATGATTATTCCTTAAAATCAACATGTGACATGAGCTTTAGTTACATGAGGTAAAGAATTAGTAACATGACATAGATCCTTTTTAAATTCGACATGGGACATGTAAGGTTTTTAGAGGTGACATGGACATGAGAATTTAAATGACATGTGACATGTAATATGGAAGACCTCCTATCCATACCCTCTATAGTATAAATTTTCTCAAAGGGTGATAAATGATTATGCTTTTTAGCCTTGTTAATGCATGATTGAAAAATTTAGTTAGTAGCTACGTTACATCCTTTTACTGCTGTTTAGTGTTTTTTGATAATATTATAGTAAGGAGCTGATAGGACGTTGGTTACTGTAACTTTGAAGAGAAGTATTTCTGTGTGGACATTAAAGACTGTGATTAAAATTACGGTGTATAGGATATAAAACAGAAGTGAGATCCTTTGTTTATATGATTTTATAACTTAAAAATTTATTTTTTTAGGTACACTTTAAGAAACATTGCTGCACTAGCTGCGTACTATACGTCAGCAGCTACTTTGACTGTCTGCCTTACTCGAGTATACATTGTTGCACATCATAGCCTCCTGGTAAGTGATAAACAGCTTATTGTTGAATAGTTTAGTGTAGACTACTGAAATCGATATGGCTACACAGGTTATTTTAGGCTTAATAACATGAAACATGAAAAAGTTTTTTGAAATAGATAAGGCGACACAAACAATATTTAAAAATAGATAATGATATAACCTTTTTTTAGAATTGATATGGAGACTTGATGTTCCACATGAAAACTGATAACTATAATTTTTTAGAGAATCTTTTCAGTAGAGTAATTGATAGTAGAAATTAAAATTACAGGGATAAGGATGGCTGAAAAATCTTTTATTTGCATAATTTATTTTTTTGTGAGGGTGTAATTTAAAACTTTATTTATTCCAGAGCAGGAAACCATACCCGTATTCTGCTGGCAACAGAGAGCAGATTATAGCAGCAGACAAGTCAAACAACGCAGTGCAGTGCTGCCTCCTGGTGAGGGAATTTATGACTTTTTCTAGCAGCTTGATGTTCCATGCAAAAATTGATCGTTGTAAATCTTTAGAGAATTATTTCTGTGAAGACATTGACAGCAGTAATTGAAATTATGAGTATTAAAGTCAAGAACGGCTGTGAAATGTTTATTTGCATGATTTTATTTTTTTGAGACATCATAAGTGACTATTTTATTTATTTTAAGGAATACTTTAATTGATATTACTGTGTAAGCTGTATGTTATACCCCAGTGACGAAAAATACAAATATTTGAGCTTGAAAATATTTCTAGGAAATAATTTATATGATTTTTTTTCGTTATAGTTTGAAGCTGTCAAAGTTCCAAAGGCAGTTGATAGTTCCTGCTGCAAAAGTTTACGAGACTTTCGTAGTTTGCTGATTTATCAAGCAAGGTTGTAGCCTTTTAATTTGTTATGCAGTTATATGTCTATTCAATACATAGTAAATAATATTGTTCTTATAGTTACTACAAATCCTAGTGCTAAAATAGATATAGAAAGTTTTAGGTCTCCAAAGAAAAGTATTTCTAAGTACAGGGGATCTATACATGTTGTAAGAAAAAACTTTTCTTTGAAATTTACAAGAAATGGATTTTGCTATATATTTTTGAAAAATAATTTTTCTTATTTATTAAACAAAATAGATAAATTCGTTGTTAAATATTGTTTGCATTTTTATTCAAAATATTCTGAGATAGATTACCAGAAAATAAAAGTTAATTTATTGAATGTGCAATTAAGTATAGAAATAAATTTAAATAATCAGGGAACAAAGCTATATGAGCTTTTCTTAAAGCTTTTTTCTAGATTGCCTGAAAAATATATATACAAAATTAGAGAGTCAAATTCTTTTGAATCTTCTTGGCTTTTGTATGATCATAAAATAGCTGTCACCAAAAAATTGAATTATTTTTCTTCTTTTAGGGTATCTAATAAATATCTTACTTTTACTTTAGGTCATAATTTTAAAGGAAATTGTATAGTAAAAGACACATCAATTTTTTTCGAATTGTGCTTTGAAATTAAGGAGGCATTGCTTGAAATAAATCAAGAGAAAAATCAAGCTTCATCAAAATGAAAGAAATTAAGATAATTTCACATTTTCTTCTGGTTTTGTTTACTATATTGTGTCAAGACAAAAAAGAAAATCATGAATACTGGAGTAAAGTGAAACAAGAAGACACACACTGTTTGTTTTACGTTACTCAACTGATCAGCAAACAGCAAAAAGGAAAAAAAATTCCAAGGGATAAAGTTATTGCTATATTAAAAGATGAAGCTTGGTCTTCTCTTATGTTTTATATGAAAAAGGACGAAGCTTACAGCACATATTATGGATATTGCATGACTCAAAACAAAGCTAAAATTTTATTAGATTTGCTGTCTTCTCATAGTATTTTGGTAGAATGTGTTTGCGAAATTTTGAAAATAAATATTTATTTTGCTTCAAAAAATCAAAGCACTGATTTTCATCCTTTATATAATTTTAGATCAAAGGTTGTAAATTTATTTTTGAATGAAGATTTGAAAAAAATAACAGAATATTCTCCTTCACAGAGCAGAGTTAAAAATGAAAAAGAAAGTAGCTTGAATAAAAAAAGGAAATCTGATAATTTACTTTCTATGCCTAGCAATCTTTTTAAAGAAGAAAATTTCTCAGATAGTAGTGAAGATGAAAGCAAAGAAAAAAATGATGATTTATCTTATAAACCTAAAGCTGGCACTTCTCCTATTCGAATGAGTGACAGCGAAGAAGAAAAAAAAGCAGAAAAATATTCTAAGAGTAAATTATCAAGAAGTCAGTCAGAAGACAGTGCCATAATTAGTGATCCAGAATATATGTTTCTGAAAGATGATCTCGCATTGTCTGATAGCGAAGAAGAAAGTGAAAAAAATCAAAAAAGTATTTGTTCCCCAAAAATCAAAAAAGAATTAGAGAAAAAGAAAGTTCAAATAGAAGATAAAATTCAGCATCTTAAAAATTTTCCTCCTTTAGCAACATTGTTCAAAGACAAATTGGAACTAAGCCAGGCAAACTTGGAATATTGTTTTCAAGTTATAGAGCGTCTTCAAAAACATCTTGTAGTCTTATCGTCGAATATATTACCTGAAAATTTAGAGAAGTGTGCGAGATGTCCACAGCACTGTTCTTATGCAGTTCTGAAAAGCACAAAAGACAAAAGAGGTCCAAAAATACCTAAACCAAAGAAAATTAAAATTTCGCATGATTAATGATATATGTTAGTCTAATTGTTTATATATGCCACTGTTTATAATATGTTTATATATATATATATATATATATTTTTTCTCTAGATGCCGAAAGCTACCCATCCCTTGCCAACAAAATTATTTAAGATTCAACCTCATCGTCCTGTTACAGTGGAACCTGCACCTTCTACCTCTGCAGGTTCCACTTCTTCTGACACAGTTCTCTCATCTCCTCCTCAACTTGCTTCTATTCAAACCACGTCTGTCGTTTCTTCTTCTGCTTCACTTTCTGTTTCTATTCCACAGTCTGTCAGCTCGCAAAATACCTCCTCTTCGCAGACGCTTAAACGTTCTGCTAGTGAAGCTTCATTGCCTGCCTTGCAAAAGAGCAAATCGCAAAACCTCTCGTCTTCCTCTCCATCTATTTCTGATGCTGAAGCTGCAGCTTCTCTTTTCAGAATAAATTCTGGCGTATCTTCCTTCGAGGAAGAACACGTCAAATTCTTTCAGAGCAAGGGAACTTCACTGTCCCTACCCCCCTCTTCTTCTCCTTCCTCTAAACAGCTTCCTTCCTCTACAGAGTCTAAGGGCTCCACTTCCGCTGCTAAGAGTAAGACCTCCTCTACTAAGGCTAAGACCTCTACTTCTGCTTGTCCTTCCTCTGCTAAGAGAAAGACCTCCACTTTTGCTTCTCCTAAGCAGCTTCGTTCTGCTACTGAAACCAAAGCTTCCGTTCCTAAAGCCTCCTCTGAAGCCACTTCATCTAAAGCCTCCATTTTTCCTCTTTCTGAAGCCTCTTCTATTCCTGTTCCTGTTGCTTCTCTGTCAGGTCCTTCCCCTGCACCTTTCCAAGCCACTGCCTCTGCTAGATTTCCTGCTCTGACAGCTGCTATCCTAGCACCGTTGCCTGGAAAATCTGTTTCTCACCCTGAAGCTTCTTCTTTTTATTGTACTTGTCCTGACATCAAATCTGAGCCAGAAAGTGACGAAGAGGTTGCTGACATACTCCAAAATCCTCTCCCTCCTGCTCCTCTTAGTGACCGTCCCTCTACTCCTTTTCCCCAGAGCCAGGGAGATGAAAGTAGGAAAAACAATCACCCTGCTTCCCCCCTGAGAAAATTGAGAGAAACAGCATCATCTTTTGATTTCTCCTCCTCTTCCTTACCAGTGCAAGCATCTGTTCCCGCCTTCCCTCCTCCAAACCATTTGGCACCAGTTCAAGCATCTGTTCACGCCTTCCCTCCTCCAAACGTTTCGGCTCCAGTCTCCCTGAGCTTGTCTCCACAGCAAGCTCCTTCCATCTACCCTGCTCAAAGTTTCCCACAAGTTTCTGTTCCTTCTCTTGCCGTCTTCCCCCAACCATCAGCTTTCGGCACCTTCTCACAGAGCCACAGAGGCACAAGGGCTGGCTTCCAACTTCCTAGTCAGACACTTCCCAAAGAGCAGGTGACTTCTCATACAGTCGGAGGAGCGTCTTATAACGCAGGACTTCAAACGTTGGGCGTTCCTAGAGGTCCTCCTATTGACGCAGGACTTCAGACGTCAAACGTTCCTAGAGGTCCTCCTGATACCGCAGACGTTCCTGCAAGCACAGCTCCAACTGGAGTGGTAAGACCCACCTATGGTTCGCTTGTGAGCAACAGAGCTCCTTTGGAAGAATTCGTAAGGTTGTTTGGGTCACAAGAATTGGGGAAATATTTCTTTGAACAGTCTGCGTTGGCAAGACTTGTTCAGCCTCCTAGCGAGCTGGCCAAACATAGATCCAGTCTCTCTCGGGCTTGCGGAGGGTGCGATACGCCTGCTCATTTTGCAGGCTCTTTCCTCCTGACTACTCGAAAGAGACCTCAGTACGTCTGTCGTTTCTGTTTCCGCTCCTTTAAATCAGAAGAGCAGCTCACTAGACATATCATTTATGAACATGGGGGGACTGAATAAATTTAAAGGTTTTGTTTAAGATTTTTTCTAAAACCTTAAGTGAGATTTCTGCTCAAAAATTTCTTTGGTTTATATGGAGGGAAATATTTCTTTGAACAAAAAACTTTTATGTTCAAGAATTTCCTATTTTAAATCCTATTTTAGTTTCCAGGAAAAGAAAAAAAATAAAAAAGCTAAAATTAATATAGAAATTCCTGTTTTTTCTTTGCTTACCGTAGCTCAATGTTTTTCTTTTATAGTAAATTTATGTGAAAAATCAAAGAAAGAATCATATGCTAGTTTTGATGCTGTAGAGGACGTAGAATCAATTGCTTTTTTTGCTTGTTACTTTCAAAGTGACTTTCTGTTTAAATATTTACACGAAAGAAGTTTAAAACACTTGAATGAAATAGCTAAGATTGTAAAGGTATGTATATATACAGGAAATGTTTGTCATGATACCACTATTTCTTTGTTATACTTTTGTACTGATTTGATCGGTGAAAAATATCCTTTGTTTAATCTTCTTAAAGACGTATATTGTAAAACTCATGGCACAGATTTGTATTGCTCGTTTAAATGCTACAAAACAAAAAAATTAGCAAAAAAGATAAAACATGCTTATCGTGATATGTATATAGACTGTTATCCTGTACGTTACCTTTGCGCAGGTTGCGGAGAATTTCATGACGCCAACAGAAAAGACAAGAAAAAAAATATTAATCGTACGGAATGTTGTGACAGTCCATGTTATCATAAATGCTACACTAATTTCAGACTTAAATCATACACTAAGCCAAGAAAAGAGGGAATTAAATGTGCAAATTGCAGTATGAAATGGGTAAATGGCAAACCTTTAGGTGCTCAAACCTTCATCAGGTGGCAAAAGAAAACATTTAAATTAATGATGAAAAAATACTATCGAAACCAAATATCTTTTTTTTCTTAGAGAGCTGGAATTCTCCACTAACTATTCTGAGATATATAGACTAATATCCCTACAAGAAAAGGAAAATCCTTTTTATTATTCCTGTACAAAAACAGGGATTTTATTTGATTGTTCATATATTTTGTGTTAGTCTTATCAAGGAAAAGCCATAAGACTTATTGTTTGTTGTTTTGATATTGCTTTGTTGTCTTGATATTCCAGAATTACCATATCAAAAAAATGATTACGAAAATTAACTATGAATTGTTGAAAAATAGAATCAGTTATTTCGAAGGTAGAATACATTTCAAAGACAACGAAAAGGATATAATAGATGTCAGTTTTCCTTCCCAGCCTTATATGTCAGTCAAGGAAGCTGAACAAATTATTTTGGCTTTGTCTTATTTTGATTCTTTGCCACGGTTAAAAAAAATCAAAGTAGAGGCGCTTGTATATTTCGCTGATTATTTCCTGTCTTTTTATTTGCAGGATGAAATAGGCAATTTAGTTTTATCAAATATTATGCTTTTACCGCGAGTCCTTAAAATGTGTTGCATATTAATGCCTTATCAACATTTTTATTTTACTATGATGAATTTTGCTTGTGACTTACTCGAAATCCCATATATTTATCATGTAGAAACGTTAATGAAACCTAAAAAAAGAAAACATGATGACACTTTAGATCCTAGTGAATATGTTTTATCAGAAATAACAAGAAAATTGAGAAATAAAACAAGACAAAGATTGCATAAAATGTCATTAGAATACATGCTATGTAAATTATGCAACACTGAAATGATTATTTCTACCAAAACTAGAAACATTGCTTATATGATTTGTTGCAATAAGCCAGTACATCAAAAATGTTTTGATGATTTTATTCAAACATCAAATTTGTATCATAGGACTGAAACAATAAAATGTCCTTACTGTTCCATTGAATGGGTACATGAAAAACCACGGGTTGGTCATGAATGTTTGTTATGGTTAATGAGAAAATCATCTGACACTTCCTTGTTAAATCAAAAAAAAAACCAAAAGTTTGTTTATTTGATAAGAAATAAAAAGTTTGAAACAAATATTTTTGTATTATGTTACATTTTAAAAATGAAATATTTTATAACATATACAGCAGTAGCTTACAAAAAGTCTCTGAGAATAAAGAAACAAAACTACAATAACTTAAGGTAATACAGTATAACGAATAAGGCAACGAAGTTAACCAATAAGGCAGCAAAGTTATATGACAACGAATAAGGTAACAAAGTAAATGAAGGAGGCAGCGAAATCAGACGAACTTTTCTGACGCAGACTACAGGGAATTCTTTGCAGGAAAAGCATTGCGATTAATGCTTTAAAGGTAAAGCTAAAGATTTGCTTTTGTGAGTTCATTAAAAATTGCTGTTGAGTCAACTGTTCACTGAGAGCTAAAAATTAAATTTGTTTCATTTTCACATAATTAATTCCTGTTACATACATACAATTTGTGGTAAAATTAATTGTAACAATGCTTGTATGGGAACGATTCGCAACAAACTCACAAAAGTAGCTTTTCGCTAATCTAGTAAAGAAATATTAGTCATAGCCTCTAGAGGTCTTCAGTGTGCTAAGTATCGTATAGTTTAAGATAGTTTTAGAAATGCTCACTAGAGGTCTTCAGTAAGCAGAAAATGCCTTGTTTATATTAGTCACCAGAGGTCTTCAGTGTAAAACCATGCACATAGTTTTAGTGACTCACACTAGAGGTCTCCGCTGATTTAGTAAAGTAATGTCAGTCCTAGCCTCTAGAGGTCTATAGAGTGCTAAATATGGTATAGTTTAAGATAGTTTTAGGAATGCTCACTAGAGGTCTTCAGTAAGCAGAAAATGCCTTCTATAAGCCACCAGAGGTCTTCAGTGTAAAACCATGCACATAATTTATATCAGCCACCAGAGGTCTTCAGTGTAAAACCATGCACATAGTTTTAGTGACTCACACTAGAAGTCTCCGCTGATCTAGTAAAGTAATGTCAGTCCTAGCCTCTAGAGGTCTATAGAGTGCTAAATATGGTATAGTTTAAGATAGTTTTAGGAATGCTCACTAGAGATCTTCAGTAAGTAGAAAATGCCTTCTATAAGCCATCAGAGGTCTTCAGTGTAAAACCATGCACATAATTTATATCAGCCACCAGAGGTCTTCAGTGTAAAACCATGCACATAATTTATATCAGCCACCAGAAGTCTTCAGTGTAAAACCATGCACATAGTTTTAGTGACTCTCACTAGAGGTCTTCGCTGATCTAGTAAAGTAATGTCAGTCCTAGCCTCTACAGGTCTATAGAGTGCTAAATATGGTATAGTTTAAGATAATTTTAGGAATGCTCACTAGAGGTCTTCAGTTAACAGAAAATATCCTGTTCATATGAGCCACCAGTGGTTTTTTTCCCTGAGATAAGAAATACTTTCAAAGTTATCAAAGAAAAGATTTTATTGTTTAAAAATAAGATATATTTTTAAAATGAATGTTTCTTCTCCTTTTTACATTAATTTACCTTCTAATACTATTCATCCCTCTCGAGAAAACAAAACAAGCAAATTTTGGGTTAAATTACCTTCTATTTTAATTTTACAAGGAGAATGGGAAGTGGGATTAGTAGAAGTAAACATACCAGTTTCCTGGTATAATTTCCCAGAAATTCCAGAAAGAAATAGGACTTTGGTAGTAGAAAGAAAAGATTTCAGATTGAAGCAAGACGTGAATAAAATAACTTCATTAGATGAAATAGAAATAAAAAAAAGATATGTCGTGCAAAAAATTCCATATGGAAATTATACTTCTTTAGATAGTTTAATAAAAAGCATAAATGCAGCCTTGAAAAAAATAGACGCATACCCTGACGATGAATTTTTTCGAAAAAGTAGAGAACCATATGTGAAAACTGAGCTGCAAAATTTAAAACCCATTTTAAAGGTAGGGAGAGGAGACAAAGTTGTTATGTCTAAATATTTAAGTAATGTGCTGAGATTGGATATATCTGAAGAAATAGACAACGAAGCTGAGATCGAAAACAGTGACGTTATAACTTTTTCAGGGCTTCCATTGAATAGTTTATTAGATTTTCAGATTTTAATGAGCACTACTTTAAGATACAAACATTATAAATATTTTCATGCAGGAGGTGTTCCTAATTTGCATCACGTTTCTTCTAATATTTATATTTATACTGATATAGTTGCAAATGAAATTGTAGGCGATCTTCAAATTCCTTTATTGAGAACTATTCGTTGCAGTGAAAAATTCGGAGACGATATAAAGGAAGTTTTTGTCTCTCCGTACTATAAAAAGGTAAAAAAAAGTGAAATACAAGAAATCGAAATAACTATATGTGACGATGTGGGAAAGTTGGTTCAATTTGAATATGGAACAGTTTTTTTAGTTCTTCATTTTAGACCTATAAGAAATGAAAAAAAGTAAAGCTTTCAGAAATTTAATCGTAGAATATGATTTAACTCCTGCTCTTCACAAATATGATCCTGATTTATTTTTACTTAATCAGACCAAAAAAATTAAAAAATTAATTTTGAAGAAAAAAAAAAAAGAAGGGGGGGTTAAATTTCAATTATCGTTATGCACAGTGTTAGGAAAATATAATCTAGAAAACAATGAATATTTTGAAATTCAACCATGGTTCCAAAGTCCTGTTCAAGTAAACTTTGATTCTCATAACGTAGAAGAATTAATAAGAAATTCCTTTTCTGTGATATTAGGTTTTTTCGATGCTTTTTTGCACATGGGGTCAGGATGGTTTTTAAGAGAAATAAAAGTGTTACGCCTCTCTGTTTTTAAATATAATCCTTTTGGAGGTGAGAAAAAAGGGAAAGAAAGCATTATTCAAAGAAAAAAATCAGTTCTTAATATAAAAGGAAGCGGCAAAAAATGCTTCGTATACTCTGTTTTAGCAGGATTACATAAAATTCCTCACAATGCAAACTTGGCTAAGTCGTACGATATTTTTTTAGAAAAATTAAACCTTTCTTTTCTTTCTTTTCCTGTGAAATTGAGTGAAATTCCAAAGTTCGAAAAGAAAAATAATCTTACTGTAAATGTCTTTGGCCTTTTAGTATCTGAAAAAAAACAATTTCAGCCTTTCCCTATGTATATTTCAGTCCTTTCTTCTCCCCTTACTGAAGGAAGACATATTGATTTATTGTTATTTAATGATCACTATTATCTTATCAGAAATTTACATAAATTTATCAGACCATTCTTTTGGAAAAAAACTAGGTACTTTTGTTACAAATGTTTGATATCATTTTGCTCAAAAAAAAAATATGAAATGCACGTTAACAACAATTGCAAAACTAATGTATACAGTGGTCAGGGTTATTCTACTCCATCGAAAGGGACTTTCTTGAAATTCGTTGACCATAAATTTAAAGTTAAAAGTCCTTTTGTGATATATGCAGATTTTGAATGTTATAATCGCACTATAAGCAAAATATACAAAGGGAAATCGTGTTGCTCCAAAGAACACAAATTAAATGCCTTTGGAGCTATATTAATTTCGAAATATGAAAAATACAGTCAAGATCCTGTTATATACGTAGGAAAAAATGTTATAGAAAAATTTGTTTCTTACTTATATAAAAAAAGAGCTGAAATTTCATATATTTTAGATCATAAGAGAAAACCTTTGTCTTTGTCTTCTCACGATATTTCACATATAGTGAAGCAAAAAAATTGTTACATATGCGGGATATCTTTCACCGAAAAAGGTATAAGAAAAGTTTTAGATCATGCTCACATAGGACAAGAAGGAAAAGGAAGAGATTTAAATTATGCTTGCAATAGATGTAATCTTACTTACACTAGTCTTAGGATGGACAATTTAAAGATACCAATTATAATTCACAACAGCATGAATTATGACACTCATTTTCTCATCCAAAAATTATATAAATATATAAACCAGAGCACCATATCTGTGATTGCTAAATCATCTGAAAAATTTCTTACTTTAAGTTTCGAAAATTTTAGAATTATAGATTCCTTCCAATTTTTACCTACGTCCCTTTCAAAATTAGCTGAACTTTTGCAAGAGAAAGGTTTAAAAGATTTCGTTCAAACAAAAAAACATACTTCAAACAAAAAAATGATTCCTTATATGATAAGAAAAGGTGTCATGTGCTATGATTACATTGATTCTTGGTCTGTTTTGAAAGAAAAAAAATTGCCGCCTATAGACAAATTTTATTCTACTTTAACCAAAAAAAATATAACTGAGGACGATTATTGTCATGCTATTCATATGTTTAAAGCATTAAAATGTAGAAACATAAAAGATTATTTGAAAGCCTACTTGAAAATAGACGTTTTGCTTTTATGTGATGTTTTTGAATCTTTTAGAGAAAAGGCCTTAAGTTATTACGGTTTAGACCCTGCTCATTTTCTAACGGCGCCTAGTTTGAGTTATCAAGCTATGTTGAAACATACAAAAGTTGAACTAGAGTTGCTTTCTGACATCGAAATATATAATTTTATAGAAGGCGGTATAAGGGGTGGCATTACTAATGTTTCTCATAGGTATGCGAAAGCTAATTTTTCCGACGAAATCATCTTTTACATAGACTGCAATAACCTTTACGGCAAATGTTTAGCAGATTTTTTGCCTCACTCAAATTTCAAATGGCTAACCCAAAATCAAATTCAAAAACTGAACATAGAAAGCATTTCAGATCATAATGAAACAGGATACATACTGGAGGTAAGTTTAACTTACCCTGACTGTCTTCATGACATGCACAACGATTTTCCTCTAGCTCCACAAAAAATAGAAATAGAAGAACAAGAATTATCTCCGTATGCAAAAGAAATATTGAAAAAAACTGAAACGTCCTATAAAAAAGGAGGAAAAAAGCTTATATGCAATTTAAAAGACAAAAAAAATTATGTAGTGCATTATCGTAATTTAAAATTATACCTTGCATTAGGTTTAAAGATAAATAAAATTCATCGTGTTTTAAGCTTTCATCAGAAAGATTGGATGAAATCTTACATTTTGTTCAATAACAGAGAACGAACTTTGGCTACCTCTGCTTTCGAAAAAGAATTCTTTAAGTTATTAAATAATGCAGCATTTGGTAAAACAATGGAAAATGTCAAGAAAAGAACTAACATGAAATTAACTTCAGACCCTAAAGAAAGTGAAAATCTTATAAAAAAACCTACTTTTAAATCTCTTCATATATTTCAAAAGGACTTTGTAGGAATACAAAGCAGCAAAGAAAAACTTTTACTAGACAAACCGATCTACATTGGGTTTTCTGTTTTAGAGTTATCTAAACTATGGATGTTTAATTTCCATTATAATATCATGTTGCCTAAATTCAAAGACGTACATATTCAACTGTTATATACAGACACAGATTCTTTAGTGTATTACATAAAAGATACAAATTATCTTAAAAAAATAAAAGATCTAAATAATTTTTTTGATTTTTCTAATTTACCTAAAGATCATTTTTTGTATGATGAAACGAACAAAAAGGTCTTAGGTAAATTTAAAGATGAAGCAGGGGGGAAAAAAATAAAAGAATTTATTGCTCTCAGGCCAAAAATGTATTCAATTTTGTTTGAGAAGGGGGAAGAAGAGAAAAAAATAAAGGGAGTCAAAAAAAGTAGCATAGAAACTATAAGGCACAACGACTTTAAGCTTACTTTAGTCCAAAATAGAATAAAAGAAGCAGAATTCGATAACATAAGAAGCATAAAACACAAAGTGTACACTATGTCTCAAAGAAAGATATCTCTTTCTCCTTTTGAAGATAAAAGATATTTGAGAAGAGGAGGAATTAAATCTTACGCATATGGTCATTATAAGATTCCCCCTTTAAAAAGAAAAATGAAAGAAATTCCTTTTGAAGATATTCATTCAAAAAGAAGAAAAGTTTGTGAGATAAAGACAAAAATACAATAGCAAACTATCTGCAAACAAACAAAATGAGTAAATCATCTAAATATCCTACTTTAGCTTTTGGCAAAAGGAAAAGAATAGACATAAATAAATTCAAAGGAAAAATATACTTACATTTTCATGATATGGTAAAAGACAAAAGTATTTCTCTCCTTAAAGAAGAATATGATTTACTCTTTGAACTAAGGAATAAAATAGATAAAAAAATAGATAAAATTAAAAAAATGAGTGAAGAAGAAAAGCCTGGAAAGACTAAGAACACTAAGAAAAAGAAAGAAAAATCAAAGTCTCATAGCGACAGCAGCAGCGACGATAACATAGCCTCTAGTGACAGTGACAGCGATTGAAAACCTTAGTGAGATAAGAGCTACAGCAAAAAAGATTACAAGATATCTACGGTCAAAGTATCTTTGTTTTGAATTAGATAAAAATATACATAAAATGCCTGTTAAGTGTGAATATTGTGGAAGAAAAGGGAGAATAGTTCAAGATAAAAAATATTGTGAAAAATGTCAAAAAAGCATGGTTCAAGAATGCATAAGGTGTCATAAACCTTTTCATTCTCTCCATTATTTTTCTGCTGACGAAAATCATTTGAGATGTAATTCATGCCATACACAATATCTCAAAGAAAAAATGAGGAACAAAGCTAAGTCTGCTCAAAATAAATTGAAGCTAATAATCGACGAAAAAATCAGCGACACAGAAAACTCTAGCTCCGAAGAATCAGAAGGAAAAGACAACCTGACAGCCTCTCCTTTGCCTGAAGACGAAAATGAAAATCGAAGCAAAAAAAGAAATAAAAGAAAAGCAGGGACTAGCATGACAGAAGATGAAGAAAGTGAGAAAGAAGAAAAAGAATTCAAGAAAGGAAAAAAACAGAAAACTATTTGTTCCACTAAAGGTAAAACTGTGTTGAAGAAAACCGGAAACGTAAGAAAACATGCACAAAAAACTATAGGAACTAACACAAACCAAACTAGAATACCTGATGGGTTTATTCCTATATACACTAATATCTATGCTATAGAATAATATTTCTTTTATAAGGCAAAAAGATTTTTTTGTTTCATTTTTTCACGGAAATCCGGAAACTTGCATTGCATTTAATGACTTTTTTCACGCGTAAAAATGGGTTAAAATCTGTGCTAATATGCCCCATTCTGTGAATTTATGCATTGGCAGAAAGTACACCTCAATGGAGGAACTTGCGCTAATGCCAAGTTTTTTATGGTACATATATTTTAAAACCTATGTGTCAGCAAAAAGTACATCTCGAAAGAGAAATTTGTGCTCTTGCTCAACTCATAAGGGGATAAAATATGTCTCTACCTTTTTTTTCTTGGAATGGACGCGTATCGGATTTCCATTTTGTTTCGCGTGCACGAAAAAAGTTGTGTCATTCATTTATTTAAAAATGTTGTGAAAAATGTTTTGTCTGAATGCTGTTGCAAAAGATGTCGTTCATTCATCAAAAATTATATCACCTACTACTCTGAGATGGTTCTATTTTCATGTTCATAAGCAAATATTTTTCAAACATGGACAAAGAAAATATTTTGAAAAAAATTTATTTCACTCCTTCTCATCCTTCATCTTTTTCTTATGTGAAAAAATTATATGAAGCAGCTAAAAAAATAGATGAAAATATAACGAGAAAGGACGTGCTAAATTTTCTCCGTAACACTAGAACTTATACTTCACATAAGAAAATAATATATAAATTTCTTCGAAGAAAAACAATAGTGAAAGGCATAAACGATCAATGGCAAATTGATTTAATAAGTATTTTTAACCTTAAAGATCAAAACAATGGAATAAAATATTTATTAGCCTGTATAGATTGTTTTTCACGTTATGCTTATGTTGAACCTTTAGTGAACAAAACTGCATATGTCACTCTAGACGGCTTCAAAAAAATTTTGTTAAAAAGCAATGTTAAGCCCAACTTAATACAATTAGATGAAGGAAGCGAATTTAAAGGTGTTTTTCAAAATTTTTTAAAAGAAAATGAAATAAAATTTTTCAGTACTTCTCAAGACACTAAATGTGCTATAGTAGAAAGATTCAATCGTACCATACAAGACAAAATATATAAATATCTTTCTTTCAAAAAGAGTCTGAGATATATAGACGTTCTACAGAATTTAGTTAAAAGTTATAATCATAGTAAACATAGAACATTAGGAATAAGTCCTTCTGAAGTAACCAAATCAAACGAAAAAAAAATATGGTTAAAGCAATACGGAAAATATTTGTACAGCAAAAGAATTAAACTGCCTTTTAAAGTAGGAGATAAAGTACGAATAAGTAAATATAAGATTGCTTTCAGAAGAGGGTATTCTTCTCATTGGAAAGAAGAAATTTTTCAAATAGCATATGTTCTTAGAACATGGCCTGCTACTTATGTGTTAACAGACAAAAATAATGAAATATTGAGTGGTAGTTTTTATAAAGAAGAATTAAACAAAATAAAAGGAAAATAAAAAATGGAAGACATAGAATTCCCTGTTTTCAATGCATGTATTAGAATTCCATTTTCTATGATCATAGCAGGACCAAGCAACAGTGGAAAAACTACTTTTGTGTATGATCTATTAAAAAATAATGAGCGAATAATAGAAAAAAAAATAGACTATGTCATATGGTGTTATGGTCAAACCCCTCCTGCTAAAAAAGACTTTATGGAGGGGAAAAGCATAACATTTTTGAACGGTATTCCTTCTTCTTTTGATAAATATATAAAACCTGACCTTAATGGACTTGTTATTTTAGATGATTTAATGAAAGAATGCGGAAATAATCCTGAAATAGGAAAACTTTTCACTCAAACATGTCATCATGAATCGTTAAATGTTATATATATTTCACAAAATTATTATTCTGAAGGAAAAGAAAGGCAAACTGTTAATAGAAATGCAACGTATTTAGTTATTTTTAATTCACCTTTAGATCAAACTGTCCCTCTAACATTAGGGAGAAAACTGTTGCCTAAAAATTATAAAACTTTCGTTAATATTTTTAATGAAGCAACTAGGAAACCACATTCCTATCTTTTAATAGATGGTCATCAAAAAACTCCTCAAGAATACAGATTTAGGAGCAACATATTTGACATAGGACAAGAAGTGTATATACCTAACAAAACATAAAACAGAAACAACTATACATGTATGAACCAACATAAAGTTCATGAGATTGAATAAAATATATGAAAAAAATAAAAGTTTTTGTGTGAAAGAATGCCACCGTTAAAGAAAAAAATGCCTGTTTCTAAAAGAAAAGGCAAAAAAACAATAAAAAAGAAATCAATTGTAGCAAAAAGAAAAAAAAGAACTAGCTGCAAACAACCAAAAAGAAAAATCAAGAAGAAAGCAGCAAACATCAGATCAGTCAAAAGATTAGCTTTTTTGACAATGTTAGGAAACACAAAAAACAAAAGAAAAAGAGATTTGTTAATAGAATATGCAGATAAAGAAGATTTAGATTCTATATGTCAGTGCATTTTTAATGTTCTTACAGGAAACATTAAATTAAATTCAGTGTCTTATTCAAAGTTAAAAAAATACAAGAACACTTTAAGATATCTTATTAATAGACGTGTGAATAACAAAAAAAGGAAAGCAGTTTTAAAACAAAAAGGTGGATTTCTCTCTCTTCTCCTCCCTTTAGCAGTGTCCTTAATAGGAGGATTGGCAGGTGCAAAAAATTAATATTATGGCTAGCTTCAAAAAAAGTATCGTTATACCTTTAGCAACTTACAAAAAATTATCTTCAGCAAAAAATCATGCTAATGAAAAAAACACTGACCAAGAAAAAAATCCTGCTCTCGAAAGGCAACAAGAATTATTAGCGCAAAGAATGTATAACGTGAAACCGTATAAGATATTAAGCACAAATCAAAATATAGCTAAAGACTCGGCTTTCATGTATTCTGCTCCTACAGAAAAAAAACAAGAAATAATACCAGGTATATCAATACTTGAGATCTTATCCAACATAAGACAAGCACAAATTCCTTACATAAAAGAAATTCTCAAAAAAATGATAGAACTGAACTATTTATGGAATGAACATGGTGAAATTATCATCAGAGGTAAACTAATCAGAAATTCTAATGTGATAAGCATCATGAAATTCTTTTCAAATGCAAGCATAAAAACAGAACCTATAGGAACAGAAGAACTTTGGGTTAATATATCTAATCATATTCCTAAATCGTGGTTTTTAAATAAGCCAAAAATAACTAAAAAAAACAATCGTCCTTATATCATAAAAAAATATCCTTTAGAAGATCAAAACATGGAAGACAAACAAAGAAATGAAAGCAATTATTCTACAGATGCTACAGACGATGAATTTTCTGAAGACGGCAATTTGGATGAAACTCTTCTTCAAGAAAAAGAAAAGCCCCTTCTGAAAAAAACAACTACAGAAGACACTGAAGATAAAAATAACGACACCGACTATCTTTCTGAAAATGAAGAAGACAAAATAGGAGAAGCCAGCGGAGGCATAGTGAAAACTCCAATAAAAAATATCCCTCCTCTCCCTTTCGAAGAAAAGCAACCCAGCAAAGAAAGAGACGTAAAAATATCTTACCCAAGCCCACAAGAAGACGTCTTCGGGAAAATTAAAACAAACAAAAATTTGTCAGGAAAGCCGTCACCTTATTCTACTCGATCTGGAAGAAGAACCAAAAAAAACCCAAGATATTCTTCTAAGGAATGGGCATCTGACTGGTAGAGATAAATTGTTTTGAGATAAATCAAAAAAAATAAATAAAAATACATCAAAATGTATTCTAACGATTCACCTGAAGATATATATTATAAACATTTTTTAACTAAGTGATCTTATCCTTATGATGTACAGTATGGAAAAGGATACTATTCTTTAACCCCCTTCATAGGAAGCAGAAATCAAAAAGGTTATGGGCTAGGTGGTATTTTAAAAGGATTGTTTAAGACAGTTATTCCTTTGGTGAAACCTGTTGTGGCATCAGCCGCAAAAGGAATAGGAAAAAGAGCCTTAACAGGAGGAATTAAAGTAGCAAAAAATGTCATGAAAGGTGAAAACTTTAAACGAGCTTTAAAAAGAGAAGCTCAAGAAACTTTGTCTGATTTAGGCAAAGAAGTTATTTCACATGTAACCAAGAAAAGAAAAGTTAATAAAACGATCACAAATAAAAAAAGAAATAGATTTAGAAGAAATTTCAAAAAAGATATCTTTGGTTAACATAAAATAACCTGAGATTACTGAAAAGAAGAGAAAAACAAACAAATATTTTTTAAGTTTGTTCATCACCTTAAAAAAATGTCATTGTTAGACGAAGATCCTTGTTTTTGTGTAGCCTCGGAATTTGATTTTACTCATGTTCCTCCAACAGATATAAGTAGAGTTAAAACTTATTATGAAAAAGTTGAGCCCACTGCTTCTCCTAACAGCACTACAGTTCAATTCACTTTAAAATCTAAACATACAGATTTCATTTCTTTGCACGACAGTTTTATTCGAGTGTCTGGCAAAATATTAAAAGCTGACAAACAAAATCCAGATGCTCCAGCTAACGATGGGACAATAAACGATAAAGCTAAAGTTTTTCCAGTGAATTATTTTGCTTCTACTATGTTTAAAAATGTGAAACTTTCTATAGCAGGAATACGAATATCAGACAGCAATGATTTGCACGGGTATAGATCTATTCTGGAATATATTTTAAGTTATGATCCAACCACTGCTAAACACTTGGGAGCTTTGGCTATGTATTACAAAGACGATAAAGATTTCAACGAAGTAACAAATGTTAACAGCGACGATCATAATTCTGGAGTGAAAGCACGTTATAACAAAACTAAAAACGGGAAATTATTTGAAGTCATAGGACGAATTCATAATGACCTTTTTGCTCAGGTCAAAGTGTTACCTGGAGATCTGCCTCTTACTATAGAATTTGATAGAGCAGACGAAGACTTTTGTTTGATGTCTAAATTAGGAACACAAAAATACATAATAGACATACAGGGCATACATTTATTCATAAAAAGAATAAGAGTGTCTGAAAAATTCCATAAAAAAATAATGGATGCTAGAATGGTTACTCCGTATTGGGATTATCCTGTGAACAAAATAGACATGAAATACGTCACTTTTGGTCCTCAGAAATCTATTTTGCAAGCCTCTCATATAGTGAACAACACTCCTCTTCCAAAAAGAGTCATCATAGGGTTAGTTCATTTAGATGCCTTTACAGGAAGTCATAATCGTAATCCGTTTCAATTTGAGCACTTCAAAGCTAAGGAAATAGAACTGAAAGTGAACGACGGTGGAACTCCTTTTTATCACTATGAATTAGATTACCCTAATGATTTATACAATATGGCCTACCTAGCTCTTATACGGTCTACAGGTTCAATTTTCAGAGACGATACGATAGATATTTCTTTCGACGAATTCAAAAAAGGACATTGTCTTTACTGTTTTGACATATCTAAAAACGGAATAACGTCAGGCACATTCGAATATTCAGAAAATGGTTCTTTAGGATTTGTCATAAAACTAGAAGAAGAATTAACCCATGGAGTAGCAGCTATCGTATATTTAGAACATCATGAACTCCTGAGATTAGATTCTAGCAATATATTAAGAGCAAAATCTGAAACAGCATAATTCCTAAAAATGAATGGAGCGGAAATAAATTTTTTCTTGCAGAAAATTAAAAGAAAAAAAGGAGGAAATTATGGTGTTTATTCAGCTGACACTATACCTGCAGTGAAATCATTTCCTACAGGTTATGTAGTCAACACCGACAACAGTAACTTACCCGGAGAACATTGGGTAGCTTTTTATTATGAAAAACCACGTAAACTAGCTGAATATTTCGATTCATATGGCTTCAGTCCTATGCGAAAGAGTTTTCTGAAAGCTTTGCCAAAAAAATATAAATATTCCTCTCATTCTATTCAAGGACTTTTTTCTATGACTTGTGGTTTATATTGCTTGTTCTTTTTAGAAAAACGAGCTGAGAATAAGACAATGCAACAAGTTATATCTAGCTTCACTTCAGATCCTGATTGGAATGACAGTAAAGTAAAACAATACTTTTTAAAGAAAAAACAAAATAATCGAAGCAAAAAGAAATCCTTTTTTTGTAACAAACAAATTTGTTCTACAAAAAATAATTTTCTAAGAACAACACAAAAAAGAAAAAAAGATTAATGTATTATTTCTTTTTCATCTTGTCTTGGAAATTATTTGCCGATTTGTTGGAACTGATCATCATAAAAAGATATTTTTTTTAAAAAATGAGCGAACATAAAACAAAAGAAGGAAGCATGAAAAGTTTAAGCAAAATAAATAATTTGATTTCAAACGGGAAAGTAGGAGCAGGAGGAATAGTTTTTACTCTTATTTTAAGCATCGTAGTCATTATCTTAGAAACGCGTAACCAATCTATCTCCCCTTCTTTACAGAAAGGAGATGAAATATTTTTGTCTTGTACAGAAAGCGGAAATATTTATCATAACAATGAAAAAACTCAAACTTTCCTGTCTTGTTTTGTAACTAATGTAAATCACAGAAAAACATGGACATATCCTGTCATAGGATCTTCTGTTTCTAACCATGACTTAAAATCTACTCAAATAAATGAAAACCGAGATATTGATAACATAATGTACGAAAAAAATAATCAATTACTAACTACTATTGCAAATCAAGAACATTTGCCCGACTCAAATGTATTCACTGAAGAAACAAAAGATCCTGAGATACTCAAATAATTATAAGAATGAACATCTTTCTCGTGTGAGACCTAAAAAAAATATATAAATTAAGATTATTTCTCAAGTCTTAATCATGGATACAAAAGGGAACAATATGATTTTTGAAGTAAAGCGCAATGAAATACTTGAAAAAATATGCTTACATCAAGGCACTTATATATCTCTGTTAGAAGAAGAAAGACGTGAACACATTAATATCATAAAAGAGGAAGAAAAAAATAATCTCCATCTTACTTTACAATTAAGAGAAGCACGAAATGAAAATATGAATTTAATGGCTCACAGGAAGGCATACAACTTAGCTAAAGCAGAGAGAATATATAACATCAGGAGAGGTTCTTATCCGTATGGTCGTACAGTAGCCGACGGTGATGACTCAGAAGAAGGCAGTAAAATTGTAGCAGACGGTGAAACTTGTGATGTGCCAGATTCTATGCCTTCTGATGTTTTAATGGAGACTTATAGGAATAAGCCAAACGAAGCTTTTCATTTAAATTCAGAAAAAAAACATGAAAGTGATTAACAAATAAAAACATAGATGAGATAAGTGAACAAACAGACTTTATGTGAACACTGATCTGCGTCAAAGTAACATGAATAGTTATTCTGATTGGAAGCCTTCGCTAGAAGACGGGGTGTGTCCTGATTGCATACATAAGATAGAAACCCTTGAAGAAACAAGAAAAAGGCAACAAAACCAATTTCGCATTCTTAGAGCAGAGAGAAAAAAGAATCAAGAAATAATAAAATCTTTAGGAAACAAAAATAATATTCTTGTGCAACGAATCACAGAAAAACAAGAGAAACTTTTGTCTGGCTTCATGAGCAGAACACTACGCTGATATGGGAAAGTACACTTTTAAAATAAAAAAACTGTTGAAACACACAAACTGGGAAGACGATATAGCCATTAAATACATAAAATCTAAAAAAGAAAAAATAACTTGCAACAATTCTTTCTTGAAACTTCTCTTGCAACATTTCGAACAGGTTTTAAGGCATAGACAAATGATATGTTTCACTTTTTACCTTTTAGAAAACGTATTTGACAAAAAAGATAAAATGTGTTTAACAGAACGAATAATGGTGCATGACTTATCTAAGTTTTCAATGAAAGAAGCCATAGGTTACACCTTTAAGTTCCATACTAAAAATGGACCAAAAAATTCTCAAGAAAAAACAACTTGGGAAAATGCTTTATTTCATCACTATGAAAACAATGATCATCATCCTCAATATTACAGAGAAGGAAATATGAGAAAATATGCTTTAATTGAAAGTGTGATAGACATGTTAGCTTGTCATGTAGAACGAGATCTGAAGCCAGAAGAAATAAATGTTCATGGTATTTTAGACGGAGATCTTTCTATCACCAATTTTTTGGACATAAATCCAATATACTTAGAAAGATATACTGAAGAAGATAAAGAAAAAGTGAAAGAATATCTGTCTTCGTGGAAAGATATTTTGTCTTGCAACTTATCTAAATAAAAAAAATGATTAAAATGAAAAATATAGGTAGTCTTAAAATATATGAAATTTTTTTGTTATTGTTTCTTTTCTTTTGTGCTACATATGGATTCATAAGCGTTATATACTATTTCATACATGGATTAATAACTGCTATAATTTTTTATCCTGTTTTCTTTTCTTCTATGTCTATTTATGCTTAATATAAATTTACCCGATATACCTGTTTTGTAACAATCTGGAACTTAATTTTACTTCCTTGAGATAAGATATAATCCTCATGTTACGAGCATCTAAAGTTCTTCATAAGTACATATGTTGAGGAAGTACATGTGTTATTTAAATCATTGGTATATGTATTTTTGATTTATTTCTTTTCCTACTTTTGATTGTCACTCTAATCCTTTGAAGGAAAAAAATGCCTTTACCTACTTATTACTTTCAAGATGATTTAGGATATTCAGATATCTTTCTTCAAAAAATCTCTGTATCGTTAGCACGTCAATGGATGACCTTAGGAGTATATCTTGATATCCCTCATGCTAAACTTGAAAGCATGAACAAGACGAAAACTCCAACTGCTATGGGCATAGAGATGCTGAATAAATGGTGGAGAGAAGTTCCTTACTACTTACGAACAGAAGAACTGATGACAAGTTTAAAGGAAAACCACAGAATAGACTTGGTGGAATTCACTGAAAATTTCTTCAAAGAAAAAAAACTAGAAGAGTATGACGTGGAATCGACCTCCGTGCAAATGTATTTCAGCTTATTGAGTGAAAAAATGTCAAGAGACTGGAAGGACATAGCTACATATCTACATATCACGTCTGACGAAAGAAGAACAATATCGTCCCAGCCCGAACAAGACATAGCTCAATTAACCTTCAATGTCTTAAAAATGTGGCAAAGATCTAAGTACAGTGCTACTCATCAACTGATGAAAGCAGTACACGACATGAAAAGAAATGATGTGCTAAACATGATATTCCTTGAATTCGATAAAAGAACAGGAACAAACTGAAAATGAAAAACTGTCTTTACACATGTGACAATCAAAATAAAATCATATAAAAAATTATTTCATTTTGTTTGTTTGGTTATTTACTTACTTGAGAATCATAACAATAGGCATCACATCATGTCATATAAAACTGAACGAAAATGTCTGTTCTAAAATACAGTAAAATAGCAGGTTCCTTCTCTCCTACTGAAGAGGAAAATAACATAGGGATTCAAATGTACAGTTCATATGACCATACTGTTCCTAAAAATACAGCATGTACAATTACAACAGAAGTTAAACTTGCTATCCCTAAAGGTTATTATGGTATAATTTTACCTCTATGCAAATCAAGAAAACATAACTTTGTGTTAATCAACCAAAAAATAATAGACGAAGATTACAGAGGGTATATTACCATTGTTTTATTTAACTTCGGAGAAGAAGACCTAAAAATAAAAAGTGGTGATGCTGTTGCACGACTTGTTTTACAAAAAATTTATCCTATAAAATTAGAAGAACGTTCTAAGCTTGAAAACACTGAAAAAGGTGAAAAAATCTCTCAATTAGCTTACAGCAAAATATATGAAGAAATTTACAATGAAAATCTTAAATATTACAGCAAAGATCGTCTTAAATGAACTAAAACAAAGAAAACATCTCTGTGAATAGCGTTATATTAAACAACAAAACAACTGAAATAACGTTCAGCAAAATGGCGCGTTGTCAAGATTCTTTCTATATTACTCTTGTAAAAGACAAACCAAATACACTGTTAGTAACAACATGTAAAAAATCTGCTTTACTGCCTGCCTCACCTATTCTCCAACCTATTATGCATTATGTTAAAGCATCAACAAAAGCATTGAAGCCAACCAGATCCACAAAAAAATCTGCAGGGTTTGATTTATATAGTGCTTATGATTATATTATTCCTGCTAAAGAAAAAAAATTGGTACAAACTGATATAATACTTTGCATACCTGCAGGATGCTATGGTCGCATAGCACCAAAATCAGGACTTGCTCTTAATCATTTCATCGATGTAGGAGCAGGGGTAATAGATGAAGACTACAGGGGAAAAATTGGTGTTTTGCTGTTTAATTTTGGAAATGAGGTCTTCGAAATAAAACATGGAGATCAAATAGCTCAAATAATATTAGAAAAAATTCTCATCCCTGAGCTAGAAGAAGTATATACACCTGATAAAACCAAAAGAAATGATCAAGGTTTTGGATCAGGCAAAAAGATATCTGCTTCATTGAAAGAAAAAAACGACTATGAAGAAAGTGATTCTGGAGAAAGTGACTCGTCTGAAGAATCAGATATAGAACAATCTCATTTAGCTGATGAAACGTCGTCTGAAGAACAAGAATTTTATTCGGCGGAAGAAGAACCAACCGATGAAAAAGGTTCTCATGAAATCGACCCCTCCGAAAATGAATTAATGTCTTTAGAGGAATTCTTAAAGTTGATTCTAACAAAGAACTAGGTGACGAAAATTTACTATGGTATTGGTTCAATGAATCACATTATTCATGAAGATTCCAATTATGTTATTCATTGTTATTGTAACTCATTCTCCGCCTCTCTATTCATAAACGATAAAGGAATAAATTGGATTATCTGTTGGATTGTCTGACTATATGATATGTCTCAAAAAGAACAATAAAGAAAAAATAAAAATATTATGACTTCTCGTTTCACTTGCAATCTACATTTTCTCAAAAATACAGGTCTTTTCTGGATTCTAAATATATCTATAAACGACCTCTTTTATAGATAAATTAAATATATCTATAAACGACCTCTTTTATAGATAAATTAAATATATCTATAAACGACCTCTTTTATAGATAAATTAAATATATCTATAAACGACCTCTTTTATAGATAAATTAAATATATCTATAAACGACCTCTTTTATAGATAAATTAAATATATCTATAAACGACCTCTTTTATAGATAAATTAAATATATCTATAAACGACCTCTTTTATAAATAATCTAAAAATAGGAGGTCTTCTCTGGATAATCCAAATATGATGGTCTTTTCTGGATAATATTCAGAAAAGACCATCTATTATACTACTGCTATGAACTTGTCGGTGCCACATCATGGGGAGCAAGTGGGTGTGGAGCATCAATGCCAGCTGCCTACACTCGTATTGCCTACTTCAGGGACTGGATTTTAGAGATAACTGGAACATAATTAAGGACAAATGCATTTTACCTATGCAAATTGTATTTCGATAGCTGTACATGTACTTCATGGGCCTTTTAAGTGTTGCATTCATCTTTTCATGTAGTCAGTTTCTGTCTGCAAATGCTCACATTAAGTGTTAGAAATATGCCCACGTGGTATAGTAGAGATAATACCTCCAGAGCATGATTCCTAACAGAAGGGTGATACATGGTCATAAAGATAATCCCCCAGGGCCATTGGTAAAACTGATGATGGCCTGAGGGTATGCTTTGGTCAAGCATAGTTTTCAAGACATTTTCCCTTAGGGCATAGATAACATGGCTTGAATGCATGCATTGATTAGTAGGCCCTAATCATATCTAATAGAATTTAGAAGCAAGGAATATGCCCTGAGGGCATACACCATGCTTGGTCAGTTATCATTTGTAGAAGGTCAGCAATATGCCCTCACGGCAGGCACACCAATGTGCAGTGTGGTTCAGAAAAAGTACATGTCACCATACCACATCAGTGGTATTCTATGCATCTTAGGGGTTGCTTCATGACTTGAAAATCGAAATCTGCCATTGATACTATCAGGATGATGTGATCATCTCATACTCCAAGCAATACTTCCATTGAGACGAAAATAATTCATGGTAATCCTTTCAATCATTCCAAGGTAAGTGTTATACAGAAAATTGTACATTGCATCAAAGCAATGTTAATCCCTTCACTTATGAATCACCATCCATTGTATAGACGGATGTAACAAGTTGCATCCTGTAAATGGCATCCTTCTCCACAAGATTGACCAACCACAAATGATTTAAGTTGGGGGTTCAGTCTTAACACGAGAAAATGTGAAATCATCTATTTCAACAATACTTTTCAGTTCCACAATTATCAAATAACACCAAAATGTTTTATATCAAAATGAATGAGCTATACCAACTACCAACTGACTGCCACCATTCACATCAACCCTGATTAACCCTTGGTGGGCCGCAAATGCTTGCATCATTCACTGGTCAGCATGATGCACCAATGAGCAGACTCGCCAGCACTGCATTGGTGTACCAAGCTCCTGGGAATAAATATATCAATCCTGTAGTGGCTTAATATCATATAATTTGAAATTGGATGTTCGTGCGTGCGCTGCAAAGAAATTTCCATCTCCGCCATCGGAAGGGCCACCAAAAAATGATGTCATGCCCCCTTTCCTTCTATAGCACCATGTAGACTATTCTGCTTAAAAGAGGTGAAATATTTTTGACCTCCCCCCAAGAGAGATCTTAAGTTTTTTTTATCCCCCCTACCCCACCAACCTCCTCACCCTGTTGCTAAAAAGAATGACCACTCTCTTATTCCGCGTTAGCGGATTCTTTAGTGGGCCGACCCCTGCTGAAGCTGATACCTTGTGAGATAAGGACTGATAACAGCGAGCTGATAGGTACCAGGTGTTTCGTAATGCACCCTGAAAAGTCTGCAGTGAATGAGAGGAATATTCTCATTGGTTAAAAATATATCACGCTAGGTCGGAATAGGTCCAACAGATGGGCAGGGTGAATCGAGTTTAGTATACTGCCGTGAATGCGTTACATCTAATTCTAATTCAGAAGTCACGACGCCAGATTATCAGTCTAGATATTATCTTCTATCTCAGTGTTCTCCTTTGCTAAGAGTCCATGACAAATACCACAGGCAGTTCTCTCCAATATCTCTGTAGGCATGTTACTGCTGTGATTGTCTTTGTGTTATCCTCTTCTGTTCTGGCACAGGAGGACTACATCATTAGTGGAGATGATGTTACTGGAACAGGCAAGTGGCCATGGCATGTGGGTTGAGGATATCTTAAGTTCTTTTTCTGAACTTCAATTGCCATCGGAGTCTGTAACTTTGAGGCCAAATCATTTCTAAAACGCGTTCCTCTCGCAATTTAAAATGTAGTGTGATCTAGATTTAGGTAAAGGCTAGTGTGACGTTAGCCTTTACCTGATTGTCTTCTATACTGGTACTTCTATGTAGTGACATTATGCAATGACATAGAAAACAGCCTTTATTCAACACAGTAGTCTCAACTCCTTATAAATTAATGTAGTAATTTCAACAGTTGATAACACTGAATTAGTAAATATATTTAATATCAAAAACCTGTCCTGAATCAGATATCAATTTTCATATCATTACTTTGCCTTGCTTCAAAGGGATCACTTCGTGGATATGGTGGTCACAAATGTGGTGTTGCCCTGATCAGCCCAAAGTGGGGTGTAACAAGTGCATATTATGTCAATGGTGAGACAGTGTACGTTTGATATAGTTTCATCGCTTTTTTTCTGTAAAGTATAAATATGAGGTGTCATGAACACATTGTGCATGCTATATGGATGTAGTTCAGTATGATGAAAATGGCACTTTACCTTCTTATCCGATCCTAATCTTGTCCATAAAAAAACGGAATAAAAGTGAATTTTTCCATAGCGGTATTACAAAAGCATTAAATTTCAGTAGAATCCTTCTACATAACAAAACATCGATTTTAGACTCTACATTAATAAATAGTCCATTAATAGGGCAGATTTGAAGGTTATGTTTGGGTCAAACAAGAGGAAGGACCCGGATACTGATGTCTTTTTTCCTATAAAGAGGTTTCTTTTGGTAAGTAGGGATGACATTTTATGTGTACTGAGACTTAGATAAAATTTACAAAAGGCTAAGGCCGAGAGACTTGAATTGCCAAACTACCACCTAGCAATGCAAACGTATTCTTTTCAAATAGAATACTCTCATTAATGATGTTTGATAAGTATCCATATAAATTGTATGATAATAGCTGCAGCAGAAAAAGATGTGAGGAGCATTGGTTCATGTTGCTGAGTAAAGTTTGGACACATATTATGTCAATGGTGAGACAGTGTACGTTTGATATAGTTTCATCGCTTTTTTTCTGTAAAGTATAAATATGAGGTGTCATGAACACATTGTGCATGCTATATGGATGTAGTTCAGTATGATGAAAATGGCACTTTACCTTCTTATCCGATCCTAATCTTGTCCATAAAAAAACGGAATAAAAGTGAATTTTTCCATAGCGGTATTACAAACGCATTAAATTTCAGTAGAATCCTTCTACATAACAAAACATCGATTTTAGACTCTACATTAATAAATAGTCCATTAATAGGGCAGATTTGAAGGTTATGTTTGGGTCAAACAAGAGGAAGGACCCGGATACTGATGTCTTTTTTCCTATAAAGAGGTTTCTTTTGGTAAGTAGGGATGACATTTTATGTGTACTGAGACTTAGATAAAATTTACAAAAGGCTAAGGCCGAGAGACTTGAATTGCCAAACTACCACCTAGCAATGCAAACGTATTCTTTTCAAATAGAATACTCTCATTAATGATGTTTGATAAGTATCCATATAAATTGTATGATAATAGCTGCAGCAGAAAAAGATGTGAGGAGCATTGGTTCATGTTGCTGAGTAAAGTTTGGACACATGGATTAGAATGCTTAATGGTCATTGTTTTTTTTTTTAATTCATGCTGGCTATTTGGCCCGCATAAAATCTTCAGTATAGCCTTTGCTCCCCTTCCTTTTTCACTGATTACAGTTAAATAATTTAGCATATATAGCTCTACTGTTACCCAGCTAGCACAACTCGTGCAATTTACGTCGTTCTTACGTAAAAACTCATGTTATTTATGTAAAAAAGACATCATTCAGATGAGTAGTGCTAGCAGGGATAGAAACTTATGTGCATGCAGTTTATTCTGGATTTTGATAACCTAGCATGAGAACTACAAGGTTTTGGATGGAAACCGTCCAAATGACATATAGCAGTTGTAGAGTTCCTATATGATGTGTCAGGGCTCAACATTGCCGCTATTCCCCTCACCAAGAAGGACAGTGATCACACAGGCAACAATGACTGTTGGATCATGGGATGGGGAGATACTGGTAAGTTCTTGGCACATATAATTCAAGATGTTGGTCTACAAAGGTGCCGAGGTCTGAAATAGTCAATTGTCTTTGATGATAAGCACTGGCAGTAAATTTGAAATGAACTGTAATGTGTAATGCAGAATTTATATATTTTCTCTTTTTCTTATTTGATATCATATCAAAGCTGGCAAAGAGTAATTAAGATTTTGATCTTAAAAGGTCAATAATATTCAACAAGTCTTGTCCGCAGAATGAATTCCCCTTTTTCCACACCCCCAGGACGATTTAAGCTTCACTATGCTTTACCTTTTTTCAATTTAATCAAACTAACCTCAATTACTTGATACAGGTAATGGAGATATGTCAGACAATCTGAAGGAGGCCAAGCTGGATGTGATAACTCAGACCAGCTGTAAGAGTGTATGGGCGCATGATATAGTTGACGGTCCTTCAAATAAAAAGGCTCCCTACAATGTAAGAACTCTCTCACAATGTTTGTATATTTTACATGATGAGGGAATATGGATTGATTTGGTTAAAGTCGTGTTTCAATAGGTTGACATAAACATAGAGGTCATGGTCTCATTTAGCTGTTTGTACTATTCCTCCTACTATTATGGTTATCAGTATCAGGCTTATCATAAAACTCCAGGTATAAGCCGCAGCTTATTGACCGTCTCATACCTCAGGTGTGGCCTACAGGCTCTTCCTGAAGTTAGGGTGTTGCTTATATGGGGCGTTGTGAATATAGACAATAGTAAGATATGGGAAGCTTCTTGGCCTAAGGTACAGCTTAAATATAGCATATTCCCAAAGTCAGACTCAGGGTGTGGCTTATATGCAGGTGCACCTTACATGCGGGGTTTTACGGCAGTTTCTGTTGATGGAGCTGAAAACAGACTTATATTTTGAAATTCCTGTCTTCTACATGCCCAACTATATACCAAATTCCCTTTCTTGGATTAAATTCTTGGAGTGAATTCAGAATTTCTATTCTTTATATTTATCAAAACTTTTTTTTTTTTTTCATTTTGCAGGGTGACAGTGGTAGCCCATTGGTGTGTAAGGTGAATGGTCGCTATGAGCTGATCGGAATCAGGTCCTGGGGAATTATGTTATGCTTTTGTAGCAAGTGTTTTCACTCATGTTTCAAAATACACAACTTTGATCACTGAGAAAACAGGAGTACAATAGTAATCATGGCTGATATGATTTATGATGCAACTCAATAAATATTACAACCACAAAATGTTGCCAAGAAAATATGAATGTTGTTTTATTCTTCAACGTTTAATAATCGCTGACACCTAGTTAAATTCTTCCCAAAAATTGGAATTTCTTTTGTAGATTCGGGTATAACAATGTTATGGGTAAATTAGGTAATAAGGTAACGTTCACTAAAAAATGGTTTTATACATTTGGGAAGAGAAGGAACCAAGACAACACACTCCAAACTCAAATAGAACTTGGGGAAAAAAACAATAACCCTGGTGATACTGCCCCTAGACCGCCCACCAGTTATTGACGGCTGTGAGTTGGCGTAAACTTGCTGTTTGATCATAATCATGACCCTGTTTTTTTGTTCACTTGACTCTGACGTTCTAATGAGGATATTGCTATATGTTCAATAAAGGATTCTCGTTTCATGCCAGAGCCTAGTGAAACTGTTCTCATGGATGCCACAATTGTGAAATTGATAAGGACCTACTAACAGCACCTAGGGGCTGTGTACAAATGACGTCATGCTTTTTTTGGCCATTCTTGACCCCCCCTCCCCCCCTTGTCATTTTTCGTCATACAATGCTTGATGCCCCCCCCATTAACATGACGTCATGCAGATATAACCCCCCCCCCCCCGGCCCAAAGTACATGAAGAGAGTATATCAAATTGAGATGGTTAAAGAGACATGTATATATTGGGTTAACTTAATGGTGTTGGAAACAGGTGGGGCTTTTTCCACCGTCCCTGGTCCGAAACCGTGCTGGGCTAATAATGGGTGTGAATTTATAAGGCCTAAAAAAGTTGTTGTGTTCAGGTAATGGGTCAAAAAAAATAGAAGTTCTAGAAGCGCAAACCTAAAAAAAATCTAAAAAAAAAATCCCTACCTACCTACCCTAATTTGTTTCAGCCCGTTACCTAAACACAACAATTATTTTTAGGCCTTACTAATTCACACCCAATATTAGCCCAGCATGATTTCGGACCAGGGATGGTGGAAAAAGCCCTACCTGTTTCCAACACCTAGGACTTCTATCCCCCAAGACATTTACCATCTGGACATTTACCCCCAGACCTTTATCCACATGCCATTTACCCCCATGACATTCACCCCCTTGGATATTTACCCCCTCAGACATATACCCCCTCGGACGTTTACCCCCTAACTCTTCAACCCCCTAGGATATTTTACCCCCTCCATATTCATCTACTCCTTGGAACTAGAAATGCAGTCCTTGGGACTAAAAACCTAGTCCTCAGGCTTAAGCTGTAGACCTGAGGACTACTACGTAGACTTCAGGACTAGTCCATTATATTTTCAATAAAATTGCATTGGGGACTAGGTTTCAAGTCTCACAGACTACATGTTTAATCCTGAGGACTGAAGAATGTACTTGTTTAGTCCTCAGGGCTAAAATGCAGTACCCAGGACTATAGGTCTAGTCCCTCCCAGCAAATTGTCGTGACTCCTCGTCAACCTGTGTGAAGTGGCTCACACATGTCGCTAGATGGAACACGACGTCGCTATAGCACAAGATCACCAGGAATAGCAATGGTGGTGATCACATGGCCTCACCTCAGATGGCGAGGATGGTGATCACTCAGACTCACCAGGGATGGCAACGCGGGTGATCACTCACCTCGCTAGATGAAACACGCACCTCGTCATAGCACATGTTCACCAGGGATGGCGATGATCGTGATCACTCATCCTCACCAGGGATGGCGACATGAGTGATCACTCATCCTCACCAGGGATGGCGACATGAGTGATCACTCACTTCGCTAGATGAGACACACACCACGTCATAATGCACATTCACCATGGATGGCAAGGATTGTGATCAGTCACCTCGCTAGATAAAATGCGTACCTCGTGATAGCACAGGTTCACCACGGTTGGCGAGGATCGTGATGACTCACACTCGCCAGGGATGGCAAGGCGGTTGATCACTCACCTCGCTAGATGAAACGCGCACTACGTCATAGCGCAGGTTCACCATGGATGGCGAGAGTGGTGATCACTCAGACTCACCAGTGATGGCGATGCTGGTGATCACTCACCTTGTTAGATGAAAAGCTCATGATCATTGACATTGGTAATCATGCAGCCTCACATCTGCCAGATCAAAGTATGTTTTGCCAGAGAAGGTATTGCCATATGTATCTTCCCTCTAACCACAGACAAGGTGTTCATGTTGATATTTCCCTATGTATTTTTCCTGTAACCAGAGAAAAGGTGTTTATGGATAGTTGTTTTCATTTTAGAGATACCTCTATCTAAATTCAATTGATATTCTCTCTATATAATCTTGTTTGATTTAACTCTGAGGTATTACATGGAAATCAGTGTGAAACAAAGCACATTTGATACGTATGGGACTTATACTTCATGCCCACACTTCCTAGATAGGCTACATGTTGAACAGTGGTGCTGTCTCAACAACTTTGGCAATGGTGGTGATAAGTTGCCACTGTGAGTGAGAGTGAGTGACAGATGATGCAATCCTCAGAGAGCATTGACTTGGAGTGACACAAATTCACGTATTGAGTGAGACCAATGTTGGCAATGGTGGTGATAAGTCGCCATTTTGAGAGAAGATTGACTAGGAGTGATACACACTCACGCAGTGAGTGAGAGCCATGTGGCAATGCAGGTGAAAAGTTGCCATTCTGAATGAGAGTTGACAAACAGTGGCACATATTGACGGAGTGAGTGAGATCCATGTTGGCGATGGTGGTGATAAGTCACCATGCTTTGTGAGGGATGACAAGGGGTGGCACATACTCACGCAGTGAGTGAGATCATGTTGGCAACTGTTGTGATAAATCGCCATGCCATGTGAGACTGACACGCAGTGGCGAAAGATGACGCAGTGAGTTATCACTCAGAAAGGAGTCACCATTGATGACCAATCATGGCGACAGATAACGACAATTTGCTGGGCTAGGACTAAAGGTGTGCGACCCTTGAGACTGGGAAGATAGTCCTGGGGATTAAGATATAGTCCTCAGGACTAGTTAAGTCTTTGGGACTACCACTTGCCCTGGTAAATGTCCAAGTGGGTAGAGGGATGTGGGGGTGATGTCATTGGGGGTGGATGACCTTGGGGGTAGATATCCATGGGGGTAAATGGTTTGGGGGTAGATTTCTGGGGGTAAATGTCCAATAGGTAAAGGTCCTGTTACCTCACATCCTCATAAGAGGTAAAGGAAAGGAAATAAGAGAAGAAATCAGATCTAGCCAACAGTGGTGGGTTGTGTAAATGCAGGGGAGACCGGGGACTTTGCTGACTGTCACACCCTGTCTATACTACTAGAGGGGACTACACTGAGAATGTGGTGGGGACTAGTTTTCCGCCCATGTTCAGTAGTGACTATATGAAGATTTCAACAAGACATTCCCATCGTTGATACATGGAAGGGAACGTTCACCAATTATGTCACTGTTATTTAGGCATTTTTCTAGGACCCACCCAACCCCTTGTCACTGGTTTTGTATGGAACATATAGAGGAATCCAAAGACCCCCACCCCCTCCCCCTAAGCAGTGAGGTAATTGTTGAATGTTCCCTATCTTGTGTTGCTTCAACCTCTCTGTCTTACTTTGCAGATCTGACTCTTAGTTATAGACCACATATGGACTGTAAAGGGACGATAGAGGTAAAGCGTATGAAGACCCATGATAAACCTTAACCAGTTTCAATCAAACGATCTAAATGGTGAATCAGCTATTTCTATGGTTGACGATGTTGACAATAGAAAGGAGGAGATAGAAAATGAGAAAAGTAAGTTAAGGAAAGGTGCACATTAACATAAGCGACTGGTCCCTACAGTACTACAGTACAGAATTGTCATCAAAATAACATATCTAGATCTCTGGCAACTTTGGTACAATGATTTCACCACGAGTTTCATGGAAGTTCTTTGTACCACAGTGCTTTACTGTACTGCCATCTGGGGCTTCATTGTAAAGACTACACTGCGTCCCTGTTCAGCTTTACAGGGATCCATGTTAGGGTCAGCATTTATTTCTTAGAGTATATTATAGTGTTGAGGATTCCTTCTTTGAAATAACAATTGTACTGCTAAGTAGTCTCTAATATCCAGTTTCAGAATGCACAGGTGCATCCACCCTGTAGGAGTGTCATGGTGTGCATCTACATATGGGTATCATGGTGCATCATGCAGTTTGAGCTCCACCTGGCATTGGCTGTCTTAGAACCATGGGAGAAGACCTCCTTCTGTATCATTTTTCTTTGGGCCTTGGTATGAATGCCCAGTAACCGCCATTGCATGATATGGTACCTGAAGCGATACGCACTGAAAACAACGAGCATGTAGAAACCCAGCAAATTGGTGTCAGTCTGAGCCAGCATGTGCCACCAAGTGTGAGCAGGTTTCGCGTGATAACGCAGAGTGTCAGCTCGAGCCACCATATGTCAATAGTCACAATGTGTGACATATTGTGACACATAGTGACTCATCTCCAAAAGTCATAGGATTATGCAGGGTGAGCATGCGCCAGTCTGTGTCAGTAGTCACACAGAGTGACATTTGCTTACACATTTTGCTATCCATGTGAGGTGACACTGCATGAGCAGGCACCAGTCCATACCAGTAGTCACACAGAGTGACTCATGGTGACACATACAGATATTTGTGTGAGGTGACAACATGTGAGCATGCGTCAGTCGTGTGAGGTGAACCTGTGTGAGCATGTGCCAGACTGTGTCAGTAGTCACACAGAGTGACATTTGCTCACACATTTTGCTATCCATGTGAGGTGACACTGCATGAGCAGGCACCAGTCCATACCAGTAGTCACACAGAGTGACTCATGGTGACACATACAGATATTTGTGTGAGGTGACAACATGTGAGCATGCGTCAGTCTGTGTCAGTAGGTGTCAGTATTCACTCAATGCCACACATATTGACGCATTTATGAAGGCATGAAGTGACACATGTGTGAGAATGTGTAGGTCTGTGTCAGTAGTCACACTGGTTAGCACATGACAACATAGGTGTCAGGTTTGAGAGAACTTGTATGGATTCACTGTATGTGTGTACTTTGGGGCAGGGGGAAATCAGATAAATGCTGATTCAACTAATATTGCCTAATGAATCAATGTGTTTATAGGTGATATGCATTGATATGTATGTAGGGAATCTAATGATACCTGAAAAGATGAATTTAAATTTGGCTTTGGCATATTAAGAGGTAGTTTCATTTGTCTATGGGACTTAACACTGAATTGGAATCATCAACATCTCATGTAGTATTGAGGCACAGATTTATCTTGGTTTGATAAATGATCAATAGTTTGATGCACAGTGATCAAGAAGGTGGCATGTATTCAAGAAACATGTGTAAGAACTCTTGATATAAGGACAATTATGATTGTGCATTGGGTGATATTAAATAGGGGCAGTATGCTGCATTTTATCCAAACATGATAGGTTCTGACACATGTGTGAATATGTGTCACTCTGTGTCAGTACTCACACATTATGACGCAAGCTGACTTACAGTGACACAACCTGGTATTTCCTCTATGGTGTGTGCGTGACCATGCGTCACTCGATGTCAGTTCTCATACATTGTGACGCACACTCACTCACAGTGACACATCCTACAAGTTCCATGAATTCTGATTGGTCAATTTCAAATTCTTAGCCCCTGATTGGTCCATTTCAGTTTTCCCTCCTTTTCCTAATTCCTTTGTTCTCAGCATTTGTAACTTGGATTTCACAACACACAGGCACAGGAGGCAAGGATACCACATACAAGGTGAGTAGTCTTACAGTCTTAGTACAGATTCTTATTGGAATTCCAGAAGACCTGCAGTTCTACAGAAGCACATGAGCACATATTGTCTATAAATTCCTGGTTGATAGCACATTTCATGTTGGTAATTTCCAGGCTGGATGGGTTGAGAATGCGGTACATTTTACTCCATTTCTATCTCATGGCACATAAGGGAGTGATATTTTTATAACAACAGGGAGGCTGGTGGGTTTGACAGGGGGGTAAATCTTTTTTAGCCTCTTATCTGTGCATTACTATAGGCTGAATGGGCATGTTCGCACATGGTTTTTCAAAAAAAAAATCAACCCTTCTAGGGAGGGCAAAGTTATTTTACTTCGTTTCAGTGAAAAAGCCTGTGTGTCTCTATAGGTTAAAAGGGCGCAATTGCACACAATATTCAGGTCCTGGGGGGGGGGGTAAAAATGTTGACCCTCTCAAGAGGTGGGGAATTTTTTCAACCCTTTGAAAATCCACCACCCCCTGTTGTTAAAAAAAGGATCACTCTCTTCTGTGGGAGATTCAGGTGTGTAGAAATATGTGGTACTGAAAATGTTTTTATGCTATGCTTTATTGAATGTTCATGTCTGTTGTCTGTTTTATATCTTGACAGGTATATGAAGAGCACCTCAAAGAATCAACCATGGAGAAAGGTCATGCAAAATACACATACAAATCAAAAGGACATGGAAACAGGATGAATTGATGATATTTGATTTTGAATAAAAGAACCCCCTCCCCCATTCTAAAGGGATATTGAAATGTCAGTATGCGTGAGTGTGTGTGAGTGTGTGTTATGGGACGTGTGTCATTATGTGTGAGAGTGGAGTGGAGTAATAGATGTTTAACGCCATTTCGACAGCTACGGTCATATTCATGGCGAGAACATTACACAATTTCACAGGGGAATGTGTCAGTGCACGCGCATATGTGCACCACACACATCCCGAGGGGATAGGAAAGAGGAGAAATAGACCCTTTTAAGTGGGCTAGGGAAGCCCGCATTTTGTGTGAGAATGTGTCATAACTCATGTGTCAGCTCTGGTGAGGTTGCGTTATAACACATGCATCAACATGTGTGAGGCCGTGTCATAACACATGCGTCAGTATGGGTGAGGCCGTGATTCATAACACATGTGTCAGTATGGGTTAGTGTGCATTATGACACATGTGTCAGCATGGGTGGGGCTGCGTCATGACACATGTGTCAGTATGTGTCAGTCGGTGTCATCAATGACACAAGGTGGCTCAATTTTTTTCTGTAGAGCGCACGAGTTAGCACTCACACACATTGACTCAGAGCGACACCAATTTGCTGGGAAGATATGAGTTTTGCAGCATGTCTATCTCAGTCATGGGCCAGAAACTATAGTCTTTGAACAACGCATTGTCAGTGCTGTTCTAATTGGGTACATTTAGCCCAACCGTGACGTCTCCAGACACATAACATAAACCTGCTACTCTCCTATAGTGATAGATAGTTTGATATCTATGCCAGATTCTTTTTATTTTATACAAAGGCAATCAAAATATGATGTCATAAAAGTGGGGTACCGTTTCCCTTTAAAGGGAGAGACTCCTGGTGACACTTGGACCTAGTCTTACAGTTACCAATATGACACAACAGATGTCACTGTAGCATAGTGGGTGGGGTATCAGCCAAAGCTGTGTGGGAGGGGGGGGGAGGGGCAGAACCATCTGATATTTTGTAACTGAGGTCATGGATGAATGAAGGCACACACAGCCTAACCCATTTCTGCAACACACACACCCAAGGCGTTCTTGGATCGACCAAGCGATCAATGCTGGTTTGTAAGGCCATTCCCTATTGGTCCTCCCCATGTGGGTCAATGTTGATCCCCAAGTCAAATTACTACACTCCCAAGCATAGTTAAGGACTGGTACCTAGCCAGACCTGGCTCGGGTGGAAGTGGGTGGAGGGAACCAGCTGAGGTGGGGTAGTTAGCATTCAAAGTCACCCCCACCCACAATGCACTGCATATGTTTAGAAAACCGCTGCCCAAACGCCTCGAGTCAAACACAACAAGCTATATTTAGAAAGTCAGACTATATGCACCACACTGAACAGAACCTTTTGCTGGGGACCTTTTGTTAGTTGTTATAACGGGCTTAGAATGTCCACATGTAGCTAATAATGATAGGAATATCGGTAGCATTGGTATTTTGAATTATTCAACAGAGGTCTCCAAAGTATAACTAGGTCATCCATGGGTCAGTAAAGAGGTCCTTGACCATCCATCTAAAGTTTGCCTTCTACTAGTAAATTTACATCGCCTGTACCTAGTGTGTATGGTACAGTCGATAACAGTGCCCCACTCTATCAGTGGGGGCTGGGAAAGTCACTGAGTTTGAGGCATAAACATCCTAGTCTTGACCAATAAGGTGGGCTGATATGAAAAGTAATGACTTATTTTGTTTGTCTGTACCTCTCATAGATTCATATACTTAACTGTATAATTATTGTAGCCCCAAAGGTGTCCCAGTTATCAAAATCCTGGATCCAAGTTAGCCATCTTGGACTATGTGGTGTGCTGTGGTGCATATTTGTTTGCATTTCTGATTACTTTGGGCAGATGGAGACACTTCATTCACACCAACAGTGAGCTCTATGCATGGGGGTTGAACTTGTTTGCCCACTGCTAACAACCCAATCACATGGTCAGTGAAGTGAGAAGGCAGTACTAGACCAGTTTAAGGTAGTACTACCTCCCCCTGCAGGGAGAGGGATAAGTCTAGCTGGATCTCAGCTCCACAGAGTGAAACCACAACAAAGTGACAGAGGGTAGGTTGTGACCAGGGAACATTTTACAAATGGATATGTAGCAGAGTTTCATTCAACTGATAGGCAACAATGTAAGTGAATATACAAAGTACAGTGTCTATACTTGAACATAGGACATTACTTAAACCTCCCAGTTCCCCATACTGCCTAAAACGATGACTTGTTTTTTTACCCCCTTGGTTTGAGTGGGATCTGTTACCAGCCAAGTCATACCTACTAGACTTGGCTGGCCTGCTAGCTAGCCTTCTACCTCAGCTAGAGTTGTGTTATTTGCAGTTTCAGTCATGGATGAATGGAGGCAACCAGAGCCTGGTCTATTCTAGTACCAGGCATACACCTATGAAGCCAAAACTAATAAGTGAGAATATAAATGATTGTAGTGTTATTGAGTACCATATTCAGCCTTGGATCATAGGAGGGGTAACCCCCCCCCCCCCGCTTAATTTGAAGAAGGGTTTGTGGAAGCCATATCACCTTTAGAATAATAGGAGACTAACTAAGAGATCGAGCAGGGCTGAGCAAGTGTCGCCATGTAGCCAAAAAGTGGCGACAATGGCCTTGAAATTAGCGACAACTACATTAGTAACAATGTCTAGATTCTGGGCTTTCCAACAGTGAAGGAATTTCTCAAATACTCCCAGTAGAACTAAAGTTATGAAGTGATTCCTGAAGTCACCCGAATCCATGTTTTGGCTTTAAAATTTTCTCAGGGAAATTACCCCACCCCTCCTCCACATTCCTATACAGCACCTGCCTGCTGGTTTGTCTTTGTGTTTTTCCCCCTTTTTTTCAGTGGGGGAGGGGGGGGTAGGGGTTGGGAGTGTAGTATCTGTCTCTATTATGCCTTTCTCCTCCCTCACATCCTTCCCAATCCTAGCATTATTAAACCTTTCATGCACTGGGTTGTACTTCAAGCAGTATAGGTTCCCTATACTATACTTGCTTCAAGTCTGAGTATCTGATACCTAGTATTGTATATTACTGGTACATAGATTAGAGCAACCTCTCAACTGAAGTCTAGATAACAAAATGCTATTGTAGACTTGGCAAGAGAGCAGGTGTGAAACACCAACCCCTAAGGACTGGCTTAAAAATTATGAGTCAGTTTACCTCTTAAGATGCACCAGAATGCACCAAATGCCTTTGGAAAATCCAAAATTTTCCTAGGAGCTGAGACCCACATAACCAAAGTGGTGAGTTTGAGGAAGGAAATGTGGGCACAACTACCGTAATCTCCCGCGTATAAGGCGTAGCCTGCGTATAAGGCGCACCCCCAAGTCAGGAAGGCCTGTTCCACCTATAAGGCGCACCTCTGAGGGCAGATTTTTGTCAATTTAATACTGTGTTATAGTAAAAATACCCCCCCTATAAGGCGCACCCCAAACTCAAGGCAATTTCCCTCCCACGTATAAGACTCAGCAGCATTTTTTTTGGCGTATAAGACGCGCCTTATACGCGGGAGTTTACGGTAGTCATGTCGAGCTCAGAAAATCCTGAGATCCAACAAAATTCTTTAAACTTATACATATCCGTGAACCTTTAACATATACTGGAGTACCTTGTATGTGAGTGAGTGAGTAATAGATGTTTAACGCCATTTCGACAGCTAAGGTCATATTCATGGCGAGAACTATATCACACAAATTCACAGAGGAATATGTCGGTGCCCGCGCATATGTGCACCACACACATCCCGAGGGGATAGGAAAGAGGAGAAATAGACCCTTTTAAGTGGGCTAGGGAAGCCCACCTTGTGAGGCATAGCCAGGCATTATGCGCATTATCATTAACAGTACCAAACTGCTCGATACCAATCCCCAGGGGCACCTTTAAAAGCTAAGTATGAGCCCAGAGTGCACCTCTATCACGAGGGAGCCTCATATTGATTTATTACATAAGGCAAAGATAAATTTTCTTTCAATATTTTATTCATTTTTTTTTTCAAATTGATAACACTTTTCTTCTCTTAACTTACAAAAAAGAGCAGAGATTGTTGAACAAGGTAATTATAATTCTTGTACAAACATGAGACGTATCACATTATCACCATATGAAAATATGTAGAGAACAACAGAAGGCAGTCAGGGAACTCGTACCAGCTGAACAAGGCAGTATTCTCCGAGCAATGTACGAGGGAGTCAAATAAAGCCCATCTTTAGGCGATACGCGTTCCCAGAATTTCCTCGAGGATTTTACAAGCGACTGACCCCCATATATGTTTAATGGTCATGCTTCGCTAGTCTAATTCTAATAATTCACTGCATATAGCACTTGATAAACGTTTGAATAGTAAATTGCCATTTAAAAAAGGGCACAGTACGTCCGACTCTTAAGCAGTGATTTCCAACATTAATATAAAAAAAATCACTCCATTCATTTCAGAGGCCCAACAGCTCCTGCGACAAGTTCTATATCCACTTTGCAACCACTTTCATACAAGAAAACTTCCCCAAACATAGAAATGACGAGTTTAACTTAACCTAGCAAAAAGATATATGGTAGCAGCAATCAAGTCATGAAATCAATTAATCGACGTTCGCCCTCGAAAAATAGAAAACAAATTTACAAGTGGTTATTTTCCACCATGTGACAAGAATTTCAAATTGTATTTCAATATCATATGGACGTCTGGAAAAGCAAATTTATTATAAGAAAAGCCCAAAGTGAGCCAATCTGGTTCCTTTTAAAAATCAGTGTGGAGGGTGGACACAGGTAGTGCTGCCACCTAGTGTCAATATCAAACGCCACATGTCCCCCTACTGCTTAGATGAACCTCCAGACCTGCAACCTCACCTGGGGTACAATGTATGCGTTTGCCTGGAGTCAACTAATTACAATCCTATGCAGCTTGAATAGAATAATCAGAAGCTCTTGGCAGGCAGGCTAGTCATACCTGGTCTTGTATGAGAAGAATATAATTTTTTACCTGGGCAAGCTGAATTACACTCTTTAGAGATACTCTTTGTTCTATTCCCAGAGTATTATATTGGTAGATTTTCTGTGCATTCCTCTTTCCATGAATCATATTTCAGATGTTGCAGTCTGGAATAATTTACAACAAGCAAGGTGCGGTATAATAATCAGATTAATGTATTTACACAAGAACGCCAACAAGAAATTACACCAACAGAAAATGAAAATCCCTGATCATCCAAACTTATTCCTTCACAGTTCACTTGCGGCAAAAAGATCACATTTTGTTCCTTTGTTAAGATCCTACGGGAATCGGCCTCGGTTATGAGACAATATCTTCTGTGTCATTAGAGTCTTTGTTATTACTTTGAGGCCCGCCCTCAGTCTGGCGGAAAGTCTTTTGAAGAACGAATGCATCTGCTGGCTCGATCCGCTTGTAGTAGTTGGCTTTGCGTTCTACAATCTCAAATCCAAATCGCTCATAGAATTTGATGGCCGAGTCGTTGTTCACCTGTACGTGCCTGTGGGGTGGAAGAAACACAAACGTTAGTTCAATATTTTGGTCATCCTCTTAGTTCAAAAATAGAGCAATTATAAAATATACATAATAAATAACATATATAGCGCATAGGTCCAGTAACTCCTTGTATTCTAATAGTATGTGCTTTGAGCTTTAATGTTATAGAATAGTGTGAGTGAGTGAGTAAAAGATGTTTAACGCCATTTCGACAGCTGAGGTCATATTCATGGCGAGAACTACATTACACAATTTCACAGAGGAATGTGTCAGTGCCCGCGCATATGTGCACCACACACATCCTGAGGGGATAGGAAAGAGGAGAAATAGACCCTTTTAAGTGGGCTAGGGAGGCCCGATAGAATGGTGTAAGTACTGACATATATTAATTAATTGCTGACAAATACTGTATGGTATGACTATTAAAATAGTGTGTTGTCTGTAAAGCGTTATTGTATGATATAACTAATAAATCATCATGTCTATGAAGGGTTATCGTATGGCATAACAAATAAACCATCATGTTGCCTGTAAAAGGGTTATCGTATGGCATAACAAATACCTTAAAACCCCAGCTATATTAAAGCCGACCCCACCTTTAAGTCAAGCCCCCAACTTTTGATATTAAATTGACTTATACAAAATGTATCATAATTTGAATTTAGCTTGTTATTTCCATGTGAATATGGTTTTTAATGTAAAAGCTGAGAACCAAAAATCCCAACAGTTATCATGTTTCCTTTTAGCTTATTATCAACTTTTTATTTCTCAAAAACCCTGCCTATAATTCGACCCCCCTCTCTGGCAAAAATAAATCGACTTATATGGGAAAGTCAGGGTTTTACGATAAACCATCATGATGCCTGTAAAGGGTTATCGTATGGCATAACAGATAAACCATCATGTTGCATGTAAAGGGTTATTGTATCACATGACAAATTGAACATTATGTTGCCTGTAAGTGGTTAATTTTTGGCATGACTGATAAAACATGTCGCCTCTAAAGGGTCATTGTATGGCCTCTAATGAAACACCATGTTGCCTGTAAAGGGTTGTTGTGCGGTACAACGAAAAACCATGTTGCCTGTAAAGGGTTATCATATGGCATGACTAAAAAAACGTTATGTTGTCTGTAAGTGGATTTTTTTGGCACGACAATAAAACATTGTGTTGCCAATATAGGGCTATTTTAGGGTAACATGTACAGTGTTGCCTGTAAAGAGTTATTGCAGCCCTTGTGAATAGTCTCATGCATCATGGCGACATATACCAGTAGTGCCATCCTTTTTATCAATGGTCGTGATCAGCAAACCCAGGGCTGTATTCATGCATCATGACGACATATAACACAATGCAGCCCTAATAGAGTTAATCAATGGTAAGGATCAGCAAACCCAGTGCCTTATTCATGTATCATGACAACATATAAGACACCCTATTCACCCAATTTATGAGGCAAACTACTTGAACCTATTGCCCCTATTTACATTAATATGGGCCACCACTCTGTCTAGGAATTTGGATTACGTCTGGACATTTTAATTACCTCTAGGGGCTTTGTCTCTACATCGAAGATCATCAAGGCAAGAGAGACCTCAGTGAGGCAACATAGAGGATCTTTTAGCCCTGATGATCCATATACATGTTTAGGGAAAAGGATACACCATTGCCAAAGCAAAACTTGCGAGCCTTGACTTTAACTACCCCGAAAACCACCTTTTCTGTATTTTTTTCTCAAAAAATACAAACAGCACAGAAATACATATTTTGTATAGTATTCCACATTTCAATGATTAAGATGATATATGAAAGGAAAATCATTCAAACTGGCCAATATCTGCTGCCTTCTCATTAAGTACATTACACTGACTTTAATTAGAGCTCTCTTGACTTTTTGCAAACATTTTTTTCGACAGCATGTTACTCCTAAATGTTGACATAAAACCTATCAAATAAACACATGAAATTAAAGCTTATTGTCCATAGAATACGCTGGAACACACATTTTTAACATTAGATTTATATTCTTATAAGAAAGAACAGCACAAATCCCGGCACTGCTGCCAAATTCGTGGTCCAGACCTCAACTACCTAAGTGCATACTTTTATTTATAGTAGTATGGAGTTAAAACAACAAAGCACGCACTAATAAATGTGTATACCATACCACTGAATCACAGCCACAGGCTGTTCCAGTACCAGGTTCATTGATTGTTAACTTTAATAAGGCCCGCAGAAATACAACATGATAAAGGACCAAACATCGATTCCAATACATCTGTTTTTAGCTGATATCAAAGTACTACAATCATAAAGAGGCCAGACGGTAGACCCCTTCAGAAAAAAAAAATATCCCAGACTTCTAGTGAATGAATAAGCTGAATGGTTGGGAGGTGGGGGGAAGTTTCAAGACTTAGGAGAGTGATATTAAAGTAAAACACTTACAGGAAAACATTGTCGAAGTTTCCATCGTCCTTACAGATCTTAAGTACGTGTTCTAGCATCACAGTTCCTGCAACATAAAATAGCACATTTAGTTTCCATTTTCCGCACAAACTTTGCTGTAACAAGTTGTATATTGATAAGTAAACAGGGCTCCCTTTATCAAGTTAAATTACCGTAACCTGTCTATAGCAGCAGCTAAATTCAAGGTTTTACAACAGATTGATTGGTTTCATGTCTAAGTGTATATGCACCTTGAACTGCCTCATTAATTGAAGTTTTGCACTACTAAACATAGACCCACAAACTTTGAAGATGAAATCCACATATCAAATACCAAATAATCATGTGCACATTGAGATCAGAGAAGCAGTAACACAGCTATAATGTAGTACTTACCTATTCCTAGTCTTCTGTAGGGAGCAAGGCAGCCTAGCGTCATGATGTAGAGCCGTCGTTGGTGCTCCGACTTATCTTCACGACAGCATACCGCACCCACTACTATGTCATTGAAATACGCTGCAAATATAATAAATTTGAATCAGTCGACTTGCCATTATTTCAGAGGATGGTGTCTCAGTTAACTGTTTAAGGGCCACACAATCATGGGTGTAAAATGCCGAAAATGAAATTCGCTAAAGGGTGCTATATGGCTTAACAACAATGTCTATAATTATTATAGACCAAAACTCTGAAAATATCCCCCCCCCCCCCCATCAATGTGAACCCCATAATCCAACTACCAGTACCATTTCAAAGAAAAAAAAACGCAACATTTTGTATCCTGGAACTAGATTTGTGGGCTTGATCAACTACCCCCCCCCCTCCTCACAGAAGCACTGAGAAGCACACATCACCCCCACCCCTCCCTACTGATGGTGCCTGGTCGTCACCTGGGCGATAATATGTGCATTTCCATGATAACCTCCTGAACTCTATATCTCCTTGATAAATACATGTACTATGTTGTTTGGACAAAGGTGGCTCGTCCCCCATGGCAAAAACACTTGTTAATCTCCATCTCTCATATAAGGTATTTACAATAATTGTACTCTGTTCCTAAGCAAGTGGACAACATGACATCGGCAGATCTCGGACCACCATAGAGGTCCGCAGTGATGACGATCATACAGTAAATGTAGGCAGTTAAGAGATGGTGGCCTCTGATTGGTCTATATTAGTGTGTGGAAATTATTGTCAGCTTTGCTATAAGGCATCAAATAAATCACTAAACTGTACTGACTCATAGAATATAAATTGTGACACACTGGCCCTTTGGTTAGGCACTGGTGGGTGGCATTAAAAAGATAGTGAGCACTGTTGAATAATTAGGTGCAGAATAGGTCAAAATGTAGGTGGGTTCACATGCAGGCCAATAGAAAAAAACTGGATTGGTCAAACCTATATTTTTTTCATCTCAGATTAAGGATAAAAGATGTATCTAAAGATTTTTGGTCATTTTGGGCGATTTGAATCATTGTAGGCGGGTTTTATCGGTGGTTGAGCTATAATAGATTATAGTGAGAAATGTTTTGGTGGTCCGAGACCTTAAGTGGTGATATGACAGTTAGTCAGAATAGCTTGGAAATGCTCAAAAAGCTTTTTTCTTAGTTGGATTTGGTTAGTTTGGATAGATTAATGCTGAAAAAGGTGGAAATTTGCATGAAAAGTACAGAAAATGGAGAAAATCCAGGCTGTAGGGCTATTGGTATTATTGCGGACTTCATTGATTCTGACTTAGAGGCCTTTCTATGCACATTACCACATTTTTAGAGTTACAGGGATGGATCAATTCAAGGATTTGTGGGCAAAAATGCTGAATAATTCCCTCTTTGGGCTTTTATAACCTAATGACATGCATATTTGACAGAATGTAGTATTGAAGGACACTCAGGCCCTACTTGCCGATAGACGGTGTACAGCTCCATTGTCTAATATCAAGCCCTTGCTCAAGTCATAGAACAGTAAATATTAAAGCTTTTACCACAATATTTTACAGAGTCATTCCTAACATATCTGGGAATATGGACATAACATAAAAACAGCCATGGATAAGGAATAAATCCAGGAAAAATAGAGAAAATGTCAAAATATCTCTATTTTCAGTGCACATTTTGTCAATTTTGCATAATATTTCAACACTCCATGTACAATCTAGGGGTCAAAGCTTAGAAAAAGCAGTTGTTTCATGTAGGAGACCACCTGGACGAAATCTGTGCTGAATTTTAGGGTCCTGGGTTGAATATTTCTTGGGAAAACAAGTTAAACATGTATAGGGTGTCGGAGAGTGAAAACAGCCTGAAAAAGAGACCATTTTCTAGGGTTACGAGGGCATCGATTACCCCCATGGTCTATAGTTTATGGGCTCACAGGGCACCTCACAAGTTAGAATTTGATGAATTACACCTAAAAGTTTGTATAAATGGTGTTTGGGGTAAGTTTTAGTCCTGAACCCCTCCTTTAAGATCTCGGACCACCATAGAGGTCCGCAGTGATGACGATCATACAGTAAATGTAGGCAGTTAAGAGATGGTGGCCTCTGATTGGTCTATATTAGTGTGTGGAAATTATTGTCAGCTTTGCTATAAGGCATCAAATAAATCACTAAACTGTACTGATTCATAGAATATAAATTGTGACACACTGGCCCTTTGGTTAGGCACTGGTGGGTGGCATTAAAAAAATAGTGAGCACTGTTGAATAATTAGGTGCAGAATAGGTCAAAATGTAGGTGGGTACGCATGCAGGCCAATAGAAAAAAAACTGGATTGGTCAAACCTATATTTTTTTCATCTCAGATTAAGGATAAAAGATGTATCTAAAGATTTTTGGTCATTTTGGGCGATTTGAATCATTGTAGGCGGGTTTTATCGGTGGTTGAGCTATAATAGATTATAATGAGAAATGTTTTGGTGGTCCGAGACCGGCAGCCATTTTGAATCACCTTTCTGTGATTTGTTGCGGGATTTGGACTTCCTAGGAAAATACATTTAGAATTCCCATCATGGTTATTTTCATTGATTTATGCTTGAATATTTATTCATGAATGGCCGAACCATGCCAAAATATTTAGCATTGGATTAAAGAAACTATCCAATATATTAATGAATATAACTAAGCCAATACTAGGCCAGCATATATCCACGCCATCAGAAAGGTGTCAGAGCGTTCAGCGCTCTGCGGCTCCACCGGGGGCTGCAGCAAGCACCCCGGGAGGGTGAAGGTACACTTGGGAGAGTGAGCAGTAGGGCCGGGAAGCGTCAGGGGTACACTGGCCAGCTGTGGGTGTTCCATCCCGGTATAGTGGAGGGACGGAACACCCACAGCTGGCCAGTCGAGGCGTTCGGGTAGGTTTTCTTACATTTTGCAGTGCATTGTGGGTGGGGGTGACCTCGAACGCTAACTACACAACCTTAGCTTGTTCCCTCCACCCCTTTCCACCCCAGCCAGGTCTGGCTAGGTACCAGTCCCTAACTATGCTTGGGAGGGTAGTAAGTTGACTTGGGGATCAACATTGACCCACATGGGGAGGACCAATAGGGGGTAGCCTTACAAACCAGCATTGATCCCTCGGCCGTACTCCGAACGCCTCGAGTGTACATCAGGGGTAGGCCGGAAAGTGTGAGGGGTAGGCCCAGCCTCGGAGGTGGAGTGAGTGAGTAATAGATGTTTAACGCCATTTCGACATCTATGGTCATATTAATGGAGAAAGACATTACACAATTTTACAGAGGAATGTGTCGGTGCCCGCACATGTGCACCACACATCCTGAGGGGATAGGAAAGAAGAGATAATATACACAGGGATGTAAGTCAGACATGGGCAAAAATCAGGAAGCCATATGTTTACTTGATATAAAAGCCGCCAAACAGCCCTCCTTACCACTCATATAAGTCATATACATGTCATTCAATATTTTCAGAAATCAGGAAATCCTGATAAAACCTGAAGACTTACATCCCTGATATACACCCTTTTAAGTGGGCTAGGGAAGCCCGCCTCAGGTGGGAGTAGAGGGGGGGGGGGGTGGGCGGATGCTAAGTATGGGATAGAGACTTTTTTGGAGTTTGTACAGGATACAGACACCCGACAAAGAAGGGTGTCTTCATCATGTAGGAATTTGTCAAGAATCTGAAAAAACGCGCAAATCTGAAGGTCTGACATCTCTAGTGTTTTACAACAGATTAAAGTTATTAAAAGGGGTCCATTGATCAATTTTAGAACAATCTCTTGGTGTCCAGGGTTTAAATTTCACTTCGGGATATTGAAATATCCACAATTTGCAAAGAAATCAGATATTATCAGAAATGCAATGTTAGACCTCCCCCCCCCCTCCAAAGAAATGGTAAAGAAATTTCTCAGTAGATTTACACAGACCTCGCAAACTATCATTTTGAAGACAAAAGATTTCTGAGATTTCTTAAAGATTTCACAACCCTGATTATGCATTACAGCAATACCTCACTGATAAGCTGTGGCTTATGAAAGCGTTTTGTGCCAAATTGTCCCTTGACTAGTAATAAATCAACCTCTAGCTGCACCTTATACATCTGGCGGCAACACTGCACAGTTCATGTCTGAAATGCACCTTGTATGCGAGGCACTGTGGCAATATGGCATGCCTATTCAGCGTCATGATGAATCGATGCAGCCCTACTGTGTAACAGTCTAGTGTTGCACCATACTCAACCCTATGAGTTGATACACTTCCAAATGGTTGGCATATTGTTACCATGACAACACAGCCATGTTTACAAAGTGTTACCATGACAACACAGCCATGTTTACAGAGTGTTGGTCCGTTCAAATATTACGAAACACACATTTGGCCACTTTTAGACCCCCCCCCCCTTGTAACACCTTGTAACAAAATTATTACACCCCCCTCCCTAATTAGGTAACACTGGTCAGACCCCCCCCCCCTGCCAACACAACCATGTTCACAGAGTGTTAAACACAGCCATGGTTAGTGTTACCATGACAACACAGCCATGGTTAGTGTTACCATGACAACACAGCCATGGTTAGTGTTACCATGGCAACACAGCCATGTTTACAGAATGTTACCATGACAACACAGTCATGGTTACAGAGTGTTACCATGACAACACAGCCATGGTTAGTGTTACCATGGCAACACAGCCATGTTTACAGAATGTTACCATGACAACACAGCCATGGTTACAGAGTGTTACCATGACAACACAGCCATGATTAAAAGAGTGTTGTGCTTAGTATTATCATGACAACAAAGCCAAGGTTAAAGAGTGTTGCTATGACAACACAGCCATGGTTACAGTGTTATCATGGCAACAAAGCCATGGTTACAGAGCCATGGTTAAAGTGTGACCATGGCAACACAGCTGTGGTTAGATTGTTATCATGACAACACAGCCATAATTACAGTGTTATCATGGCAACAGAGCCATGGTTACAGAGAGAGCTATTTTGACAACACAGCTGTGGTTAGAGTGTTACCATGACAACACAGTCATGTTTACAAAGTAAACATCATGAAAACACAGCCTCGGTAGCAGAGTCACTGTCACACAAACGGTTGGGAATTCATTCGCATTGTCTGGACACAACTTTGCTTGCAGGGCATTTCCTGGTTTCGTTGAGATGTTGTTTTGTAGCGTTGTCATGACAATACAGCTGTGGGGCTGATGAGAACCTGCAGAGTGCTTTATATCTGACCCTACAAGCAGCATCAACCCTACTGCCATATGTCCTTTAACCCTTCAAGCAGCATCGATCCTACTGCCACATGTCCTGTAACCCTTCAAGCAGCATCGATCCTACTGCCACATGTCCTGTAACCCTTCAAGCAGCATCGATCCTACTGCTACGGCCACATGTCCTCCCACTCTCTTGTCATCGTTTCTTCTCAGGGTAATGACCTGATGGTCTGAATGGTGTAGAGCTCCACAATGCGTACCTTTTGTGAGTGTGATTCAAAGAGTTTGTCGTGTATATGTCAAGCCTGTCTCCAGTGTGATATCAGAGGGAGAAGTTGGGTTTTGATGCCTTGATTGGGCTTCTATTCTTTTACAATATCCCAAAGTTCAATTTTTCTTTGAATTGTTTTGTTGCTCAATGACACTACCTCCTTCGCCTTGTGTCTATATCCTGTAGAAACACCATAAAAGTTCCTATCCTATACATGGCTACATCTTATTGAAAGCGGATCACGACCCCCCCCCCCAAAAAAAAAAAAAAAAAAAAAATTCTGAAGAATCCCATGCTTTTAATAAGAGCCACCCAAACAATTATGCCCCTCTGGGAATCTATCAAACCTATGGGTGCTGCATGATTCATGAATGTAAAACTGGCAAGTAGACTTGCTTGTAAGGGCGTTTTATTCTAATAACTTGGATTACGGATCCGGCGACGAGATTTGCCTCTGCCTGACTAGATTTTTCAGCATTCAGGGGTAAAAAATTCAAAAAGCCCTTGGAGACCAGCAAATATACATTATTGATCCGCCTATCCGATATACACTTGTCATAAACGTACTTTTTGTTGGCTTAAAAGTTCGTTTGGTGTTCAAAAATTTGACATATTAAGGCCCCCTTTTTTTTCTTTTTTTTTTGCCCCTGGCCGATGGTTTTTGTGGACTCAATTTTGGAACTTTTTTTTTTTTTTTTTTTTTGCCCCTGACCGACCAAAATGTTGACTGAAAAAACCTGTAATCCAAGTTATTATAATAATATGGCCTAACATGAGGACCAATGGCCATGATTCATTCATCCTGTCGGCCTTTCATGATAGGTGCATATTCAAGACAGATTTTATAGTGTAATTTTCTATTTTCATACCACTGTACCCTACCGTTTATACGAGACCAGCCCTTATTCACAACTATATAGCAACACGGTTACTTCACATGTTTAACCACACATCCCTGAAATCTCTATCTTGATCCGCCCGCTCAGTGATGCAAAATAAACAAACTACACTATGTAATGCATGTAGAGTTTTGATACCCATCTTTGCTTCCAATTGACCGATTTGAAAAATTCTTTCACCATTACAAGGCTGGGATCATGCCAGGCCACTCTGGCCTGCGTCCTAAGACCCCATGCTGGCCATTTAGATTCTACACTGGTGTAATTTCGGCAACACTGCACTACGATGGTTCTTCAAAAATCTTTGAAATCGATTGATAAGCCATCTCGGGAAACTAGCTACAGAACACAAGACTTACACTGAAACTTACAATGTATCAAAAATAATTCAAGCCTCACCTAGTTTGGCTAGTTCGCCTACATCGAGGACATCCTTGTAGAACTTGTCGTTATAGGTGACAGGGAAGACTACCTGGTTGAGCCGCTTCAGTTGTTTGAGGTTGTGGACCGTCACATCCCCCAGCTCTGTCCGTCCTCTGTAACATTAACAAGAATATTGGATTATAACGGCGCAGTGATGATTGTTAGCAGTATTAAAGGTTAACGGCGCAGTGATGATTGTTAGCAGTATTAAAGGTTTACGGCGCAGTCATGATTGTTAGCAGTATTAAAGGTTAACGGCGCAGTCATGATTGTTAGCAGTATTAAAGGTTAACGGCGCAGTGATGATTGTTAGCAGTATTAAAGGTTAACGGCGCAGTGATGATTGTTAGCAGTATTAAAGGTTAACGGCGCAGTGATGATTGTTAGCAGTATTAAAGGTTAACGGCGCAGTGATGATTGTTAGCAGTATTAAAGGTTAACGGCGCAGTGATGATTGTTAGCAGTATTAAAGGTTAACGGCGCAGTGATGATTGTTAGCAGTATTAAAGGTTAACGGCGCAGTGATGATTGTTAGCAGTATTAAAGGTTAACGGCGCAGTCATGATTGTTAGCAGTATTAAAGGTTAACGGCGCAGTCATGATTGTTAGCAGTATTAAAGGTTAACGGCGCAGTCATGATTGTTAGCAGTATTAAAGGTTAACGGCGCAGTCATGATTGTTAGCAGTATTAAAGGATCTGATTGGGAAGAGGGGTGATGCGATGGCACTGCCACCATGATAAAGTTGTAACTGCACCACAGTCATGGTAAAACATACCTCCATGAGGAGCCTCGTGGAGCTACTCTTACTTGCCAAACCAGGTGCAGTTACAACCTTAATGCACTAACACGATGATATCAAAAACTCATCATAAAGCCACAAATTGACTTTGTGTATACTGTAATTGAGTGTTAAAGCGCGCCTGAGCTTATGAATTTCAAGTACCATAATGGCTTGTTTAATCTCCGTACCTCGGTCCTTAGTCATGACAAGCGCTTCAGGCTTATTTAAATAGTTTTTAGTGCTGAAGATTATTTTCAATTGAATTTCCCTCTACCCCCGTGCTTAAGTATTTGTGACCGATGCTTATTTGAGAACCCAGCACTTAAACTTTTGTTTGTTTGTTTAGTTTTATGTCCGGGGGGCCATCAAGGAACTCAAGACATTCAAAAATTTTAAACTATTCAATAGTAATGGTGGGCCGCAGGCCTACCTTTGGTTTGCACATGAGTGCATGGGTGGGTGTGTGTGCGCGTGGATATATTTATGAGTTTGCTTGTAGCAGTGGGACACGGATCATAGCAGTGAAATACCACTCGTGGCTCAAGCCCCTCTTTATCGTGCTGCCTCACTCAGGTAATATTGCCTCACGCAGGTAATATTTCCCAAACTGTAGACACCTGTCACTTATACAGGACCTGCACTTAAAGAGTTCTGGGGTTTCAGGGAGGTGCTAACCCTGAGCTCAAAAGAGACCTACACTCATTTGAGACCCTGTGCTTAAACCGGCAATTACAATTTGTCCTTTGATGTAATACCAATTTCAATTCATGAATATCTTGCATCTAAGCCACATGCTTTGTGCTATCTGCTTCCCATAAAGGCTGCAGCTCGTATAGACTATAAAAATACAAGAATTTACAGTAGAAGCATTTAAGCAATAATTATGTGACCAAAACAACCTTGAATGGTCAACGCTGAACAAACATTAACATATTAAATGCTAAAGTGAACAAAAACACATAACATCTTTCCAATAGTGCTACCTGCTAGTCAGTTTTTCGAAGGTAGATTCTAATGCAGGCCCAAGAAGATAACTGGTGCAATTCTCTGGGAATATCTTCTCATGGTCACTCACAGAGATCCATACAGGAAACAAGGGATGATCACTGAAAGTATCGGTTAATTCCTCATTTAAACCCAGGGCTTTCAGAGGGCCCTGTTTTCGTACAGAGGTACAATCCCTGATACCCAAAACCCTCCTTGGAAAAGAGCTCAAAATATTCTCAGCTGCCGTATATTAGGACAGGGGGAGTAGGCAGTTGAAATTTTAACTAAGGCCACACCAAAAAAATAAGTTGGTCTACAGATTTTGGTTTTGAAATAATGGTGCGAGCGAGCGAAATTTTTTTTAAAGCTATTTTTTTTTTGCATCCAATGGTTTCCTTGCTGGGAACTTGAGGCGAGCGAACAATTTTTTTTTTTTTTTTTAATTTTGCCAAACGTCACAAAGAGAAAACTTGTAGAAACTGAAGCGAGCGCAATCCGTAGACAAGATTTTTTTCTAAGAAAAAAAAAATTTGTATATCCAAAAATATGGAGAGGGCGATCCGTAGACCAACTTATTTTTTTTGGGTGTGGCCTAAGTGCATCATGTAAAAAAAGTTGTTTTTCAGGTAACATGCTGAAATAAAATGTCGTGTTTTTTTTTTATTTATTTTCTATATCTTTTTTTTTTTAATGGTACAGTGACTCACACGACTCTTGCTGATAACATGCTGATGACTCGCGGATGAGCAAATCGACTAAAAACACCCAAAAATAAATAGTCTTCAAAATTGCTGAAAAAAAAAAGCTAGGTTCAGCCCTGTTTTGCTAGGTAGGGTCAGGTAACAACTTTATTTTTGCCTAATGATTTACGAATATGGCAGTTGCCTACGATGAAAGACGGTGAGAAACACGTCTTCGGTAAAACTGCTGTAAAACAAGACGCTTTTTTTCTGAGTTTTAAACGTTCTAACCCTCCTGAGGGTGGGGGACCCAGGTAGCACAGAGACATTGGCATAACGTTGGGCCAACGTTGGCCCAACCATCGGCTTTACATAGGCTGCCCATCCTGCCTACGTAGGCCCGACGGTGCCAACCAAATGCCAATGTAGGCCCAACGTTGGCTTTTGGTCGGCAAACATTAGCATTGGCAAATGGTCGGCCAGGGGCCGACCATTTGCCAATGTCCTGCCAACATTGGGCCAATGTTGGCATTTGGTTGGCAAATGCCACTGGTCGGGCCTACGTAGGCCCGATGGGCAGCCAACGTTGGCCCGATGCGTCGGGCCAACGTTGGCAAATTTTTGTGTGCTACCTGGGGAGGGGGCGCAAGAAAATCTATCCTCTTATTGGCAAAAAAGCATGCCCGCTATTAGATCCGAGAGGGGTGCAAAAATTTTCCGTGCCTCCGGTGTGGGGAGGCACGGAAAAGTGCAGCCTGACTTCAGACACATTCTCTATGACAGAGCAAGCCAGGGCTTATCCTCGTGTATAACTTTAAGGCAGCCCCGGCTTAAACGCGAGGTACCGTATTTCATTAACGGTACCAGGTACCGGGTAGAATTTCATTTTAATATGTCAGATTAACGCAGCATTAAGATTCAGGACACTGTGCTTCAGACACGTGGCTTCTTAGACCCGTCTAAATTCGGAATTCCCATACCCCGTCCTCCCACATCATAATGATCCAAGTCCTCAGACTCCCAACCCCTTCCCCGCCCTGTTCGCGGCCGCCGCATCCCGACGTTTCCGCGCCGCGTCTCAAGAGGGCGTCGCGGTCGGGGCCGCGGTCGGGCGGCCGCCGTCGCCGCCATCATGTCCCAACATTGCCCAAATCGCCGGCCGTTTTGACATCTGTCAAATCGCCAAATTCGGCAGTCGTCGTCCGCCGACACCGGTAAAACGGTCCAGAGGGACGGTGCCGTGCGTAGGTGGTGGAATAGCCGATGGGCAAGGCTGGGGTTCGTCGTGAAACGGACAGGACATTTATAATGAGGTGTCGGGCCACACGTGCAGCACGGCGGCTGACAAAGCCCGACGCCGTCTTTGTTTCTACCTCCCCCACCTCCCCTCTCCCCGCTCGCCCGACCAACCACAACCCCTCCTCGGGAAAGCACCAAAGATAACCCAGCTAAAATGTGAAACATCCACCTCGTGACTGTCGAAAGAACGGCATTCGCGCCTTCTCCCCGAAATCGGAATACACATCTTTCATTTGTTATTTCGCCTCCTCCTCTCCTTCCGAGCTGGGGAGGGAGGAGGCGGAGGGGGGCTCCGTCTCAGAAAATGCCCACCGCCGACCCTCTCGACTCCCTCTCTGTTTCACTCTCCCGTGTACTTCCTCTACCCTGTCCGCAGTGACAACCGGCTCCTGCATGATCCCAACATCCGCAAGTCGACACATAATTCTGAATAAAAGCCCAAAATTGTACATTACCTCGTCATTTTGGCCTTATTCTTCGCCTCGTGTGTCGGGGACGGCAGCGGCGCGGGAACCAACCGGAAACTGCGTGAGTCGCACAGCGCGTGCGCACCTACATGATCACATGATCTTCAGCCATCATGGTAGGTTTCTTCTCATCTCTCTCCAAATTTCTGTATTCATTCTCATATTTTACCGATTAGTACATCACCCAGGTCGGCACAAATTCAGGAACAGATGGGAATATGCACGCTGCTTCATTTTTGGTCTGCTTTTAGGTTCACTGTTGTGTTTTTTCAGTGGAAGTTGGTGATTGAATTAGCCGACCGGACCCTTTCTGGGTCCACATAGGACTTTACATCACTTGATTTGTCATTCAAGGCCTCTGGATCAGAGGCCTCAGAATAACTGATCTACTAGATCTATATGATCCAAGATTTCAGGATCCTGGCATATATTTGTATGAATCTATATACAGAGGAACATTGCGTACATATTTGGTATTAAGGATTTAAGATATATTTGTACACAGTTCAAATTTAACATATCTTTGCTCAACCCAAAGAAATGTCAAATGGAAATGGGCGTGTCAGAAATTTAACCAGTTGAACTGTGATTTGTGAGGTTAGATTATTCACATCTTTAAACCAACATGAATCCTGTGGAAGAGGACCTTCTATGCCACAAATTGCGATTGAAAATGCTGACTTAATGATTGGAGCTCCAGAGACCAACAGAATGACCGAAATGATGTCAATATTGGAACATGGAAGTCATGATCATGTGACTTTATTTAATGACAGCAATGCACAGATCTAAATGCACATGACTAGATCTAGGCTTGGTATCTCCTCATCCAATCTATCAAATCATTTCAAGTTTTGATATGATGCTTACACTACATTATCGGTTAATGTTTGGTTCAATCCATCGTTCTATGTGGCACATTCACTCCTGATATTGTGAGATAGTGTGAACTGTAACTCGAGTCAAGGGCAGAGTACCCGGTAATTTATTGCCAGGTGGTGCGGGGGGGGGGGGTGAGGGGCTTGATAGAAAAAGTAAAAGCCTTAAAAAGGGGGGGGGGGCATTTTGAAAAAGAGCTTGGTTTGGTGGGGGGGGGTCAAAACACAAACTTTAACACTTGGAGGGGGGCAACAAAATACCAATTCACAAAGATGCCACTTTTCCTGGTTTACCAGGAATTCCTGGTTTTGATTCCAAGATTTCTGTATTAAATAATGTTAAATTCCTGGGAAAATGTGTCCGAAGTCCAGTTTTCCTGTTTTTTGTCGGCCAGTGAGTGGCATCTCTGAATTCAATTCAATGAGCAATTCAAGTATGCATTGTGATGCCTCATTCTACACACATATTTAGATTTTGGGTGGGTCATTTTGCAAAATAAGTTCTTAGTGGGGTGCCCACAATTATCATATTGATGGGGGTCAAGAAATAATTCTCAGGATCCGCCAATATTTATCAAGCCCTCCTCCCCCCTGGCAATAAATGGCTCAGCCCTAAAGGGGGTTCACTCAGTCTAAGAGATTTTGATTTCCAACATTGAACAAAGATGGTCCCAGATGGAAGTACCGTAAATTCTCTTTTATAAGCCGCGTCCCTCATATAAGCCGCACCCCGAATTTGGAACGAGCTATAAGCCAAACCTGATGCTTGAAAATTGCTAGATTAGTACTATTCTATAGTGTCAAATACCCCCATATAAGCCGCACCCTGAATTTGGGCTCACTCTATGAGCAACACATGTCTGAGTTCCTCGATGGCCCCCGGACGTAAAACTAAACAAACAAACAAAATGAGCAACACTTTTATTTGGGTTCTGGTATAAGCCGCGGCTAATACAAGAGAATTTACGTTAGCTGGTCGATTTGAGCTAGGCTTATCCCCCCACCCACCCCCACCCCTTTGTCAGTGAGAAACGAAGTTATTTTGATTGTGTATTGTGACCAAGATTTTTTCTAAATGAAATGAACTTCATTTTAGAAATCAAAATTTGTCTCTCTATTTGGTTTTACAATTCGGTCACATGATCGATCTAAACATAATCTCAAATCCTAATTTTTAAGAAATGAAATATGATAAAAGTCTTCTGCTCTCAGCCTCACGGCTCAGGCATTTCACCGTGAGGGAAGATTCGCTAAGAACATAGGCTCTCTAGGTGATATATAATGTAATAGTACATAATGTAACATTGTGCATGCATATTAATGTAAATCAATTTTCACCAATTTCAGGCGGGTGCAATGGAAAACGCTCAGAAGCTTCCCAAAATCAGGGACAATGAGAGGGAATCAGAGTTTGGATATGTGTACGCCGTCTCCGGACCTGGTAAGTCAAAATTACCGTCAAACTTGATCAGTGATGTCAGAAACAGGGATGTAATTCTGCAAGTTTTATCAGGATTTCCTGATTTCTGAAGATTTTGAATGACATGTATTTTTTCCTTATAAAAGTGCTAAGGAGGGCTGTTTGAAAAAAAAAGACTTTTATATCAAGTAAATCTATGGCTTCCTGATTTTTGCCCATGTCTGACTTACATCTATGCAGAAAGTCTTGTGCTGTTACTCTACATTAGAACATGTTACCAGCTTCAACAGTGTATGTTCGGAGAGGCATATAATATTTATCATACTATTCATAGGGCACCCATTTAAGCAAACACACAAATGTAAATCTTGAAACTCCTCTTGTTTCCACACAGTGGTGACAGCCCAGCAGATGGCCGGTGCGGCTATGTACGAGTTGGTACGTGTTGGTCATGATGAGCTTGTCGGTGAGATCATCCGTCTGGAAGGAGATATGGCTACCATCCAAGTCTATGAGGAAACATGTATCCTTGGTCAAAAAAGGAATAAAGTTTCATTTGTATATCTATATAAACTTTAGATATAATTTTTTTTTTCGTTTCTTTATAAATATTTGTAACAGATCATTTTATGATCTATTTTAATAGACTGAATACCCAATGGATATTTTTTGAGAAAACCCACTCTGCCTGTACATACCTTAACCCTCCACTAGCTGGTGTCACTGTCGGCGACCCTGTACTGAGAACTGGCAAACCCCTGTCTGTTGAGTTGGGACCCGGTATTATGGGTAGTATTTTTGATGGTATCCAGCGTCCGCTAAAGGATATCCACGACTTGACCCAGTCCATTTACATTCCAAAGGGTGTCAACACACCTGCCCTAGACCGCTCCGCCAAATGGGACTTTGAGCCCCTTCACATTAGGGTGAGTTAACTTGTTTGAAATTTTTAATTTGATTTAATCAAGGGACAAAGTATCTACCACCTCTCTAGAATGCTCAATCGATAAGGGCCCTTTTAAATTTAAATGCTGCATGGTTATGTACATGTAATGATATTATAGGGACAATTCTTAACCAAGTTTATAGGGAAACTTTTTGTAATATTTTCATAAATTGGTATTTTGCTAAAGAACTTGAGTGCCCTGCTTCAAGTACCATATAACTGTAGCTGATTGACCCTTCAACTTGAGTTAACATAGGAACAAATTACTGATTGTAATCTACCAGTCGTCTTTTACTTTGACATGCAAACTTTCTTATAGCTGTTCACAAATGGGCCCAAAAATGTTACCCGAAATATCTTTCATGGGTTAAATCATTTAGAAGGCATCATTCTAGGATCGAATTAAATCACTGGAACAACAAACTTTACTACTTTTGTAAGGGAACCTAATCTTTCACTGGCATTCTCCCATTGAAATTGTAGATTTTGCTTATCGAATCGTCATCTTCAATCTAAAATGTCATGCTACTCTTTGTCAATCAAAGAGTGACATCTTTACTCACAGACATTGCTGTGATATCTATTTCCTATTGCTAGAAGTGACTCTACGATTGTTTGTTCTTTCAGCCCGGCAGCCACATCACGGGAGGCGACATTTACGGTATCGTTTACGAGAACAGCTTCATCAAACACAAACTGATGTTACCCCCGAAGGCGAAGGGCACAGTCACCTGGGTGGCAGAACCTGGCAGCTATGACGTCAATGTAAGCACCTGCACTAAAAACCACACATATAAGCCATACCTTGTGTGTAAGCTATGAGCCTATTTGACCCTTAAATGCCCAATTGTCGTCACGATGCACCAATGAAATGTTGGCAAGCAATCTCACCAGCACTTCATTGGAGCATTATGCTGAGCCTCCGTATCAACCCCGTAGGGCCATCATGATGCATAAAATGTAGCACTGGCAAGTTACTTGCTAAGGCTGCATTCATGCATCAGGACGACCAATGCATCAGTGGCCCTTAACCCATTGAGGGCTAGCATCGACTAGAGTCGACACCATGGTAAGCCTAGCATCGACTATAGTCGACACCATGGCAGGCCTAGTGTCGACTATAGTCGATGCCAGTTATATAGGATTAGTATAGGAATTGAAAATAGGCTCGTCCTCTAGGAACTATACTTTTTTCAGAGGCCGTCCCCATGGCCAGGGCAACAATTTTTGCTCTGCCCTTAAAGGGTTAACGGGTTAAGCACCCATTGATTAAGACCTTTCAAACAAGCTGACATTGACTTTGGGGAGATCCTGTCAGCGACAATTAGCACAAGAAATTAAACTGGCTTGACCGCAAAGATTTAATGTGTACACTTCTGAAGAAAGAAATGAAAGTATGAATGCTGTATTTAAAGGAAAAAGTTTCTTTCAATAAGGAAAAAAATAAATGCTCATTACATCTTGTATGAGAACTGAGTAGAGAGCAGGAGTATTTAAGTAGATCTATGCCTTAAGCGGTAAATTTTCACAACTTTTGGTATAGTTTATTAGAGAACTTGGCTGATATCTGTTCCTCTACAAAGTAAAACAGAAGCATGTGTTTATTTTCAGGATGTCGTTTTAGAGACAGAGTTTGACGGGGAGCGGTCCAAGTTTACCATGTTGCAGGTGTGGCCCGTGCGTCAGCTGCGCCCCGTCACAGAAAAACTAGCTGCCAACCACCCCCTTCTTACTGGTCAACGGGTACTCGACGCTCTATTCCCGTAAGTGTTCAACTACGGCATTCTACCTTAAGAGCAACCCCAAACCCTATTTTGTAGACTAGAAAAAAGGGGCCAATACTTATTGTTTTCAAGCCAGTTAACGCCGTAACTAACCATACAAAACCTAACACTTTATAAACTCTCCAGTGCGCCTATTACATGTTTGGTAATTTTTTTGTAAATATCACAACACTTAAGGCAAAATAATTGACGGTCAGTTCTAGTTGTCATTTCCATCTTAAATGTAAAAAAAAAAGAAGCAAATCCACGAATTAAATATAATCTACATTCTTTGGAGTGCAATAGATAGCTGGGAGTGTAAGTTAACACATAATCATTTGATAAAACATGATAACTTTCCCTTGTCACAGATGTGTACAGGGAGGTACAACCGCCATCCCTGGAGCTTTCGGTTGCGGAAAAACTGTCATCTCCCAGTCTCTATCTAAGTACTCCAATTCGGACGTGATCATCTATGTTGGTTGCGGAGAGCGTGGTAACGAGATGTCTGAGGTACTGCGGGACTTCCCCGAACTCACTATGGAGGTGGACGGAAAGGTCGAGTCCATCATGAAGAGAACAGCCCTGGTGGCCAATACATCTAACATGCCTGTGGCTGCCCGTGAGGCTTCCATCTACACAGGTAAGCAGTGAAACATGGAGCATATTCAATCTACCGTAAATTCCCTTAAATAAGCCGCACCCTTCTATAAGCTGTACCCTGTGTGTAAGTGGAGGCTATAAGCCATGTCTGGGGCTTGAAACCCCCTGGTATAAGCCACACCCTGACTTTGGGAACCTCCTATAAGCCGCATAAGTATCTGGTTCTTGTATAAGCAGCGGCTTATATGAGAGAATTTAGATTTTACGGTATTAGTGGAAGAGTGTGATGAAGAGAATATAGTTATAAAGCTCTGTCTAACACTTAGGAGGTTGATCTAAATTCAGATTCTGTTGGTATCCTCTAGCTAAATAAAATAGCCAAAAACGATGGTTGTGCTTGTTAGAGCACATATACTTATCAGAGACAGTTCACACGAGTAAGAAAATTTCAGACATTTTTGTTGGTGAGGAAACCCTTCCAAGTAGATCTTATGAACACTCACTCAATGTGGTTTTCAGGTATCACCCTGTCTGAATACTTCCGTGACATGGGTTACAATGTATCTATGATGGCCGATTCCACATCACGTTGGGCCGAGGCTCTTCGTGAGATCTCTGGTCGTCTAGCTGAGATGCCTGCTGACTCCGGGTACCCCGCCTATCTGGGCGCCCGTCTGGCCTCTTTCTACGAGCGTGCTGGCAGGGTAAAATGCCTTGGAAACCCTGAGAGGGAAGGCAGCGTTACCATTGTAGGAGCGTAAGTATTTTTTAAGTAATTGATTTTAACAGCCTCAATGTCCCTCAATATGACAAAGTCGAGATACGGTGTTGTAGTGAGTAACCATACCTGCGCCTATAGATTGGGAGGGGCCGTGACCCCTGACCCTTAAAGAGGACAGGCACTTACTCAAGATGTGAGACCGGTGCTTATTTAAATCCGGGGGATACAGGACTTTCATATCTGGTACCGAGATGTCATTGGATCTCCTGAGTAAAGTGAGAGAAAATAAATAGATTTTGTAGTTATGCAATCATGTCAAAAGAGTTCAACGAACTTATCTTACCCCTTGCAGCGTATCCCCTCCCGGTGGTGACTTCTCGGATCCTGTAACCTCGGCCACGCTTGGTATCGTACAAGTGTTCTGGGGGTTGGACAAGAAGCTCGCCCAGCGGAAACACTTCCCCTCCATCAACTGGCTCATCTCCTACTCCAAGTACATGCGTGCTCTGGATGAGTACTACGACAAGGTCTACCCAGAGTTCATAGCGCTGAGGAGCAAGGTAGGTTGGATATGACAATAAATGATTAAAGATTGGTTGCTTTAGATATAGAAAAGGAATTGCTCCCAGTAGCGCTATCCTACTTGTTTGAGAGCTAAAGAGGGCAATTTTAACAAATTGAAAAAAAAAAAACAAGTTATTTTGTCTACCGTAAATTCTCACGTATAAGCCATGGCTTATACTAGAACCCAATTCAAGGGGAGGCTTACAAAATATGCCCCAATTCAGGGTGCGGCTTATAGGAGGTTATTTAATCTTATAGAACAGTAGAAAACCTTCATTTTTCAAGCCTTGGATGTGGCTTATAGCTCCTCCTAAAGTCAGGGGTGCGGCTTATACGAGGGATGCAGCTTATACGAGAGAATTTACGGTATTCTTAATCTGCCAAGCAGTCATCTACACAAGCTGTTGATGTATCAAACTTGAACACGTTTCTCAACCTTAGAATACTGTCATTAAAAACATCTTTTTCCTATTATTAAATCTTTCATAAATATATATTTCAGACAAAAGAGATTCTCCAAGAAGAAGAGGATTTGTCAGAAATTGTGCAGCTTGTAGGAAAGGTAAGTAAATCTCGTACTTCTGTAAGAACAACAAGATAGCTTTTTCTTGAAACTGCTGATTAGATTTATAGGTCATACCCTTTATAATACCAACTTGGACTCTCCTACCCTATATGTGTATATTCCTTTCACTTATCTACTGAAAAGAAAATCATATAAACGACGGCTTGTCCTTGAAGGGTTCCCTCGCTGAGGCTGACAAAATCACACTGGAGGTGGCCAAATTGATCAAAGACGACTTCCTTCAACAAAACGGCTACACACCATACGACAGGTAATCATGACTTTATCTTTTGTGCCTCTGTTCATCTCTGTATTCATAGAATGAGTAGTATTCCTACCAGAACCTTTCAGCATTAGTAAAGGAGAGATCCTTCTTTTAAAACAGTCAATTCAATTAAGCTACTTCCACTTTGCATCTTTGAAACCTAATGATGTATGGCATAATAATATTTATCACAACGATACATCTACTCAAGCATGTGCCACCAATTCATGCCAGCTTCTCGGGAGTCTTCTCGGTCAGTCCCAATGTGTCCATGACGCATTAAAACTTAAAAGCCCATTCTGGCACTGTCCTACCTGTAGTTGCTGTGCTCCTCCCCAGGTAGCAGCAGCAGAGGGTGTTACCCCACCTGGTGTCGGCGTCTGGTACCAGGTGTAATGAATGACTGCTGGTATGACGTCATGGCCGTCTGGCCGCCATGGTGATGATGGGGGAGTCATTAGCATAAATAGATGGGAAGGGTATGGAGATAAGAAGGGGTTATATACAAGCACTGTGTATTGAAACTATTGAAATACTGGAACCATAGTGTTTATAGTAGACAAGAGGACGTTAACAGGAGATGATCTTTGGGAAATGCTGTATAATTGCTAGATTTAAAGAAGAGAAATAAAAACCATCCAGAACCAAAAGGGAAAAGGGCATTAATTTCTTGGGGTATTTGAATGTACCGATGCAAGAATTAATGCTTGTTTGATGAAGAATTTCCACTCACTTTCAAAACATAAGCCATGTTCATATTTTTAGCTTTCTCTGGTTCTATCAGTTATACAAGTTATAACTATCAGTGTCTTTTATTTGTCAGGTTCTGCCCATTCTACAAGACAGTCGGTATGTTGAGAAACATCATCACCTTCTACGACCTGTCCCGTCATGCCGTCGAAACAACAGCACAGGCAGACTCTAAAATCACATGGGCCATAATCAGGGAAACACTGGGCGACCTAATGTACAAACTTTCCAACATGAAATTCAAGGTGGGTGAAAGTTGACAGTGTCCAAGAGGAATATAAGTTTAATTTAACTTTTAAAGATACATAGGTTAACCAGTGATCACAGCATCAGCTTTCGGACTAATTGAAGAAACTCTGAAAATAGTTATTTCAGTTATAAAAGCCAAAATGATAAAAGGCTGTGATCTATTGCCCCCCGTGCCAACAATCTTAATAAAATGATTTGGCAATATTATAAATATTGAAAGGATAGAAAAAATATTCTCAAAACCCTCCTCGGGTTTGTATGATACTCATAAAAATCACAGAGGGCAAGTTTGGTCTTGATTGGTCGACGTTTCGACTCTTTCGAGTCTTCTTCAGGACTGTTTTATTTCAACAAGATGATGGACCTACATAGACTTAGGAGTCCTTTCTCAGGAGCCCTTTCAAGACAATGCATAGCAACCAAGTGATTAATCACTTAATGAGGCCTATTTTTTGACTAATGAGGCTCACAATTTTGAACTATATATAATCCAGCGGTACAATAATATTTTTTTATTTTTAATATTTTAAAAAAAATATTGTAAATATTTACAAAGTCTTTAATATGATTTGGGTGTTTTTTCAGGATCCTGTCAAGGACGGTGAGGCACGTATCAAGGCCGACTATGATGAGCTCAACGAAGAACTACAAACGGCATTCCGCAACCTGGAGGACTAAATCACCGGGGCCATACTCCATACACTAACATTGCCAGCCGGAACCCCTGCAAACCCCCCTCTTCTTAATAGCAGGGTCGGAAATAGAGGGTGGGATGGGTCCAATATGTGCTTCAGAGGGGTGGGAGGTATGTGAGAAGGGAAGTTGTAATTAGTAGGTTTGTTTTCCTTTGTTGAATGTTTGCCTTTGTTTCTTTGTTGGAGTAATTTGACTGAAACTAGGCACATGTTAAAGTGGTGACTTACAAAGACGATTGCCACAGGCGCCACAGTTGTAGTAGTTCCACTTTTCATTATATGCGGGTTGTATCGCCGTATTCAGTTCACCCGTTTGTTGTCCCAAATCAAAGATTGTAAATTATCCATAGTAGACGGTGAAAATCATGCTGTATAAATGTGCAACCATTTTATTTACAAACTGAAGAAGGGAGACAAAGTGAAGATTCTTGTGATAACACTGATATTCATGAACATATTACTATTTAACCTACTCTTAGAACATTTCAGTTTAGCATTTAGAATAATTCTTCGTGTAGGAGACTTATAGAATGTAGTGAAACCCTAGATGGTATCATGCAAGGAATTGCAAGTACTAGCGATGAATGTGTCTAAGGGTAATTGTATTATTATAAATGTCTTTGAGGTGATTGTGATTTGGCTGGTTTGCGTGATGTTAGGACCGATTTAAGTGAAGTCAGCGAACATCAACCCATTCGTGTGACATAGATCGTAAAAGTGTTCAGAAACAGGAGGTATGTGTGATTTTAGAAATTGGTCATCACGATGTGAGATGTCAATTTCATAACTATTAAGTACTCTTGAATTTGTTATTATTAGTGACTTGTCTGTCTCTAATGATTTCCTCCGTTTAAGCTGTTGTATCGATAGAAGTAATCAGACAATCATGTCTAGCACATTTAGAATTATCACAGTAGTTAATGTGTAGAGCACGGTTCGGAGACGTTAGCTCAGCCGCGAAAACTGCTAGCCCTAACTTCCAGAAACAAAATGGAACAGTAAACGAAAAATATCTATATACATTAACAAAGAGATTACATATACCCTTATGCCACTAAACACTGGTGGGCTGCTGCGTGAATTTAACTCATGGTCAAAATGCATGATTTCATAGGATGGTTCTATTCCCATATACTTCACAGGGAGGGTATCCCTGAATTATATTTCTGAGATGTTATAATTACATGTTATAATTACATATATATACTGTACGAAATAAACTGTATGTCAGTTATGCAAATGGCTGTGCAACTTCCCTACACTTGTACATTGAGTTTATGGTACATGAATGCAGTGCATTGTTTCCTTGGTAATGGGCATATATGCGAACATTATCATATTTGTTAGTAACAAGTCGATTGAACAATGAACAAAGGCCGCCTAATCATAAAGACTTCACTTGTGGTAAGCGTAATTCTAATTGCCACCCTAAACTCACCACACATACCAAGATCTAGTCAGTCTAAGTAAATATATGATGACCAATGGTGATATGATAGCTACCTATGTACAAAGAACTCAGCACCAAAGTCTTGCAGTATTCTATAAGTATACACATTCTTGGGGCCTGTTCATATAAATCAACCATCAAGATTAGACACTCGCAATTCATAAAAGATGACTGAATGCGGTTTGTTTCTTGAGGCATAAATCATGTCGACGCCTTGCATGTTCCTTGCCTGTGCCATGAGACAATGAAGTTATTGATTATTCCGTTCTCTACTGTACATTAGGATATATGTTATAGGAGATAGAAATAGGACACTGGCAGTTTGTTAATGTTATGGTGGTTGTGACGCTGTAAATGTAGATGTAAATACCGTGAGCGGATATTGTCAGACATTCCAGGCGGCGGTTCCATGCACCTATCTATACTGGCCCTCTACTGTGCCTTTTCACGCGGCATTCTTCACTCTCTGCATGTCTGTGTGCAATCTTAAACTGAATTACAAAACCAACCCTTGCCAAATTGTATTTGAAACGCTTGAGACTATAGAGATGCCACCTAAAAATCTTGAATTCTGGTCGGGATGAAAGCCAGTCTATTTCTGAAAGATGAAAAAGTATGCTGACACAATGTAAAGGCTATCCTCTGTCACCAGATACATCGTTATATAAAGAAGAGAACTTTTCTACTTCTACTGCTTGGTGCTTTGAGAGCCAATCAGAGGGCAGGTAGTAAAAAAGAGTGATTTATATTTCTCAGTGACCAGTGAGTGGCATCTCTGCAATAGATGGCTAATTTATGCGTTTCGAAAATCCCTGATATAGGTTAATCTATAATGATGAAACATTGATATACATATCTCAATAGGAAAAAGAATTCGTTGACATGAATTTAGCAAAATGAACAAATATGACCTTTACCTCATTGTTTGCAGAGGATCATGGTGTTAAAAAGAAATCATTGACAATAGTAGTACAAAAGTAGAAACACTAGTTTTACTTAACTCCCTGTGTGCTTGGACACAGGGTTCACTGTATGAGTATGTATGATTGAGGACACGGTGGCTGGAGCTCGGTGTAAATTATCTGTATATATCTGCGTTATAATCCGTGAGAATAAATGGAATCATCACAGAGCCAGTCGCCAAATGAATAAACTAAAGTAGATGAGCAAAATGAAAAGAAAATGTAGTCTGTCTTCAATTGTGATTATTAGAGGATGCAAATGAAATTTCAGTTTGATGGTTTCCCCTTTAATTGCAGACAGTGCACTTAGTATTATTAACTCAAAAGAATTATAAGAGTCGGGTAAAAATACACACCTATTCAGTGCCTCTGATTAGTACCGTAAACTCCTGCGTATAAGACGCGTCCTCTACGCCAAACAAAATGCTGGGGGGTCTTATAGCTTTCTCTCAAGTTGGGTGTGCGTCTTATACGAGGGGTAATTTTACTATAGAACAGTACTGGATTTACAAAATTGAGCATTAAAATGTGCGTCTTATACGCGAAAATGCATGTGCTGAGTTTGGGGTGCGTCTTATACGCACAGCACGTCTTCTACGCGGGAGATTACGGTAGCTTAACAGTGAGAAAAAAGTAAGGCGTTTTTAGCCGTATGTTAAATCCCATAGGTGGTGCAAAAAAAATGAATATTCCCGCCTTTTTGGTCTGGAGTGGTGCGAATAATTGATGAATTTGCCGTAATTCGATCCATCCGCACGTCTCTATTGTAAAAGTGGTCATTATTTATTTTTTTTCAATAATTCACTGTTATAATATAGAAATATAAAGAATGGACAAAGGATATGATTTGAATTGATATGTATTACCGTAATCTCCCGCGTAGAAGAAGCATTGCGCGTATAAGACGCACCCCAAACTCAGCACATGCATTTTCGCGTATACACTAGTTTCATTAGTCACAATCACAAGGGGGCGCCCTTGTAGGATAGCCAGCTACAGGGGCATGACACTCACCCAGCCCCTGAAACCTATGCCATACCTATGGAGAAAGAGATACCTCTCAGAGATGAGCCTCAATTTGGTTGAAAGAATATTCCCTCACCTTAGAAATTATAGCTACATAGGGAGAAATGGTTTATCTACCTATTCCTGTGATATTATGGCAATATCTTCAGTCAAAATTTATGTAGACTTAGATAAATATGAGTTACTTCATAATTTCTAGAGCTGAGAAAAGTGGGCAGGAGGGGGTGCATGGGGGTAGTGTTGGTGGTCATAACAGACCACAAGACCGGTCCCTTGGGGCCATTAAGCCAATTAAATAACCATTATCTCACCATGGAGGAGTGTGTTAATTGTTATTACAGACCTGAAAAGTTTATCTCCCCCCATGAGTAGGGGGCGCTGTCTCTGATATTTATTATCTCTCCTCCAGTGTCCACCATTGTAATGACAGGTGGCAACCCTTCTGCCACCACCCCTTTTTCCTTGAGAATCACCCCTCCAGACTTGCCCCTGTAGCAGGACCAAACTGGTCAGGTCAACACTAGTGCCACCTACTGTATCATGGTTGATGAAACTGGTGTATAAGACGCACATTTTAATGCTGATATTTGTAAGATTAGTACTGTTCTATAGTAAAATTACCCCTCGTATAAGACGCACCCTGAACTTCAGAAAATCCTATAAGACTCCCCAGCATTTTGTTTGGCGTAGAAGACGGGTCTTATACGCGGGAGTTTACGGTATTAAAAAGATAAAATAACTACGTGTTCGCCCTGTCGTTAAGTCGCACCACAAAGCCATGGTCATGCAAGTTGACCGAAATAACCATGGAAATTGGGTCAGGCATGCGCAGATAGAACCAAAATCCAACATGGCGGACAGCGAGACGATCCACTTGTGGGGCTATAACAGTAAAAAGATAGGGGATATTCGATTCAATTCGATTGATATTGCTAAAGATGCATGGATTATATTCAAAAAGCCATTAATTTCAAGTTAAATCGATAGAATATATCATTTCTCCATTGAAAATGCTACTTCCAGCAAGGAGGGGTCGCGCATGCGCACAGAACATCAAAATCCAAAATGGCGGACAATGAGACGATCGACTCACTGTACCATGCAAACTGCTGGATTATAACAAAATGGAGGAGAGTTACACTGTCTCATGCGTTTTTATGGTTAATATGGATCATTATTCAACACCTCCTGGTATCTACAATGCTTAACTCGCCAAGAGAGGAGTTATTCGCTAATGAAACATACAAGCGATAATGGATGCATTCTCCATGGGCTTAACCATTGACAGTGATAATGCTCGAAGAAAACATGAGGTTAGTATCAGAATGGGCCTAAAGAAGAGATTAAGTGCCCTTTCGAGTTACTTGCATTGCAAAATGCTGTCCTATATTTGAGAAATTGGGCGTACAGGGAGCGAACCCTCATTGTGCTCTGAGTATTATAGGGTATGAGGACAGTGAGTAGTCTAGAGAAATGGAGGTATGGGGATGGTGCACTGAGTAGTCTGGAGAAATTGAGGTATGGGGATGGTGCACTGAGAGATATAGAGAAATGGGGGTATAAGTATGGTGCACTGAGTAGTATACTGAGGTAGCGGATTGTCCAATAGGCACGGCCATTGCTGAAGCTGGTTCCCAGCTCTTATCACTGATAAAAGTTATCTTATGGGTACCACTGCCCCCCAAGAGGAACGCACTGAATGGCTTCGAATGATTTCATTGGCTCGTAAGTAGTCCCGCTAAGTCTGTATAAAGAAATGGGTGTATGGGGATGGTGTACTGAGTAGTATAGAGAAATTGGGATGGTGCACTGAGTAGTTTAGAGAAATGAGGGTATCCAATGAGTAGTATACAGAAATGTGGGCATGGGGATGGTGCACTGAGTAGAATAGAGAAATGGGGATTGTGCACTGAGTAGTATAGAGAAATGGGGATATAGGGACGGTGGGCTGAGTAGTATAGAGAAATGGATGTATGGGGATGGTGCACTGAGTAGTATAGAGAAATGGGGGTATGGGGATGGTGCACTGAGTAGTATAGAGAAATGGGGGTATTGGGATGGTGTACTGAGTAGTATAGAGAAATGGGGGTATGGGGATGGTGCACTGAGTAGTATAGAGAAATGGGGGTATGGGGATGGTGCACTGAGTAGTATAGAGAAATGGGTGTATGGGAGTAGTATAATAGATGGTCTTTTCTGAATATTATCCAGAAAAGACCATCATATTTGGATTATCCAGAGAAGACCTCCTATTTTTAGATTATTTATAAAAGAGGTCGTTTATAGATATATTTAATTTATCTATAAAAGAGGTCGTTTATAGATATATTTAAATTATCTATAAAAGAGGTCGTTTATAGATATATTTAATTTATCTATAAAAGAGGTCGTTTATAGATATATTTAGATTATTTATAAAAGAGGTTGTTTATAGATATATTTAGATTATTTATAAAAGAGGTCATCTATAAATATATCTATAAAAGAGATCGTTTATAGATATATATATTTATACATATATATATATATATATATATATATATAATTTAGATTAACATCTCCTTGTGCTTTTAATTAGTTCTTTTAAATGCCTCCAGATGGGAGAGCTATCTATGTAGTTATAGTTCTTATAGATCCCTCCAGATGGGAGGACGTGTAGCAGCAGTGTCATCATGATGCTTTGCTCTTAAATGATAGGCAAAAGGGATTTAAGATAGTTCTTATATGTCCCTCCAGATGGGATGACATGCAGTACCAGTATCATCATGATGCTCTGCTCTAAAATGAAGTGCAATCACAATCCCATCACAGTGAGCAGCTTATAATAAAGTTATGAGCAGAAGGGATTTAAGCTGCTCACTATGTAATTATAGTGTTATCACAATGCTCTGTTTTAAAATGAAGTGTTTAGAGCAACTATAGCGAGCAGCTTATAATAAAGCCATGGGCAAAAGGGAAAAGTACATGTTACAATCTAAAATGTGAATTATATTAAATATTGATACACACTGAGGAGGCTGTTTCCCCTAAGGGCAAAGCTTGAGAGGGAGACCTGCGAAGACTAAGAGAGTCAGGTAAAGCCTAAGAGAGAGATGGGTAGAGCTTTTACTCAAGGTTGATCGGTTTATATAACATTGAGAACCTTTTCACCCAGACCTATGCATGGAACAGGCTTACATACAGAGCCTGACCTATACATGAGTATTTGACATAACGGTCCCATTTATGTTTCTCATCTAGCTTTCTATGTTGGCTGTGTAGGGGTGTTAGTATGTTTGTGTGAGAAGGAGAGGAGCGGCATGAGTTACTCTCTTGACTTTTTAGATATGGGTTGTGGCCATACACATATCAAAATGAAGTGCTCGCTATATAGTTGCAGTGAGCAGCTTATACAGAGTTTTAGCTGCTCACTGTAAAAGGCTAGCTATAGTTTGCTGTTTATGTATTAGCATTCAAATATGATTTGCTAGTCCGTTTGATTTGATACATTGTAACCGTCATTGTTTAGCCTGCAACCATAAGGGATAGACTATCCAGTTTTTACTGTGTAGAGCTAAAAACGAGCTAGCTGTGTTTTTACTAGACCACTTGTTATCTGGATGAAACCAGTTAGCTTTTACGTCTTAAGTAAAATGTCCATCTACTACGCAAAGACAATACATGTATTATGTTAATATAGCTTATAAAAATAGGAACTACGCAGTGTAAATACATGTATTATGTTAATATGCCTGACAAAAACAGGAACTACGCAGTAAGAATGCATGTATTATGCTAATATACCTGACAAAAACAGGAAATACGCAGTGTAAATACATGTATTATGTTAATATGCCTTACAAAAACAGGAACTACGCAGTAAGAATGCATGTATTATGCTAATATACTTGACAAAAACAGGGTGGGAAAATCTTATTCTTATTGCGCAGTTAGGTTAGAATAAGGCACTGCGTAGTTATTTTTTAACCTGACTTTTTATCTGTGGTAAAAAGGTGCACTGTAAATAGTAGCTCCATGGTGGCTATGTCACTGAGTCACACGGTTCCAAGCCTGCTGTGTATGTGTGTTAGTATGTTTGTGTGAGAAGGAGAGGAGCAGCATGAGTTACGTTCTGCATATGTTATGCCGTATATGGTTTTCTACGTCTTACTTTTTACGCCTTATAAGGAAGAGAATATATTATGTTGATATGTTATGCCGTATATGGTTTTCTACATCTTACTTTTTACGCCTTATAAGGAAGAGAATATATTATGTTGATATGTTATGCCGTATATGGTTTTCTACGTCTTACTTTTTACGCCTTATAAGGAAGAGAATATATTATGTTGATGCAGAGCTGGACTTAGAAAGTTTTAGAAAGGCTTCTGTTTGGATACTTTGGATCTCAGAGAGGTTTTCTCTCTGCTTTGGAAAGTTTCTTTTTCTTTTATGATACTTAATTACTTTGAATTTGCTGAGACAAATTTTAGATTATAAATTTTTGGACTGAAATTTACTTCAATCTATTAATGCAGTGCATTTTGATACTTGTATTTTGCCGTTTTAGTCATTTTAACATACAAGGACTAGAGATAGATGCTGGACTATATAAAATAAAATGTAGCCCCCGAGTTGTCCTTTAAGAAGAAAAAATCAGCTTGAAAATCGGTTGGTAAACAAACTCAGAATCATGCAAAACGTGAATGGAGCTAAACTCAACTTTTCTCCTAGAAAAGCTTGATATAGACACACAATTACATTAAACGAATTGTGTGTCTAATACCCTTAAACATGTACAAGAAGAAATTGCATTGATTGGTCCATAGACAAAGTGAGAAGCAGTCCAAGACTGCATTTTGTTTACACTCGTTTTTCTCACTATAAGCTGCATTGCAACTCATGAGTAACTCATAACAGTTTTTTAATAATGCCTACAAAGAGGGCAGTATCATAGATAGGACAGAGGTTTCATGGTAGGTCCCTCCTCCTCCTGTATGGATACTCCTGGTACTAATGGGAAACACAGACAGCTGCAGCCAGAGGACTCACTTTGTTACTGTAAACACTAGCTCTGCCACTCGTGTGTAACTAGGTTACTGGTGTGAGCAGGGCTATGTAGTAGTAGTAATACACAGGACTAGCAGAGATACATAGACACACATACAGGTTTGTATATCTCTAACAATGCTGTCTTGCACATAGGATAACACAGAGGTAGAGATACTTTAAAAGACTCTAACAATACATACATGCACACATTATTACAGATTGGAGATGGTAGCCATCTATAGCTTATATAGCAGGGATGATGGGTGGAGTAGGAACCCTTCAGCAATGATCCAGCACAGAGAGCTATAGGGACTATTCTACTGTGATGCATGGAATAAAGGTCTAAAGTGAAAATTTTGGAACAAAAACAATGTTTCCTATCCCTCTATGAGCTAGCTGAAAAGAAATTGCGCAGTTTGTAATTGAAAATTCCATTGCTGAAAGGAACTGCGTAGTTATAATATAGTAATAAAAAATTACTATACAGTGTTATAGCATACACTGTATGCTTTGTTTTCATGAGTAACTCACATGAGTTTTTTATTATGATACTTATAGAGACAAGTATTATGGAAAGGTGCAGAGAGCTGCAGGATTGTTCCTATGAATCCCACCAGATGGAAGATGAGTAGCATAATGGTACACTGTATGCTTTGGTTTCATGAGTTGCTCACACGAGTTTTTTATTATAGCATTCAAAGAGACAAGCTACATTGAAAGGTGCAGAGAGCTGCAGGATGGTTCCTATGAATCTCACCAGATGGAAGTGTGCTTCAGGAAAATTCCATGATGTAATGCATATATTATGTTAAGGGTACTAAGGAGTCCCGCCTATTCTGCATAGCTTACATGGCTCCTCCTCTTTTGGGTCTATATAAGGTACATGGACACCGCCTCTTCTGCATAGATTATATGGCTCCTCCTCTTTTGGACCTATAAAAGGTACATGGACACTGAGCACTTGGGCATTAGGCACTTGGGAGCAGCATTTGCAAAGTGAGTCTGTTTCTATGTTCTGATAGATAAAAGCTTTTGGTGCTTTAGATCTCAGAGGAGTTTTCTCTGTTAGACTTAGCTGTAGGTTTGAGGCATAGGTATTAAGTTAGGTAAAAGCAAACTGTTAGACTTAGCTGTAGGCTTGGGGCTTGGAGGTAAATGCAGAGCTGGACTTAGAAAGTTTTCTGTCTGGATACTTTGGATTTTAAACTGTTGGACTCCATGAACATTTATGAAAGCTTAGGCTAGGTATTTATTGCTTAAGTTTTTCATGGATTTGATGGTCTAAGAAAATGTTTCTGTCACCTTTGTAGACATTTCTCTCGCCTTAGAGAAGTTTTCATGGCATATTGTTTTATTTTAATTTAAGTGCCCTGAGAGATTTTGAGAGTAAATAATCAGTTGGACATTTTTGTAAGCTTAGGCTGGGTATTTATTGTATGACTTTCTTCAGATTTAATAGTTTCAGAAAATGTTTGCTACTTTGAATTTAATAGTTTGAAAGTTTCCGATAGTAAATGCTCACTTGGAAATTTTTCTCAACATAGGCTAGGTTTCTGCCACCTTTACAAAAATGCCTCTGGGTGTAGAAAAGTGTAAATGCAGAGCTGGACTTAGAAAGTTTTAGAAAGGCTTTTGTTTGGATACTTTGAATCTCAGAGAGGTTTTCTCTCTGCTTTGAAAAGTTTCTATTTATTTTATGATACTTATTTACTTTGAATATGCTGAGAAAGATTTTAGATTATAAATTTTTGGACTGAAATTTGATTGGTCTTTCTTGGTAGGAGTCCCACCTCTTCAGCTCAGCCATTGGTCCTCCACAGCATATTATGTTTATTTCGTGAAAATTCATTTTTAGAACTTTGAGTAGAGCTATATAAGGCGCAGGCTCTCAGTCTCACCCTGACCACTAGAGGGAAACTTCAGCAAGGTAAAGTTGTTTCTATATTTTGACTTAGGAAGTTTTAGAAGTGTTTCTGTTTGGACAATTTATATCTTAGAAAGGTTTTCTCAGTTAGACTTAACTGTAGGCTTGAGGCTTGGAGTTAAATGCAAAGCTGGACTTAGAAAGTTTTCTGTCTGGATACTTTGGATTTTAAACTGTTGGACTCCATGAACATTTATGAAAGCTTAGGCTAGGTATTTATTGCTTAAGTTTTTCATGGATTTGATGATCTAAGAAAATGTTTCTGTCACCTTTGTAGAAATTTCTCTCGCCTTAGAGAAGTTTTCATGCCATATTGTTTTATTTTAATTTAAGTGCCCTGAGAGGTTTTGAGAGTAAATAATCAGTTGGGCATTTTTGTAAGCTTAGGCTGGATATTTATTGTATGACTTTCTTCAGATTTGATAGTTTCAGAAAATGTTTGCTACTTTGAATTTAACAGTTTGAAAGTTTCCGATACTAAATGCTCAATTGGGCATTTTTCTTAGCATAGGCTAGGTTTCTGCCACATTTACAGAAATGCCTCTGAGAATAGAAAGGTGTTCATTGGATACTGTGCTATCATGTCAAAGTTTCTAAGGGTAAGTACTCAGTGGGACTTTGTTACATCTATAAGCTTAGACTAGGTTGGCTTTTAATATTATTGAATATTGTTGTGTTAGTTTAGGATTTAGCAGTCTAAGAAAGGCCTTCTGAAGCAAAGGTCTCAACTAAGTTATTTTGAATTTAGAACTTTCAAAAATGTTTCTAAGATTGAATACAGAGTTGCAATTAAATGTTTTTCCTAGCTGAGGCTGGGAGGCTCTGAAATATGGGAAAGTTGAATAGCTTATGAGTTTGATATGATTAGTCATTGAGGGATTGGATTAAAACAGGAATAGTGTATAATAATGAATGAGAGCATTGTGTGATAATACATAAAGTCTTTTGTCAGCAGGATAACGCCATTGAAGCTGAAGTCACTTTTCTGGAAAGTGCTTTGCTTGGGCTACCAGAGGTACCCTCCTGTACTGTGCTGAGCAGATGGACTGTAGCCACTCATGGCTATTTTGGTTGAAGGCAGAACAGGTAAAACTAACTCTCTAGTTTCTCCACTGCTTTGGCTTTCATGGTGATACGCCACTGTACTGGAGGAGGTAGACTATTCTGGATAGTGCACTGCTTGGGCTACCAGAGGTACGCTCCTGTACTGTGCTGAGCAGATTGGCTGTAGCCAGCCCATGGCTATTTTGGTCGAAGGCGGAACAAGTAAAACTAACTCTCTAGTTTCTCCACTGCTTTGGCTTTCATGGTGATACGCCACTGTACTGGAGGAGGTAGACTATTCTGGACAGTGCACTGCTTGGGCTACCAGAGGTACGCCCCTGTACTGTGCTGAGCAGATTGGCTGTAGCCAGCCTATGGCTATTTTGGTTGAAGGCGGAACAGGTAAAACTAACTCTCTAGTTTCTCCACTGCTTTGGCTTTCATGGTGATACGCCACTGTACTGGAGGAGGTAGACTATTCTGGACAGTGCACTGCTTGGGCTACCAGAGGTACGCCCCTGTACTGTGCTGAGCAGATTGGCTATAGCCAGCCCATGCCATATTGTTTTATTTTAATTTAAGTGCCCTGAGAGGTTTTGAGAGTAAATAATCAGTTGAGCATTTTTGTAAGCTTAGGCTGGATATTTATTGTATGACTTTCTTCAGATTTGATAGTTTCAGAAAATGTTTGCTACTTTGAATTTAATAGTTTGAAAGTTTCCGATACTAAATGCTCAATTGGGCATTTTTCTCAGCATAGGCTAGGTTTCTGCCACATTTACAGAAATGCCTCTGAGTATAGAAATGTGTTCATTGGATACTGTGCTATCATGTCAAAGTTTCTAAGGGTAAGTACTCAGCGGGACTTTGTTACATCTATAAGCTTAGACTAGGTTGGCTCTTAATATTATTGAATATTGTTGTGTTAGTTTAGGATTTAGCAGTCTAAGAAAGGCCTTCTGAAGCAAAGGTCTCAACTAAGTTATTTTGAATTTAGAACTTTCAAAAATGTTTCTAAGATTGAATACAGAGTTGCAATTAAATGTTTTTCCTAGCTGAGGCTGGGAGGCTCTGAAATATGGGAAAGTTGAATAGCTTATGAGTTTGATATGATTAGTCATTGAGGGATTGGATTAAAACAGGAATAGTGTATAATAATGAATCAGAGCATTGTGTGATAATACATAAAATCTTTTGTCAGCAGGATAACGCCATTGAAGCTGAAGTCACTTTTCTGGAAAGTGCTTTGCTTGGGCTACCAGAGGTACCCTCCTGTACTGTGCTGAGCAGATGGACTGTAGCCACTCATGGCTATTTTGGTTGAAGGCAGAACAGGTAAAACTATCTCTCTAGTTTCTCCACTGCTTTGGCTTTCATGGTGATACGCCACTGTACTGGAGGAGGTAGACTATTCTGGACAGTGCACTGCTTGGGCTACCAGAGGTACGCCCCTGTACTGTGCTGAGCAGATTGGCTGTAGCCAGCCCATGGCTATTTTGGTCGAAGGCGGAACAAGTAAAACTAACTCTCTAGTTTCTCCACTGCTTTGGCTTTCATGGTGATACGCCACTGTACTGGAGGAGGTAGACTATTCTGGACAGTGCACTGCTTGGGCTACCAGAGGTACGCTCCTGTACTGTGCTGAGCAGATTGGCTGTAGCCAGCCTATGGCTATTTTGGTCGAAGGCGAAACAAGTAAAACTAACTCTCTAGTTTCTCCACTGCTTTGGCTTTCATGGTGATACGCCACTGTACTGGAGGAGGTAGACTATTCTGGACAGTGCACTGCTTGGGCTACCAGAGGTACGCCCCTGTACTGTGCTGAGCAGATTGGCTGTAGCCAGCCTATGGCTATTTTGGTCGAAGGCAGAACAGGTAAAACTAACTCTCTAGTTTCTCCACTGCTTTGGCTTTCATGGTGATACGCCACTGTACTGGAGGAGGTAGACTATTCTGGACAGTGCACTGCTTGGGCTACCAGAGGTACGCCCCTGTACTGTGCTGAGCAGATTGGCTGTAGCCAGCCCATGGCTATTTTGGTCGAAGGCGGAACAGGTAAAACTAACTCTCTAGTTTCTCCACTGCTTTGGCTTTCATGGTGATACGCCACTGTACTGGAGGAGGTAGACTATTCTGGACAGTGCACTGCTTGGGCTACCAGAGGTACGCCCCTGTACTGTGCTGAGCAGATTGGCTGTAGCCAGCCCATGGCTATTTTGGTCGAAGGCTGAACAAGTAAAACTAACTCTCTAGTTTCTCCACTGCTTTGGCTTTCATGGTGATACGCCACTGTACTGGAGGAGGTAGACTATTCTGGACAGTGCACTGCTTGGGCTACCAGAGGTACGCCCCTGTACTGTGCTGAGCAGATTGGCTGTAGCCAGCCTATGGCTATTTTGGTCGAAGGCGGAACAAGTAAAACTAACTCTCTAGTTTCTCCACTGCTTTGGCTTTCATGGTGATACGCCACTGTACTGGAGGAGGTAGACTATTCTGGACAGTGCACTGCTTGGGCTACCAGAGGTATGCCCCTGTACTGTGCTGAGCAGATTGGCTGTAGCCAGCCTATGGCTATTTTGGTCGAAGGCGGAACAAGTAAAACTAACTCTCTAGTTTCTCCACTGCTTTGGCTTTCATGGTGATACGCCACTGTACTGGAGGAGGTAGACTATTCTGGACAGTGCACTGCTTGGGCTACCAGAGGTACGCCCCTGTACTGTGCTGAGCAGATTGGCTGTAGCCAGCCTATGGCTATTTTTGGTTGAAGGCAGAACAGGTAAAACTCTCGTTTATCCTTTGCTTTGGCTTTGAATTTACACGTCTGAGAGTTTCTTAGTTATTCTGAATTAAAAACTCTCTGAGAACAAATACAGCGTTAGACTTAGCTATTTTCTCAAGCTGAGGCTAGGGATGGTTTGTATGGAATTAAATTTTGCTGTGTTAGTTTTAATTCAGCAGTTTCAGAAAAGAATTTTCATGCGTTCATTGAAGTTTCTATACTTTTAAAATTGATTTGTCCTAGCTTCAGAAAGATTTCTGCACACCGAATTTTGACAGCCAATCACAGCCCTTGAAGGTAACTGGGTTCGATTCCTAGCATAACCAACACAAAACATAATGCTGGTGCAAAGGGACAGATTGGTTATGGTCCCACCTGCAATTGCTGTGATGAGCTATCAGTTTCCCCCTGACTTTAGAGAGGTTTTCATAACATATTGCATTATTTTGAATTTACTAGTCTGAGAGTAAATTCTCAGTTGGACATTTCTGTCAGCTTAGGCTAGGTATTTATTGCTTGAGTTTCTTTGACATCAATGGTCTCAGAAAACTTTTCTCTCACCTTTGTAAAAAAAGGCTCTGCCTGCAGAAACATTTTCATTGGATATTGTGTTATTTTGGATTTAATAGTGAGAGTCTCTAAGAACTAATACTCATTCAGACTTTAATATTTATATCAGTTTAGGCTAGGTAGGCTTTCATAGCATCTTGCCAGTTTTATTTACTAGTTTGAGAGTTTCTAAAAGTAAATACTCAGTCAAACATTTTTGTTAACTTAGGATAGGTATTTATTGTTTAAGTTTCTTAAGCTTTATTGGTCTCAATAAACATTTCTCCCACCTTTGTAGAAAAGGCTCTGCCTATGGAAACATTTTTATTGGATATTGCGTTATTTTGGATTTAATAGTGTGATAGTCTCTAAGGGTAAGTACTCAGTCAGATTTTGATATTTATATCAGTTTAGGCTAGGTAGGCTTTCAATATCACTGAAAATTGTTGTGTCAGTTGGGATTTAGTGGTCTTAGAATAGCTTTCTTATAACTTTATGAAAGTTTCAATTGTCTAAAGTTTTCTGTTAGCTTTAGAAACTTGACTGTGACCTCTTCTGAGTTATTCTGAATTTAGAACTCTCAGAAATGTTTTTGAGATTAAACACAAAGTTGGATTTAGAAGGGACTAATATTTAAGTTGTCCTGATATTACATATGTGTCAGTTGTGGTTTGTCTACAAAATAATTACAACAAAGGGACTAATATCAAATTATTTTGATTGTTTGGTTTGTCAACAGAAATAATCACAACAAGGGAATCATATATCTAAGATGTCCTAATGTTGCATTTGTGTTGGTTGTGATTTGTTGACGAAAATAATCGCAACAAGGGATCCATAACAAAAATAATCGCACAGGGATCCATATCTAAGTTGTGGTTTGTTGACATAATAATCACAATAAAAGATCAATTTTTAAGATGTCCTAAGGTTTGGGTTGTTGACAAAAAACAACCACAAAGGACAAAGATATTGTCCGAATATTACATTTTGCTCTATTTACGAGTTAAGAGAGGATAACCTGAGTTTGTGAAAGTAAATTATTTGAATTTTAGATAAAAGATTTGGAAAAAAATGATCATAAAAATTAATTATGAACTATTAAAAACTAGAATTTCTTATTTCGAAGGTAGAATACATTTCAAAGACAACGAAAAGGATATAATAGATGTCAGTTTTCCTTCCCAGCCTTATATGTCAGTCAAGGAAGCTGAACAAATTATTTCGGCTTTGTCTTATTTTGATTCTTTGCCACGGTTAAAAAAAATCAAAGTAGAGGCGCTTGTATATTTCGCTGATTATTTCCTGTCTTTTTATTTGCAGGATGAAATAGGCAATTTAGTTTTATCAAATATTATGCTTTTACCGCGAGTCCTTAAAATGTGTTGCATATTAATGCCTTATCAACATTTTTATTTTACTATGATGGATTTTGCTTGTGACTTACTCGAAATCCCATATATTTATCATGTAGAAACATTAATGAAACCTAAAAAAAGAAAACATGATGACACTTTAGATCCTAGTGAATATGTTTTATCAGAAATAACAAAAGAATTGAGAAATAAAACAAGACAAAGATTGCATAAAATGTCACTAGAATACATGCTTTGTAAATTATGCAACACTGAAATGATTATTTCTACAAAAACTAGAAACATTGCTTATATGATTTGTTGCAATAAGCCAGTACATCAAAAATGTTTTGATGATTTTATTCAAAAATCAAATTTGTATCATAGGACTGAAACAATAAAATGTCCTTACTGTTCCATTGAATGGGTACATGAAAAACCACGGGTTGGTCATGAATGTTTGTTATGGTTAATGAGAAAATCATCTGACACTTCCTTGTTAAATCAAAAAAAAAACCAAAAGTTTGTTTATTTGATAAGAAATAAAAAGTTTGAAACAAATATTTTTGTCTTATGTTACATTTTAAAAATGAAATATTTTATAACATATACAGCAGTAGCTTACAAAAAGTCTCTGAGAATAAAGAAACAAAACTACAATAACTTAAGGTAATACAGTATAACGAATAAGGCAACGAAGTTAACCAATAAGGCAGCAAAGTTATATGACAACGAATAAGGTAACAAAGTAAATGAAGGAGGCAGCGAAATCAGATGAACTTTTCTGACGCAGACTACAGGGAATTCTTTGCAGGAAAAGCATTGCGATTAATGCTTTAAAGGTAAAGCTAAAGATTTGCTTTTGTGAGTTCATTAAAAATTGCTGTTGAGTCAACTGTTCACTGAGAGCTAAAAATCAAATTTGTTTCATTTTCACATAATTAATTCCTGTTACATACATACAATTTGTGGTAAAATTAATTGTAACAATGCTTGTATGGGAACGATTCGCAACAAACTCACAAAAGTAGCTTTTCGCTAATCTAGTAAAGAAATATTAGTCATAGCCTCTAGAGGTCTTCAGTGTGCTAAGTATCGTATAGTTTAAGATAGTTTTAGAAATGCTCACTAGAGGTCTTCAGTAAGCAGAAAATGCCTTGTTTATATTAGTCACCAGAGGTCTTCAGTGTAAAACCATGCACATAGTTTTAGTGACTCACACTAGAGGTCTCCGCTGATTTAGTAAAGTAATGTCAGTCCTAGCCTCTAGAGGTCTATAGAGTGCTAAATATGGTATAGTTTAAGATAGTTTTAGGAATGCTCACTAGAGGTCTTCAGTAAGCAGAAAATGCCTTCTATAAGCCACCAGAGGTCTTCAGTGTAAAACCATGCACATAATTTATATCAGCCACCAGAGGTCTTCAGTGTAAAACCATGCACATAGTTTTAGTGACTCACACTAGAAGTCTCCGCTGATCTAGTAAAGTAATGTCAGTCCTAGCCTCTAGAGGTCTATAGAGTGCTAAATATGGTATAGTTTAAGATAGTTTTAGGAATGCTCACTAGAGATCTTCAGTAAGTAGAAAATGCCTTCTATAAGCCACCAGAGGTCTTCAGTGTAAAACCATGCACATAATTTATATCTGCCACCAGAGGTCTTCAGTGTAAAACCATGCACATAATTTATATCAGCCACCAGAAGTCTTCAGTGTAAAACCATGCACATAGTTTTAGTGACTCTCACTAGAGGTCTTCGCTGATCTAGTAAAGTAATGTCAGTCCTAGCCTCTACAGGTCTATAGAGTGCTAAATATGGTATAGTTTAAGATAATTTTAGGAATGCTCACTAGAGGTCTTCAGTTAACAGAAAATATCCTGTTCATATGAGCCACCAGTGGTTTTTTTTCCCTGAGATAAGAAATACTTTCAAAGTTATCAAAAAAAGATTTTATTGTTTAAAAATGAGATATATTTTTAAAATGAATGTTTCTTCTCCTTTTTACATTAATTTACCTTCTAATACTATTCATCCCTCTCGAGAAAACAAAACAAGCAAATTTTGGGTTAAATTACCTTCTATTTTAATTTTACAAGGAGAATGGGAAGTGGGATTAGTAGAAGTAAACATACCAGTTTCCTGGTATAATTTCCCAGAAATTCCAGAAAAAAATAGGACTTTGGTAGTAGAAAGAAAAGATTTCAGGTTGAAGCAAGACGTGAATAAAATAACTTCATTAGATGAAATAGAAATAAAAAAAAGATATGTCGTGCAAAAAATTCCATATGGAAATTATACTTCTTTAGATAGTTTAATAAAAAGCATAAATGCAGCCTTGAAAAAGATAGACGCATACCCTGACGATGAATTTTTTCGAAAAAGTAGAGAACCATATGTGAAAACTGAGCTGCAAAATTTAAAACCCATTTTAAAGGTAGGGAGAGGAGACAAAGTTCTTATGTCTAAATATTTAAGTAATGTACTGAGATTGGATACATCTGAAGAAATAGACAACGAAGCTGAGATCGAAAACAGTGACGTTATAACTTTTTCAGGGCTTCCATTGAATAGTTTATTAGATTTTCAGATTTTAATGAGCACTACTTTAAGATACAAACATTATAAATATTTTCATGCGGGAGGTGTTCCTAATTTGCATCACGTTTCTTCTAATATTTATATTTATACTGATATAGTTGCAAATGAAATTGTAGGCGATCTTCAAATTCCTTTATTGAGAACTATTCGTTGCAGTGAAAAATTCGGAGACGATATAAAGGAAGTTTTTGTCTCTCCGTACTATAAAAAGGTAAAAAAAAGTGAAATACAAGAAATCGAAATAACTATATGTGACGATGTGGGAAAGTTGGTTCAATTTGAATATGGAACAGTTTTTTTAGTTCTTCATTTTAGACCTATAAGAAATGAAAAAAAGTAAAGCTTTCAGAAATTTAATCGTAGAATATGATTTAACTCCTGCTCTTCACAAATATGATCCTGATTTATTTTTACTTAATCAGACCAAAAAAATTAAAAAATTAATTTTGAAGAAAAAAAAAAAAGAAGGGGGGGTTAAATTTCAATTATCGTTATGCACAGTGTTAGGAAAATATAATCTAGAAAACAATGAATATTTTGAAATTCAACCATGGTTCCAAAGTCCTGTTCAAGTAAACTTTGATTCTCATAACGTAGAGGAATTAATAAGAAATTCCTTTTCTGTGATATTAGGTTTTTTCGATGCTTTTTTGCACATGGGGTCAGGATGGTTTTTAAGAGAAATAAAAGTGTTACGCCTCTCTGTTTTTAAATATAATCCTTTTGGAGGTGAGAAAAAAGGGAAAGAAAGCATTATTCAAAGAAAAAAATCAGTTCTTAATATAAAAGGAAGCGGCAAAAAATGCTTCATATACTCTGTTTTAGCAGGATTACATAAAATTCCTCACAATGCAAACTTGGCTAAGTCGTACGATATTTTTTTAGAAAAATTAAACCTTTCTTTTCTTTCTTTTCCTGTGAAATTGAGTGAAATTCCAAAGTTCGAAAAGAAAAATAATCTTACTGTAAATGTCTTTGGCCTTTTAGTATCTGAAAAAAAAGAATTTCAGCCTTTCCCTATGTATATTTCAGTCCTTTCTTCTCCCCTTACTGAAGGAAGACATATTGATTTATTATTATTTAATGATCACTATTATCTTATCAGAAATTTACATAAATTTATCAGACCATTCTTTTGGAAAAAAACTAGGTACTTTTGTTGCAAATGTTTGATATCATTTTGCTCAAAAAAAAAATATGAAATGCACGTTAACAACAATTGCAAAACTAACGTATACAGTGGTCAGGGTTATTCTACTCCACCGAAAGGGACTTTCTTGAAATTCGTTGACCATAAATTTAAAGTTAAAAGTCCTTTTGTGATATATGCAGATTTTGAATGTTATAATCGCACTATAAGCAAAATATACAAAGGGAAATCGTGTTGCTCAAAAGAACACAAATTAAATGCTTTTGGAGCTATATTAATTTCTAAATATGAAAAATACAGTCAAGATCCTGTTATATACGTAGGAAAAAATGTGATAGAAAAATTTGTTTCTTACTTATATAAAAAAAGAGCTGAAATTTCGTATATTTTAGATCATAAGAGAAAACCTTTGTCTTTGTCTTCTGACGATATTTCACATATAGTGAAGCAAAAAAATTGTTACATATGCGGGATATCTTTCACCGAAAAAGGTATAAGAAAAGTTTTAGATCATGCTCACATAGGACAAGAAGGAAAAGGAAGAGATTTAAATTATGCTTGCAATAGATGTAATCTTACTTACACTAGTCTTAAGATGGACAATTTAAAAATACCAATTATAATTCACAACAGCATGAATTATGACACTCATTTTCTCATCCAAAAATTATATAAATATATAAACCAGAGAACCATATCTGTGATTGCTAAATCATCTGAAAAATTTCTTACTTTAAGTTTCGAAAATTTTAGAATTATAGATTCCTTCCAATTTTTACCTACTTCCCTTTCAAAATTAGCTGAACTTTTGCAAGAGAAAGGTTTAAAAGATTTCGTTCAAACAAAAAAACATACTTCAAACAAAAAAATGATTCCTTATATGATAAGAAAAGGTGTCATGTGCTATGATTACATTGATTCTTGGTCTGTTTTGAAAGAAAAAAAATTGCCGCCTATAGACAAATTTTATTCTACTTTAACCAAAAAAAATATAACTGAGGACGATTACTGTCATGCTATTCATATGTTTAAAGCATTAAAATGTAGAAACATAAAAGATTATTTGAAAGCCTACTTGAAAATAGACGTTTTGCTTTTATGTGACGTTTTTGAATCTTTCAGAGAAAAGGCCTTAAGTTATTACGGTTTAGACCCTGCTCATTTTCTAACGGCACCTAGTTTGAGTTATCAAGCTATGTTGAAACATACAGAAGTTGAACTAGAGTTGCTTTCTGACATCGAAATATATAATTTTATAGAAGGCGGTATAAGAGGTGGCATTACTAATGTTTCTCATAGGTATGCGAAAGCTAATTCTTCCGACGAAATCATCTTTTACATAGACTGCAATAACCTTTACGGCAAATGTTTAGCAGATTTTTTGCCTCACTCAAATTTCAAATGGCTAACCCAAAATCAAATTCAAAAACTAAACATAGAAAGCATTTCAGATCACAATGAAACAGGATACATACTGGAGGTAAGTTTAACTTACCCTGACTGTCTTCATGACATGCACAACGATTTTCCTCTAGCTCCACAAAAAATAGAAATAGAAGAACAAGAATTATCTCTGTATGCAAAAGAAATATTGAAAAAAACTGAAACGTCCTACAAAAAAGGAGGAAAAAAGCTTATATGCAATTTAAAAGACAAAAAAAATTATGTAGTGCATTATCGTAATTTAAAATTATACCTTGCATTAGGTTTAAAGATAAATAAAATTCATCGTGTTTTAAGCTTTCATCAGAAAGATTGGATGAAATCTTACATTTTGTTCAATAACAGAGAACGAACTTTGGCTACCTCTGCTTTCGAAAAAGAATTCTTTAAGTTATTAAATAATGCAGCATTTGGTAAAACAATGGAAAATGTCAAGAAAAGAACTAACATGAAATTAACTTCAGACCCTAAAGAAAGTGAAAATCTTATAAAAAAACCTACTTTTAAATCTCTTCATATATTTCAAAAGGACTTTGTAGGAATACAAAGCAGCAAAGAAAAACTTTTACTAGACAAACCGATCTACATTGGGTTTTCTGTTTTAGAGTTATCTAAACTATGGATGTTTAATTTCCATTATAATATCATGTTGCCTAAATTCAAAGACGTACATATTCAACTGTTATATACAGACACAGATTCTTTAGTGTATTACATAAAAGATACAAATTATCTTAAAAAAATAAAAGATCTAAATAATTTTTTTGATTTTTCTAATTTACCTAAAGATCATTTTTTGTATGATGAAACGAACAAAAAGGTCTTAGGTAAATTTAAAGATGAAGCAGGAGGGAAAAAAATAAAAGAATTTATAGCTCTCAGGCCAAAAATGTATTCAATTTTGTTTGAGAAGGGGGAAGAAGAGAAAAAAATAAAGGGAGTCAAAAAAAGTAGCATAGAAACTATAAGGCACAACGACTTTAAGCTTACCTTAGTCCAAAATAGAATAAAAGAAGCAGAATTCGATAACATAAGAAGCATAAAACACAAAGTGTACACTATGTCTCAAAGAAAGATATCTCTTTCTCCTTTTGAAGATAAAAGATATTTGAGAAGAGGAGGAATTAAATCTTACGCATATGGTCATTATAAGATTCCCCCTTTAAAAAGAAAAATGAAAGAAATTCCATTTGAAGATATTCATTCAAAAAGAAGAAAAGTTTGTGAGATAAAGACAAAAATACAATAGCAAACTATCTGCAAACAAACAAAATGAGTAAATCATCTAAATATCCTACTTTAGCTTTTGGCAAAAGGAAAAGAATAGACATAAATAAATTCAAAGGAAAAATATACTTACATTTTCATTATATGGTAAAAGACAAAAGTATTTCTCTCCTTAAAGAAGAATATGATTTACTCTTTGAACTAAGGAATAAAATAGATAAAAAAATAGATAAAATTAAAAAAATGAGTGAAGAAGAAAAGCCTGGAAAGACTAAGAACACTAAGAAAAAGAAAGAAAAATCAAAGTCTCATAGCGACAGCAGCAGCGACGATAACATAGCCTCTAGTGACAGTGACAGCGATTGAAAACCTTAGTGAGATGAGAGCTACAGCAAAAAAGATTACAAGATATCTACGGTCAAAGTATCTTTGTTTTGAATTAGATAAAAATATACATAAAATGCCTGTTAAGTGTGAATATTGTGGAAGAAAAGGGAGAATAGTTCAAGATAAAAAATATTGTGAAAAATGTCAAAAAAGCATGGTTCAAGAATGCATAAGGTGTCATAAACCTTTTCATTCTCTCCATTATTTTTCTGCTGACGAAAATCATTTGAGATGTAATTCATGCCATACACAATATCTCAAAGAAAAAATGAGGAACAAAGCTAAGTCTGCTCAAAATAAATTGAAGCTAATTATCGACAAAAAAATCAGCGACACAGAAAACTCTAGCTCCGAAGAATCAGAAGGAAAAGACAACCTGACAGCCTCTCCTTTGCCTGAAGACGAAAATGAAAATCGAAGCAAAAAAAGAAATAAAAGAAAAGCAGGGACTAGCATGACAGAAGATGAAGAAAGTGAGAAAGAAGAAAAAGAAGTCAAGAAAGGAAAAAAACAGAAAACTATTTGTTCCACTAAAGGTAAAACTGTGTTGAAGAAAACCGGAAACGTAAGAAAACATGCACAAAAAACTACAGGAACTAACACAAACCAAACTAGAATACCTGATGGGTTTATTCCTATATACACTAATATCTATGCTATAGAATAATGTTTCTTTTATAAGGCAAAAAGATTTTTTTGTTTCATTTTTTCACGGAAATCCGGAAACTTGCATTGCATTTAATGACTTTTTTCACGCGTAAAAATGTGTTAAAATCTGTGCTAATATGCCCCATTCTGTGAATTTATGCATTGGCAGAAAGTACACCTCAATGGAGGAACTTGCGCTAATGCCAAGTTTTTTATGGTACATATATTTTAAAACCTATGTGTCAGCAAAAAGTACATCTCGAAAGAGAAATTTGTGCTCTTGCTCAACTCATAAGGGGATAAAATATGTCTCTACCTTTTTTTTCTTGGAATGGACGCGTATCGGATTTCCATTTTGTTTCGCGTGCACGAAAAAAGTTGTGTCATTCATTTATTTAAAAATGTTGTGAAAAATGTTTTGTCTGAATGCTGTTGCAAAAGATGTCGTTCATTCATTAAAAATTATATCACCTACTACTCTGAGATGGTTCTATTTTCATGTTCATAAGCAAATATTTTTCAAACATGGACAAAGAAAATATTTTGAAAAAAATTTATTTCACTCCTTCTCATCCTTCATCTTTTTCTTCTGTGAAAAAATTATATGAAGCAGCTAAAAAAATAGATGAAAATATAACGAGAAAGGACGTGCTAAATTTTCTCCGTAACACTAGAACTTATACTTCACATAAGAAAATAATATATAAATTTCTTCGAAGAAAAACAATAGTGAAAGGCATAAACGATCAATGGCAAATTGATTTAATAAGTATTTTTAACCTTAAAGATCAAAACAATGGAATAAAATATTTATTAGCCTGTATAGATTGTTTTTCACGTTATGCTTATGTTGAACCTTTAGTGAACAAAACTGCATATGTCACTCTAGACGGCTTCAAAAAAATTTTGTTAAAAAGCAATGTTAAGCCCAACTTAATACAATTAGATGAAGGAAGCGAATTTAAAGGTGTTTTTCAAAATTTTTTAAAAGAAAATGAAATAAAATTTTTCAGTACTTCTCAAGACACTAAATGTGCTATAGTAGAAAGATTCAATCGTACCATACAAGACAAAATATATAAATATCTTTCTTTCAAAAAGAGTCTGAGATATATAGACGTTCTACAGGATTTAGTTAAAAGTTATAATCATAGTAAACATAGAACATTAGGAATAAGTCCTTCTGAAGTAACCAAATCAAACGGAAAAAAAATATGGTTAAAGCAATACGGAAAATATTTGTACAGCAAAAAAATTAAACTGCCTTTTAAAGTAGGAGATAAAGTACGAATAAGTAAATATAAGACTGCTTTCAGAAGAGGGTATTCTTCTCATTGGAAAGAAGAAATTTTTCAAATAGCATATGTTCTTAGAACGTGGCCTGCTACTTATGTGTTAACAGACAAAAATAATGAAATATTGAGTGGTAGTTTTTATAAAGAAGAATTAAACAAAATAAAAGGAAAATAAAAAATGGAAGACATAGAATTCCCTGTTTTCAATGCATGTATTAGAATTCCATTTTCTATGATCATAGCAGGACCAAGCAACAGTGGAAAAACTACTTTTGTGTATGATCTTTTAAAAAATAATGAGCGAATAATAGAAAAAAAAATAGACTATGTCATATGGTGTTATGGTCAAACCCCTCCTGCTAAAAAAGACTTCATGGAGGGGAAAAGCATAACATTTTTGAACGGTATTCCTTCTTCTTTTGATAAATATATAAAACCTGACCTTAATGGACTTGTTATTTTAGATGATTTAATGAAAGAATGTGGAAATAATCCTGAAATAGGAAAACTTTTCACTCAAACATGTCATCATGAATCGATAAATGTTATATATATTTCACAAAATTATTATTCTGAAGGAAAAGAAAGGCAAACTGTTAATAGAAATGCGACGTATTTAGTTATTTTTAATTCACCTTTAGATCAAACTGTCCCTCTAACATTAGGGAGAAAACTGTTGCCTAAAAATTATAAAACTTTCGTTAATATTTTTAATGAAGCAACTAGGAAACCACATTCCTATCTTTTAATAGATGGTCATCAAAAAACTCCTCAAGAATACAGATTTAGGAGCAACATATTTGACATAGGACAAGAGGTGTATATACCTAACAAAACATAAAACAGAAAACAACTATACATGTATGAACCAACATAAAGTTCGTGAGATTGAATAAAATATATAAAAAAAATAAAAGGTTTTGTGTGATAGTTGATTTATAAGAATGCCACCGTTAAAGAAAAAAATGCCTGTTTCTAAAAGAAAAGGAAAAAAAACAATAAAAAAGAAATCAGTTGTAGCAAAAAGAAAAAAAAGAACTAGCTGCAAACGACCAAAAAGAAAAATCAAGAAGAAAGCAGCAAACATCAGATCAGTCAAAAGATTAGCTTTTTTGACAATGTTAGGAAACACAAAAAACAAAAGAAAAAGAGATTTGTTAATAGAATATGCAGATAAAGAAGATTTAGATTCTATATGTCAGTGCATTTTTAATGTTCTTACAGGAAACATTAAATTAAATTCAGTGTCTTATTCAAAGTTAAAAAAATACAAGAACACTTTAAGATATCTTATTAATAGACGTGTGAATAACAAAAAAAGGAAAGCAGTTTTAAAACAAAAAGGTGGATTTCTCTCTCTTCTCCTCCCTTTAGCAGTGTCCTTAATAGGAGGATTGGCAGGTGCAAAAAATTAATATTATGGCTAGCTTCAAAAAAAGTATAGTTATACCTTTAGCAACTTACAAAAAATTATCTTCAGCAAAAAATCATGCTAATGAAAAAAACACTGACCAAGAAAAAAATCCTGCTCTCGAAAGGCAACAAGAATTATTAGCGCAAAGAATGTATAACGTGAAACCGTATAAGATATTAAGCACAAATCAAAATATAGCTAAAGACTCGGCTTTCATGTATTCTGCTCCTACAGAAAAAAAACAAGAAATAATACCAGGTATATCAATACTTGAGATCTTATCCAACATAAGACAAGCACAAATTCCTTACATAAAAGAAATTCTCAAAAAAATGATAGAACTGAACTATCTATGGAATGAACATGGTGAAATTATCATCAGAGGTAAACTAATCAGAAATTCTAATGTGATAAGCATCATGAAATTCTTTTCAAATGCAAGCATAAAAACAGAACCTATAGGAACAGAAGAACTTTGGGTTAATATATCTAATCATATTCCTAAATCGTGGTTTTTAAATAAGCCAAAAATAACTAAAAAAAACAATCGTCCTTATATCATAAAAAAATATCCTTTAGAAGATCAAAACATGGAAGACAAACAAAGAAATGAAAGCAATTATTCTACAGATGCTACAGACGATGAATTTTCTGAAGACGGCAATTTGGATGAAACTCTTCTTCAAGAAAAAGAAAAGCCCCTTCTGAAAAAAACAACTACAGAAGACACTGAAGATAAAAATAACGACACCGACTATCTTTCTGAAAATGAAGAAGACAAAATAGGAGAAGCCAGCGGAGGCATAGTGAAAACTCCAATAAAAAATATCCCTCCTCTCCCTTTCGAAGAAAAGCAACCCAGCAAAGAAAGAGACGTAAAAATATCTTACCCAAGCCCACAAGAAGACGTCTTCGGGAAAATTAAAACAAACAAAAATTTGTCAGGAAAGCCGTCACCTTATTCTACTCGATCTGGAAGAAGAACCAAAAAAAACCCAAGATATTCTTCTAAGGAATGGGCATCTGACTGGTAGAGATAAATTGTTTTGAGATAAATCAAAAAAAATAAATAAAAATACATCAAAATGTATTCTAACGATTCACCTGAAGATATATATTATAAACATTTTTTAACTAAGCGATCTTATCCTTATGATGTACAGTATGGAAAAGGATACTATTCTTTAACCCCCTTCATAGGAAGCAGAAATCAAAAAGGTTATGGGCTAGGTGGTATTTTAAAAGGATTGTTTAAGACAGTTATTCCTTTGGTGAAACCTGTTGTGGCATCAGCCGCAAAAGGAATAGGAAAAAGAGCCTTAACAGGAGGAATTAAAGTAGCAAAAAATGTCATGAAAGGTGAAAACTTTAAACGAGCTTTAAAAAGAGAAGCTCAAGAAACTTTGTCTGATTTAGGCAAAGAAGTTATTTCACATGTAACCAAGAAAAGAAAAGTTAATAAAACGATCACAAATAAAAAAAGAAATAGATTTAGAAGAAATTTCAAAAAAGATATCTTTGGTTAACATAAAATAACCTGAGATTACTGAAAAGAAGAGAAAAACAAACAAATATTTTTGAAGTTTGTTCATCACCTTAAAAAAATGTCATTGTTAGACGAAGATCCTTGTTTTTGTGTAGCCTCGGAATTTGATTTTACTCATGTTCCTCCAACAGATATAAGTAGAGTTAAAACTTATTATGAAAAAGTTGAGCCCACTGCTTCTCCTAACAGCACTACAGTTCAATTCACTTTAAAATCTAAACATACAGATTTCATTTCTTTGCACGACAGTTTTATTCGAGTGTCTGGCAAAATATTAAAAGCTGACAAACAAAATCCAGATGCTCCAGCTAACGATGGGACAATAAACGATAAAGCTAAAGTTTTTCCAGTGAATTATTTTGCTTCTACTATGTTTAAAAATGTGAAACTTTCTATAGCAGGAATACGAATATCAGACAGCAATGATTTGCACGGGTATAGATCTATTCTGGAATATATTTTAAGTTATGATCCAACCACTGCTAAACACTTGGGAGCTTTGGCTATGTATTACAAAGACGATAAAGATTTCAACGAAGTAACAAATGTTTACAGCGACGATCATAATTCTGGAGTGAAAGCACGTTATAACAAAACTAAAAACGGGAAATTATTTGAAGTCATAGGACGAATTCATAATGACCTTTTTGCTCAGGTCAAAGTGTTACCTGGAGATCTGCCTCTTACTATAGAATTTGATAGAGCAGACGAAGACTTTTGTTTGATGTCTAAATTAGGAACACAAAAATACATAATAGACATACAGGGCATACATTTATTCATAAAAAGAATAAGAGTGTCTGAAAAATTCCATAAAAAAATAATGGATGCTAGAATGGTTACTCCGTATTGGGATTATCCTGTGAACAAAATAGACATGAAATACGTCACTTTTGGTCCTCAGAAATCTATTTTGCAAGCCTCTCATATAGTGAACAACACTCCTCTTCCAAAAAGAGTCATCATAGGGTTAGTTCATTTAGATGCCTTTACAGGAAGTCATAATCGTAATCCGTTTCAATTTGAGCACTTCAAAGCTAAGGAAATAGAACTGAAAGTGAACGACGGTGGAACTCCTTTTTATCACTATGAATTAGATTACCCTAATGATTTATACAATATGGCCTACCTAGCTCTTATACGGTCTACAGGTTCAATTTTCAGAGACGATACGATAGATATTTCTTTCGACGAATTCAAAAAAGGACATTGTCTTTACTGTTTTGACATATCTAAAAACGGAATAACGTCAGGCACATTCGAATATTCAGAAAATGGTTCTTTAGGATTTGTCATAAAACTAGAAGAAGAATTAACCCATGGAGTAGCAGCTATCGTATATTTAGAACATCATGAACTCCTGAGATTAGATTCTAGCAATATATTAAGAGCAAAATCTGAAACAGCATAATTCCTAAAAATGAATGGAGCGGAAATAAATTTTTTCTTGCAGAAAATTAAAAGAAAAAAAGGAGGAAATTATGGTGTTTATTCAGCTGACACTATACCTGCAGTGAAATCATTTCCTACAGGTTATGTAGTCAACACCGACAACAGTAACTTACCCGGAGAACATTGGGTAGCTTTTTATTATGAAAAACCACGTAAACTAGCTGAATATTTCGATTCATATGGCTTCAGTCCTATGCGAAAGAGTTTTCTGAAAGCTTTGCCAAAAAAATATAAATATTCCTCTCATTCTATTCAAGGACTTTTTTCTATGACTTGTGGTTTATATTGCTTGTTCTTTTTAGAAAAACGAGCTGAGAATAAGACAATGCAACAAGTTATATCTAGCTTCACTTCAGATCCTGATTGGAATGACAGTAAAGTAAAACAATACTTTTTAAAGAAAAAACAAAATAATCGAAGCAAAAAGAAATCCTTGTTTTGTAACAAACAAATTTGTTCTACAAAAAATAATTTTCTAAGAACAACACAAAAAAGAAAAAAAGATTAATGTATTATTTCTTTTTCATCTTGTCTTGGAAATTATTTGCCGATTTATTGGAACTGATCATCATAAAAAGATATTTTTTTTAAAAAAATGAGCGAACATAAAACAAAAGAAGGAAGCATGAAAAGTTTAAGCAAAATAAATAATTTGATTTCAAACGGGAAAGTAGGAGCAGGAGGAATAGTTTTTACTCTTATTTTAAGCATCGTAGTCATTATCTTAGAAACGCGTAAACAATCTATCTCCCCTTCTTTACAGAAAGGAGATGAAATATTTTTGTCTTGTACAGAAAGCGGAAATATTTATCATAACAATGAAAAAACTCAAACTTTCCTGTCTTGTTTTGTAACTAATGTAAATCACAGAAAAACATGGACATATCCTGTCATAGGATCTTCTGTTTCTAACCATGACTTAAAATCTACTCAAATAAATGAAAACCGAGATATTGATAACATAATGTACGAAAAAAATAATCAATTACTAACTACTATTGCAAATCAAGAACATTTGCCCGACTCAAATGTATTCACTGAAGAAACAAAAGATCCTGAGATACTCAAATAATTATAAGAATGAACATCTTTCTCGTGTGAGACCTAAAAAAAATATATAAATTAAGATTATTTCTCAAGTCTTAATCATGGATACAAAAGGAAACAATATGATTTTTGAAGTAAAGCGCAATGAAATACTTGAAAAAATATGCTTACATCAAGGCACTTATATATCTCTGTTAGAAGAAGAAAGACGTGAACACATTAATATCATAAAAGAGGAAGAAAAAAATAATCTCCATCTTACTTTACAATTAAGAGAAGCACGAAATGAAAATATGAATTTAATGGCTCACAGGAAGGCATACAACTTAGCTAAAGCAGAGAGAATATATAACATCAGGAGAGGTTCTTATCCGTATGGTCGTACAGTAGCCGACGGTGATGACTCAGAAGAAGGCAGTAAAATTGTAGCAGACGGTGAAACTTGTGATGTGCCAGATTCTATGCCTTCTGATGTTTTAATGGAGACTTATAGGAATAAGCCAAACGAAGCTTTTCATTTAAATTCAGAAAAAAAACATGAAAGTGATTAAGAAATAAAAACATAGATGAGATAAGTGAACAAACAGACTTTATGTGAACACTGATCTGCGTCAAAGTAACATGAACAGTTATTCTGATTGGAAGCCTTCGCTAGAAGACGGGGTGTGTCCTGATTGCATACATAAGATAGAAACCCTTGAAGAAACAAGAAAAAGGCAACAAAACCAATTTCGCATTCTTAGAGCAGAGAGAAAAAAGAATCAAGAAATAATAAAATCTTTAGGAAACAAAAATAATATTCTTGTGCAACGAATCACAGAAAAACAAGAGAAACTTTTGTCTGGCTTCATGAGCAGAACACTACGCTGATATGGGAAAGTACACTTTTAAAATAAAAAAACTGTTGAAACACACAAACTGGGAAGACGATATAGCCATTAAATACATAAAATCTAAAAAAGAAAAAATAACTTGCAACAATTCTTTCTTGAAACTTCTCTTGCAACATTTCGAACAGGTTTTAAGGCATAGACAAATGATATGTTTCACTTTTTACCTTTTAGAAAACGTATTTGACAAAAAAGATAAAATGTGTTTAACAGAACGAATAATGGTGCATGACTTATCTAAGTTTTCAATGAAAGAAGCCATAGGTTACACCTTTAAGTTCCATACTAAAAATGGACCAAAAAATTCTCAAGAAAAAACAACTTGGGAAAATGCTTTATTTCATCACTATGAAAACAATGATCATCATCCTCAATATTACAGAGAAGGAAATATGAGAAAATATGCTTTAATTGAAAGTGTGATAGACATGTTAGCTTGTCATGTAGAACGAGATCTGAAGCCAGAAGAAATAAATGTTCATGGTATTTTAGATGGAGATCTTTCTATCACCAATTTTTTGGACATAAATCCAATATACTTAGAAAGATATACTGAAGAAGATAAAGAAAAAGTGAAAGAATATCTGTCTTCGTGGAAAGATATTTTGTCTTGCAACTTATCTAAATAAAAAAAATGATTAAAATGAAAAATATAGGTAGTCTTAAAATATATGAAATTTTTTTGTTATTGTTTCTTTTCTTTTGTGCTACATATGGATTCATAAGCGTTATATACTATTTCATACATGGATTAATAACTGCTATAATTTTTTATCCTGTTTTCTTTTCTTCTATGTCTATTTATGCTTAATATAAATTTACCCGATATACCTGTTTTGTAACAGTCTGGAACTTAATTTTACTTCCTTGAGATAAGATATAATCCTCATGTTACGAGCATCTAAAGTTCTTCATAAGTACATATGTTGAGGAAGTACATGTGTTATTTAAATCATTGGTATATGTATTTTTGATTTATTTCTTTTCCTACTTTTGATTGTCACTCTAATCCTTTGAAGGTAAAAAATGCCTTTACCTACTTATTACTTTCAAGATGATTTAGGATATTCAGATATCTTTCTTCAAAAAATCTCTGTATCGTTAGCACGTCAATGGATGACCTTAGGAGTATATCTTGACATCCCTCATGCTAAACTTGAAAGCATGAACAAGACGAAAACTCCAACTGCTATGGGCATAGAGATGCTGAATAAATGGTGGAGAGAAGTTCCTTACTACTTACGAACAGAAGAACTGATGACAAGTTTAAAGGAAAACCACAGAATAGACTTGGTGGAATTCACTGAAAATTTCTTCAAAGAAAAAAAACTAGAAGAGTATGACGTGGAATCGACCTCCGTGCAAATGTATTTCAGCTTATTGAGTGAAAAAATGTCAAGAGACTGGAAGGACATAGCTACATATCTACATATCACGTCTGACGAAAGAAGAACAATATCGTCCCAGCCCGAACAAGACATAGCTCAATTAACCTTCAATGTCTTAAAAATGTGGCAAAGATCTAAGTACAGTGCTACTCATCAACTGATGAAAGCAGTACACGACATGAAAAGAAATGATGTGCTAAACATGATATTCCTTGAATTCGATAAAAGAACAGGAACAAACTGAAAATGAAAAACTGTCTTTACACATGTGACAATCAAAATAAAATCATATAAAAAATTATTTCATTTTGTTTGTTTGGTTATTTACTTACTTGAGAATCATAATAATAGGCATCACATCATGTCATATAAAACTGAACGAAAATGTCTGTTCTAAAATACAGTAAAATAGCAGGTTCCTTCTCTCCTACTGAAGAGGAAAATAACATAGGGATTCAAATGTACAGTTCATATGACCATACTGTTCCTAATAATACAGCATGTACAATTACAACAGAAGTTAAACTTGCTATCCCTAAAGGTTATTATGGTATAATTTTACCTCTATGCAAATCAAGAAAACATAACTTTGTGTTAATCAACCAAAAAATAATAGACGAAGATTACAGAGGGTATATTACCATTGTTTTATTTAACTTCGGAGAAGAAGACCTAAAAATAAAAAGTGGTGATGCTGTTGCACGACTTGTTTTACAAAAAATTTATCCTATAAAATTAGAAGAACGTTCTAAGCTTGAAAACACTGAAAAAGGTGAAAAAATCTCTCAATTAGCTTACAGCAAAATATATGAAGAAATTTACAATGAAAATCTTAAATATTACAGCAAAGATCGTCTTAAATGAACTAAAACAAAGAAAACATCTCTGTGAATAGCGTTATATTAAACAACAAAACAACTGAAATAACGTTCAGCAAAATGGCGCGTTGTCAAGATTCTTTCTATATTACTCTTGTAAAAGACAAACCAAATACACTGTTAGTAACAACATGTAAAAAATCTGCTTTACTGCCTGCCTCACCTATTCTCCAACCTATTATGCATTATGTTAAAGCATCAACAAAAGCATTGAAGCCAACCAGATCCACAAAAAAATCTGCAGGGTTTGATTTATATAGTGCTTATGATTATATTATTCCTGCTAAAGAAAAAAAATTGGTACAAACTGATATAATACTTTGCATACCTGCAGGATGCTATGGTCGCATAGCACCAAAATCAGGACTTGCTCTTAATCATTTCATTGATGTAGGAGCAGGGGTAATAGATGAAGACTACAGGGGAAAAATTGGTGTTTTGCTGTTTAATTTTGGAAATGAGGTCTTCGAAATAAAACATGGAGATCAAATAGCTCAAATAATATTAGAAAAAATTCTCATCCCTGAGCTAGAAGAAGTATATACACCTGATAAAACCGAAAGAAATGATCAAGGTTTTGGATCAGGCAAAAAGATATCTGCTTCATTGAAAGAAAAAAACGACTATGAAGAAAGTGATTCTGGAGAAAGTGACTCGTCTGAAGAATCAGATATAGAACAATCTCATTTAGCTGATGAAACGTCGTCTGAAGAACAAGAATTTTATTCGGCGGAAGAAGAACCAACTGATGAAAAAGGTTCTCATGAAATCGACCCCTCCGAAAATGAATTAATGTCTTTAGAGGAATTCTTAAAGTTGATTCTAACAAAGAACTAGGTGGCGAAAATTTACTATGGTATTGGTTCAATGAATCACATTATTCATGAAGATTCCAATTATGTTATTCATTGTTATTGTAACTCATTCTCCGCCTCTCTATTCATAAACGATAAAGGAATAAATTGGATTATCTGTTGGATTGTCTGACTATATGATATGTCTCAAAAAGAACAATAAAGAAAAAATAAAAATATTATGACTTCTCGTTTCACTTGCAATCTACATTTTCTCAAAAATACAGGTCTTTTCTGGATTCTAAATATATCTATAAACGACCTCTTTTATAGATAAATTAAATATATCTATAAACGACCTCTTTTATAGATAATTTAAATATATCTATAAACGACCTCTTTTATAAATAAATTAAATATATCTATAAACGACCTCTTTTATAGATAAATTAAATATATCTATAAACGACCTCTTTTATAGATAAATTAAATATATCTATAAACGACCTCTTTTATAAATAATCTAAAAATAGGAGGTCTTCTCTGGATAATCCAAATATGATGGTCTTTTCTGGATAATATTCAGAAAAGACCATCTATTATACTACTTATGGGGATGGTGTACTGAGTAGTATAGAGAAATTGGGATGGTGCACTGAGTAGTTTAGAGAAATGAGGGTATGAGGGTATCCAATGAGTAGTATACAGAAATGTGGGCATGGGGATAGTGCACTGAGTAGAATAGAGAAATGGGGATTGTGCACTGAGTAGTATAGAGAAATGGGGATATAGGGACAGTGGGCTGAGTAGTATAGAGAAATGGATGTATGGGGATGGTGCACTGAGTAGTATAGAGAAATAGGGGTATGGGGATGGTGCACTGAGTAGTATAGAGAAATGGGGGTATGGGGATGGTGCACTGAGTAGTATAGAGAAATGGGGGTATGGGGATGGTGCACTGAGTAGTATAGAGAAATGGATGTATGGGGATGGTGCACTGAGTAGTATAGAGAAATGGGGGTATGGGGGTGGTGCACTGAGTAGTATAGAGAAATATGGGGATGGTGGACTGAATAGAACAGAGGAATAGCATGGGGTTGATACACTGAGTAGTATACAGATATGGGAGTATGGGGATGGTATATTGAGTACCGTAATCTCTCGCATATAAGACGTGTCCTCTACGCCAAACAAATGCCTTGTGCGTCTTAGGATTTAGGATTTTCTAAAGTTAAGGGTGCGTCTTATACAGGGGGGTAATTTTACTATAGAACAGTACTAATCTTACAAATTTTAGCATTAAAATGTGCGTCTTATACGCGAAAATGCATGTGCTAAGTTTGGGGTGCGTCTTATACGCGCAGCGCGTCTTCTACGCGGGAGATTACGGTAGTATAAAGAAATGGGGTGGTACACTGAGTACTATAGAGAAATGGAGGTATGGGGGATGGTGTACTAAGTACGGTACTATAGAGAAATGGAGTTTAATATGGGGATGGTGCACTTAGTGGTAAAGAAATGCGGATATTGGCATGGTGCAGAGAAATGGAGATGGTGTAAGTATTACTGGGATACAGATCTGTACAGGAAAATACTGATAGGCCCAGAGGGATATGGTACACTAACCCTTTCCAGAATTAAAAAAGAAAATTAATCGTTGAGAGGGGAGGTCAAATGTTTTTGTGTGTGTGCCCCCGTGCAAACCCACCAAGCCCCTGTGTTGGTAAAAAAAAATGATCACTCCCTAATTGAGTAGGCCTACCGGTAATATATAGGTTAATAGAGAAATGGATCTAAAGACAGCCCCCCCCCCCACCAAGAAGGTAGGCCTATGACTTTATACACTAAAGATAGGACATTCTTGCACAGGCAGGATTCAGATGTGAGCTGATATACATAAAGAGGTTGGTCTATATATAGATTACTATCAGTACCGGTATCTTGTGTAGAATTAGAAAGGTAGGCAATCACCTAGAGATCTCGACCTATTGCAAGGAGACACTGGTTAGACACGGGCATTAGGTAGTCCTATATGTGACCCATCCGTACAAAGTGGTACTGAAGTCGCATATTTAGAAGCCTAGATATGCCCTTTTGTAGTGGTATAGTGTAAGAAATATAAGATTTCTCAAAATTGGTATTTTAGCATGATTTTTCTAACATATGGGTGGATGTCTTTTAGAATCCTTGGTTACTATACTAAATCTAAGTCCCAAATACCCTAAAGACATAGGGGCCTACCGGTAGCCATAGAATCCATGGTTATAAAGAATTTACATAGGAATTGTATGGGATTGCACCCCCCCTCCGAGGGGTCTGAAATTTTTCCGTCCCCCCTTTTATTCTAGTCGCGTGCTGGCTTTTTCGCTCAAAAGGGGCGAAATTTTTTTTGTCCCCCCCCTTAGAGGAGTCTGAAATTTTTTTGTCCCCACCCCAAACCCACCAACCCCCCTGTTGTTAAAAAATGACCACTCCCTTATATGCAAAATGAAAGCTCTTGATGAGCTGTATTTGAATATGGCAATATCTAAATATTTTCTAAGTGTGACTGCCGAACCATTTTGTCTGGATGGGTCACATATATAGTCAAATAGATTGGCAGTCTCGCCCAGTCAGGATTCTAGGGAATTCCTCTCTCATGTTTGGGGATGATGGTCCCATTTTCTGGGGAAGATTACCAGTACTATGCGAGGTACCTGCCTACAAATAAGGGATTGGTCATTATTTATCAACAGGGGGGGTGGTGGGTTTTCACGCAGATGCACGAAAATCTTTTAAGGCCCCCCCTCGATGGCAGTAAAAAAGTTTTGCGCCCCCCCCCGTGCCGGAGGCGCGGAAAGTTTTCGCGCCCCCTCTTTAATCTATAATAGCGCGCAGGCTTTTTTGCTAAAAAGAGGGTAAATTTTTTTAGCCCCCCCTCAAGAGGGGTCAAAATTTTTTTAGCCCCCCCCCTCGAGAGGGGTCAGAATTTTTTACGGCCCCCCCTCAAACCCACCACCCCCCCTGTTGATAATAAATGACCACTCCCTAAGCACTACAGCAACCAACGGGCAAAACTTCTTTTATCCACAAACGCTATGTGCCAGAGACGACTCACACTACCGGGTAGTGGTCAAGCTGGGGCCAGATTGATACATGTCATACATTGGCTCCTTTATTGTCTAGATCGATTGTGGTGGGAATTTAGTGGCGTCCTCTCCTGCTCACATGAGGAACTAAAACTTTGCTACCTCCACCTAGTGGTAAAGTCGGCAACATCAGTACCCGCCCAAGCGTGACGATATTTGGGTGTGGTGAATTTGCCCTGGGTGTACGACTTGCTCTGGCCCTTCAGCTCTCACTAGATCAATGTCACTCTCCTTTTAACTTCTTAACTAAACTAGTCAGACTTGAAGAAGTTGCAGGCAGCATGAACGTGTTCCAACTGAAGCACGGGCAGCTTATCAAGTCGTGCCTGGTGATAGCAATGGGGTTGTTGGTGCTGCTGTACTTCAGACGTCAGGCCAGTGACGGAGGACGGGTGGAGCAGGCAAAAAGAGCCTTCCCCAGGTCGGGGCCGGGAGCTGCCGACAGCCGGGGAGCACAGGTATAAATTAAGCCTTCTAAGTGGGGAAGTACCGCCAATGCTGTATATTAAATGTATTTACCTTAGAACCTTGTCCTAGGTATCTAGACTTGAACTTTATTGTGTTTATGTTCTTTGTTAAACTTTACAGATTTTTATTGACCTTTACGGATATTTATTGAACTTTATGGATCTTTATTGAACCTTATTGAACTTTATGGATCTTTATTGTGTTTATGTTCTTTGTAGAACTTTACAGATCTTTATAAAACTATATGGATCTTTATTAAACTTTATGGATTTTTTTATTAACCTTTATAGATCTTTATTGAATTTTATGGATCTTTCTTGGGTTTATGTTCTTTGTAGAACTTTATGGATCTTTGTTAAACTTTATGGATCTTTATTGAACTTTATGGATCTTTATTAAACTATGGATCTTTATTAAACCTTATTGAACTTTATGGATCTTTATTGGGTGAGACCAATCCACTGATTGGTCTACGTATTGATACAGTCAGTACCACTACTCACCCACCTGCTACTCCCACACACACACACACACCCACACACACACACACCCCCCCACACACACACACACACACACACACACACACACACACACACACACACACACTGCTGCTGCTTACCTGGACATACCTGTGGGCAGTGACCAACTACTGCAGCTTGCTAGCCTAAGGGCACACTCATGGGACTCTTCCACTGGTTCAATTTTTTTTTTTTTTTATGCATCATGGTGGTTTGTTTAGTATGCCAACAGTCATACCATGGCAACAAGAAGCACTGTCCCAATTGTGGGGTGCTGAACCACAAATTTACAGAGGAGACCAGGAGTAATGCAGTTTTTCATGAGGAAGAGGGGGGGAGACCAAGGAGCTTCCAATATGGCCACCCCAAATACAGCAAACGCGAGGAGCATATTAACCAACGAGGATATACCGAGCAATGCCGACGGCTTGGGTCGGAAACCTTCGGATTACATCGGCTCGGGCGAGTTCGGCAACGTCCGTGAACGCTCGGGAATGCAAGATGGCGCTCCTTCCGCTTTCGCCGAGGGAGACAATTTACAGCAGGAGTTTATGCATTTTCTGGCTGGGAAACAGCAAAAATTGCTTAATCTGGCTAAGCATGACCCAGTAGACAGTGCAACAGCCCCAACCACAGCAGCACAGGAGGTACCACAGCTGTATTACTTGGATGGGACACCTTACACTGGGTCTTTGCCTGTCACACAACATCAACAACAGAGGATTACACCAGCCAAGCTTCCCCTCTCTGCTACCATTCAGGCTGGATTATCAAATGCAGGCCTGACAGCTGAGAATATGGGCGTGGATTGATTGATTGATTTGTGTTTTACAGCACTTTAGCGGCACTAAGTGGCTATCCCGTGCTTCACAGGTTGATAATTTAACAGAGGAATGTGTCAGTGCCTGCGCATATGTGCACCACACACATCCTGAGGGGATAGGAAAGAGGAGATATAGACCCTTTTAAGTCGGCTAGGGAAGCCAGATATGGGCGTGGAGGGGGGACCTTGCCGGCTACCTGGATGCAAAGGACCAAGGTGACTTGTTATCCACTTTATTTAAGATAGGTGAAGCTTCTAAGAAAAAGAGGTCACAATACTGGTTAATGCCAGATTACCACATTCCCACTGATAAAGTCTATTCTGATATGAAATACAGAGAGTTAATATACGGTATGACATGTGTGCAGGGGAAGTTAGCTATTGCTAATTTACCACAGTGGTCTGCAAAAAGTTATGGTGACCATATGAGATTCATAGCCAGGAAGGGTCTCAATGCTACATATACTTCTAGCACACTAGCTAAATACGAGCATGATCTCACTACTAGAGTGATTTCAGGGGAGTTACCCGGATTTCAGACAGCTGAACATGCATCAGTCTCTGATAATTTGGGCTCCGATAACCTACAGGTGGTTCAGGATTTGAAGGCTGAATTAGCCAAATTAAAAGCAGGTAGTAAACAAGGCACTAAAGGTAAAGGCCCTTCTACTCAAAACAAAATCCACTGCCCCACGGATGTTTGTGCTTTGTTCAATTTCACTAGATGTTGGTATAATCCGTGTAACAGGCAACATGTATGCGCTGTATGTAAGGGCCCCCACCCAGCAAAAGGGGGGTGCAAAAATCAACTAGCAAACACAAGCAGTGGAGCAAGCACTAATGCGGGAGGGGGGTCAACTTTATTCGCGCCACCAATCCACTCTCGCGTATCTTAATGTACAAATAATATTGACGGTGTCCATGATATTCCGGATTCCCACGGTCCCTCGGTCAATGTAACAACCAATAATTTACCAGACATTTATTGTGATAGGGACTCGCTTGTGTGTACTTCGGATATATCAGAATTATTGTCAATTTATGAAAACTATGCTCCATTGTGGGATATTAACTCCACCCATATTCTAAAAGGGGTCAGATCTCAAATAAAGCCCGCCGGCTGGTTATCAATGCTTAGTGGAGGTCCTAATTCAGTTTATGGTACCGATGGATGGGATTATGACGCTGCTTTCCTAATGGACGGCATAATGCATGGGTTTAAAGTAGTAGACCCAAACACACATATCAGTGAGTACAGTACTAAGAACTATGTACCGCACGAAGCAAGGAACTTCATTGATAACCTTCTAAAGACAGAAGTAGAGCAAGGTAAATTGTCTATAGTCACAGCAGCACCTACCTGCATCCACGCCTTAGGTGCAGTTGAGAAAAGAGATGGCAGTTACAGACCGGTAACGGACGTGAGTAGACCAGAAGGTCTATCTATTAACTCACATATGAACGAGACCTTCCAGCACTTTAGCTACACTAGTATCGATGATGTAACTAAGGTACTCCAACCCGGTATGTTCATGGCAGTCACAGACATATCTGCAGCGTACCGCTCTATTATGATTAGGCCAAGTGATAGGCAATTCCAGGGCCTACAGTGGATATTCGATTCACAGAAAGTGTATTTAGTGGACAACTTTGTGTCATTCGGCACTAGAATGGCTGCATTCCTCTTTAATAGGATTACTGACAGCATAGCTCGTTATATGAGAGCTAACGGTTATTATTGCTTTAACTATCTCGATGACCTACTTACCATGGGCAACTCATATGCTGAGTGCCACAAAGCACAGTTGTTTCTACATAGCACATTTTACTCGTTGGGATTTTTCTTATCCTATAAGAAGGTCCTTTCACCTGCACAAGTTCAAATATACCTAGGGATAGAAATTGACTCACTACAAATACGCCTCAGACTACCGGAGTGTAAGATCAATAAATTGCACAGTGAGCTACGTTTCTTTGTAGGTCGCCGAAGGGCAACCAAGAAACAGCTGCGCTGTTTATGCGGGATCTTAGCACACTGCTTAACTTTAGTCAGAGGGGGAAGGACATTCTCACACAGAGTCATAGGCATGTTATCTGCTTTCACGAGCACTAAAAGGTACATAACTCTCTCTACCGGGTTCTTCAAAGACCTAGACTGGTGGTTAAGATTCGCAAAGTGGTTTAATGGCGAAGCGAAATTTGTGAGCACACTACCATCCACACAAAGTGACTTATACATGGACGCATCAGACAAGGGCTATGGTGTCAGTTACGGCAAGGACTGGATATGTGCATGTGGTCATGGACACTGCCTCCCACCACCTAGTCAATTCGTGCCTGAAAACATAAACATCAGGGAGCTATACCCCATCTTAATGGCAATTAATAGGTGGGGACCTTTATGGCGCGACAGGAAAATTGTCTGTCACACGGATAACACTCATGTAGTAAGCGCACTGAATAAGGGTAAAAGTACAAATGCAAGAGCGATGGACTTCCTGAGAGAACTGTTCTGGCTTACAGCTCTTTATAACTGCCACATTGTAGCATCACATATCCCAGGACGACTTAACGTCCTTGCAGATGCTTTATCAAGAGTGTTATATTATCCGCATAACCTTCCTATGTATTTATGTTGTAGCGGCGGCTAAGCTATGCGAAGAATTGGACATGAAAGCGGCAATAGCGAGAGCGCATGCCTGGAGCGTTTCCACCTGGAAACCTAAATGCAGCCAATGGAAAAGATTTATTGTGTTCTGTACCATCTCTGCCTCTATAGTCTTACCCACTTCAGTTCAGACCATGTGTCGATATACAGTGTACCTGTCTTCGGACTTGAAGTATAGCACTATAGACAATTACGTGAGTGCAGTGATAAGTTTAAATGCACATTATGGCTACGACATAGCTTGGATAAGGACAAACTTTATGTTTAAGTGCACTATGTCAGGTTTACGCAGGATCCTTGGTGACCCTATACCCATTAGAATCACACTGTCAGTTTCGCAACTCTTGGACATGTTTATAAATGTGAATTTATCGGTACCTGACCATTTAGCTATGTGGGTGTGCATCGTTACTAGCGTTAGGACCCTTCTCAGGAAGAGCAACCTAGTAGTAGACAACGCAGCAAAAGTATCACCACACTTTCTAAGAAGAAAGTCGGTATCATTCACTACCTGGGGAATGATTGTCACGGATTCAAGCTCAAAAACAATCCAATTTGGACAGAGAGTCCACCACATCCCGGTGGTAGGAGTTCCTAACTCGCCACTTTGTGCAGTATGTTTAAGAGACACTTTGTCAGTACACCAACTGCAGACCCTGAAGCACCCGCCTTCCTAGTGCGCAAAGGGAATTCACTGGTCCCATTGCAATACTCAGCACTACTTAAGTTCCTGAAACGCCTACTAAGTTCTATTGGGATGGATACCAACAGAGCAGGAGTACATTCTCTGAGGCGTTCAGGCGCTGCCTTTATGCACCTATGCGGTATCCCACTAGAGGATATCAGATACACCGGTGACTGGACAAGCTTGTCTGCTCTTTTGTATTTAGCCAAACCATTCGGTACTAGGATAAAAATAGACAATGTGGTCGCCAAGGCACTGAAAGCTACTTTTTTAGATATACTAGTGTGTAGAGTAACAGGACTATATCATTGTTCTGGTGGTGCCGGGTCATTTGGACTCAGTTTAGGCCAGACCGCAGCTACTCGTCCTTCATTACTGTTCCAGAATCAATGGGTGAGACCAATCCACTGATTGGTCTATGTATTGATACGGTCAGTACCACTACTCACCCACCTGCTACTCCCACACACACACACACACACACACACACACACACACACACACACACTGCTGCTGCTTACCTGGACATACCTGTGGGCAGTGACCCACTACTGCAGCTTGCTAGCCTAAGGGCACACTCATGGGACTCTTCCACTGGTTCAATTTTTTTTTTATGTAATTTCTCTGTATTAATATGTTATTACTTGTTAATAAATAAGGGCCGGGTCATTTGGACTCAGTTTAGGCCAGACCGCAGCTACTCGTCCTTCATTACTGTTCCAGAATCAATGGGTTTATGTTCTTTGTAGAACTTTACAGATCTTTGTTGAACTTTATGGATCTTTATTGAACTTTATAAATCTTTATAAAATTTTATGGAACTTTATGGTATTTTGAGACCTTTGTGGTACCTTGGGACCTTTTTAGGACCTTTTTGGTACCTTGGGACTTTTTTTTAGGTACTTTCTGAAGACTTTGGGCCTTTCCAGAACTTTTGCAGGACTTTGGGACCTTTTCGGGACTATAAGACCTTTTTGTGACCTTGGGACCTTTATAGGACCTTTCATGACTTTTGGACCTTTTTTACCTTAGGACCTTTTTGAATCTTTGGGACCTTGTCCACCCATTGTCCACCCCTGGGAGAGACATGGGACTGGATGCATTCCTTTTTGTAATACAGACAAAGAACTAAGATAATGGTTGAGGAAACCACACCTTGTCTCATTTTGTTTGTAGTGTTTTGTATGTGGAAGATAGTCATTATGGATGCATTTGTAGGTAATAAATTATGGAATTCAGAATCATGTAGTTATTATTGTTAAAAGTAGACATAAGCTGAAGCATGGCTTGTTAGGTTGGCCCTGAAGACCAGGGAAAGCTATGACTGATGTTTGGTCTTGATAAAGCTATAATTATCTACTTATTACTATTAACACACAAATTAAGGCAGTTGGGTCTAAAGGCAGGGGCAGGCAGGGTAGGTGGTGACACCATCAGACAATCACCAGTGGGTGTGGGAGGCAGAGGGCATGGTAGGTAGGCACACCACTAGGTGGGTTGGGGGGTACTCAGTCATGTCTCACTACTCAGAGCTGCACGCTGATAGTTGTGGGTGGGAGGGGGAGGAAGATAATCAAGCAGGTACATGTGTCCTTATGACATAGTCATGGGCAAGTCATCTAGCCTAGGCTCTGTACCCTTGCCTCGTTTCCTTTATGTCTCTCCAAGACATACTCTCGACTCAACTGTTTTAAACTAAACGCTTTCTTGTTATATATGCAATACAACACTCAAGTACATTTCTATAGTAAAAAAATATGCACCCCTAGTAGAAATACAGCCTCTGTACGCAACTACAGAGGCGTACATGGAAAACCAGTGGCGTACATGGAAAACCAGTGGCGTACGTGGAAAACCAGTGGCGTACAGATTTTTACGGGCATTGCGCGGGTCGGCCCGAGCGACACTAAGTGTATTTGACGAAGTATGCCCCCTAAATAATGACGGGCTTCCCTAGCCGACTTAAAAGGGTCTATATCTCCTATCCCCTCAGGATGTGTGTGGTGCACATATGCGCGGCACTGACACATTCCTCTGTTAAATTATCAACCTGTGAAGCACGGGATAGCCACTTAGTGCCGCTAAAGTGCTGTAAAACACAAATCAATCAAAACCCCTAAATATTTCACCTTTTCTTAGCCCTTCTTCCTCGATTCCCATCCAATCGCCGCCATGTTGGTTTTGCGTCCCGCAGTGTCGTAATGGTGGTAGAATAAAATATAAGTTTTTCGTAGAAATTGAATGAAATTCTTGTCTTAATCCTTTTTATATTAATAAATCAAACATAATTAAAGCATTTAAACAGCCTAGAAAATTCATTTTCAACGAAAAACTTCTATTTTATTCAAGCGCCATTACGACACTGCGGGACGCGCGGACGACTTACGGCATTCATACACCCATGGTCATAATGACGGTAGAATAAAATATAAGTTTTTCGTGGAAATTGAATGAAATTCTTGTCTTAATCCTTTTTATATTAATAAATCAAACATAATTAAACCATTTAAACAGCCTAAAAAATTCATTTTCAATGAAAAACTTCTATTTTATTCAAGCGCCATTATGACACTGGAGGACGCGCGGACGACTTACGGCATCCAAACACCGAAAACCGTGAAGAAGCCAAGATGGCGACTTTCTGTTTTAGCGCAAAGTAGATTTACAGGTAAAAAAAAATGTACTTGAGTGTTGTATTGCATATATAATAAATTAAAAACTGATTTCGTGTGCGTACAACAAGCAGATACCACGAGTGGATCCGTTGCGTATTCCATGAGAACCGTTATACGATGCGAATGGTGGTATCTGCTTGTTGTACGCACACTCCATTCAGTTTTTAGTTAGTACTTGCGTGTGTGTACTCGCAGAGCTCTCGCAAAAATCAAATTATTTTGATTTTCGCGAATGTCATCGCACGCCCCTCCGACGTCATATGAAGTTTCTCGCAGCAGCAGATCCACTGCTGGAACGTCCCCTGCGAGTGGATCCCTAGCTATAGAGAACATGCTCTGTATGTAGGTCACTCTACCGACGGATCGATGGGAGACCAGGATTACACTGGTCATTTTGAAATTTTTTCCGTCCCCCCCTCCATGGGATCTGAAATTTTTCTGTCCCCCCTTTTTATTCTATAGTCGCGCGCAGGCTTTTTCGCTCAAAAGGGCGAACATTTTTTTGTCCCCCCCCCTTAGAGGGGTCTGAAATTTTTTTGCCCCCCCCCCAAACTCACTGAAGAAATCTGACACTGAACCTATCAAATAGTCCATGTTTCTTAAAGATATTAAAATTTCTTTCAGAGGGTCGGCACACTTGCCTTTTCATGATGGTGCTTCCCGGGGTGCTTCCCGCGTAGGCATGCTCTTGAGACGGGAAGGGTGCAGGAAAACTGCTCTGAGGGAGTGGTCATTATTTATGAACAGGAGGGATGGTGGGTTTGAGGGGGGGCGTAAAAAATTTAGACCCCTCCCAATGGGGGGGGGCTAAAAAAATTTTGACCCCTCTTGAGGGGGAGGGCTAAAAAAAAATTTCTATGTATTATAATTATCAGCGACATATTCAAACCAAGCTGACCAAGTTTCTCCCTGTAGAATCCAAGGCTACCCTATTTTTAACCTGACAGGGTGAGTGACTCACTCATCCCCGTCCTCCTCCAGTGAGTACCCCCAGATCCCACCTGTGGATCCCCACTGGAAGACATGATATCCTACGCTATTTTTAGCCTCACATGCCCAGGTGACTCACTCCTGAGAGCAGCTCCCTCCTCCTACTCCGGATTAGACTGGATCTAACTAGAGAGGGACTGAGCTACTCATCCCCCGAACTGAGTCACCATGCACTTCTAAAAATAGCACATGAGTAACACTGAGTTGGACTCCCTTTATATACAGGCAGAACCCACTCAGGGTATCTTATTCTTCTTCTCCAAACCTAGACCCTACGACACTCAGGTGCCTAGGCCCCAGGATATAGCTTGGTCAGACTGGCGAGTACCATACTGTTACACTGTATTGATTACTCTCATGCCAATCTTACAATAAAACTGGATCATCAACTGAATTGTCTGGACTCCTGTTACCTCACTTCATGACATGTAACGATCCGTTGACAACATGATCGGTTATTCTACCATCCCCGGATACCCGTACCAGTTTTGCATCTTCCACCTTGTTTTAAACATGATTTCATGCCGTTCACAAAATTGGGACACCGGTAGCAGTATGTCATGTCAGTGTTCTTTTTTGCCTAATGCAGAACAAACACGCACATATGAAATGAATGTAACATAGGGGCACACAGTGCTATTATCATGGCTCTAAATTGAGTTTTATATTTTGTCTGTTTCTGTGCCACCTTATAAAACACATCTATTTTTGTTCATTTTTCAGAGCACAGCAGCGCTGGGGACGAGAGGTGGTCGCTTCATTTTAAATGGACAGAAGGTGCATTTGCTGAGTGGGGCCATGCATTACTTCAGGGTGGTGCCTGGCTACTGGAAGGACCGTATGTTAAGGCTCAAAGCCGCAGGGCTCAATACCATAGAAACGTAGGCTATGCTGAAAAATTTTGTGCGATTATTTTCCAGTTCCATTCTTTCTTTTCTGTACTCACACTAGTGTGAGGTGATGTAGACCTTATTAGACCCAAGGTTCAACCTCGGGTCTACTTCTACTGTACACGTTTTCGCTGAAGGTTTTTGCTGAAAGGGGTAATGTGCACCATAAATCGAACATTGCAAATCGGTATGGAATAATTTGTAAATTCTATTGGAATCATATAAACTGTAGGACTATTTATGGTAGGTCTACCCATGCCACAAGTGGATTGCCTGCACACAATACTCCCTACACTACAGTAGGGCCTAAGCTGTTTGCTTACATGTACATGGCCTACATAGGGACGCTGTTAGTAGCCTCTTTGATTGCCTCTCTCCACCACTACTACTACTGTATTGTATTGCCTGCATGCTGACCATTAACCCACTAAAGGCACCTACATATATATCTATACATGTACACATAAGTATGATGCATTGATGTGCAGTTAACCCTTTAGAGATGGTATGATGCATTGATGCACAGTTAACTCTTTATGGATGGCATGATGTATTGATGTGCAGTTAACCCTCTATAGATGGTATGATGCATTGATGCACAGTTAACCCTTTATGGATGACATGATGCACTGATGTGCAGTTAACCCTTTATAGATGGTGTGATGCATTGATGCACAGTTAACCCTTTATGGATGGCATGATGCATCGATGTGCAGTTAACCCTTAATGGATGGCATGATGCAATGATGTGCAGTTAACCCTTTATAGATGGTATGATGCATCGATGCACAGTTAACCCTTTATGGATGGCATGATGCAGTGATGTGCAGGTAACCCTTTATAGATGGTATAATGCATTGATGTGCAGTTAACCCTTTATGAATGGCATGATGCAATGATGTGCAGTTAACTCTTTATAGATGGTATGATGCTTTGATGCACAGTTAGCCCTTTATGGATGGCATGATGCATTGATACATATTTAACCCTTTATGGATGGCATGATGCATTGATGTGCAGTTAACCCTTTATAGATGGTATGATGCATTGATGTGCAGTTAACCCTTTATAAATGGTATGATGCATTGATGCACAGTTAACCCTTTATGGATGGCATGATGCATTGATGTGCAGTTAACCCTTTATAAATGGTATGATGCATTGATGCACACTTATCCCTTTATGGATGGCATGATGCATTGATGCATATTTAATCCTTTATGGATGGCATGATGCATTGATGTGCAGTTAACCCTTAATAGATGGCATGATGCATTGATGTGCAGTTAACGTTTTATAGATGGCAAGATGCATTGATGCACATTTAACCCTTTATGGATGGCATGATGCATATTTAACCCTTTATGGATGGCATAATGCATTGATGTGCAGTTAACCCTTTACAGATGGTATGATGCATTGATACACAGTTAACCCTTTATGGATGGCATGATGCATTGATGCATATTTAACCCTGCAACGCTTTATAGATGGCAAGATGCATTGATGCACATTTAACCCTTTATGGATGGCATGATGCATATTTAACCCTTTATGAATGGCATGATGCATTGATGTGCAGTTAACCCTTTACAGATGGTATGATGCATTGATACACAGTTAACCCTTTATGGATGGCATGATGCATTGATGCATATTTAACCCTTTATGGATGGCATGATGCATTGATGCACAGTTAACCCTTTATGGATGGCATGATGCATTGATGTGCAGTTAACCCTTTATGAATGCCCTGATGCATTGATGCACAGTAAATTTGTGACAAAACCTGGGAAAGCGTAACATTAGGGGAAAATCCCTTTTTTCAAATTCATGTCTTCAGCTACATTTTGGTACTTTACATGATAACATATTCCAATTAGCTACAGAAATATAAGATCTGAAACATGGGATGCCAGCAACATGCAGAAATTAAGGATAACCCTTAACTCAATTGTGTATTGAAATATCATGGCATATTTAATAGAAAATGCCATTATTGGAAAAAATAACAATTCTAAAACATAATCATCCATTATTTTAGCTCTAGAAGGGATAATTCAATTCTGTTTTCAGTTATGAAAACCTTATGGACAGGTCAATAAGATAGGGTAACATTTTATTCAAAAAGAACAAAATTATGGTTTCCATGGCAACCGAATATCAACAAACGTGCTAAATTTAGGGAAAAACATTCTTTTTGGCTTCTAAATAAGGTCATTTTAGAACGAAAATAGAGTTATGGCTATAGCGTAATCTGATTCTTCAGAAAAAGTTACCCTAGACTTGTTTTCACTCAATTTTTTACTCTTTTGGTCATATTTCCTTAAATTTTGTATTTAGAGCATTTCTAGGTATTTCCCTTAAGGTTATGATTTGCCCTGTTTCGTCACAGTTAACTCTTTATGATTCGAATGATGGCTTGTTGCACAGTTATCCCTTTATGGATGGCATGATGCATTATCAACAAATATGTCAGTAATATTGCACTATTTGTCAGCAATTAGTCAATACCGTAATCTCCCGCGTATAAGACGCGTCCTCTACGCCAAACAAAATGCTGGGCAGTCTTATAGGATGTACTGAAATTGGGGGTGCGTCTTATACGAGGGGTAATTTTACTATAGAAATGTACTAATCTTGCAAATTCCATCCTTAAAATGTGTGTCTTATACGCGAAAATGCATGTGCTGAGTTTGGGGTGCGTCTTATACGCGCAGCGCGTCTTCTACGCGGGAGATTACGGTATATGTTAGTAATTACTCACTATTTCTCATCAATTAATCAAAATATGTCAGTAATAATGCACTATTTGTCAGCAATTAGTCAATTTATATTAGTAATTACTCACTATTTGTCAGTAGTTAGTAAAAATATATCATTAATAATGCACTATTTGTCAGCAATTAGTCAATACATGTTAGTAATTGCTCATTATTTGTCAGCAGTTTGTCAACATATGTCAGTAATCACTCACTAATTGTCAATATCTGATTGAATATTGAAAATTGAATTGAAAATAGCATTGAAAATTGCATTAAATACTCGGGGCTTTTAGGTCTTGGACCTAACCTGCTTCATCTTTTTAGATATTATTGAATAATGACAATTTCACAGCTATCTACACAAAGGTAAATGTATCAACTTTTGCTATGGATGTATTACTGGTAATGCTACCCTAAAATTAAGTATTTTATCGGCCGGAACTTCTCTAGCCCTTCCTGAAGGCAATTTACAGGTTCCTATATTGAGACCGCTGAAACTATGAAAGTATACTTCATGATCTTAGTTGAGACAAGTAGGACTCTCGTCTCTTCCCCTATTACCCAATCCTCCTACATGAAGGCATATCATACTGGTACTTATCATCCTACTATAACTGGGCATTGTAGTCTAGCTAGTGCTGGTATGGTGGACTTTTCCCTCCTTTTATTTATAAAAAGCTCCCTCCACTTCCCTGTCTGTCTTCTTATCTTCCTGTTTACCTCCCTGTTCGCCCATCTGACTCTTTCGCTGTCTGCCTCGCTTCCTGACTACCTGTCTGTCTCCTTCCTATCTGTCTGCCTCCTCTTCTGCCTGTCTGCATCTGTTCCTACCTGCCAGTCCACCTCCTTTGCTGTCTGTCTACACCTTTTCCTTCCCCCTGTGGAGTGGGGACCTTCATTTGAGGGCATGGAGGAGCAGAATAACTTCATTGGGAGTCCACAAGGAGAAATCTCCTTCAATACTGACAGTGGGCATACCAGATTCGTAAAAGGCGACAAAGCTGGGGTTTCTTGTGGCTTGGGGTGAGCATGTGGACAGCTGGTGTCCATATACGCTGGCCTGGGTCTACATGATTGTCTTTTGCCATGGGATTCCTCCTCAGTGAATCACATCTGAGTGATCAAAGGCCGTTGTTTGTCTGGCCCTGCCTATGGGACCAGGCAAATAAAAGAAAACTTGCTATCCTTCGAGAAGAGTAGGGGAATGAAGCCCTGGAAGCAGTTTTCCCACTCAACCCTCCTCATAGATTCGGTCATTCATCTTATAGATTCAGTCATTCATCTCACAGATTCGGTCATTCATAGATTCAGTCACTGCTGTGTCGGGCAAGCAGCATATAAATACCTGTCCAAAAAGAAAAGAAAGGACTTAATGTTTGAGAACCCTTGAAAGTCTGAGTTCCTCGATGGCCCCCGGACGTAAAACTAAACAAACAAACAAACACCTTTTCCTGCCTGTCAACCCCCTGCATACCTGTCTCATTCCTTTGTACTTGCCCTTTCCTGCCTGTCTCTCTGCCTCCCTCCCTGCCTGTCTGCCTCCTTCCTGTCTGCCTGCCTATCTGTACCTATCCCTCCCTGCCTATATGTCTCCTTCCTGTCTGCCTGTCTGTCTCCTTCCTGTATGCCCCCAATCTATATGTCTCCTTCCTGCCTGTCTGCCTCCTTTCTGTCAGTCTTCCTGCCAGACTATATGTCTTCTTCCTGTCTCACTCCCTCCCTCCCTGCATGTCTGTCCTTCCCTACCTGCCCCCAATCTATATGTCTATGTCCCTCCTTCCCTTCCTGCCTGCCTATATGTCTCCTTCCTGTCTGCCTGTCTCTCTCCTTCCCTGTCTGTCCCCTGTCTGTATGTCTCCTTCATTCCTGTCTGGTCGCCTTCTTGTCTGCCTCCCTCACTCACTGTCTGTAACTATTCCTGCCTGACTGTCTATCTCCTTCCTGTCTGCCTCGCTCCCTGCCTGTCTGTCTCCTTCCCTATCTGTCCCCTGTCTGTATGTCTCCTTCATTTCTGTCTGGTCGCCTTCTTGTCTGCCTCCCTCACTGTCTGTAACTATTCCTGCCTTCCTGTGTCTCCTTCCTGTCTGCCTCGCTCCCTGCCTGTCCATCTCCTTCCCTATCTGCCCCCTGTCTGTATGTCTCCTTCATTCCTGTCTGGTCGCCTTCTTGTCTGCCTCCCTCACTGTCTGTAACTATTCCTGCCTTCCTGTCTGCCTCCTTCCTGTCTGCCTCGCTCCCTGCCTGTCCGACCTTCCCCGCCTGCCCGTCTTTTTAGCGCGGTGACTAGTGAGTACTACTCGTGAGATGAGTAGACTAGTGTATGGTTCACAGTCGCCACGGTGTAAGGGATAGGGAGGCCTTGCAATCTATTTTTGTTTGTGGCTCCTCTGCTATGGACTATTCCTGCTCACTATTCTAATGTAATAACAACAGTGTGTGTACTTTACTTATCAGTGAAGGAATTTTCAGAATATATCTCATACTTTTGATTTTATTCGCAGATAAGACATTTCATCATTTGGAGCCCTATGGCAGATTAGCATAAGAGCATTTTAAGATTCAGAAATGCATCCCTGTAGCCTTTGTTTTAGAATTGTTCGTTTTGAAACTACTATATATATGTAGTACAGGTTTTATCTCAGTGGGTTGTGGTACAATTGGATCATATTTTCTGTATTTGAACAAAGTATTCACTGTCAAAGATCTCTATGGAGAAATTAGTGCTAAAGTGTGTGTTGCCCTATGTGCATTTTTGTAAATCAGAGGAGGTTGAAGTGTAAGGTCACCTTGTGGAACTACTACATTCTTTTCTGTGTAAGATTAGTTTACATTCTAATAATGCTATCTCAGAATATGTATCTACTATAGGTGATGAAAGATTAATTTGATTACTCCTTTCATTATATAAGTGATTTTGTGGAACACTGAAAGCATGTATGTACACCGAGTTACTTACACTGTGCTCCCCCTCTATAGAGAGGTGGAGTGATCTGGCCGGTTTGCTGACCACTGGCCCGTGACGAGGTACAGACTTTTACAAGTGATTGGCAGTTGGGTGTGTGTGTAGGGGGGTGGGCAGGCAGAGCAGGCTCCTGGCAATCTGAGACAGTGTACACTCATAATGACACACCTGTTGACTATGGCATTGAACATTGAATAAGACAGGTCCCTGTGGCAGCTGAGTGAGGTGCATGCAGAATGGACAGTCTACAGACTCTTAGTACTTAGCTGCAGTGGCTAGTTCAGGTTGAATTTGTGCTATATACTACCAAAAGCCCAGATGATAGTATGCCCTATCTGTCTCACCAACTGAAACTAGACACAAGATTACAAGTCGCCGCGCCATGTCTCACAGGACTATTCTCTACTATTGTATTAAAATCTACAACACTATGGTTTTATTTTTTATTGGTCCTCATAAAGATACAATATGATCTTCCAGATCCAACCTTATCCACCTGTGTATGTTGCATAATTAGGATTAGTTGAAAATGTTTACATAGTTTGATCATATTGATACTGTTATCGAGACAGGATGGAACTATATGCTGCAATAAAGTCCCTGCCTGCCTGTCTGCCTCCTTTCTGTGACTTTCTGACTCCCTTCTTCCCTGTCTGGCTTCCTCTTTTGGTCCATTGATCCATTGAGAAATTTTCGAAACAGTTATTGTGAAGGGGGATGTGATTGATATATTCATACTCATTTAGTACTGGAGGTGCCATCTTGATCATGTCATTGCCAAAATGAAATCACATCCCTGTGCCTCCCTGCCTAAATATTTTCTATCTGATGAACAGATACGTAGCATGGAATGTACATGAGTCACAGAAGGGTGTCTTCAACTTTAAAGGAATGAAAGACATCAGGTAGGATATGATAATTATGTCTCGGGATTCTCGCAGCATCCAAAGATCTGTTTCATTGATTATGTATTTAGTCTAAATTAATACAGACCTATAAATCGTCCCAACTTTTCCATTTTATATAGGCCATAAATATTTATAAACGATTCCATACCCAAATAATTCAAATAAAAAAGTTGGCAGTAAAAGAAGTAATGCGTTGAGAATGCACCAACACCTCTTTTTGATAAGTAATATTTACATATACCCTTGAGATTTTCATTCTACCTTTGAACAGAAAGTTTATAGAGGTGGCCAAGGAGGTTGGACTTTACGTCATTGTCCGTCCTGGACCGTATATCTGTGCCGAATGGGACTTGGGTGGACTGCCTAGGTAAGGATAATTACCATATGTCCCCATTCATATCCTGGTTCCAGAATGATTCATAAAGCTGGCCCTTAAACAGATGTTGCCAGTGGATCTTTCGAATATTTTAAGCCACACCGGTTTTACCACTGCTGCTCAATGCCACCAGTCATACCACAGTGCGACGAGACGAGGGGTCCCTTGTACAACAGCCATCCGGCCATAATCTATAGAGGAACATGTGGGGAAAATGTCAGACATGCCCTTACCATCATTATTATGGGGGGGGGGGGGTGGCGTGCCGTGCTTTATTGGCTATACCGGGTTTGCCTGCGTAGGGCCTTGGGACACAGGTCAGAATGGCCAGGCATGATATCAGCTTTCTAATGGTGAATGAAATTTTCAAATCCGACCATTAGAAACGAAGATAGGGTCATTTTTGTAAAGTTGTTTTAGAATAGAGTATTTTCCCATTTCTATTCAGTCTGATGAAGTTTATATAGGCACCTTAAAAGATCAGTATTCATATGGCCTGCATCAGCAGGAAATTGCCTGCGTAAGATGCCTAGACGCAGGCAACATTGGCCTGCATCCATAAAAAATTTTGAGCAACACTGAGCTATACAAAATGACCCCCATTTGGCCAAATAAAGATGAGAGAGAGTTGATGGTTAATGGCTGAGAAATGAATGTAAATGGAGGAAATCTGAGAATAGTGTGAGATAGGTAAACATTGTTTGTATGTACAGTTTAAGGGATGGTTGAAATTTGATATGGAAGGTTTAGAAAAAGAGAGCTTTGGAAGAGATGTATATTTTCTCTATACATTTCTATAGTAAATCGACTTTTTATTACTGTAATCAGGAACTTCATTTTAGGATAGTTGTGAGATGAGTGAACATGGAATACATGTGAGAAATTTGAGATTTGAGGTAGTTTTTGAGAAATTTCCATTTTATGGGAGATCTATTGAATTCTTTCTGTGCTGGCACTCTAAAATGTATCAGTGGCTTAGTGTAGAATGCCATAGTATCTCCCATGAATAGTAGTAGTAGTTATAGTCAAATCTGGGCCTTACAGGGGGATTGTTTTGGGGTGTTCCTCTGTAACTGGATCGGTGTGTTGTGCTTGGCTAAGCATGATGTCTCACACCCTCAATTTCGCTGTTGTGATCAGCTGACACCAGGAGGCACCACAACACTTACTTCTTGTACTTTTGGATTATGACACCACATCTCTTGCTCCTTGCCACCATAAAACTGTCCCTGGTTTTCACTTGCAAATAGAAATGCTTCATAGCTTTTCTATAGAAATATCATGATCTCCCATATTTGATTTACCAAATGGGCCGTCCTAACGTCCTTCTTGTTGTATTTGAATTTAAGGCCATAGGAAAATAAGCTGTTGTTTCAGGAACAGATACTAGGTTGTGTAGTTAACTGTTGTAGAAAGACCAAAAGGTCTCTTTTTTTCTTTTGTACTGTTTCTATGTAATGTAAAGGCTGTAATTATTAGTGATGTTGGAATGAGAAACAGGTACCGTAAATCCCCGGTCATAAGCCGGATTTTTTTTTCTATTTTGGGCCTAAACCGGCTTCTAAATTTTTCCCAAAGTCCCCCCCCCCCCGGCTTATGACCAGGTTTTTTTTACTGTAGAATAAAGAGAAAATGGTAAAAATTTGACCCAAAAACCGGCTTTTATTTTTTTCCTGAACTCACCCCCCGGCTTGTGACCGGGGATTTACGGTAGCTGTTATTGCGAAATAATAGTATGAGGTGAAATATGGAAGGTACATGTGGGCTTGAAATCCTCTACAACAAAGGTTGATGCAAATGAGTTGTGTTGATGAACCAAATATGGTAAATAGAATGGTTGTAGGTAGGCAGGCAGGCACACCACTGGGTCTGGTCCTGGGTGGGTGGGTGACTACTCAGTCATGCCTCAGTAGTCCTAGTTGGGCAGGAGTAGGCTCAGTGGCTTAGTAGGTTTTGCCCCCACTTTCTCTGCTCTCTTGTTCAACAGCCCCCCATACTGGAAACTGGTTACTATTTGAACTGCTCCCACTTAAAATTGCTGTCTAGTTTTAAGTTTAGGATACAAAGGTGTGCTGTAATCCTCCAAAATATTCACGTCTTTTTGTAATAAGATCCTATCGGTAGTCATTCTTGCTGTTTCCTCCTATATGACGAGAAGTGACTGAGAACCCTCTCCAATCTTTTCCCAAAGTATGACCAACCCCAACATAAGGTTGGCAAGTGTGGGTGAACAGGAAAGGAGAAATATGGTGATCCTACCAAGAGACAATTAGGGACCTGGGCGGAAGACTGGCTAAGATGTGTAGTGTTTTCAGGATGCTCTCAAGGTAGCTCTGGCCAAGCGAACAATCAGCATGGATTTTTATTTTATTAGCTATTACGTTACATACGTTTGGTAAATATACCAAGCTCATCAACTTGTTTACCGCATTCTATCTTGTACAACTACCAAAGAATTTTTACAAATCATGAAATGCTTTGCCAAAAGTATGAAACTTTTAAAGTTTTATAGATAAGAAGGTAACTTTAAAGATATGCGTTCTAAATTCTAAGGTATATCATTCTCCATAAATTTCAGTGAGAACCAGTCATAATACCTATAATAACGGGCTTCCCTAGCCCACTTAAAAGGGTCTTTATCTCGCCTTTCCTATCCCCTCGGATGTGTGTGGTGCACATATGCGCGGGCACTGACACATTCCTCTGAAATTGTGTAATGTCGTTCTTGCCATGAATATGACCTTAGCTGTCGAAATGGCATTAAACATTTATTACTCACTCACTCCTATAATAACTTTGAGCTTTCAAGACTTATCCCTTCTTTTGGTTGATTCGATTTGTAGTTGGTTGTTGCGTGACCAAGATGTCGAGTTACGGTCCTCATACAAACCCTACATAGATGCCATACGGATCTACATCAAGAGGCTTGCAGAGCAGATAGGGCACTTACAGGTACCACATGATGAATTTATGTTAGGATGTTATTAAGTTACCATAAAACCCAACTCATAACTTGACTCCTGCCATAAGAGACTCTGAGAGAGGCGACTTTGGGAAAATATGAGCTAATTTTATCCTACTATCATAATATAGGCCTAGGTAAAAGCTGTGGGGTGATTTTCTTCACATCACTATAATACAATTTTTCTCAGCGTACTTGGGTTTATCCCTGGTAAATACTCCTAATTATTTGTGCATTGTTAATTGTATTGTATTCGTATTTTAGTACAGATATGGGGGCCCAATCATCGCTTTCCAGTTGGAGAATGAATTTGGAGTTTACGGAAGGAATCAACACTACCTTCGAACACTGCAAGAGGTAGGTTGTTTCTTTCTATACTATCACTATTTAAAATTGAGTAGATTAAGTTTCTCTATTTTGTTTTCATCTTTCTTTATGGGGGTGCAGATTTTACCAATTTTCTCTAGCCAACTATATCCGAACCGGCATAATACTTAGTGAACTATCCTTATCACACTGTACTACTCCTCAATCCCCATAGCCCTATATCTTTATACTACTCATTACACCATCCCGATACCTCTATTTATCTAAGCTACTCAGTTCACCGTCCCCATACCAGCATTTCTCTATATTACTCAGTGTACCATCCCCATACCCCCATTTCTCTATACTACTCAGTACACCATCCCCATACCTCCATTTCTCTATATTACTCAGTGTACCATCCTCATACCCCTATTTCTCTATACTACTCAGTACACCATCCCAATACCCCCATTTCTCTATACTACTCAGTGCACCATCCCCATACCTCCATTTCTCTATACTACTCAGTACACCATCCCCATACCCCCATTTCTCTATACTACTCAGTACACCATCCCCATACCTCCATTTCTCTATACTACTCAGTGCACCATCCCCATACCCCCATTTCTCTATACTACTCAGTGCACCATCCCAATACCCCCATTTCTCTATACTACTCAGTACACCATCCCCATACCTCCATTTCTCTATACTACTCAGTACACCATCCCCATACATCCATTTCAATACACTACTCAGCACACCATCCCAATATCCCCAATTCTCTATACACTTAGGGAGTGACCATATTTTAACAACGGGGGGGGGGGGGGCTGGTGGGTTTGAGATGGGGAGGTCAAAATTTTTTCAACCCCTTGACCGGGGGGGGGGGGGATCAGAATTTTTTCAACACCTCTGATGGGGTGGTCAAAATAATTTCGCCTGTTTTCAGTGAAAAACCCCGCGCGTTACTACCGTAATCTCCCGTGTAGAAGACGCGCTGCGCGTATAAGACGCACCCCAAACTCAGCACATGCATTTTCGCGTATAAGACGCACATTTTAATGCTGAAATTTGTAAGATTAGTACATTTCTATAGAAAAATTACCCATCGTATAAGACACACCCCCAACTTGAGAGAAAGCTATAAGACTCCCCAGCATTTTGTTTGGCGTAGAGGGGAGTTTACGGTATAGACTAAAAGGGGACGTTCGCACGCGATTTTTGTCCCTTAAGGGGGGTCTAAAAAATTTTACCCTCTCGAGAGGGGGGGTCGAAATTTTTTTCACGCGTCCGCGCGCAAACCCACCAGCCCCTCCCTGTTGTTAAAAAATGATTACTCCCTTAGTACATCATCCCCATATCCCCACTTCTGTATACTACTCAGTGCACCATCCCCACTTACCTATACTACACAATGTTTCTTGTAGGAGGCTCCCAAACTCAGGGTGCGTCTTGTTTTAAAGCATTTGGCACCATAGAGTAGTACCAAACTGCCAATTCTCAAGCCCCACTTCTGGGTTTAATAAGGGCTGTGCACAGCTCAGGGTGTGGCTCATATGAGGGTGTGACGTATATGCAGAGCTTTACGGTATACTTTGTATAATAGTGCACTCGAAACATGAAATCTCTTTCAGTTACATGTACATAAATATCATGGTTTCTTCTAGATTTACCTCAAAAATGATCTGAAGGAGCTTCACTTCACCTCGGACAATGCAAGAGGAATGGAACATGGATCTATTTCAGGAGGTAAATACTGGGACAAGGTATTTCATAAAATGCAGTGGCAGAGTTAGACGGGCTTACATGCGACATCACCCCTTTCTGCCTTTAATTGCCTAAGAGGAGTTCATTCTGACCCCAATTCCGCATTCAAACAAATATACCTCATTCTAATAAGTGATTCGCCTTCCTTGCCAAATTGGTGAAAATTGACCTATGTATTATTCAGTACTGGCTACGGCAAACTTCAACAACGTAGTGAGTGGAAAGTCACTGCTAGCGTTTCTCCGTAAGCGTCAGCCAGATATGCCGCTGATGGTAATGGAGTTCTGGCCTGGCTGGTTTGATCATTGGGGTATGCGCCACAAAGGCATGAAAACCGCTGGTAAAGATCTTTTTCTTATTTTTTGTGAATGTGAAGTTTTGCTGCTACATCTGTTTCTACTTTTAGTCATGAAATAATTTTCTTGAAATATGTATAAAAGAGGAATTATTTTCACATAAATTATAATATGCCTATGTCTAGAAGTGATTAGCATAATGTCATGTTATTCTGTGTACAGATATGGCCAAGGTGCTGGAGTTCATCCTTCAGGAAGCGGGCTCCGTAAACTTTTACATGTTTCACGGCGGTACAAACTTTGGCTTTATGAGTGGTGCCAATATACCTTATGCTCCACAAGCTACCAGCTACGGTAAGTATATTTTCATTAATACCCGTACCTCGCGTGTGATGTGCTGCTTCTCTGAGAGGATGACCGCTAGCTGCACCTCATAGGATGTATTTGAATTGAGCAATTTTGATATAGGTCAAGTAGAGAAAAGCACCAAAGGTTACAAAATAAAGCTGCAGCTGCACCATATAGCCTTCCCTTCAACTTGCCTTATGTGTGAGTTGCGCCTGATACAATGTATTCACAACAATATCATGGTTTATGTATTCTTTTTTATTGGAGCACATGGCATTGTAAATGTACTTTAGACATCAGGAATTTATAAGGCTAGGCGTCAGTGAGATTTAGAAAGAAGCTATAATAATAGTAATCTATAAGGATGATGTTTAATAATGCACTGGTGTAGTACATGTGGGTTTCGGCGATGTTTTAAGGAAACAAAAGGAAATATGGACATTATTGTGTCATTCAGCCCTATAAACAGTGGTGAAGCAGCTGAAAAGTGGGGGGGGGGGGGGTGAGCTATGTAGATTTAGTCTTTTCACTATAATCTATATGGTCTAGTCTGAAAAAGTGTGGAACCCCCACGGCTAGCTCTGCCGTAACTGCAGCCATTAAAGGGTTAATTCCTCACATATCTTATTACCTCTTCAGATTACGATGCACCAATATCAGAGTATGGCTTCATGACTGAGAAATACATGAAGGTGCGCCAAATGTTGGCAGACTTTTCAAAAAGTAAGTGTTTCCTTTACTCAGCTCATATGAATAGTTAAAGGAATTGTTATACATTTGGTGTTTTAATCTGCCCAGCCCTTTGGGTAGGATCAGTGAGTCTTTAAAACAGAGCAAAATTCGTTTTATGGTTTTTGAGTGAGAGAACAAATGTTTGGATTTGAGATGCTTCATGCAGAACATTCAAGATTGTACCATGAATGCATCACAGTAGGATTCAGCACCTGGGCTGCATTCAAAATGTGTACTACTGTAATCTCCCGCGTAGAAGGCGCAGCTCGCATAGAAGGCGCACCCCCAACTCAGAAAAGGCCTATTCACAAAGAAGGCGCACCTACCTCTTCTGGATTGATTTCTGGAAAAACTCTATGAGTTCAAGCTGTCATCGGCACACAGTCGGCGTGATGCCTGCCGAGCGCCTGTACATCGACTGGGCAGCCGCGCAGCTGGCTCTATGAGTTCAAGCTGTCATCGGCACATGGTCGGCGTGATGCCCGCCGAGCGCCTGTACACCGACAGGGCTGCCACGCTGCTGGCTCTATGAGTTCAAGCTGTCATCGGCACACGGTCGGCGTGATGCCCGCCGAGCGCCCGTGCACCGACCGGGCTGCCGCGCTGCTGACTATGAGTTCAAGCTGTCATCGGCACACGCGAAAAACCCGCGTATAAGGCACACCCCAAACTTAAGGCAATGCCCCTCCCGCGTATAAGACCCAGCAGCATTTTGTTTGGCATAGAAGACGCGCCTTCCACGTGGCAGATTACGGTATTACATTATTCCCTTTGCCTTTGACAAAGGGAATAATAGTCGTAGAGAGTGAGGTTTCGCCGCTCTACCCCGGGCCTCAACATGTTCCAGTCGCGCAGGATCGAATTCCATCGTCAGCGGATGCGTTTTGCACCGCGCAGGTTCGAATCCCATCGTCAGCGGATGCGTTTTGCGCCGTGCTCAGCCGCGCGGGTTCGAATCCCATCGTCAGGGGACGTGTTTTGCACCAGGCAACCAATGGAAATCCTCCAAACACATTTGGATGCAAAGACAAAGGCTAGAGCTTGCTCTACATCCTCAAACTCGTGCAGTCATAAAAGAGTTAATAAAAAAGGTTCACTAGGCTAATTCAAACAATATTTCTGTTTCAGCAAGTTTGCCAGAATTGCCACCACAGCCTCAGCCAGTTTCCTATGGTAAGATATCTCAATATAGGCGTATATTTATTTCTACAATTTCAACATACCAGTTGGTGTTTGAAAGGGATATAACACAAAATTTAGTAATCTTTCCTCGTCATTTTTTTGTTTTCACAATGCCACAAGTTTTACCAAATTAACTGAGTGTGTTTGTGTAATTTTTATGCCATCAAGATGATATTAAATTGAATGAACTGAGTGTGCTTAGAGATGTCATCTTAAGGAGCTGGTGCTTGTGCTTTTTAGGTGTCATCAAAATGGTATCCTACATGACGCTGGACACTATGCTCGATAACATTACGGTATTAAATTTCTTAAACTTTAAAACACTCATTGAAAAAATGGGTGTTGATATTTCTTATACAGTATTGTCAATGAATTATATCACAATTTAGTCATAATTTGAGGCAATAGGTGCATGATTTGCAAAATCAAAATCCCTCAAGAGTGAACCTGTTAGCTTGATTGCTGCATCATTCCCATAGCATTCCCCACTATATAGTACATTGTAGTATCATAAAGTATTCTGTAAATTTAGTGAATAATACATCAGAGATGCCACTTTTCCTGGTTTACCAGGAATTCCTGGTTTTTGATTCCAAAATTTCTGTATCAAATTGTTAAATTCCTTCGAAAATGTGTCCAAAGTCCAGTTTTCCTGGTTTTTGTCGGCCAGTGAGTGTCATCTCTGATACATGAATAATACATGTTCTCTTAAAAAATAAAAAAAATTTTGTTAATGTGTACAAAATATATACACAGTAACAAAGAAATTTCATTTTTATGTGAAATATGCATCGCTAACCTTGGCAAGAAAATATTTCAGATGTCCTCACCTTTTCTTTTAAAGCCAGTTAAATCTGACAGTTTGGTTCCCATGGAGATGCTGGACATTAACAATGGAAGTGGTCAGGCTCATGGGTTTATTTTGTACCGTAAAGCGGTGCCAAAGGCTGCCAATGTCCAAGTTATAAGCACTGTATGTGACCGCCTTCAGGTAAGGTATATAGGTAGTGGTACACAATGGTGCATCATGCCACCGACGATCTGCGATAATGGGACGAGGACCATTTGCCCCGAGGCCATAAGCCTCAGGGGAGATGGGGCCTGGGCCCCACCAGAAAGACTATAGCTCGATGCAGCAAGTTGGGAACCTAAAACTTAGTTTTTCCTGAATTTTTGCTAAGAAATGCTGTAGTTTAGCCAAAAATTATCCGATTTACACAATATTTGCAGAAAATGAAAGCTGAGACTCATTACTTTCATCCAAGGGTAGATGGTATTACATTAATATAGTGCACAGTTTACCACTGAAGTACAAATTATAAATTTAAAAATCATTAGTTTAAAAAAATTGCTGTTTTTCAAGGTTTGGCCCTATATATTTTGTGAAAAAATATTCTAATCATCAGTTTTTCATAGATAGTGCATAATACTGACCCATCAAGTTTATAAATGAGTATGCTTTTTTTCCCTACCTCTATGGTGGCTCATTACACTATGGGAGACATGTGATTTTTGTTAGTTTGCAAAAACTGTGATTTTCAGCAAAATTTCTGCTTGGTTTTTGATGTGGGACCACATAGATTACCATATATGGATACATGATCACCCACTGATACCAGAATTATCAATTTTTATGTTCTACTTGATCATCTTTAAAGGCATGTGAAATATCTAAGTGATACAATAATTGTGAGAAGAATTAGGCACATCTTACGATTCTAGTCTTTGGTGCCGACAACGCCTTTGTTGCTATTTACAGGTAAATAGCTCAATAGTGCATCATAATAGGCCTCACATGCCTAATACGGGGTTCTAATAGCATTTCAATATGGTTTTCAATGGATCATCAGGTCAAAACAACAATTGATGATGGAATTTAATAGAAACAATAGGGTTTTGCACCATGGACCTGTTCATATTGTTCAGGGTTTCAGATATTCTTATCTTGAAAATGATGAAGACATTTACGAGCATGGTGCTTTTCCAGCCTGTACGGGACGTACAGAGGGCATTTTGTCTAGTCTGACATGTATTATAAGGGAATAATGCATAGCAAATAATTCTATTTTCATATTTTGTTATGATTTTTGAGATGGAATCATACACAAGACTTGTCTTCTGCAGCATATGTAAAAATGTCTATTGAATGAAGGCATTTTACATGCACAGCTGCCTCCAAAACTGGAAAACACTCAGGTTCCCAACTTGCTGCATCGAGCTATAGTAAAATGTCCCTTTTTTTTGGTCTCCTCTGATTATCTGCCAAAATCAGTTCGTTGCAATCGGCTCAGTTGGGCATATGAATAACATATTGGTCCCCAGTGTTAAGTTTATGGAACAGTTTGCAGTGGTGTGACAATGTAAATGTGATGCTTGTCTCTGATAATGTTGCAGGTAATTGTGAATGGTAAAGAGCTGGGAGTGTTTGACTGGAAAGCTATTAAGCCAACAGTAAATGTCGGTCAAGCAGCACAACCAAAAGAGGTAAATCAATCACATTGAACATATTCTCGGTCCCCTTTACACTTAGAGAGGTCTAACTATTACTGAAGAACCTTGCATATAAGGGTCAGATTATGCACACTAATCAACCCGTAGTACACCTTATAGCACCAGCAAAAGTTTGGGTGTGCCTTATAGGCAAGGGTATCCTCCTAATAATAAAGTAGTACTAAAGGGCTTAAAATCAAGCCCCAGATGCGTTCTCTTGAGTTGTGGGTGCGTCTTATACGTGAGGTATTACAGAAGGAGGCTTACTCATCGGGTGGTATGCTTACTCCATTAGCAAAAAGGTGTGGTTAATCTATATATAAATTCCCTTTATCTATTCATATGCAGACAGAGATGATTGTCGACCTATTGGTGGAGAACCTGGGACGCGTTAACTATGGCCGCCATAAATCGCGCATTTTGGACTACCAAAGAAAGGGTATGTTGTTAGTATTTGTAGCTAAATGGATTAGTAGGGGACAATGATTTATTAGAGTTGTGTAATTTATGTGTTTTCTTGAATCTCTGGGCGATCTTGTTACTACATTATAAGGTTAATGGATTTATAAGATAAATTGTGAACTAAATATATATGTAAAACTCAAATAACTTTTCGTTAAGAGAGACATCTATTCATACTTAGATGCTGATAAATGCTGATATTCACACTTGTCAAATACTTAAAATAACCTCCATTTTCTGAATACCAGGTCTACAAGGTCATTTGCAGACAGATGGGCGCAAACTCAAAGACTTCCAAATATACCCACTTGAATTTAAGGCAGACTTTGTGGAGAAAATCCTCCACAACAAACTGTCCTGGAAGCCTCTAACAAAAATAGCTATAGACAAGGCCAAACAACCAATGCTTCTCCGTGGTATCCTCTCTGTGACCGGAACCCCAAAAGATACCTTTGTTTTACTCAAGGTAGGTGAAATCAGCTTCAATGTGTTGAGTCAAAATGCATTAATGACCCTGGTTAATTATTAGAACCGGCCTTGTCGGTTCTATATACGTCTTGACAGGCTTTGCGTTTCGTGAAAAATTGCGCAGTGAAATTACCTGAGTCAACCAGTGTATTTGAGTATAGCCTTTGGTTGGAGCTGGTGTATTACCAGTCAATTACATAGCCTAAATACCAGTAAATAATGCTGGTAGGTAGTTAGATTACCCTTTCTCTGGTAGGTGCTCCGTCACTAATCCCCATGTTTGGCATAGCTGTGAACTCACCAGCACTGCCTATATGTAGTTAAAGTGTTCTGGGCCACCTGGTCGTCTTGGGGCCGCCTGATAGCTCTTCTTGTTGATTTCATGAAGCCGTGAAAGCCACCCACATGCATGCATCCGCTAACCCACTAAAGGCCACCTATATTTATATATATATATATATATATATATATATATATATATATATATATACACATGTACACATAAGTATGATGCCCCTTATCATATTAGGAGTTCTAAGTGGTGTGGCATTGGTTTATTTGGAGTCTTGGGACCGTAAACATGCGTGCCATTCCCATATTAGGAGCCCCAATCACGTAGCATTATTATATTTGGAGGAGTTGTTGCATCCAATTACCTAAATCACTCTGTGGCCCTTGAGGATGAAAACACATCCATACACATGCCTGGGGAGTGTCCGGTGACTATGGTCCGAGTTTTAATTATCTCTCTCAATAACACTTTATTTCAATTTGTAGGTTCAGGGTTAGATTGTTACATCAGCCTATACATCGTCATACAGAATACCCCCCCTCACCCACACACATTCCCTTATACACACTATACATCATCATTGATGCTAGGAACTCAGTTAGACTGTATAATAATCTCTGGTTACTCACCAGGGCTGCATTCATGCATCATAATGACGAAAGAGCAAAATACACTAAATATATGTTTGATACACCCCTACAACATTATATTTGGCCATGAAATAAATTATTTGTCCTTAAAACATTGCTAAATAGGCCTACAGTATCTCTAAGTTGGTATAATAGACCCTAAGCATCTTTATTAGCCGAGAGATCCTTAGATCACCTGTCATTTTATTCTATAATTTCAGCGTGATGCTCCAATGCATTTATTTGTCCTTAAAAGATTGCTAAGTTGGTGTAATAGACTATAATTATTGATAACTTTGTTCCCATTGTGCAGATTTGAAAATAACGTTCGCCAGCTCGAGCTACCCTTAATCTATAGGTTACACTATGGGAAACTCCTATTATTAAGGGAGATTTTTTTTTTGTAAAACTGCCAGTTCTTGGACCTCTCTGCCAGTGCCTGGACTGGCGTCTGCCCCCGCATCCCAAAAAAACCTTTATTTCAATCCGTTCCCTCCTCAAACCTGCCCTTTTTCACCGGTGACACTTAAAACAGATAGGTTTTGGCTGCAGGTAGGGCGCTACGACGCCCTGGATAGTGCACAGGTGGACTGGCTGGGGCCGAAAAGGCTTCTAGTCAAAAGAATTATTTCACTTATTCTTTTTCGAAACCGATTTTTTAGGGGGGCATGTTCTTTAGGGGGACAAAACACCCCAGATTGATACCGAACACTCCATATCCATGCATATAATTTGCATAATTAGCATAATTATGCAGTGTCCTGGTTCTTTTCAATATATATAGATATGTTCCATTGCTCCCTTATAGAATTCATATGCTTGCAAGGTTAAACTCCTGACACCTAGTGACTTAAGTATTGACATTAAAAAGATCAATAACACATTATTCATTTAAACTTGGAATCTGAACAATAGAAATGGAACAATAGAAATGGAATACACTGTAAAAAATGTGTGTTGAACTCACATTGCCATGTGTCATTTGACTTGAAATTGGGGCCGGTTCTTTATAACTGAGTCCTTCACCTGTGACATTTTTTAACAACAGAGACTTTATTTCATTTTGGAAGCAGTTGAATATGGACGCCCCATAGGTTCAACCTAGGGCCACCGTATCTCACACCCCATGTGAGATAACCATCCCCATAGGTCATGGCCAATAAGAACACCCAAAATGGACAAAATGATACTAGAATGCATAAATAATCATGTTTCTATGACATTTTAAAAGAGTTTTGAACATTCTGACCAAAATCACATGAAATAAATGCAAAGGTTCACTTGGATTGGATCTAGTCAGAGCCTATCTTTGCGAACCTTAGCCTACATAAATGAAGTTTTACTATTTAACAAATTAAAATTACCAAATATGGATATAAACTAATTAATAATCAATAATTCATGTGTATTTATTGTGTGAGTCATGTTCATTTTAGGACTGGACTAAAGGAGTTGTGTTTGTAAATAACTTCAATCTGGGGCGATATTGGAACATCGGACCACAGCAAACTCTCTATGTCCCAGCACCAATACTAAAGGAAGGAGACAATGAGGTACATAATCAACAACATTTTAACCTTAATCCGTTTCTTTTGAATTCATTGAATCAGAGCCATTTTTCTAAGGAAGGATTGTTCTTTTAACTATGACTCTGACTTTGGTAGTCTAACAATACCAGTCCACCATTTCTTAGTTTTTATACCTGTATTAAAGTGCACATTATAGTGGAAAGGGCTAAATGATTGTGTAGATTAAGAAGTACTGATGTTCTAAATTCTGTGACATAACAATGCCGATCATACCCAGATTTAGACTTGGAGTAGTTAGAAGATTCACTGCCAAGATCTCTACTTTTAATCTTTTTCAGATTCTGATATTTGAACTTCATAAGGCAACAGACAGCATACCCACAGTAAAGCTTCCTGTCCTGGATTCAGTAGCCAGCTAGATGTGTATGGTGCTATACTGCAGTAATAGGAAAGGCTCTGCTTTCTGCACTGTGATATTCACTTGGACTCATGCATAAAGCCTTTGATGCAGTTTAACTTATGACTCAGGCTCTTGGCATGTGATAGTAGAGTAGAAGCTGATACCAGCCTTTCATGGATTTACAACCAACTCAGACAAGGGTAATATGTCCAAGATTATCAGGGGCGGATATATGATTGGGCTCAACTGGAACATAGAATAGTGATTTATCTGACCAACAGGCGAAAAAGAATGCTCCCTTTAAACAGGCAAAATATAGAAATATTAGCGTTAAGCTATGTTCAGTGTCTGGCATGTAGAATGAAAGGTTTTGTAATGTTGAACAAAAAAAGACCCATCAATGCAGGATAATATATGTCAATGTATAATCTAGAGCACCTTTCTTAAAGTTTGAATGTTAACTAAGAGCAAAGTTTGATAATGTAAATGGTCGAAAATCATAGAAGGTTTGCATATGAAGAATTTGGAGGTATTCCAGCCCCTACTCTTCGAATTTTTGTTTCCCCCTCTATTTTTTTGGCTCAAAGTGTCAGGCTGGATGAGATCTTTGTGTTACATAGGGGTTTTGATGGTCCCATATGAATATTTTGGGCTCCAGGGGGGTAAAATGGGCCCAAAATTGTCTGGGCGAAATTGTGTCTGGGCGAATGACATTTAGGGGCCTAAGTTACAAGCCATATTGGGGGCTTCATTTCCTACAGAAACAATCATCATACCTCCATGAAAATCTCAGGTCCAGACTATTTCGACCTGTAGATTAAGAAAATCACATTATCATTTATGTCAGATGTGTCCTTGCTATCATAAAAGAAGCATACTTATAAGAATTATTTTTCATGATTCTGGGCACATGTCTGGGTGAATGACATGTGAGGCCCCATATGCACACTTTCTATGATTTGTGACCAAATGACGCATTAAAAATAGATTAATGATGGTCTCAGAATTAGGAAAAGATTAAGCAGGGGTAACTGCTTTCTTTGATATGATTGAAGAATTGTGTTACAATATGTAATATGTTAGATATACTGTGAAGACTTTCATCATTCCAATACATCTTTTTGCTTAATTGTGACCGTTTAATGGTGTGAACATGTTTGTTATCGTCCTGACTAACGCTTCAGTGCTATAAGATTTGGATGCAGGATTACAATACCACTTATAGTTCTGTTGTTTTGTTGTTGTTTTTTCAAGACTCCACCCCAGCACTCATATAAGCCTGAGGCCAGTACTTACTAAAACATAGCATTAACATGGCAGGTGATGCTAGGAAGTTAACGAATTTATTCCCTTGGACCCTGGAACGCATTTGGTAGGCATGTATTAGGCCATCCAGGATATAAAGCAGTTATTTACTCAGTTTTTGTAAAGCTCTATGCCGCAGAGAATTTTCTGGCCAATAAACTTTAAATCAATCAATTTGAGTTCCTTAGTACAGCTGCTATATGCTCTTACCCTACTCTTAAAAAAATAGTTCAGGGTAAAACCTAGCCTTGCAGTCTACTGTTTTGTAATCACTGAATGATACTTAATGGCCTTAATATGGGACACATTGGTCAATACTGCATGTAGTGCTGCATTGTTCTAGTATGGACTTTTAAGAGGTTGAACAAATGAAAATGTGTCATCTCAGTACAAAAGAGTTGTAACTGACATTGTAACTAACTGCAGTTACGACCTTCTGACACTGAGGTGCCTTAACAGTTTTTGGCAGGTCTGTATGTAATACACCTTATATGAAGGAAAAAAATGCCTTGTGAATCTCTTGATGTAGGGGTACGCTATTTGTATATGTGCAATACAAGCAAAGTTATGAGCATTAAAAGTCACCCTTTCTTGCTGCAAGATTTTAAATAGTCCACTTGTTTAGTGAAAGTCTCAGATAAGAGATCTCATTTGTTACCTTATAGTGAGTATAAATTGGTATGAATGTTGTATACTAGGGTCAGAGTTTATGGCATTAACCTCTACTACTTCTGAGCTTACTCCAGGGACACTGTTTCCATATTGTATTTGATACAGTTGGACTTTTCACTCTCCCAATGAAATTCATGTCAAACGGGTCACTTTGGTGTTCAAATGGGTTAGTGCTATTGGGACATTATATATGGTATGTTTATTCCACAGGGTCATTAAAAATGGATATCATGTGATATAACTTGGGACACCAACAAGAATTTTGTATCGTATAATTAGTTTCTCATAAATAAGGGATTGTCTAGTTTTAAAGGTTTTACAACACTGGATTAATATTTTGTTAACTTGATAAAACATGTTTATGTGTGTGTTTTGTAATGTGAAAACCTCTACCTTGGATGGTAGGATTTATCTTTGACAATATTGGAAAGAGATAAATGTCCTATTAAAAATGCCTACACTGAGTAATGTAGTAATTTATTTGTAAATAAATGGTCAAAATACTCTTTACCTTGCTATGTATTTCAACCAGTAGCTTGATTACCTCAATGGATATGTTGAACTGACCACCAGATGTAAGAATGTGGAGGAATATCTAGGCCACAGGCATGGAATTTAAGTTTTGCGGAATTTTTTTAAGGCTGCCTCAATCCTTTCCATGGGTGGTATTTGAGACAAATTCTATGTGATTATACCTTCCAAATTTAATAATACCCCCACCCCATATCAATGTTTAAAAAGTTTCAGTGGATTTTTGCAAATAACGAGAAGAACCCATTCAGCCTTCAAATCCAGATATCCGGAAATTTCCCACACCAAAGGCCAAAAAGGTATGATGTTGCAAGTAGTTTGTTTATAGTTTTCTTCAAATAAATTTTTCTTTGTATACATTAGCCAAGAATCAGGTTGGAAGACGGGTCCATCCCCTTGTCTCATTAGTAAGAATCAGGTTGGCCACCGGCAAAAAGATTACGAGAAAATGCACTGGCGAATCCATAAATCCAAGTGATTAGAATAAAACGGCCTACCGCCATATAAGCGGCAGCCGTATATACCAGAGATGCCACTTTTCTTGGTTTACCAGGAATTCCTGGTTTTGAATTCTAGATTTCTGTATTAAATTATGGCAAATTCCTGGGAAAATGTGTCCAGTTATCCTGGTTTTCGTCAGCCAGTGAGTGGCATCTCTGATATACAAGGTAACATTACCATTGAGGTGCTGGACTCAGCTTAGCTAATTGGTAAAGCCAACCAACTACCAGAGACTTTCTCAGTGAGAGAAATGACTCATTCATATAGAAAAGAACATGGAAAGTTTTTCAGATATGAGACTTTATTGGAACATTTCTGGAGAAATGATAGCTTCAAGGCACAATGATTATACACAGATTTATCTTTGTCTTCGTCATACATGTAAACTATTGAAACATTTTCGTCCATTTTACATGTATCCCGAACAAGTCACAAAACTACAGTGAACAGTTATTTTGTGATATATTTATATATATAATTTTCTGTACAGTTCCAACAGCAGACACCTCTAAAATTCTATCAAATAAAGGACTCTATGATGTTTGTACAATGTGTCTGGATATATAGATATCCTTTGTCTCCTATCAGAACAGCCTTATGAAGAGACCGGTGATATGGCTAACAATATTAGATATGTCAGCTTAATATATTGGGGGATGGAGAGCTTTCCTTCAAGGGTGTGTTTAGTCCATAATCTATTTATATGTCTAATCTGAAAATATCTTATTAAAGTGGGTGTCGCTCAACTTCAGTGTCAGAATACTTCTTTAGATTGTACGATAACAAACATTTTCTTTTCATATAAATAGAATTTCATTGGCAAGTCTAGGCACATAAACAAGGTGACTTCAATGACAATGTGTTTTTTTCTGAAGCAAAATAATTTTCACTCAACTTATAAGGTTTGCACAAAATTAATGTCTGCATGATTTTCCTTTCAGCTTTTAGTGCTAATTTTGATGAAGATTTGGTTGTTTTTGTTTTTTTTAATTATTATTATTGTGAAGACCCCTTAAATGTATACTTATGTAATTACCGAATGCAAGAAATTCAAAACCTGTCACCTCTTAATGTGCAACTAAGATAGTTTGGGTGTTAAACAACAGATCTACAACAAGTGCAAAAATGGTCAACGATGAATGATAGAATTCCTTGATCAAAATGTGTACAACCATAACCATACATTGAACATCAACAATTGGTGATACACAAAAAATATTCCACATTCTCCTCCTATCGACTCATGAAATGCCACTAGTTACTGTTCAAACTGTTTAATCAAAGTTAAAACTTAGACAGTAAATTAACAAATTAATGTAATAGAGCGATTCCAGCAAAAATGCTCAAATTCCTATGAAAGCAAAGAAAAATGGCATATCTGGTCTTTCAAGATTTCTTTCCTACACAATAAAAGAGTGGTTTCAGGTTTTCTGAACATACCTAGAACAAGCAGCACATGAGAAGACCTGAACATTTATAAGGAAATGTGGAGATCAGCACATTTACTTTTTTTAAAAATCTTAAGTGATCTATTACCGTAAACTCTCGCGTAGAAGACGCAGTGCGCGTAGAGGACGCCCCCCAACTTGTCAATGGTTATTTCGCGTATAAGACGCACCTCTTAGGTACCAATTTTGTAAATTCAGTACATTTCTATAGTAAAATTACCCCTCGTATAAGATGCACCCCCAACTTGAGAGTAAGCTATAAGACGCACCAGCATTTTGTTTGGCGTATAAGACGCATCTTATATGCGGGAGTTTATGGTAATTGCCAAAAGAAAAAGGAGGAGTAAAATACCGATAATATTTGAAGAAAGGGTCCATCATGTTCAACAGGCTGCTCGTAGAAAACTTCAGTCCCTGAAATGTATCTCCATTGGTAGATGGATGTCAACTAGCTGTACTGTCATATACACCAGAGTAAGCAGGGATACTGTTGCCTTTAATACCAAATGTCCAGAGAATAAAGGCTTCATTCCATATCTTTATGGGCTCTCTACTTCTTGCCCCAATTCCTCATGTCATGTAATCCGAAACGCCATTTACCTACTTGTAGGTCTCACTTTTGTTTCACTTTCAAGAAGGAACAACCCTCTTATAGCATATCAAAATATTTCTTTTGTATAGTGCAAGGATTTGTAATGCTCCAATGTGAAATTACATGGAATGGTATAGAGAAATTTGCATTATCTATGCTATGTCTCCATAATAGTTTATGTATTAAAACAGCTGCTTCAAACCTCATCATCTACCGTAAAACCCCGCTCATAAGCCGACTCCAGTCATAAGGCGGGGGTAGAGTTTGAGGAAATGTTATAAGCCGATTTTGGTGAATAATTTTCCCTAATTCCTCTTTAATCTATTGTAATAAAACCCTGCTCATAAGCCGGGGGTAGAGTTAAGGGGAAATTTAGAAGCCGGATTTGGACAAAAATCCGGCTTATGACCGGGGTTTTACGGTAGTAATCCTGTACTCCCATAATACTAAAAGAAAAGGCCTAAATAGTTGTGCTACCTCTGTTTTCCATACGGCGCACATACCAACTTATCACTGTAACCGATGTAACATAAAGAAACTTAATGGTAGAAATTAGCACACTCAAGAGGTTACACATGCGTTGTGAGGATCTGTATCAAAACTACAGGGACTGTCCTTATTACAGTAGAATGGAAGTCATACTGTGTACAATTGCAAGCTAGTATGCCCTTTTGACCCACAACTGCATAACTACAGACGGATATATAGGCCAGGAAAAGGAAATGTTAAACATGAAATAAATACAAGTGAAGCAGCTATATCTGACTGGTCCTTTTAGGTTATTATTTGTGGTAACATGAAATGGAGGGGGGGGGGGGAGGGGTTGCTTCTATTAACTCTGCACAGTGTGTGCGTATTGCAGCTACAGCCCAGTACCTCTCTAAACCGTTCTACCCGGCTATAAGTCCTAATTGTGTGTGGGGCACAAGAACTTATCCAACCCAGCTGGTTGCTGAAAATGGACAAATGTGGGTGGGTAAAAATGTTGCTAATATATTACATGTTACTAAAGGTATTCATCATGGATGTTCAAAGCACCCAATACTTGAAATATACTGCGACTTCAAAGAGTATTCATTATATACAAGTTACCAAAATCTTAAACACAAAAACCTTAAATACATCACTTTTCATTACATGAAAAATTGTCAAAGTTTCGATATCCTTTAAATAACAGTGACTTTTAAGTCTTTAAATTCCCAAAAAATTGACATTTTTAAGGAGTGTGAGGCATTAAAGCTTTTTGTGTTAACAGAAATGGCAGGGAGTGGTGAATATATAAATTTTTCATTTCATCTTTCTTGCACATATACATATATAAAAGTGTTTGGAATAGCAAAGTTTCCCTGCAATATTTACAATAGCATATATATCAGTAATGGGCACTCCCATAGAGCGAAACAAAATCTCATGGATATACACAATAAAATAGGGTGCAACAATACGGTACATATTTTTCCATTACAACCACAAACAATGATAGATATATAAATTTCTCTTTTCTACAAAGCCTGATATCAGCCATGGAAAATCTGACATCTTGTGAAACAAATATCCTCAGTGCTCAACAACATATATTTTCTTCTCAAGACCTTTGAATAGTACACTATGTTTTCTTTCAAGACATGGAGGTGGGAAATGCTTATTTTTGTTTTGGAAAAAGGAGTGTCTTGTTTTGGAACAAAGGGTGTCTTTGTTCCTTACATTCATGTGCTACGGTATGTAAAACAGCCGTTTAATATGACACAACACAAGTGTCAAGACGGTTTTATGCTTTCCGTTGAAATCAAACTAATGTCCAACAATGGCCAAAGCTCCCCTATCAACTGGATCGCCAGATGGGATGAATCTACATAATCTAGATTGAAATTAGGAGTTTTGTATACCAATATCTGATGTAATAAGTAGGCCTACCAACAAATAATTTAGAAACTGGGTAATTTCTAGTGAAAAGAAATTTAGCAAAAGGTAGCTCTGGACTTATTACAGAAGATATGGTGATCATACCTATGCTACATGCACTGTAGTCACCTTATGATGCAGCTTGGTCACAATTAACTTTCAGTCTCCTGGTGTTTTTTTCTTATTATAGAACAAGCCTTTAAAGCTCACAATAGTTTCCAGGTTTTACCCTTGCAGTCACCCGGAAACCTTTCATTTTCAGACAAGCAGAGAACTTATGTACATACATGTTAATTTAGAGTGGAATTAAGGTACAGAAAAGAACCTTATTCTATAGAATGGGATCTGACTTGGAAAATGGCAAACAACATTATATCTCACTCTTATGTTTGAACCCTCACTCAATAGGCAACATACATAACACAATGACTAACCTCAGTCTATGTAAGGAAGGAGAACCAATAATGTATCCATCATAAAACCCATCCTCTATTTCTGCTATAACTTAACAATACTATACCATACTTAACACAAATCATGTTTCTATTCAGTATTGTTCAAGAAAAGTCATCAAAGCACCTATATATATATATATCTTTTTTTTCAGAGGGGAATAATCGACTTGACAAAAAATATCACTGTACAGACTACAACAATGTATCTACCACTACCTAAAACTGGATAAATTTATAACAAATACTCCACATGTAAGATTGTTCTACATGAAGTAAAACATGAGGCCACCACAAATAGATTCACTGAATCAAGCAAGGTTAGCCTGCTTATAGTTCAGTCAAGCCAAATAATAAAAAGGAGGAATTTCATTGTTTTACAGGGATGCTTTTCTCATAGATTTTGGTATCAAATTCAAAAAACCTACAGAGTGAGATTTCTCATAATCTTTCTTGAAAACTTGGTCTGTCAAATCACATTTGATATGACCTTCATGTTCAAGTCATAGTAGTCCCTAACGCTGAGGAATCATTTAACCCTGTTTGTGGTGACCTATAAAAATGACCCTTGATAGTACAATTTGAAAAATAAAGACTTCTGCAGATAGGTATTTTACAAACTATGCAACTGCTGAAGCACACTGTAAGGGTATGGTTACTGAGGAAATTATTACATGTTATGCTTTGTGAAGCACCTCCGTATCGCAATCCAGAAGTTATAAATTAGGATCATAGAGAGACGAATGAATAAACAGAAAATAATGCAAAACGAAAATCTATTTCATACCTTCCCATACTGCTTATGCTGCCATGGAATATTTTCTTCAGATTAATATACATGTGTATATCTATATGATATTCCTCCTCTTGTCAATTTGGGTTAATTTACATGTTCTTTAAGTGTCTGTATAATTTGGGAAATCCCTTTCATCCTATAATTGTGAAAGTCCTTAGGCTCCCATTTGAGATAGTTGGGACTGGGTGGCCCCTTGCTGTATGTGTGTAGTGAATGTAAAAATATGTGTGACAATGATATTAGACGAACAAGGATGATGAGCGGAGAGAAAGGTCTTTGTCCCCCCTCACGTCCGCACCTCATATAGTCGCTTTTGTAATGAGGGGCGCAGGCTCTCCCGCACTTTTTGTAACTTCTTTTCTGCACACTCTGTGACAAGTCTGTTCAGGTCGGCAGCGGAGTAACCAAGTAACATACGAAGGTCACAGACAAACTTGTATACAAAACGCTTACCATGTACCTGAAGGGACGGACAAGAGGAATGCATCAGAACAGTTGGCATCAGGGTTAAGAAATTCATATAACAAATTCATAGTTCTCAGTTGAGCTTAGGTAATGTTGAGCTTAGGTAATATTTGAAAACCATTTGGGTGAAGTCAAGTTACATTTGGTAACTAGTTGTCCGGGATACATTGTGACATTAGTAGAGGTAACAGCTACTAAGATATTGAATCATAGTAGTTTTTTTCACTGATTGACAGCTTATCCTGCTGTCCCTAATGTCATACAAAATACAGCTTACCTTAGCAATCATATCTCCATCATAGTAATATCGGAGTGCCCGGCTCAGTTTCTCATAGTTCATGCTGGGCTTGTTTTTGCGCTGACCCCACATCTGGGCCACCATCTCGGGGTTGTTCAGCTTGAACTCTCCATCATCTCCAACCCACTGAATCACCTCCCGGCAATCCTTGTCTGTCAGAAGTTCCAGCAGGAACTGCCACAACTGGATCTGGCCATTATTACCTATAAAAAAAGATTAGAGTAAGCCTCACGTTACATTGAAAGTAATTCTAGGCTAGGTAGGAATCGGTAGGTAGGTAAGTAGTTGTTTTACGCCATTTCGACAGCTAGGGTCATATATCCATGGCGGTAGGTAGGAATCTTTTTTGCTTTAGTTTAGCCTAGGCAGTGACAGCTTTGCCTCACATTCATTTGCTTGTAAAGCTTCTTTGATTTTAGCTCAGTAGCCTATTATGCATGGAAAACTGATCAGGGTTCAAATGCCGTATCCAAGCAGGAACCAAAACTTATATAAGCGGAAAAAATTCTCCCTAGCAATGATGTTTAAAAAGAAAAAAAATATACTCAAACCATGTAGGCAAGTGGCTGTCCCTGGAATCTGTAACTCAAGAGGCCGACTCAAGTTGGAGACATTGTATGTAAAATACCTGACAAAATCTTATCATATCTCAAAGAATCTATATACAAGTTGCACATACCTGTGCGATTGCCAGGTGAGGAGCGCTCACTGGGTACCATGATTGTTCTCTGTTGTCTTGGTGTGCGGTTAAATGTCTTCTGTCCTTTCCCTGTATAAAAGTAATAAATTTTAGAATAAGCTCGCTGTAAACGTTCAAATAGGCAGGGGGCAACATCATTCACTTTAATTGGAGTGGTAAGACAATTTACTAACTTGTAAATATTCTTACTGAAAAAGGCCTAGATATCATGACAACATTATGTATTTTTCTCTCTTTTTTCAATTGTTTTTTTTTTTTTTTTTTAACTAGACCTACTGCAAGGTATTCTGCCACATCAGTATCAAGTTTGAAATAAAAGGGGACCAAAGAGAAGACTTGCAACAACTTACCATCTGATGTAGACACAGTGATGGTTGTGATGGCATGTGGTGTGGGCTGCTGGATCACAGCTGCAATAAATCAGGGGAATATTCAGACACATTCTTGAAAACAATAAAATGAATAATCACTAATAATATAGGAGAAAAGTTTTTTTACTAGCTACTCCATACATCTACAACATCCAGTGTACCTACCTACAAATTTGCATTTTCTAAGTAATTCAAGATGTGTCCAGAAGATGTCTCCCTTATCCTGCGGAATGTACTGTGTGAATTCTTCATGTTTCAGTGAACACAGGTGACGTCCAGTCATCTTGAAGGCAGAGATGTCCACCCCTATTAGACTGAACTCCTTTACAGCCCACTGTATCCAGTGTTTCACATGTGTCTCATTCCACTGCATGGGGTCTGTAGGGTACATATTACATGTTTGTCAATACATTCTGTTATATTATAAATCACACATTCAAACTCCTACACAAGATTCTTCATCAATTGAGCCCATTGCATTTCATCTAAGGCTGCATAAAATTGATTATCAGCTTTGCGGACACTTTTTGAAAAAGTGTGGCGAGGGAGGGAGGCTTTTTATTTTATTTGTTCTTTGATATTTTTGTGATGAGGGAGGTAACTTTTTATTTTTCCCCATTTGAAACGAGGGAGTAGACTTTTTTTTATTTTCCGTAGTTAATTTACTATTGACTTTGCAGGGATGAAAGTCAATAATGACAAAAAACCTTGAACAAGGAAACAACTTTAAATGCACTGTATATGCCCTCCAGTCCCATCCATAAGTGTGTTACAGGGTTTGTGTGGTTGGGGGGAGGAGGCAGTAGGTGTTGTATAAGGGTGTAGTTTGTCCTCAAATAACAGGAAAAGCTGTTTTTCAAGATGTTGTTCGGATACTATAGCCAAAATGTGCACATTATGGCCCTTTTGCAGAGTATGTCCTAGGAACCCTTCATAATGTTACTGTATAGCTGTTTTCCAAGGACGTGTTCGGATAGCATACCCAAAATATGCACCACCTGATCTACTGGTATTGGTGCCTTTGCGCAACACGACCTAGGGACCAATTACAATGTTTTGTATAGAGATAGGTCAAAGGGTGCAGGGAATAAATGACCAATATAGTTACATGGTGAAATCATAACGCGCAGAAAAGGGATATACTATCCAACACTCTTCTAGCATAGGAACTATAGCTTGCTGCTAAGACTACACTGGAGAGTGGAACAAACACCAATAAAGAGGGGAAAGTTTTCCAAGGAAAAACTTGAGAATCCTTGAAAACCTTGAACTAAAAGCTGGCATGCTGCCACTGTATGCAGTGTTGTGGGACCTGACTGTGTGCATGTATGCAACCTCTGGAGGTAATTTGTGACTCCTTTATCCTGTTTTCAGAGGATTTTCAAGAAAACTTACTTTTCTTAAGTGAGTGAAAAAAAACCTTGAAATCAAGGAAAACCTTGAACTCTTTCATCCCTGACTTTGACATAATCCAGATTATTGCATATGCTTTTATGGCCTACAGATATATCCCTATACCATGCAAAATATGCTTCCTACTCTTGTTTTGATATGTGTAATATGACTAAGAAGAATTGTAACTACTTTATATGTATATGCAAGTATACTGGAAAATAGATTAGGCAGAACACCCTGCACTTAGTGAAAAAGGAAAAGAAGCTTGAAACATATCAAACATTCATTGGATCAATTGGCTAGGTAAAGTTTTAGGAGAAGAAAGCACACATTTTGGGGATTCCATAACTGTTTAAATTGTAAAAATTGATCAAGTAGAAGTGCCACAATGGAGGTGCGGATTTTCAAGATATAATTTTTATTAATTTCTTAAGAGGTGCGGATTTTTGTAAAATTTTATGGAATAATGAAAAAAAAAGTACATGCGGCCGTTTTTTAAGGGTGCGGGCACTGTCCGCAAAGCTGATTACCGGGTATCAATTTTATGCAGCCTAATTTTTGTATCACCCTCTTAAGTTATGTAGCTCCCTTGAGGAAGGACTTCATTTGTCTTGTTGGAGATGAGTGCAGTTGCTATAAAACTTAAGATTTGGAGCTTTTAGAGAGAAATCTGTTTTTTTTTAAGTCTCCACCATCATATTTTCAAAAGTAATGTCAAGTTATTAAAATCTGCATTTACTTTGAATCCATTCAGTGTGCTTAACTGATTGCATGGGTGCCAAGTACCCTTTGCTAACACTTTCATCATTTCTGCAAAATGTAGTACTGAAACGTATAATTTTACATTTCCACCTTGATTATTGTAGGAATGGACAAAACTGCATTCTTAAAAAGAATTGTTTATCCAGTTTATGAATTATTCAATAAAACCCACCAAGAATCCCATTTCTTGGGCTCCCCAGGCAATCACCCTCTATGAACATGTAACTTTTACTGCAGATCTCTAAAATACAGAGATGTCAGTTGGGTATGGGCTCAACCTCTGAAAATTTTTGGGTGTTAGCAAAGCACCCATTCCCCAAAGTATTATGCTAAGATCACCAATCTTTTCTTCATTTCAACCTGTTCCCCTCACTAAACAGCATTAAAACCCCTGTTCCCCTCACTAAACAGCATTAAAACCATCTCTAGAATGGATGGTCATAGAAAGACAATTAAAACACTGCATCAGAATTTCAGCCAATCAGCAGCCAGCTTAGATTCATGTCCTCTGAAATGAGATTTCAGAGATTCTCTGATCTCTGAAAGGTGGTTTGCCTAGAAAAGGCTAGAGGGCAGCACAAGGCATGCTTAATTCCATCTGCTGAAGTTTAAACTATGCACAGCCTTATGCGGCGCCCCTTATGCTAGCTAAAAGTAGAAAGGAAATGTTGTACGAGTATATATGATTAATGTAGTTCTCTCTACTAAATGATAACCACAAGTTTGAAGAAGCCTCTGAGATGTCTGATTGTTAGGAAAGTTTGAACATCTGAAAATAGACGGACCTCTGAAGGTCTGACATCTCTGAAAATAGCTTCAGGCACTCACCAAAGGGTATTTTCAGTCGCTCCTGTTCCTTTCTGAAGGCCTGGTCTACAATCCACCGCGTCACATTCTCTGATTCCTCAGGGAAAGGGATCACCACTTTTGTGGTCTTGCCCTGCTGTTGTTGTTGCTGCTCCTGTGGGATAGGGGCTGGATCCTCTACTGAAAAAAAAAGACCAATACTGCTCATGAGACATGTGTAGTTCTTGACAATTTAATCACCTATTGTATTGTGGCTACTACAAAGGCACCTTGCAAAAGATTATCTCGGACCTTATAATATTGCTAAACTCATTTTTTTTTTTTTTTGATTATCATAACCCTATTTCCATAATACCTTCGATATCCAACAAATTTCTTGTACATGAATGTGCTGTATCTGATTAAATATGTCACTGTATTTTCAACAAAAAGATTCTCTCCAGTACTTTAGTTCATACCTCACCCAAGTTAGTATGATTGTACACACCTGGTTCCTCAGCTAGTTCATCCACCTCCTCCGCTGGCTTCAGGATGTCAACAATATTCAGGCGTGGGTTGACGCCGGGCTGCGACTTGACCTCTACATTAATCTGCACCATGCCACTGCCCTCCACACACTGACTGACAAGGTTCTTAGCAGGGTCCAGCTAATAACACAAATGTATATAATTCTTTCACTGCATGAAAACTCATAACTGTCTGTCCTTCAATATTCTGTCTGGGTTATCTACCACCCTTTTTCTCAGAGGCACTGATATTCCAGGAATTGTCCTATTTGAAGTATTCCCCCCATTGGGTAAGGTAGTTCCAAATTAGAATGCTAAAATAGAGCTTAGGCCACACCAAATTAAAAAGTTGGTCTATGGATTTTCATTTTGAAAAAATGGAGAGGGAGGGCGAAATTTTATTTTTTATATTTTTAAATTTTTTTTTGTCAATGGATCCTGCACATCACAGATGTGGAGAGGGCGATTTTTTTTTTTTTTGATAACCAAAGATTTCCCAGGAAAGGAGTTGAGAGGAGTTGGCCAGTTTTTAAAGCTAGTATCTGCCATTGTTTGTTAACTCGCAAAGAGAGTTATAGGAGGTGAGGATGGGCCCCTCATTTTCAGTCATTTGGGTGGTGCGAATAAGTTTGAAAATAGATGGAAATTTTATGTATAAGAGGCAGAATTAGTTCAGGAATTTGTAGTGGTATTGCAGGAGGAGATGTAGGGATCTTGCAAGAAAAGCCATTTCAGTAACAAGTTTTGTGAGTGAGTGAGTGAGTGAGTGAGTGAGTGAGTGAGTGAGTGAGTAATAGATGTTTAACGCCATTTCGACAGCTAAGGTCATATTCATGGCGAGAACTACATTTCACAATTTCACAGAGGAATGAGTCAGTGCCCGTGCATATGTGCACCACACACATCCTGAGGGGATAGTAAAGAGGAGATATAGACCCTTTTAAGTGGACTAGGGAAGCCCAAACAAGTTTTGTAAATTTTAAGTAATTCTCTATATTGTATACAGTCAGTTGGTCAGCAACCATAAGACACTTTTTGCTTGCAATGATGAAGGTATAGGAATGTTGATCCAGGATCAATTTTCCCGATCTTTTTGCAAGTGTGGTGTGAATAGGGCAGTTTTGGCGGGAGTTATGCGAATAGTGGCTTGGTTGTGCGAATAACCTGGGTAAGTAGCATCTAGTTCTCCAAGCAGATGTCTTGTGAAAGTATAGCACTTAAACACTACCGTAATCTCCCGCGTATAAGGCGCACCTCGTGTATAAGGCGCACCTAGAGTTCAAGAATATTGCCAAAAACATAAAAAAAATCATAATTTTGGTTCTACTGAATGTATTTTCAAAATTTAAAAAGCTATGTGTAGCTAGGGCACCCCACATCCCCTTCGACCCCCCTATGTCAGATTTTGAGTTAGGGGGAGTGTAAGATATCAAAAGAAAGCTCATGGTGTCCCCCTTGTGGATCCAGGAAGTACTAAAACCCCTTGTATAAGACGCGCCTTATACGCGGGAGATTACGGTACTTAACACCTGCTTGGAGTTGGTTCCTGTCTGTGAATGGGAGTGCTAATGTCAGACCACAAGCTAGACTTGCTCAAGGCTCTTGATTTTAATTCTGGGAAACAATGTAATGGAAAAGACTATCAAGTATAAAGGGGCCAGAGCTTTGGGACAGCAGAGAGTCTATCTAACTGCAATTACTTTAAATTCTCTGATACAAGCAACATTACCTGCATTACTGACCTTGCAATAAACTACACTTTTGATTTGATTCAATTATGATATGAACCTCAAATCAAAGAATTTATGGTACATAACATCTGCCAAAATTTTATTTCTTTTCAAGTTACGAGCAATGCACATTGCTGCCCTATATTTCAGAAATTATGGCCCCAAAAAAAAAGAAAAAAAAAATTTTTGCAGAAAATGGTGCGGGCGCAATCCATAGACAAAATAATTTTCAAAAAAAAAAAAAAAATTGTATTTCTGAAAATATGATGCGGGAAATCCATAGACCAACTCTTTAATTTGGTGTGGCCTTTTTTTTTTTTTTTTTTGTCAATGGATTCTGCACATCATAGATGTGGAGTGGAGAGCAGTTTTCTTTTTTGATAACCAAAGATTTCCCAGGAAAGGAGTTAATGGAGTTGGCCAGTTTTCAAAGCTAGTGTCTGCCATTTGTTAAAAAATTATGGCCAAAAAAAAAAAAAAAAAAAAGATTTTGCAGAAAATGGTGCGGGCACAATCCATAGACAAAAAAGAATTTTCAAAGAAAAAAAAGAATTTGATTTCTGAAAATTTGGAGCGGGAAATCCATAGACCAACTTTTTATTTTGGACTGGCCTTATCCATTTATTTTAATTAACTGTGTGAAAACATTTTGTACACAAGAGTAAACATTTAGAAATGATACTAAGCACCTTTAACTTACCAGTATACTGTCTTGAAGGTAGAACTCATGGTCTATGAGGGAGCATTGAAGGCGGTTCTCCAACAGTTTGCGTAGTGTGGTGAGAGGCTCAGCTATATCCATGTGCTGTATGATGATGTTCTGGTACTGAGCAACAGCAGCCAACTCCTCCTCAGTCATCTGATAGGCAAAGAAGATAGATATGTTCATTTGGGTGTTCTTGTAAAAATCTAGATTGCACATGATTCATGTTTGTTTTTTTTTTTTGTTTTTTTGTTTAATTTCTGGGTCAACATCAGCTGAACCCTGTCTATCCCTAACATTGGATATCATATATATGGAAATTATTCAAACCAAGAGAAGTCCTCCAGACTAACCTGTGCATCATCAAGCTCCTGTGCAGTGGCCTCAGAGACATGGGTCTCTAGGATGATGCCATCCTCGGTCTCAGTGGTCATACCATCATGCTGTAGGACTGTCATCTCATCACCTTCCATCTGTCCCACCTCTGTCACCACCTGCAGAGCAATTTAGAGAATTTATTCCAAATTCAGATTCAAACGATTAGTGGGAGATTGGTATTGTGGTCTTTGTGAAATTTAAATAAAAGCATTATCCAATGGGTGAGTTCATGCTTAACAAGACAAAAGAGTTCATGTTTTTTAAAAAAAAAAATCGGCTTGGAAGGTGCCCTCAGTATTTGCTAAAGCACTTTGGATGATTGTCATTACCTTAAGAATAGTTAATCTATGTGGTTGGTTTACCTTACTACAGAAATATCAAAGAACTTCCTTTTCATTATTAGTAGACTGTATCTACATTAGTAGTCTTTCTCTCCTCACTTTTATTTTTCAATTAGACATCACTCAACCTGTTGCTGACAATAAATGAATCCTATGCTTAAATAGGTGGAAGGTTAGTAATCAGCCAGTTCATTTATTGGAAAATAGTGTGAGAAAAGTCTATACTATGATCATTGTTAAAGCATCAACACCTTGCCTATGTTGTTACTATAGTGTCAGGATTAACAGGGTTTATAATAGTATTAACCTTGGAGCCTTGGAGTAAGTATTTTCAAAATATGTGCATAACTTATCAGCTTTGAGGACTGACCTCTACCTTTAAAAGTTTTCATGGCCTTTTTAGCCCTTTCTTTTTTCTTTCTATTTTTTTTAGGGTGGGGGGACTGCATCCAATGAAATTGTTAAGTTAACTACACTTAAACCAATTGAAAAGTTTGTAAGTTATGCTATTTTATGTACTTGGACAGTGTGCCCTGTAACCAAATTGACAGCATCTTTATCCTGTTAGGATTAAAATCTTGTGTACCTTGATACCATGGTAAGGCAGGAATACCTGGGGCTTAATTATAAGGACTTAAACAAATATAAAGTTAATTTAGACCATCTAAAATGCACCCCTTTCCTTGGGCAAGGTCCTTTACGGTGCACATGTGGTTGGTTTCACATACAAGTTATGCCTTCTACATGGGGCACGACAGTGCTGGAATAATTAGGAGTTTGCCATGTTGCTGAAACAGTCTAAGTATTAATAACGTACATTTTATGAGACTTAATTAATCACTATATAAACCAATAACCCTTATCTAGATGGTTAGTATGTGATTAGGGCTATCACCTTATGGTTACTACAGGTGTTGCTAACAACCTCTTACCTGTTGTGTTTCCATTATACCAGTTCCCTGATCCATGTCCACATGTTCTTCTATAACCTGTTGGTAATAGCCTCTACCTTAAGATTTGCTGACCCTTTTTTGAAATGCCATTGTCCTTATTAAAAACTACCTCTCATCATTTCACTTTTCTAAATGTATTCCAAAATAATGATAAGGCACATTTTGGTATGTGTGGGTGGAAAAAAAACCACTTATATTCCATCCTCCATCTTCAGCTCATTAGAACTAGGTCTTAGAAAGAATGCATCACATTGATTATATTTTCCTCATCAGAGATTATGGATACAGTGAGGAGATTGTTTCCAAGAGCTTTCCAACATATTTTGATCTGTGATCTTACCTGGTCATAATGTTCGATGGATTGCATATCTCCCTGGCCTACATGTGTCTCTACAATCTGTCAAAGAAGAGCCTAGCACTTAACATGCGGTCGAACAAAATTTAATAATCATCATAATATGGGGACTAAAGCAGTGAGAATATCATGCAAAAGAAAAGTAAACAAGGTTGGAGATTTACATGAATGGTGATGGCATATATCTGTGAGATTACCGTAATCTCCCGCGTATAAGACGCAGTGCGCGTATAAGACGCACCTAGAGTTTTGAAAAATTCTCAAAAAAATGAAAAATTCATAACTTTGGTTCTACTGAGTGAATTTTCAAAATTTAAAAACCTGTGTGTAGCTTGGGCCCCCTGGACCCCCCTGGGCCCCCTTATGCCCTATTATGACCATTATGGCATGTAACATATCAAAAGAAAGGTCTTGGTGTCCCCCTTGTGGATCCAAGGAGAACTAAAACCCCTCGTATAAGACGCGTCTTATACGCGGGAGATTACGGTAGTTAAGAAAAGAGTTGAAATTTTGGTCAAAAGCTAAGCAGGATTTGACTTAGCAATACTATCACAATACACTAGCCGTCCAACCTACCTGATCATTGTGTAAGATGTGTGACACTTGGCCCATATCACCCTGGACTATGTCTCCAGGAGCCTCTATCACCTGTGGAATAACAGTCTACACTACAATCAACGCTCACACCATGCGCCACATTCAATGTGTGACATGCAAAATAAGGCCAAATCAAATGAAGTATAGAACCTGTTTGAAGTAGGTTTGTAAATTTCTTTGTCTTTTACAGAAATGTCATTATTTAGCATAGATTTATAGTTTGCCTTTATGTAATAAAAATTGGTGCCTATAAAATTGCCTCTTACTTTCTGAGAAATTTTACAATTTTTGCTTCTAAATATTGCTGACTTTTAAGACTAGCTGAGTCAGAAGACACAAAAGCATAGTTTTTAGGACACTAACCATGATACAAATTTGGGTTTGAAAGTTCTGAAATAATATGAGTTGACTTTGTGCCGCTTCAATTTCTATTGCATGTATGACCACAAAAAGAAAAGATAAAGAAATCAAGTTAATTTGAAAAGAATACCATACCCTGCATATAAGCAGCAGCATACAAACAAAACTTGAAAGTTCAGGTCCCAGCTGCAGCTTATAGCTCTATCCAAAGTTGGGGGCGTGGCTTATTCGTGGGGTTATACAGTACATGTATATGTGAAATATTGTTAAGAATATCAATCTAAAAAGCACTTTGAACAGGTACTTTCAATCAAGGGTAAAAAAAAGAAAAATCAGAAAACATAAGGATACGAGAATATTTTCTAGGAGCATACAAGAACAACATGCACAAGAGAGTAAACCTCAGCAAAAGATAGAGTTTAAAGGTGCTTCACTTTCTATTAGGATCAAGGGTCAGCAGGACAAATATATTCCAAACACTACCGTAAACTCCTGCGTATAAGACGCGTCCTCTAGGCCAAACAAAATGCTGGGGCGTCTTATAGCTTTCTCTCAAGTTGGGGGTGCGTCTTATATGAGGGGTAATTTTACTATAGAAATGTACTAATCTTACAAATTTCAGCCTTAAAATATGCGTCTTATATGCAAAAATGCATGTGCTGAGTTTGGGGTGCGTCTTCTACGTGCAGCGCGTCTTCTACGCGGGAGATTACGGTACTTCTCTATGACCTAACTGTAATACCATCATCTTCACAACAAAACTACCAATGCAGACTTCTCAATACTGATAAAACCTACTTACATGCTCATACACTTGGTCATCCTCAGCGATAATAACGGTTCCGTCCTCGGTCATCTGGAGGGATCCGTCCTCCACCATGACACCCTCAGAGTCTATTACTGTGGTGACTGTGCCATCCTGCAGCTGATGCAGGTCTGACTCCTGGATGATGAGGGTTGTAGTCCCATCCTCATTTCTGAAAATTACATTGACAATATATATTTCCTAGAGTGGTTATGGATGTTTTGTACCTGAGGCCTCACAATTGGATCATACTGGAAGACACACCTGACCTCTCAGGTATATAGCATCAAACATTAGCAAATTTAACCTACCTACTGCGTGAAACCTCTCAGACTTCACACTGGTTATGATTTAAGTACAAGCTGTCAAGAGGGTTCACAGGAGCTTGTTTGAGATAAATTTATCCATATAGTTACTTAAAAGTTGCAGATTTTCCCTGACCACTTTATTTTCTCTGACTTTCCCTGACCTTTTGGAACCCTAGTTTATGGTTTAACATCTATGGTCTGCATCCAGCAAAAAAAAGAAGTTGTGCTGTACAGGGATACTGTGCCCAACAAGGGCCACATAAACAGTGATAATTGTCTTCAGTTTTTCAGAACTTCTTTACATGTTCCCTGTTATTCAATCTTTTGAAATTAATCAGCGAATTTGGAAAGTGAATACCGTAATCTCCTGCGTAGAAGGTGCAGCTCGCGTAGAAGGCGCACCCCCAACTCAGAGAAGGCCTTTTCAAGTAGAAGGCGCACCTACCTCTTCTGGATCGATTTCTGGAAAAACCTGTGTACAAGGCGCCCCCCCAACTCACAGGGGGGGCTGTTTCAAGTAGAAGGCGCCCCCCTCCCCACCCCCCCTATTGTACACCGACCGGACTGCCGCGCTGCTCGCTCTATGAGTTCAAGCTGTAATCGGCACACGGTCAGCTTGAACCCGCCGAGCGCCTGTACACCGACCGGGCTGCCGCGGTGAGGGCTCTATGAGTCAATGCTGTCATCGGCACACGGTCGGCTTGAACCCGCCGAGCGCCTGTACACTGACCGGGCTGCTGCGGTGAGGGCTCTATGAGTTCAAGCTGTCATCGGCAATTGAGAAAACCCGCGTATAAGGCGCACCCCCAACTCAAGGCAATTACCCTCCCGCGTATAAGACCCAGGAACAATCTGATTCGCGTATAAGACACGCCTTCTACGCGGGAGATTACGGTAAGTGAGGTTTTTTTTTCAAAATTTAATATTGATTTTTGCCACTTGTATCTTTTCTTCTTGTGCCCACAAGGCACAAACAGGGGTGAAAAAGGAAACAACTTTAAATACACTGTATATGCCCTCCAATCCCATTTATAAGTGTGTTACAGGGTTTGTGTGGTTGGCGGGGGGGGTGCAGTATGGGTTGGTTTTATAAGGGTGTAGTTTATCCTCAAATAACAGGAAAAGCTGTTTTTCAATATGTTGTTCAGATACTATACCCAAAATGTGCACATTATGGCCCTTTTGCAGAGTATGACCTAGGATCCCTTTAGAATGCTACTGTATAGCTGTTTTCTAAGGTCTTGTTCGGATAGCATACCCAAAATATGCACCACTTGGTAGTGGTGCTTTTGCACAACATGACCTATGGTCCAAGTAAAATGTTAAATGTATGGAGATGGGTCAAATGGTGCAGGAAATATATGACCAATATAGTTACATGGTGAAAGCATAACGCACAGAAAAGGGGTATATTATCTGACACTCTTCTAGCATAGGAACTACAGCTTGCTGCTAAGACTACACTGAAGAGTGCAACAAACACCAATATAGAGGGGAAAATTTTCAAGGAAAAACTTGAAAATCCTTGAAAACCTTGAACTATATACTGGCATGCTGCCACTGTATGCAGTGTTGTGGGACCTGACCGTGTGCATGTATGCAACCTCTGGAGGTAATTTGTGACTCCTTTATCCAGTTTTCAGAGGACTTTCAAGAAAACTAATTTTTCTTAAGTGAGTGAAAAAAAAACTTGAAATCAAGGAAAAACTTGAACTCTTTCATCCCTGCACAAATTTGTCTGTGCCCTGTGGATTTTCCTTAAAGCCCTGCATTACTACATTGTATATAGAAGTTAATTAAAAGAGAGTATAACCAGCTACCAGGTGCTAAACATGTCTATTAGCACCCATGTATGGACTCTGAGCAAACGAATGTACAGGTAACTAAGGAACAAAGTACCCATATTGAACCAAACAAAGGCTCCAGCTCTAATACAGGGGTGTGAAATCCCGAAACCCATTTCCTCTGAAGTGTAATATACGGCTTGCTAGTTAATGTTTTTTTATGTAGGATAAAGCTTAACAAAAGTTGTTCTAATGTTATTTGAGCAGAATATAACACACACTGTTGTACAGGGATGTTTAAAATTACCATTTGGAGGCCAAAAATTCTCAATCTGGAATGACATTGGCAGAAATTTTTAAGTCAGACCCCCCCCCCCTACAAATGGTAATTTCTTTTCTCAGTGGATTTGCATAGATCTCAAGAATGGTCTTTCTGAGCATCAAAAACGCGGATTTCCGCGTTTCCGCGGAGATTTCACACCCCTGTAATAAATGCACCCACACTTTCAGGGACAGTCTAATCAGAATGATCCCTTTATCTTATCTTCTTATATTGTCTTATTTATATCCCAGGCTGTATATTTTGGTTTGGTTTGGTTGATTTTACCTCCACTATTAGAGTTTCTGTGGTTCGCGGACATCAAGTCCTTTATTTTCTTTTCTTTTTGAACAGGTATTTAAAGCAGCTAGACAGATATTTATATGCGCTTGCCTGACACAGCAGTGACCTTATCTATGAATGACTGAATCTATGAGGAGGATGAAGGGGAAAACCGCTACCAGGGCTTCATGATTTTGGTTTGGTTTGGTTGATCTATACCTCCACTAATTGTAATGAAATTTAGCAGAGAGACTGTTGGATATTAGTCCTTTCTTTTCTCACCATGAAAAGTGATTATCTGTATCACATCTTAGAGGCCCACTCAGACGCTGGTGGGAGGAGGGCCTTTACAAAAATTGCCCAACCCGTCAGCTATAAGGTCTTGATTATTCAACGATAACAAGATTAAGTAATTATGGAATTTCTTGGCATACATCCACAAAATCGATGGGGTCGTTTTATATGCAGGGCATCGTGCCATGACCTTTACCTCTCCTCATAACCTTCTATCCCACCTGTCAGTTAAGCATGCCTACAAACTATGGACGAGAAAAACTGAGCTCCTTCAAGTCCAACCTTCCTCATAAAATGATAAGATGAGATCTTATTGGATGTGGACAATCACAAGATTTTCAAAAAAAAAAGAGAGAAAAGGACTGAGAAAACTGCCAGAGGAGTTTGTAGGTATGGGTAAGAGGCCTGAAGAGACCTACAGGGGCACAGGCTATATGGAGAAACAAATATGGATAATGTTAAGAAGATGGAGCAGGTAAGGTCTAAGACCTAAAAGACCCGATTTTTTTATGCAATTTTCAATGCTATTTTTAATTTAATTTTCAATATTCAATTAGATATTGACAACTAGTGAGGAATTACTGACACATATTGACAAATACCGGGTATTCAATAATTACTAACATAATTTGTTGACTAATTGCTGACAAAGAGATTATCGCTGACATATTTTGACTAACATATATTGACTAATTGCTGACAAATTGTACATTATTACTGACATATTTTAACTAATTGCTGACAAATGGTGAGTAATCGAGAATAATTATTGACTAATTGCAACTGATGTGGGATAGACACTAACCATTGATCTAATGGTTGAGACTGTGGCAACGCCATGGGCCTTGATTAGCTTTTATGTGCTTGATGAGACCTATTGGTTGAAACCTTGACTCATACCGTAATCTCCCGCGTATAAGGCACGTCTTATATGCGAATCAGATCGTTCATGGGTCTTGTATGTGGGAGCAAAGCTGCCTTGAGTTGGGGGTGCGCCTTGTACGCGGGGTACCCCTAACTTCCAATTCAAAATGATGTACACAGACTCATGTATTTTCTTTAACCAAAGAGAATCCATGCAGCATTATAATCAATCCTCCTGGCTGACATAGCACTGCTGCCACCTGGTTTGTTATTCTAGAGATCAGAACATACCACCAGGTGGCAGTAGTGCTATGGCAGCCAGAAGGATTGATTATAATGCTGCATGGATTCTCTTGACTAAAAGGTCAATAATATAATTAATAAAGCTCTCAGTGAGTGGGGTGCACATACATTTCCAAACACTTTTATGGTGAGCAGAATAGTATGCTTCATTCAGCAGTTTAAGGGTATATAGAGCACCATGGTATAGACTACACCTTTTCTTTGGTTAAAGAAAATACATGACCAGTTGGGGTATTGATAGCTGCAGACAATATTTGAAATGCCCCTTTAGGTTGGGTCCTCTACCGGACCATGCTCCTTGAGTTAGGGGTGCGCCTTATACACTTTTTTTTCAAATAGTAGACTCAGGAGCAGCAGATGTGCCTTCTACGTGCATCTGCTTTCACTGAGTTAGGGGTGCGCCTTCTACGCGAGAAATTACGGTATTCACCACCCAGTGAATATCTTCTGGGACCAATTTTGCTAGAAATATGTTTGGCAATAATACCCATGCGGGAGAGTGAATTCATTATACCCCATAGTTGATAATGCAATCATTGATTGTCTAATCATTGATTGTCTCCAGGACAACCACACACATTTGTGTATGGTTCCTATGGTGAATACACCAGTTGTGGTGATGTCACACCTGGTTGCTATAGAGACCCTGGTCTGGTCTGACTGTGGTTTCTCACAGTCATCAAGGTAGCACAGCTGAGAGGAGTCACACCTCTGCCACATCCTTTGAAGTTAGACTATAATTTGTAGTCACTTCATATGGAGGTGACAACTAATAAGAGATATACTATATTTTGTATTCATTTCATGTAAAAGTGGCAACTAATGAGGGATACACTATAGTTTGCAGTCACTTCATGTAAAAGTGGCAACTAATGATGAAGTTTGTAATCATTTTTTTATTAAATGACAACTATTGAGGATAGACTATAGTTTGTAGTCATTTCCAGGGGTAGACATTAACTCTTTTAGCCACTGGGCACCCGGGCCAATAGCCTCATAATTCTATTGGCCCACAGCTGAAGTTGTTGGCCCGAGATTTGTAGCTTGAAAAAACCTGTTATATGCCAATAACAAATAAAAATAAATCAAGGGACAACATCTGCCAGCTTGTTAAAATTTCAACATCACCATGAGATTATTTTCACTAGCATATTACATTTAATAAAACATGGTTTCTCAGAAGTTTTAATGGAGGAATCCTTGTAGTTATCTCATGACAGCTTTTTCTACCAGATACAGTAGGCTTTAGTGGGAAGAAACCCTACTGGCCATCCCGGGCCAGTAGAAAGGTTGTTTAGGAAAAAATGACTGGCCCGCACTCTGAACTACTGGCCATTGGCCACTGGTTGATTGATTGATTGATTTGTGTTTTACAGCACTTTAGCGGCACTAAGTGGCTATCCCGTGCTTCACAGGTTGATAATTTAAGAGGAATGTGTCAGTGCCCGCGCATATGTGCACCACACACATCCTGAGGGGATAGGAAAGAGGAGATATAGACCCTTTTAAGTGGGCTAGGGAAGCCCGACACATCCGAGGGGATAGGAAAGAGGAGATATAGACCCTTTTAAGTGGGCTAGGGAAGCCCACATTGGCCACTGGGCCAGTGTTGATGTCTACCAGTGATTTCATATGAAGTCAGGAAATGGTGAGGTCATTTCATATAAAAGTGGCAACTAATGATGAATAGACTATAGTTTGTAATCATTTCCTATTAAAGTTGACAACTAATGAGGGATAGGCTATAGTCTGTAGTCATTTTGTATAAAGGTGACAACCAGTGAGGGATACATTGGTTCGGATACATTATAGTTTTTGGCCATTTGGGTAAAGGTGACAACTTATCTGGGTTACACTATTAGTATACCTAATCTCCCGCGTATAAGGCACGTCTTATAGGCCAAACAAAATGCTGCTGGGTCTTATACGTGGGAGGTAAATTGCCTTGAGTTTGGGGTGCGCCTTATAGGGGGGGGGGTATCTTTTACTATAGAACAGTACTAAATTAACAAAAATCTGCCCTCAGAGGTGCGCCTTATACGTTATAACAGACCTCCCTGAGTTGGGGGTGTGCCTTATAGGCGAGGTGCGCCTTATACGCGAGAGATTACGGTAGTTTGTAAGTCATGTCATATAAAAGTGACAACTGATGAAGGATAGACTACTGGTACCGTAGTTTGTAGCCATTTTGTATAAATGTGACAAGTAATGGGGGACAGGCTATAGTTTTAGTCCTTTCATATAAAAGTGACAACTAATGAGAGATACTTTATAGTCATTTTCATAGAAAGTGACGCCTAATGCGTGATAGACTATAGTTTCAAGCCATTTTGTGTAAAAGTTACAATAATTCAGGGATAGACTATAGGATAGAGTAACCTCGAGTCGTCCAGGTACCTTGAGTCGGCCATTTTGCTTGGTTTTGGGCCCAAAATGAATGTGTTAATGAATATATTAGTGGATTCTAAGCTATTTGCACTGGTGCTATATGGCAAGATATGCTTTAAGCTATCTTGGCACCTTTTGGAATATAATGCAGCAGTGTAAATTGCTGATAACTCGAAAAGTGAAAAGCCTGTGATTGGCTCCCATGAGTTGTGCACTCATCCTGTTGCAGCAGCACTCCCTCACCCAGGTTATTCGCACCACCAAGCCACTATTCACATAACTCCCGCCAAAACTGTGCTATTTGCACCACATTGCCAGAAAAGGCGGGAAAGTTGATACATGGATCAACATCATATACTTTCACCATTGGAGGCAAAAAGCGTCTTATGGCTGCCAACCAACCCAGTCTGTACAATATTGACAATTTCTCAAAATTTAAAAAACTTGTTAATGAAATACCTTTTTCTGCAAGACCCCTACATCTCCTCCTTTAATGGCACTACAAATTCATTAAGTAATTCTGGCTCTTATATATAAAAATTTCGATCTTTTTTTTAAACTTATTCGCACCACCAAAACGACTGAAAGTGCAGGGCCCCAGGGTGTCTCCTTATAACTCGCTTTTCGAGTTAATTATAAGTCTAGGACCTTCCAGGAGCTCTAGATGACACTAGAGTTTGTGAATTATATAGGTTTCCGATGATTTTCCAGCAACAGAATAATAGATTAGCGATAATGTGATATTGACCAAGTAACAGAGTTAAACCTAACTAAAAGGTGTCTTTGAGCAATACATGTACCTTGAGTCGGTCACTATACAAGTACCTTGAGTCGGCCATTATTGCTTTTTGGTCCAAAATGAACTTAGTAGTGACCATTTCATTGGGCTCTAAGTTATTTACACTGCAAGAATATGTTGAGCTGTAGCACCTGCTATCTTTCCATCTTTGGGAAAGTAAATCTAGCACTATCCATTATTTTCAACAAAATCAACTATATTCTACCAATTACCGTAATCTCCCGCGTATAAGGCGCAGCCTGCATATAAGGCGCACCTAGAGTTTTGGAAAATTCTCAAAAAAATGAAAAATTCATTACTTTGGTTCTACTGAATAAATTTTCAAAATTCAAAAACCCATGTGTAGGTTGGGCTACCCCGGACCCCCCTGGGCCCCCTTATGTCCTCAAATGACCAAGGGGGCATGTAAGATTTCAAAAGAAAGGTCTTGGTGTCCCCCTTGTCGATCCAATGAGAATTAAAAACCCCCGTATAAGACATGCCTTATACGCGGGAGATTACAGTAGGTAGAGAGGTCTTCTGATAGATTGACAGCCATTTTGAAATGACGGACAGCTGATAAATGGGGATAAGCTTGCATCATGTGCATCATGACTACAAAAGCACATGAACTCAGACATTATACAGCCCATAGGGTCTGCATGATGCATTGGTGTATCAACTGACAGGGGTGAGTGAACCAAAGCATTGCATTGGTGTATCATGACGATATAATCATATGAAAAATGGGTGCATTGGTCTGTGAAAATGCCATCAACAGGTCGTTCACATATATACGTGAGAGGTACCTGACCATCAGGTGAGACGAACACAAATAGAAGGCCTTATAGACGCACTGTGGCCTGGCTAGGCACCATGAGAGGGACCTCATATGTGAGACAAACACAATACCGTAATCTCCCGTGTATAAGGCGCGTCTTATATGCGAATCAGATCGTGGATGAGTCTTATACGTGGGAGGCAGGCTGTCTTGAGTTGGAGGTGCGGCTTATATGCGGGGTTAGGCGAAATTCCAATTGGGAAATTTAGCAGAGAATTCTATATCATATATTCTTGAAAGTCACAAAATGGGTGTCAGAGCAACAGCTTCCCAAGATAGACTTGCAGAGACAATACCTTTCAGTGTTCAGTGATATACACGTTAATATAGAATAGCATTGTGCAATGCAGGTAACCCGAAAGGGCATCTAATCTCTTCTTTTATGTCCCCTCTAAAGCACAGGGATGAAAGTCACAGAGCACGGAAATCCCTGAAATGGTCCAATATTCGCCCGAAAAACCTGGGTTTCTATATGAATGTATATGGCCCTGGAACTTCAAAATCCCTGAAATCAGGGAATTCCCTGACGACTTTCATCCCTGAAAGCAAAACATAACCAACTTGGTTTGGTGAGCATATTCATTATCAATGCTTAAGCCTATGGGCAAATACACCATTATCACTCACATTCTCATCGGTCAATAACTTCTCTCTTGGTGAGTTAAGCCCTCCATCATGTCACCAGGTCTTAAATAAGGGCCTATCCAACCAATACACAGGTTGATGCACTCCAAATCAATCAGAATTACTATAATCTCCAGTGTATAAGGCATGTTTTATTCAAATGTGCAGTATTATAAAAAGCTTCCTTGTATAGTATAGTGCTGCCGCCACCTGGTGTTGTCTTTAAATGATTCCTGGAATTAACACTAGGTGACACTACTAGACAATTTCTATATTTTTGAGAATCTAGGTGAATTTAGATGGCTCAAAAAGATATACTCAAACTATGTGTAGATGATGTTATGATTTATGTTCATTCCCTAACATGCCACAACATTGATGGAATGCTCAAATGGAGAACAAAAACTGATGATACTTTTCTTCACATCTCATTTGTGGCTTTCTTAAAAAATATATGGTCAGCATCTCACACATCCTATATAACCGGGAGGCGTGGCGCAGTCGGTAGCGCGTCCGCTCACTGGCTGTAAGGTCGTGGGTTCGGTTCCCGGCCCGGCCGGGGCAAAGTGGTGGTTCCAAACGTCGCCGTAAGGTGTTGGTTGAGTTCCTCCCTGCTTTGGCTAGGCTGTGCTGGAAAGTCTCTTGGCGGTCATGGCAGACAAATGACTTAAAACAGGCCTGTCCATCTCTCACTATGCCTATGTAGTGACGGATGTTAAAGAACCATTGCCTCGGTAAATGTGTAGGGGCGTGCTTTCTATCTTCCCATAGATTCGGTCACCATCATCCCCCCTCCCCATTAGACTAGGGTCCGGGCAAATACGCCACAAGGGTAATCTCACTTTGCTGTGGATACAACCCGCGGGACCTCTCACCCTTGAGTGTCGGCCGTAAGGAAGGCACGAGGTGAGATAAAATTCGAGCAGCATCCTATATTCATCAACATTCCTCAATTTTTCTGCACCACCTCTGCCCAAAAGGGCGGGAAAATTGAACAATTCGCACCTCCTATGGGATTTAACATGGGCCAAAAAGCGTCTTAGTTTTTCCCACTGTTAGTAGTGTCTTAAAAGTTGCAATTTTACCCCGGCTCTAACAACCCTTTCGGGTTAATAAGTTCTTCTAAAGCTCAGAATCACATAATGACACATGTAGACGATGTCCACAATAAAAGATCATGTGGTTCTACCCTATAGTATCACTACCTATGCACTATCTGGGGAAGCTGTTGCCCTCACACCCATTTTGTGACTTTCAAGAACTTATAAGTACAATTATCATCCACAACTTGGGATGATGGTTGCGCCTTGTATGCGGATCATACCTCAGGAATAAGGGGTGCGCCTTAAACGCGAGGTTTTCCTAATTTTCAATCCAGAGGCACAAGGTGCGCCTTCTACGTGAGCCAGACCTTCCTGAGTAGGGGGTGTGCCTTCTATGTGGGCTGCGCCTTCTATGCGGGAGATTACAGTAGTGATGCTTTATACACACAGTGTGGCCCAGCTAGGTGCCATGAGAGCTGTGGGAAGACTTACCATAAATCGACCAACATTAAAGCAGTGACACATTTAAACATAGTAAAACAAAAGATATATATGAAGATCATTATTCATATTTCAATAACTATGTTTATAACAACAAATATAACCACAAATATCAATGTGCATACAACAAAAAAAAGGCAATATAAGATAACAGATTCACAGCAATGAGCAGTGGTCTATTTATGGGGCACATTACCCCTTTCTGCAAAAAACGTTAGGCAAAAAGGTGTACAGTACAAGTAGACCGAGTTCGAAACTCGGGTCTAATTAAATGTGGATTAAAACAAATGTACTTACATGTCACTGCTTTCTATGATGACCTCAGTGCCATCCTCTAGCCGCACCTGTTTGGGGTGCGGGTCCTCGCCTGTATCCTCCCCCAACCGCTTCATCCTGCGGCTGTCCTACCTGCAGATAAATGTATGTGGCAATTCAGCTGTCAGAGTACAAAACTCAGATAATGAGGGATATATCAAATGACACAAGTCTTTTTTTATTTTCTTAAGTTAGATGCTGCCATGTTTTTAAAATAAAGCAGCAAAAGTAAGTGGGTTTGGTAGAAGAGCCTGTGTTGCAAAACCTCTTCTCAGAGGGACTGCTATTTAACAAATGGCTAAAGGTTCAGAGATACATCTATAGACCAGGGGAAGGGCTAACGAGCCATGTACAACACAATTGCTTAGATTTGAGAAAACATTGGATTCAGCTATTGCTTAGGTCATAGTATTTTCAGTATCTGCCCTAACTATGAAGTTATTATTGCTGTTGGTTGCAAATTTATTCTTGGTTGGACTTCACCTCAATATGCATTCTAAAATATAGTACAGCATTTTGCAATGCAAGTAACTTGAAAGGGCACTTAATCTCTACTTTTTGGCCCCTTTTGATACAAACCTCTTGTTTTCTTCGAGCATTATCACTGTCAATGGTTAAGCCTATGGAGAATGCATCCATTATCGCCCGTATGTTTCATAGGCAAATAACTCCTCTCCTGGCGAGTTAAGCATTGCACAATACCAGCAGGTCTTGAATAATGATCCATATTAACCATAAAAATGCATGAGACAGTGTAATTCTCCTCCATTTTGTTATAATCCAGCAGTTTGCATGGCACCATGAGTCGATCGTCTCGCTGTCCGCCATTTTGGATTTTGATGTTCTGTGCGCATGTGCGACACCTCCTTGCCGGAAGTAGCATTTTTGACGGAGAAATGATATATTCTATCGATTTAACTTGAAATTAATGGCTTTTTGAATATAATCCATGCATCTTTGGCAATATCAATCGAATTGAATTGAATACACCCTATCTTTTTTACTGTTATAGCCCCACAAATCGACCTTCTCGCTGTCCGCCATGTTAGATTTTGGTTCTATCTGCGCATGCCCGACCCAATTTCCATGTTTATTTGGGTCAATTTGCAAGACCATGGCTTTGTGATGCAAATTAACGACAGGGCGCATACGTAATTTTTTTACATTTTTAATCAAACATATCGATTCAAATCATATCCTTTTACCATTCTTTATCATATTTCTATATCATAATTTACAAAAAATCGATATCCGCCATGTTTGTGCCGAAATTACGACATTGGAGACACGCGGACGGATCGAATGACGGCAAATTCATCAATATTCATCAATTATTCGCACCACTGCGGACCAAAAGCGCGGGAACGTTGAACCTATTCGCACCTCTTATGGGATTTAACATAGACCGGAAAAGCGTCTTAGTTTTTCTCTCTGTTAAGAGGCACTGAATCCATCAAATGTTTACCCGACTCTTATAACTCTTTCGAGTTAAAAATATCTAAAACAATAGAGCGATGCTCTCACATGCTCCCAAAGGATTCTACTAAAATTAATCAAAAGCATAGCTTGGTGCAGGGATGAAAGCGGATGCTTGAAAAAATCCAGGAAATATATAGTATCTGATACATATTAACCCACTAAGATCACTAACCAAAAAAGACCCCCCCCCTAGAAACCTCCTATGAATTATGTAATAATATAATATTTGTTAAGTTTTATTGTTTTCTGTAAGTGTGTAAGCATCTATGAAACTCTGTTCAAACTGTACTCTTAAACAATAATTCCCTAAACAAGGAGAACCTGATCTAAACTGATACAGATGTAGAATAGAGATAGGCGAGGCTGAAATGTGTCAGCTCTAAAAGGGGATAACTGGCCTACCCAAGTGTTTCACTCCAAGCACAGCCTTTTACTGAGATAGCATCCCTACAATCACAATACTAAAAATCTGACTGGATAGTGGACATGGTCAAATTCTGACTTCCTGTCTGTTTCCTTGATTTCCAGAAAGGTTTTAGCCAATGGGAGAAGGCCTAGGAGTTTCCTTGTCCAGGAGCTGGCTGGCTGGGTAGGAGTAGGGCCCACTAGCTGCAGCAATCACAAGGGGATGGTGGTGGTGGTGGTGGTGGTGGTGGTGGTGGTGGTGGTGGTGGTGGTGGTGGTGGTGGGGGGGGGGTGGGGGTGGACCAGTGGGTATTAGGGGCATTCTCTGCCAGGTGTCAAATATCCCCCAGAGGGTATACCGGTACATGTAATTTACATGTCTATTGATAATATCTTAAGGGACTCTAGGGTTTCTACTTCTATTACAGCAATGTTAGACCAAAGGTTAATAAATAAAACACAAATGAAGGTACAGAAATATTGAGAATGGATGGGTGAAATAAATTCTCCTTAGAAAGGAAAATCAAGGAATTCCAGGAAGACTTACATCCCTGTTGGTGACCTCTCAGAGCAAGACCTAGATCAAAGGTCAAAATGTCATTTAACCTCCTGAATAAAAAGGTCATATACATATACGTAGGATTTGGGAAATTTCGGGAAAAACTCTTACTAGAGGGGAAATTAGATTTTTCAAGATGTTTCATATTAACCATAGCTATTTTGGAGTCTTTGGTTATAACTTCTAAGCTGTATTATAATTGAACTGTCCGGGGGGAAAACATGGGAATCACTGATATATATTTTATCATTCCTCTTGGGTCTCTACCCATTTGGAGACCAATTTTACACATCCAGTCACTGACTCAAATTCAATTCTGCTGATTCATGCACTTACAGCTACCATCAATGTGATTACTCCTCTCTTGGAATGTGCCTGTATCATATAATGGGGGTCTTATTGCACAGCTATATATAGCTACAGAGTTTCACAGACTACCCCCCCCCCCCCATAATAAAGTAGCTACCCTTTACTTGACTTTAGAATGGTCAAAATGTTTTGTATTTTCCCTGAGCCAGAGCGACAGACCAACCCACCCTTGAAAATAGATAGGCAAAGATTCTTGATTAGGGGGTCTGACTGATGGTCATCTCACGAGGCGAAGGGGGGTTATCTCACGGGTGGTGTGAGACATGGAGCCCCTAGGTACCACTACTTCCAACATGAAATAAATAATGATTCCCTTAATAGGTAAAGTTAGGGAGTGATAATTTTGTAACAACAGTGGGGGGGGGGGGAAGAGGTTGTGAACAATCGAGTGTGAATGCACCCTTTTGACCTATAGTAACGTGCACATTTTGTTGCTGAAAATTTTGTACCCCCTCGGTCAAGGGGTCGAAAAAGTGTCACTCCCCTTTACCTTTTTTTTCGTTGAGAAATACATGTATAAATGCTTTATACCTGCAGTGTCACTGAGTAAGGTATATGAGCTACCGTAATCTCCCACATATAAGACACACCTCGCGTATAAGACGCACCTAAAGTTTTAGAATACGGTCCAAAAAATGTCATAACTTTTTTTTTTTTACTGAATAGATTTTGAAAATTCAACAAGGTACCATGCCTATGATTATCATTGAAATGGTAATGTGTCTGGTATCCCCAGAGACGATTCAAGTTGATAGTTTGATTAATAAACTCTTAACTTTCTAGCTTTGCACACCTCTGGGTTTCCCTGGGTTGAACAGATACTGATCTCTGTTATTAAACCAGGACCAAATAAAACCGTTTAAAAACTTCATGAGCTATTTTAGTCTATCCTCTAATATAAAGCATAAATGTATATATCGTTTTTTTAATTGCAGACCAAAGATTACCAAGATGGGAAGCACATGACTGCATTTGCCTCGATCTAGGCTTTCCCACGATATGCTACACTCTTTTAACATCTTTTCTATTGATATGTTGCCCTAAGTGGGTTAAAGCCTTTAGAGGATTAGAAGGAAGAGGCGACAACGTCGTTCCCATGGTGATATGACATTGTTTTGGATTGGCTTGATACTTCCCACATTCTGAGATTTCTCTTAAAGGGGCCAACTATTGATACTTGTGAGTAGTCAAGAAGGAAGGATTACGCATGAAGCAGTGTATACATGGGCTATTCTTTCTGCTTGCCATTCCCATGTAAGATAGACAGGCCAGACAGAGACTGTCTCCTATCACTCCCTGCACCGGGCCAAAATGCAAGAGAGGCCGGCCAGGGAGCTGGCACCACCTGGTCTCCAGCAAAATGGCCAATCTATGCTTGACAAAAAAAATTTAAAAGCTGCCTGATAATTTTCTCTTCACATAACTATCAAACCTACATACTTAGAAGACACAGCTTCTACAGCAACTAGGGTTGCTCTCTGTCTTAATGCATTGTATATAAACTTAGCGAGAGCTTTGATGACATCAGCATCAGTACTGTTTATAGCAGAAATGAAATTCTCTACATCATTCAATTCTTGATAGTTTTGATTTTTTTTCATTCATAACATTGTCAAACAACCGTCTTGATACACCAGGAAAGTCACACTGGATGAGAAAATGTGCTTCATCATTGACATGCCCACTAAAACAATAAAGACAAATCCGACCAGACACAGGTTTTGGAGGCCTACAATGCCTTCCTGTTTCTATACCCAGGTTATGAGAGCTGAGTCTGAACCGAGCTAGTGCTGTATGGTGGGCTTGGTTAGGGATACAGAATAGGTAACTTTCAAGCCTGAACTCAGTTTTGAATATTTTGTATGTTCTTAGTTTTTTCCCTTCACCAGCTGATTTTATTTCATTCATTGTTTTTTCTATATATTTCCTATTTATCGGTCCAGTTACAGCAGTTATTTTGTTTGTTTAGTTTTACATCGGGGTGCCATCGAGGAACTCAGACATACAGCAGTTATAGCTTTAGTGTCATGACAAGTTGCCTGTTTAACCCAGAGCTGAGTTTTTCGCTCACCCATTGAGTTCAACAGTTCTTTAACATTACTACACCAATTAATCTGACCAGCAGTTTCAAGCAAAGTTAGTTTCTTATAACATTTACGTAGTATGTGTGACTCCTGGAGGTTTACAATTCTTTCCCAGTACCTGAGTGCTCGAATTTCCCATTGCACCTTTAGGGGTACCCTCCCAGTATCTGCATATACTGCAGCTGTTGTTGTCTGCTTTCTAACTTTAAACATAGATTTTAAGTACCTTAGGTGTATTGATTCTAGTTTCCCCACCTTATTTCCCTTTGTCAGGCCCCATATCTCACAACCGTAGTCCAGACAGGGCCTTATCTGGCTGTCAAATAACTTGAGCGCCATCCTGGGATCTGGTTTTCCAATATGTTGATAGCAACACGAATATGATTGATAGGCAGTCTTTCTACCCTTGCCAGAAAGCTGGTCATATGCATCAAAGAAGATGTCTTTATGATTACTTGTTAGTATAAACCTTAAGTACTTATAATTTTCCACTCTTGCTAGTTGTGTTTCACCATACTTAAAGGTATTAGGCCTAAAATAAGTCTTGTGTTCAGGTAACATAGGTGAAAAAATTAGGGTAGGTAGGTCGGAATTCTTTTTTTTTTTATTATTATTTTTTTTAAGTTCCTGGATGCCAAATATTATATAAAACATGGCTCAACATATCAAACAAAATAAAAAATATATAAAAATATTGGTAATTTTAAGCTAGTATCATACATGAGACTGTGGGCTTTAATTTGATACCAAACATGCCTATATATTGAGATTTTTTTTTACATTTTTCTTGATTTTTGGGTCATTTTTACAAAAAAATCTAAAAAAATAAATTAAGGCCAAATAATTAGGGTAGGTCGGGATACCCGAACACAACTTTTTTTTAAGGCCTTATTAACATCCTTCTTTTTGTGATTAAATATCATGATATTTGACTTATTTATATTTACTAGTAGGTGCCATTTTCTACAATACTGAAACAAATTGTCTAGCTGGTTCTGCAGACCCTTAGCTGAGGTGGACACTATAACCAAGTCATCTGCATATAGCAGATAAGCAACACTCATACTGCAAACATCAATACCAAGGTCAGGGTCACCAATATCTGAGAGAAAAGCATTGAATAATTTAGGACTGAGAACTCCACCTTGTAACACACTGTATAAACTATCTATATTCTCATTTAACCTAGAGTTGACCCGTACCTTTGAGTGAGACTTCTCGTAGAGATTCATTAAGACTCTGAGTGCTTTCCCTTTTACCTGTCCAGTAATCAACTTATAGAAAAATGCCTGCCTGTTAATATAATCAAAGGCCTTAGTAAAGTCAATAAAACAGCAGAAGAGAGATTTACCTTCAGCCTGTACCATTTTCACAGCAGTATTTAGTAGAAATACATTGGTCTGTTGTCCTACCTTTATCTACAAACCCGTTCTGAAGAGGGTCATTCTGACTCAGCATATCATTATTGAGTTTCAGTCTGTTATCAATAATTATTTCAAAAAGTTTGCAGGTACTGTTCATAATGATAATTTTCCTATAGTTATCAGGGTCACTTGTATCACCTTTCTTGTGTAGGGGGCTTATTATTCCTTCTGCCCATCTCTCTGGAAATTCAGCAGTATCCCATATACAGTTAAACATAATTTTGATCACCTCAGCAAAAACCTTCCCTCCTTGTTTTAAGTATTCAGCAGGTATACCATCTGTTCCAGCTACTTTATTATTTTTTAGCGAGCGCATTGCACCTTCTATCTCTTCTATAGCAGGGCTGCTATAGTGATAGGGAAGTCTAACAGGGATTGTATCAGTGCATCTATTTGTATGGACGAAAACCAAGCCAAAGTAAGAGAAAGTTGTATGCAGCTCGTTGCAACTGGTAGCACCTCCATTTAATGGAGGTGAATCCTTGCATGGTGGCTCCATAGGGGAGGTACAAGGCTGTCACTTGGCATTGGCTTCAATTGTTATTTTTAATACTTGCCCTTGTGCAAATGTCATCAAACTTCACAAACAATCAGTATACTAATTGAAGATTACTCGCTGAAAGTTTAGTGAAGGTATCATGAGTAGAACTGTGATAAATTATTTAGGAAAGTTGGGGGTGTGGGTTGTGCGGGATTGGGAGGTGAACAGTGCAATGGGGTAATGATTTCAAAAACACATTCTATCAAAATCTACTGAGGGAATCTACTTAATATTCACACACAATGTCCATTTATATCTTTAGGTGACTTGCTGAAAGTTTCAAATGATTTGCTGAAAGGGTTTGAGAGAAAAATGATATTTCTTGAACCCCTATGTTGCACCTATTAGACTGACAGTGCTGGGCATTGCTTTGTTTTTCACCTCCAAAGTAAGTCTGCCCTAGGTGCGTGGTGGCGCCCCCTGTAAACAACTATCTGCTTTTCGTCTGAACCATAGCTAGAGTAGAGGCTCCTATTATCGGCAGGGCCCTATTATCAGCAGTTTTGATCAATCTGAGGTCCTAAACCAATGTTACTAAGTCCTGGGAGAGTGTACCAAAGGTAAAAAGCTAATTCAAGTTTCAAGTTCAAGTTTTAACATTTTTATTTATTCTAGACACAACAAAGATCGACTTCATCACGATGTGTTGATCTGCCAGTATATGTGGTCTAGAGGGCTTGGCATAAAAGTATGACCCCGACAGATACATGTTACAATTCCATATACATTATAATATAAAATCTTTTATGCCTTTATGAAAACACAAACTTATACTCTTTTGTACAATACCTTTTGAAAAGTAACATCTTAATGTCTAACATTGACCAGTCTGTAACTAAAGCTTATTTGACCCAGTAAGTGTCTATATTGGGGCCAATTCTTGTCGCATATTATTACCAAACCATCATTGGGGCGGGCATACATTATTCATAATTTCATAGAAAGGGAGGAGGATTCATGCAATCATTCATTCATTCTTTATTTTTAACAATGGCAGTTTTATAGTATCACCTCCTTTCATCCTCCTTATTACCAGCGTATCTCCAAACACTTATTATATCTTACCCACATATTGGTCTACATGAAGGTCCACATAAAGATGCACATCAAGGTTGGCCCAAGATCGATTACATTCACCATCATACCAGAACCCATAAAGGGTGTCAGAATAACCAGGGTTCTCCACACATAGGGAGTACACGGGCGGGGTTCCCGTGTGCTTTTCAGTGCCGCCCGTGTGCTTTAGCTGAAAAGCACCGCCTGTGTGCTTTTCAGGAGACTATAAGCTTTCTACACTTTTTTGAATTTTGCAAATCGGACAATTAGAACAAAAGTTAGGGCTGAAAAAGTAAAATTTGGTTGAAAAATTCCAACAGAATCTATTCTTTTGCCCATTTATAATATAATTTTTCAAAATTCTGTCACAAGACATACCTATGTTTTGCCGCTATGATCCACACAACGTTTGTATTTGAAAATTACCTGTATGCTTTTTCATCCTGTGGAGAACCCTGATAACCCTATCTATATGTGTCGGTATCACTATAGGACTGGGGGAGATAGTATACTTCTTCATTGATTGCATCTAGCTGTTTCACATAAATCACATGTAAAGCAGACTTTTTCTTCTTTGAGAATTATCTGGGTCAAATCCCTTACAGCCTAATTGCCTCAATTAACAAGATAATTAATATTTCATGAATGTTTAGAACATATTTTTGTGCAGAAATGTGCTAAACTATGAGTTAGAAAAGGGTATGGACACATATTTATGGCCTCTTTTAACATATTTAGGTCTGTTTTGAATTCTATGTCTTAATTCTATTTATTTGAGAGGGGTGCTGATAATAGGTTCCAAAATAGACCAAAGGACCCTATTATCAGCATCTGTGAATAAATATTCTTCCCAAAATATTGAAATCATAAAAAGAGAGGCACTAGTGCATGTAGGATGAAGGAAAACTCATTCCATATCCCTCCTAATGAAGAGCTTTTGTAATGAAACACCTAGCACAAAATATATTCTATTTCACATTTTTCTTTGTAAGAATCCCTTATTTTCTTATCTCGTTATTTTTAGAAGAATTGATTTTAATCATGTCTATTTTTGAAGTCATGTGTTTTAGTTAATACAGTGTGATTAGTCAATAAAAATCATGTGAGATTGTGAAATTACACATATATTTTGCAATCTGTACACTGGAAAACATAAACAATAGCCTACTATTTTATTAATGAGCCATATCTAAAGGAATGAAGGTCAATGTGCTGATAATAGGAGACAGGTGCTGATAAAAGGTGCTCAGAATAGGTCAGAAAAAATAACAAATGCTGACTGAACAGTTATGATATCTCAAGGCCACAGAGTAGAAAAATTCCGAAAATTACCACTCTCCATGTTTGGCATCTATTAGATTTCATATATCTAAAACTTAACATCTGCTTGAGGATTTACCCTTAAGGTAGGCACTTACCTACCCCCAGTGCATGGTTCTGTTGCAGTGGAGGTGTGAAACTGTGATAAAGCTGAAACTGGGGAGTGCTAAAGTCTCCTTTCTTTGACAGCTTATTGTGTAGCTATTTATTGGAGGATTTTAACAAACATGGGCTCATTTTAAAGGGATTGATTAGGGGTTTAATATGAATCTTTATGAGAAATAATTGATGCAGGCAAACATCCCATTCTCCCCAAGTGAAGTTAACCCATAATTTTGAAAGCATTTTTTTGGTATAAAGGCCAAATCTCACATAAAAGAATAGTTCCCACACTTTCTACAGGAAAGAATGGTTTAGAAAATGTCTAGGGGTTTTCTTTTCATAGGGGAACACGATGTTTGCAAGATCCCACAAAAATTTTAGCATGCCATTCGCTATCACCCTTCAAACAGCTTCTCCATGTTAGGCCCTTGTCTTTTTGCCAGAATTCAATCCTATGTATATTATTTATATAGCAATGGATAGAGCTGATAAAAAGAAGTGGATTTCCTTTTTAAATGAAGTCTTTATGTCAATTTAAAGGGAAATTCTGACCAATCTCATATCAACTCCATAATTTTGCACCAATTCTGTCAGATCGCCAAATCGCAGATAATATTGTCAAGATAAAATCCCTTTAAACTGTTAAAATTTGATATGATACATTGATTTTCAACCTTTTATGGGGAATTCTTCCATACATGAAAAGAAAATAGTCCAAAATAATGATTTCAGAGATGTAGCCAGTCCTGTACCCGATATGCTTGATCACAAATCTGGATGCTATTTAAACTCTTAAAGGGGGGCTGGCACCGCAAATTAACAACATGGGTACCGATTCAAACCGCGATCATAAAATCGCGGGAATCAGCGGAAAAATCGCGATTCCCTGATTGGTCAAGGGGTGGTCACGTGACTTTTTAATGCGGGCATGCATTACCATGCCAGGGCCCCTTTAAGTCTAAGACTGGCAGAATTTTGGGTTCGATTTTGAGTCTTTGATCAGTCATAACTTCCCATATACTTGGCATAAAGACTTCATTTAAAGAGCGAATCCACTTTTTGATGAGATCTATCCATTGCTTTATAGATAAAATGCATAGGACAAAGTCTTAAAAACTAGGTATTAAAGTGCCTACTTATTAAAGGTGCCGATAATAGGCCCGCCAGGTCACGCTAGGTGGTGCCGCTGCATGAAACATGGCAGGAACCAAAAGGCAGCTAACGGGGATAGACCTAAAACAACCGCCTGTATCTCTGAATATTCATTAGATTCCACGGTCTTGTCCAATCAAATCGCTAGAAATTGACCTAATGCGTGCGAATCAGTTATAAGTGGGCCTCCTAAGTCAAAAAGCAAAGAAAATAGAGCCAAAACAAACCTATGAATCCAGTTTTCACATAGAAAAAAATGTGATCCGCCCATTGCACCCTCACCCAGCCTTTCAAATATTGCCATTCTCACTAAAGATGCCATGTATTTGGCATAAAAGGTTGGTACTCAATAGATATTTGGACATATTTCTCACGATGCGGGAGGGCAATCCAAAATGGCCGCTATTGGACTGTCTTTCCGCGCCAAATTCATGGCAATATGAAACCACTTTACAGCAAGAATTACAAATGTCTACCACTTAAAAAATGATTCAAATCATTACAAAAGGTTTATTTAGTATTTAACACGATGTATAAGTGTAGATTAGATGAGTTATAAAGAGTTTTGCCAATAATAATAATCATTTCTGCGAGCCTATCATATAGGCGTGTACGTAAACAATGGTGACCAGCTGGCAAAAGGGGCAGCTGTCAAACAGAATTTTGGTTTATATTTTCCATATTTTGTTAAGATAACTAAATCTAAAGTGTGAAATATAGTTCAGAAGGTTATGGATATATGTTGGCCAAGTTTTTCTTACGGGTGATCATGTTGAGTGCCGGAAATCACCACTAGTGAGTCTAGTCATTGTCAATATAGGTACGTGAATGAAAGGGCTGATACCGTAATCTCCCGCGTATAAGGCGCAGCCCGCGTATAAGGCGCACCTAGAGTTTGAAAATATTGCCAAAAAAATTAAAAATTCATATCTTTTGTTCTACTGAATGGATTTTAAAAATTCAAAAAGCTATGTGCACCTAGGGTCCCCCAGACCACTCTGGCCCACATTATGTCCTATTAGGACTTAGGGGAAGTGTAACATATCAAAAGAAAGATCTTGGTGTCCCCCTTGTGGATTTGGGGATAACTAAAACCCCTCGTATAAGACGCGCCTTATACGCGGGAGATTACGGTATGAGCGTGGACCATGTCCTAGAAAACTGTGACAGGTTTGGGAGGTGTGTGCAGGGATAGGTCTCAGTGATTAGCTTTAAAATTATAGAAATATTTGATGAATAAGGTTCCTGATATTTTATCTGCCAAGAAGACAAGATTTCCTTTGATTTAGTGTTTCAATTTTGTATGAACTCTAATTAGTTAATTAATTATCACCTTAATTAGGTCAATGTTTTAGTAATCTCTCATTCATTATTTGATTGAACTTAGGTAGTCGAACAAAAACATATAGAACAGCAAGTACATAGTCTTAACCTCATCTCTACCAAATATCAAGGAATTCTATCGACGAGCACATAGGTTTCTAGGATCAGCCAACTTAAATTTCAGCTAATTTTGATGGTTTTTCTCAACTTTTTATATTCATAAATTCATATCTCTGACCCTAGTGGTCGTATCAAGTTCAAAGTTCAAGTTCAAATCTTTTATTTTATACTAGACATACAAGATCGACATCATCATGGACATGTTGTTCTACCGGTATGCGTTGTCTAGTGAGGCAGTACACAGGCATGGCCTCGTATGAGTTGTTACGCCAATATCTCTACATAAGTTTTAATTTGTTATACAGTCCTGTGTGTTAAACTTAGTACTTTAGTATTCTTGTGCACATTCATCAGAAATAACAGTACAACCTTTATACAACAACATACAACTTACTAAGGATAAAATAACAGACATCAGCTTCATTTAAACTGCATTGTATCCGAAAAGTCATTGGCTTTCAGGAAATATATGGTTTGCTATGATATATCTCTTTTCAAATTATGGCAATAATGTAGCTAAGGGTCAAAGACAATTCCTCTTTGTAAAGTTTAATTTCATGACGAAAATTTGGCCAACCTTGTCTCACAAAAACCTCAATAACTCACCCAAAAATGACCTTAAAATTAAAATTCAAAAAGCATGTTGCTTCTCACATATGTGCAGAAAAGACTGTGCCAAAAACCAAGAGCTCTCATGTGTTTAAAATTTTTAGTCACATACCTAGTCAATATCCACGGAAAACCGGAAATATTGATGTCTAATTTTTTTTTACAAAATATTCAATAAAAATTCGAGGATTAGACGTATCAAAAAGGCAATGACATGAGTAGATTTCTGACTTTTCAGGCTTTCCAATAAGGTATAATACTATTATAATTTTAATAGGATGTTGTAGCTCTGTTCCTTCAAAATCGCTTGATCAAGTTGATGGGCCTAAATAGGGTCCAATACTCTACATTCAAAGTTATCTACACATATTTTAATCATCGGAAAAATACAGATTCCACATTCTTGACTTCTCTATGAGCATGGAGAGATAACATTGTCAACGGAGCATGAGGCTGATGAGGGCAGGATATGGTTCACTGCCGTAGTTCACACTTCGATTCGAAGTAACCAGGATCTAGCGCCAAGGCGCAGGCAGCAAGGCAGGTGGCGGCCGCCTGCAAGTTCAACGCGTTTCATCCGATGCCACGCCATGACGCCATTACTGCGCGCCCATTTCGCACCCTCAGCAACGCCGTCGCCTTTATCCCCACCATCTTCGACTGCTAACACTCCCCAACTCAACTAACTCATAAGAAACTGTGAGTAAAATCGACCACAATGTGTGTAGTCTGTCTTTTCCTGTTTGAAATTTATTTACTTCCGGCCACCCCGTCCGCAAATGTGAAGGGGGGGCTGCGTTACATTTCGGGCGTGGAAACGCTCAAAATGTCCGTGATTCCTAGATTTCATGGATCGAGAAGAAAGATTCAAGGACTTACTTGTTTTTCAAGAGGTCCACCGAAGATATCAGTATCTGGATCGTCAGAAATTGACCAAAAAGATACCCAAATCGCCAACCGGAATTAGCCACAGGAAATGGCAGACAAAAAGCTCCTTGCAGGAAATATGAGGTCACGTGGTACCTACGTACGCTCGACAGGTTCCCGGTCGGTTCTCTCTATCATACAGTATATATCCAGACGTTGTGTGAGTACCAGCGAAGATATAACTCTTCGAGCAGAGTTTGCAGATTTTACAGTGCTCCAAACAGAACAAAGCATACGTCGAAGAGTGTGCGACACCACTTCTTACTTTTCCTAACAGATACTCTGTAAGGAATATCACGGTTTGAAGGTGTTTGAGAGCTCAGAAGATCGGGCTGAAGGTTCAGACGTAAGCAGAATCACGTTTGACTGCGCGAGAAAACGTGACCTTGGCCGCCATTGCTGTGAATGTGATCGGCTTCTGCAAAGGTGAGCGTGTTCTTTGACATTTGCGGGGAAGAAATATTCTAATGAAGTACGTCATTAAGAAAGCCTTGATTGGTGCTAGATTTAGCTTGTAGTGCGCATTCATAAATTAATCCTGGTGTGGAGGCACCTGTTTTTTAATAGGCCTACTCATTAAATGGCAGTAGGAGATTGATTCAAGACAAGAATGTCAGTTTAGTTTACACTCACTGACTCAGACTCAGTGACTGGGACCTGGGACTGGTGTCTACAAATTTCAATACACATTCTGCAAAGGCCTAGGCTAGTCAACCCTAGCATTGTGACAGGCACATTCGGCACACTTGTCTGAGAGGGTAGGCTGTATTTTATTTTGACAAATCTGTGTATTAGACCACTATCAAAATGTGCTTTAAAGGAGGACTGAGTTGGCCGTTTTCAGATCGCCACAGACCCGCCGATCTGTAAGCAGACACTGCGCCACTCCCAGGTCACTCAGTCCACTGTGAAGCTTAACCATTGAGACCCTCACTGTGACCACTGCAGCCCACCCCACCCAGCCAACCCAGCTGATGGATGTTACATTGGACTGGGCTTGGGTGCATTTCCATCTAGGTTTCAAACTTTTGTAGAGCACAACTGAGAAATACTATAGGGTGTGTCTGTGGGTGGAGGGGGGGCAGAAGATTTTTTGGGGGTTGGGGCCATTTACCCCAGACCCCCCCACCAGAAAATTTGCAATTTTTCACCAAAAGCTTTAGAACTATAGTTGCAAGCCATACTGGAGCAAAAATAAGAACTACAGATTTAAGATGTGGGGGCAGAAGATGTTTTCCCCATAATTTTGGGCTTGGGGCCATTCACCCCAGAGCCCCCCCCCGAAAATTTGCAATTTTTACCCAAGGCTTTAGAGAACTAGGTTGCAAACCTTACAGGAGCACAAATAAGAACTACAGATTTAAAATGTGATGGCAGAAGATGTTCTCCCCATAATTCTGGGCTTGGGGCCATTCACCCCAGAGCCCCCCCCCCCGAAAATTTGCAATTTTTACCCAAGGCTTTAGAGAACTAGGTTGCAAACCTTACTGGAGCACAAATGAGAACTACATATCTATGGTGTTGGTGGTAGGAGATTTTCTGGTATATTTCTAGGACTTGGGGCCATTCACCCGAGAGCCCCCCCCCTGAAAATTTGCAATTTTTACCCAAGGCTTTAGAGAACTAGGTTGCAAACCTTACTGGAGCATAAATAAGAACTACAGAATTAAGGTGTGGGGGCAGAAGATGTTCTCCCCATAATTCTGGGCTTGGGGCCATTCACCCCAGAGCCCCCCCCCCGAAAATTTGCAAATTTTACCCAAGGCTTTAGAGAACTAGGTTGCAAACCTTACTGGAGCACAAATAAGAACTACAGATTTAAGGTGTGGGGGCAGAAGATGTTTTCCCCATAATTCTGGGCTTGGGGCCATTCACCCCATAGCCCCCCCCCCCCCGAAAATTTGCAATTTTTACCCAAGGCTTTAGAGAACTAGGTTGCAAACCTTACTGGAGCACAAATGAGAACTACATATCTATGGTGTTGGTGGTAGGAGATTTTCTGGTATATTTCTAGGACTTGGGGCCATTCACCCGAGAGCCCCCCCCTGAAAATTTGCAATTTTTAACCAAGGCTTTAGAGAACTAGGTTGCAAACCTTACTGGAGCATAAATAAGAACTACAGATTTAAGGTGTGGGGGCAGAAGATGTTTTCCCCATAATTCTGGGCTTGGGGCCATTCACCCCAGAGCCCCCCCCTGAAAATTTGCAATTTTTACCCAAGGCTTTATAGATCTAGATTGCAAACCTTACTGGAGCACAAATAAGAACTACAGATTTAAGGTGTTGGGGCAGAAGATGTTCTCCCCATAATTCTGGGCTTGGGGCCATTCACCCCAGAGCCCCCCCCCTGAAAATTTGCAATTTTTACCCAAGACTTTATAGATCTAGGTTGCAAACCTTACTGGAGCACAAATGAGAACTACATATCTATGGTGTTGGTGGTAGGAGATTTTCTGGTATATTTCTAGGACTTGGGGCCATTCACCCGAGAGCCCCCCCCTGAAAATTTGCAATTTTTACCCAAGGCTTTAGAGAACTAGGTTGCAAACCTTACTGGAGCATAAATAAGAACTACAGATTTAAGGTGTGGGGGCAGAAGATGTTTTCCCCATAATTCTGGGCTAGGGGCCATTCACCCCAGAGCCCCACCCCTGAAAATTTGCAATTTTTACCCAAGGCTTTATAGATCTAGGTTGCAAACCTTACTGGAGCACAAATAAGAACTACAGATTTAAGGTGTGGGGGCAGAAGATGTTTTCCCCATAATTCTGAGCTTGGGGCCATTCACCCCAGAGCCCCCCCCCCCGAAAATTTGCAAATTTTACCCAAGGCTTTAGAGAACTAGGTTGCAAACCTTACTGGAGCACAAATAAGAACTACAGATTTAAGGTGTGGGGGCAGAAGATGTTTTCCCCATAATTCTGGGCTTGGGGCCATTCACCCCAGAGCCCCCCCCCCGAAAATTTGCAATTTTTACCCAAGGCTTTATAGATCTAGGTTGCAAACCTTACTGGAGCACAAATAAGAACTACAGATTTAAGGTGTGGGGGCAGAAGATGTTTTCCCCATAATTCTGAGCTTGGGGCCATTCACCCCAGAGCCCCCCCCCCCCGAAAATTTGCAAATTTTACCCAAGGCTTTAGAGAACTAGGTTGCAAACCTTACTGGAGCACAAATAAGAACTACAGATTTAAGGTGTGGGGGCAGAAGATGTTTTCCCCATAATTCTGGGCTTGGGGCCATTCACCCCAGAGCCCCCCCTGAAAATTTGCAATTTTTAACCAAGTCGTTATAGATCTAGGTTGCAAACCTTACTGGAGCATAAATAAGAACTACAGATTTAAGGTGTGGGGGCAGAAGATGTTCTCCCCATAATTCAGGGCTTGGGGCCATTCACCCCAGAGCCCCCCCCCCCGCGAAAATTTGCAATTTTTACCCAAGGCTTTAGAGAATTAGGTTGCAAACCTTACTGGAGCACAAATAAGAACTACAGATTTAAGGTGTGGGGGCAGAAGATGTTTTCCCCATAATTCTTGGCTTGGGGCCATTCACCCCAGAGCCCCCCTCCAAGAAATTTTTTACCAAAGGGTTTATAGATCTAAGTTGCAAACCTTTCTAGAGCACACATGAGAACTACATATTCAAGGTGTGGTTGGCAGGAGATTTCTTTTATATAATTCTAGGGATCAGGGCCATTCACCCCAGAGCCCCCGTCCAGAAATCTTCACACGGAGTCCTTCTATAGACAACTTAATGTAAGCTGCTATCTTTCTTAAAGCACAAGTAAAAAAACTACAGATTAAGGGAGTGGGGGTAGGAGATTTTATCCATAATTTTGAAGTTGGGGCCATTTTCCCCAGAACCCGCCCCCAGAATATTTGCATTTTTTTATCAGAGGCTATACAGATCTAGTTGTAAAACCTTTCTAAGTGCAAAAAAGAACTACAGATTTAGGGTGTTGGGGCAGGAGAAGTTGTATCCATTATTCTGGGTTTGAGGTCATTTACCCCCAGAACCCCCCCCCCCCCTGAAATTTTGCATTTTCTACCAGAGGGAACAGGATATTTTTCCATAATTTTGGGATTAAAATCCTTCTGCTGCATAATCAAACTAGTCTGTAAGGGTGGTCCATAGTCAGACTTCAGAGTCTCGGATGTACCCCATCTTGCATTGATACAATATGGTATGACTGGCTGCAATCAGGCAATCAGATTTTAAGGGGGCTGGGAAGGCTGGCCCCTAACCCCAAATTATGAAAAAAATCTCTAATTCCCTCGTCCTAAATCTGGTGTTATTTCTGGGAAACTTATCCAAAAGTATCCAAGTTGTCTACACATAGTATCTGAGAGAACTTTCATATTTTCTAGGTGGGGGGTGGCCCCATACCCCCGAATTATGGACAAATCTCCCGCTCCCTTGTCCTTAATCCAGTGTTGCTATATATTTCTGCTAGACTTATCCAAAAGTGTGCACCCAAGTTGTCTACAGATAGTATCAGAGAGAATTTTAAGATTTTCGGGGGGAGGGGGAGGCTGGCCCCTAACCCCAAATTATGGAAAAAAAATCCAATTACCTCATTCTAAATCAGGTGTAGTTATCACTATCAGCCCAGGTGTTGGGTTTTCCCAACACCAGTGAAATCCGGGATGTTGGGTTTTCCCAACACCAGCAAAATCCGGGTGTTGGGAAAAACCAATTTTTACTGGCATACACTCATTTTAGCATAACTATGGTAATATTAGGGTTAGAACCATAATGTTTTCAGGTTTGCTCTCTGACATCTACCCTCCACATGTTTACTTTGGTTTTACTTTTAGATGGATTTTTTTTTTGGTAAATGGTAGTAGATATGAAATAATCATTATTTTACAAATTTCCAGTCTTTTCTCATGTATTTCAGGGGCAAAAACCAACAAAAATAAAATAAATTAGTATTTATGAGATGAAAAATGACTTTTGATAGTTTTTCAAGCTGAATCTGATGGAGGTAAAAGAAAGACCGAATTATTATTCATTTGGAATGAAAAATGTGGTTTCCGTGGATACAGAATATCAACAAAAGGTTAAAAAAACATGATTTTGTTGATTTGTGTTGCCATGGTAACGTGAAACAATTATTCCATTTGATTTTTTATCATTAATTTTCAAAAGATAATGATGTAACCTTTTTGATAAACTTTAGTTCATTTAAATTGACCCAGTCAATCCAGAAATATTCGATCTTGAACTTTGATAGATTTAGTAATTACCAAATGCCCAAGCACGGCTTTGATACACTGTAACATCACAAATATTCTATATATCCTTAGAAGTGATATTAACATTTTCATTGTATATACTGAATCAAAATGGTTGTAGATCCATTAATAATGGGAGTATTTGAAAAATTCTTTTGGTTTTAGAAAGATAATACCAACAGGTAATTGTCAAATTTAAACAAAAGTGCCTCCCGACCTATGGGAAATAACATGGTAACACCCTACAGAACTACAAAACTTAATCTGATAAGTAAGCCCGGGCTGAAAGTGTTATTTCTGCTAGACTTATCCAAAAGTGTGCACCCAAGTTGTCTACACAAAGTATCTGAGAGAATTTTCATATTTTCCTGGGGGGGCTGGCCCCTAAGCCCCGAATTATGGAAAAATCTCCCACTCCCTTGTCCCTTAACCCAGTGTTGTTATATATTTCTACTATACTTATCCAAAGTGTGCACCCAAGTTGTCTAGAGAAAGTATCTGAGAGAATTTTCAGATTTTCTAGGGGGGTCTGGTCCCTAACCCCCATATTATGGGAAAATCTCCTTCTTCCCCTAAAACTGTAGCTGTTATTTCTGCTGTAAATTTAACCCAAGGTTTTCCCCCTAGACCGAGTTGTCTGCACAAAGTGATATAAAATATGATTTTTTTGGGGGGGGGGCTTGGGAGGCTGGTCCCAACCCCAAATCATCGAAAAACCTCCCATTCTGTCGTCCTAAATCCGGTGTTGTTATTACTGCTAGGCTTATCCAAAAGTGTGCACCCAAGTTGTCTACAGAATGTAATCTGAGAGAATTTTCAGATTTTCTGGGGGGGGTGGGGTGGGGAGGCTGGCCCCTAAGCCGAAATTATGGAAAATAAATCTCCAATTCCCTTATCCTAAATCTGGTGTTGTTATTTCTGCTAGACATATCCAAAAGTGTGCACCCAAGTTATCTACAGAAAGTATCTGAGAGAATTTTCATATTTTCTGGGGGGGGGGGTTGGCCCCTTACCCTCGAATTATGGAAAAAATTTCCCATTCCCTTGTCCTTAATCCAGTGTTGATAGATATTTCTGCTAGACTTATCCAAAAGTGTGTACCCAACTTGTCTACAGAAAGTATCTGAGAGAATTTTCATATTTTCGGGGGGGGGGGGCTGGGGAGTCTGTCTCCTAACCACAAATTATGAAAAAAGTCTTCAATTCCCTCGCCCTATAAAATCTGGTGTTATTTCTGCTAGACTTATCCAAAAGCGTGCACCCAAGTTGTCTACACAAAGTATCTGAGAGAATTTTTATATTTTCCTGGGGGGGCTGGCCCCTAAGCCCCAAATTATGGAAAAAATCTCCCGCTCCCTTGTCCTTAATCCAGTGTTGTTATATGTTTTTGCTATACTTATCCAAAAGTGTGCACCCAAGTTGTCTAGAGAAAGTATCATAGAGAATTTTCAGATTTTCTAGGGGGGGGGGCTTGGGAGGCTGGCCCCTAACCCCAAATTATCGAAAAACCTCCCATTCCGTCGTCCTAAATCCAGTGTTGTTATTACTGCTAGGCTTATCCAAAAGTGTGCACCAAAGTTGTCTACAGAATGTAATCTGAGAGAATTTTCAGATTTTCTGGGGGGGTGGGGTGGGGAGGCTGGCCCCTAACCCGAAATTATGGAAAATAAATCTCCAATTCCCTTATCCTAAATCTGGTGTTGTTATTTCTGCTAGACATATCCAAAAGTGTGCACCCAAGTTATCTACAGAAAGTATCTGAGAGAATTTTCATATTTTCTGGGGGGGGAGTTGGCCCCTTACCCTCGAATTATGGAAAAATTTCCCATTCCCTTGTCCTTAATCCAGTGTTGATAGATATTTCTGCTAGACTTATCCAAAAGTGTGTACCCAACTTGTCTACAGAAAGTATCTGAGAGAATTTTCATATTTTCGGGGGGGGGGGGCTGGGGAGTCTGTCTCCTAACCACAAATTATGAAAAAAGTATTCAATTCCCTCGCCCTATAAAATCTGGTGTTATTTCTGCTAGACTTATCCAAAAGCGTGCACCCAAGTTGTCTACACAAAGTATCTGAGAGAATTTTTATATTTTCCTGGGGGGGCTGGCCCCTAAGCCCCAAATTATGGAAAAAATCTCCCGCTCCCTTGTCCTTAATCCAGTGTTGTTATATGTTTTTGCTATACTTATCCAAAAGTGTGCACCCAAGTTGTCTAGAGAAAGTATCATAGAGAATTTTCAGATTTTCTGGGGGGGGGGCTGGGGAGGCCGGCCCCTAGCCCCAAATAATGGGAAAATCACCCGTTTCTCTTTAGGCTTCTTTAATAAGTTTCTTCTCTAAACTCTCAGATTTGCTAGTCATGATTTTTGTATGGATAAGAAAAGGTCATATAACCTGGTACAAGTCACATGAATGCTAGTTGCCTTTTGCCACTGTAGAGGTCACTGTGGTGGTGCTCTCCAAGTAGCCTCCTAGTGTTAGGTTGTGGAACTTACTTTTCAGTCAGCTCAGAGCCCCTTTAACACTGTAATGTAGTGGCCTATTTTCACTAGGCCGAAATACCTGCCTGCTCACAGGCAGGATCCAAGATGTATACAAGTCTATAGTGGCACAAACACATGGCTAGTCTGAACTAAGAACTCACTTTCAGTTCCTGGAAATTGTCCCTCCTATTCACAAACATGTAGTTTTTATGTACATCAGCTTATATTGACTGAAACATTAGATATATCCAATAAATCTGACATGTTTATCTTGAGCTTAGATATCACTACCTCAATGGCCTCCATTGTAAACATGCTGGGGTGCTACCTGGTGTTAGACTGCTCTTGAAACATAGGGCTAACCAACCAAAAAGTAGGTCCAAGAATAGTGTAGTCTTTTTGGCACTAGGTGGCTACACCTGGCTTCAAGATGGCCGACAATGATTTGGAGTTAGGGAGGGAGATTTGAAAATCACCTGGATTATTAATTATCACAAGTATTTCAAGTGCTTTGTGTATTGTGAATCTTTGGATATACATTGAGGGAAGTGTTGGTGGAAGCATTGGACCTAAACAGTAAGTACTTCTGTGAGAAATGGCCACTCTGCCAGATTGGCTGACCAAACAGACTACAACAGACACACTTAGTTTCTGAGGTTCCCTCAGAGCATCTACAGAGTAATTTTCAAGATGTCCAATAAAAAGATTCTGGCATGGTTATTGAAATATGTGCCCCCATAGAGGAGAGATGCAGGTTTGTCTGATGCATCTGATGACGTCACGATTGACAAAATGCATGTGGTGCTGCATTGGTTATATATGGAAGGTATTACAAAATGTGTTGTATTTGGAATAGTTGGGGTACAGGGTTACCAGTACGATACTGCACAGACACGTTATCATTTATATTTCTTGAGGGATATAATAATTTTAATTTTAATAAATCATGTTAGAGAAAAAGCTACAAACAGCATCTGGTTGTACCCTTACAGACTTACAGTGTTGTGCATGCACAACTGGGACACATTTTGTCAATCATGAGGTCATCAGATGCATCAGACCAACCTGCATCCCTCTTCTATAGGGGCACATATTTCAATAACCATGCCAGAATCTTTTTATTAGACATAAAAGCCACTATCTATCATAAAAATAGGGGAGGGTTGTTCTTTAAGCGCCTGTGTTGCATACAAGATGTCGTATGAGAAATGTTTCTAGTTGTTCTCCCAACATACTTTGCAATAAGACTCAAGGTCTCAAGTTTACATTCTCAGGATGTACACGCTCAGGATCAGTTCAAGGCGTAATCGCATATAGGACGCCCCGCGCATATAGCGCACACTCACCCTGAGTTAGGCTAGATCCTACATGACGCTCCTGGGTCCAAATTTTGATCATTCTAATACTGTTCAATAGTGCGAAATCACCACCAATAAGATGCACTGTCAGTTTGGCTTAGTCCTACAGAGATGTCAGACCTCCAGAGGTCCGTCTATTTTCAGATGTTCAAACTTTCCTAAAAATCAGACATCTCAGAGGCTTCTTCCAAATATTGATCATAATATGGATAGAGAGAATTAAATAAATCATAGATACACCCTTACAACATGCCCTTCTACTTCTAGGGAGCCTAAGGCTGAACATAATTCAGGCTTCAGCAGGTGAAGCATGCCTTGTGCTGCCCTCTAGCTTTTTCTAGGCAAACCACCTTTCAGAGATCAGAGGATCTCTGAAATCTCATTTCAGAGGACATGAATCTAAGCTGGCTGCTAATTGGCTGAAATTCTGATGCAGTGTTTTTAATTGTATTTCTATGACCATCCACTCAAGAGAGGTTTTAATGGTTTTGAATGAGGGAAATTGGTTGAAATGAAGATAAATGGGTACTTTTTATAGCATAATACTTTGGGAGAAACGGTGTTTTGCTAACACCCAAAAATTTTCATAGGTTGAGCCCATACCCAACTGACATCTCTGGTCCTATAGGACCCAGATGATGGTGTATACGCCACGTCTGGAGTATACGCCACGTCTTATAAGCGAGGTTTTAATGTACCGTACAACCCTGCGTATAAGCCACGCCAATGTATAAGCTGCACCCTGAGTTTGTGCCAGTTGTGGATTGCTTTTAAAAATTAAAAAAATTCATAACTTTTTTTCCAACCAATGGATTTTCAAAATTCAAAAACCTATAGGCCCCTGAGGACTACCTCTTCTCATCTATGCCAATAGAAATATTGGGGGACACTATGGAAATGTGCTAAAGCTACTTAACCCCCCCCCCCCTCACCCTTCTCCCCTGCCCCTGTGTCTGAAATGGTGTATAAACCGCGGCTTATACACAGGGTTTTATGGTAGTTCAGAGGACTTTCATGGATTAGATATGACCTATTTTAACTACTATTTCCCACACTTACAATGCCCCTATCACGTCATAACTTTCCAGGTCTCTTGGTAATTGTGTCAGATAATAAATAGTCCAAGAATTTAGAAAATTATGTAAAAATTGTGAGTGTAAGAGTTGTGACTTGGGTCAGGTCACAAATCCAAAAATTCCCTCTGTGCTCCATCCCAACTCACACGCTTGCAGTACAGTGAGTTAGGTACCGAACTAATCGCACACAGTCAGAGATGTCAGTCCTTCTTTCAAGATGTTCAAACTTTCCTAAAAATCAGACATCTTATTAAAGGCTTCTTCCAACTTGTGGTCATAACTTTGATAAAAAGAATTTCTTTAAGTACTGTCCAAAGGGATGTCTTTTCTACCAACACCTAAGACCCCTAACCATATTCATACAATTAGAGACACCCTACTTTTCAACAGACGTATCAAACTCAAACATTTTTTCCAACATAGCAACAACTCTGTAGACCTGAAACCAACTCTACCAACTGAATCTAATGGTTGGATACCCCCTCCTGGCATCAATGAAGACATTGATGCCTTCACCAACTTTATCCTCCACTCCATGCTCGATGAACCTTCACCCACCCGCCATAACCACAACCTCAACTTACAACAACAAACTGCACTAAAAGACCTTATCAATGATGAGAGCATCATCATTAAACCAGCTGACAAAGGAGGAGCAATTGTCATCATGAACACCACAGATTATATAGTGGAAGCAAACAGACAACTGAACGACAAATCAACATACATGGAAACCATGTATGACCGTACACCATTAGTCACTAAGCATATTGAGAGTGAACTAACCAAACTAATTGAAAAAGGCTCACTTCCACCGAAAAGTGTGGAGAAACTTTTACCGAAAAACGTCAGAACCTCACCCTTCTACATGTTGCCAAAGATTCACAAACCAAACAACCCAGGGAGGCCCATTGTTTCCGGCATCAACAGTCCTACTGACAAAATCTCTGGCACCATGGAAAGAATACTACCGTAAACTCCCGCGTATAAGACGCGTCCTCTACGCCAAACAAAATGCTGGGGAGTCTTATAGCTTTCTCTCAAGTTTGGGGTGCGTCTTATACGAGGGGTAATTTTACTATAGAAATGTACTGAATTTACAAAATTGGTACCTAAGAGGTGCGTCTTATACGCGAAAATGCTTTTGCTGAGTTTGGGGTGCGTCCTATACGCGCAGCGCGTCTTCTACGCGGGAGATTACGGTACAACCCTTTCTAAAGAAAATCCCCAGCTACCTCAAAGATACCAAACATTTCTTGAATGTGATTGAAGACTACCATGTACTACATGTCAGAATGAACTACATGTCCTATCCTGAACACACCTCGGTAACATAATTTCCAGCACCACCCAGCGTGGTGTATGCTGTCCGAGAATATGAAGCCAATTGACTGTTAGTTCAACTGCCGGGGCTTATATACTGGAGGAAATGTTATGTGTGACGTCATAGAAAATCATGCGCCCTGGAGGAAAGTAGTACCAACGTATCACTCATTAATTATATATATATATACCTGGGAGTATATAGTCCCATAATTCTTTAATCATAGATGCTCTTAGAACATTGGTTAATTGGACGATTTCTAGGGGTTTGCATAGATCCATTGAAAAAATATTTTAACATTCCTATCTAGGGAATCGGTTTGTGTTTGCAGCAGAGTTGAGTCTTTATGATCAAAACATGTTTTCTTCTCGAGACTAGCTGATCAAGTCAGATCCATCTGCGGTCGGCATGTCTGAGAAACCGGGGGCTTAGCATTAGAGAGTGAGTCTTGGGCCAGATGTGTAAGACTGGAATTTTGCATGGGCAATTAAATTATTTTGAGATGATTGATAAATCAACCCGGGTTCGGAGGTACCTGTACTTTGATTATGACAGCAGGAGATTGGCACTGACTGACCCTGTCAGTCAGTGCAGTTTTCTGACCCGCTAGATCTGGCACTTAAACAGGAACGGGAGGGCGAAATTTTATTTTATTTTTCTAAAAAAATGTATTTGTCTATGGATTTTCAATATCAAAGATGTGAAGAGGGCGATTTTCTTTTTGATTTTTTTGCTTCTTTTCTCAAATTTATGTATTTTGGCTTCTAAATGCAGCATAGACACTGAAATGTGCAAATCTGGAGACCTTTACCTATCCAATGGGTGGTCTGCTGTTGCTGTATCTTTATTAGTTGACACTGTAAGGACTTTGCAAAAAAAAAAATCATCTGCAAACTACAATCCATTGCACCATTAAACCAGAGAGAAGTACTGATGACCATAGATGTGACAGCCCTATATACATCGATTCCACACGAGGAGGGCATCACAGCTACAGTGGTACATCTGAACACAAGGATAAGAAAGGACCCACACACCTTTATCATTGCAAGGCTCCTCTACCTGATATTGACCTCCAATGGATTCAGATTCAAAGATAAATACTACGTCCACAAACATGGCACTGCCATGGGCACGCGTATGGCCCCAAACTTTGCCAACCTATTCATGGGCTCTCTCGAGTCAAAAATCCTAAAAGGAAGCCCAGTCAAACCAAGGATCTGGCTGAGATTTATAGATGACATTTTTAGAATTCTACCTAGCCAAGAAGAAGCACAGTCCTTCCTCACATACATAAACAACTTACATACATCAATCAAATTCACAGGAGAGTTCAGTGTAAAATCAGTAAACTTCTTAGACACCACTGTCATGGTCAACCAAGACGGACACCTCACCACCAAACTCTACATAAAACCTACGGATGCCCACACATACCTGAACTGGCACTCATACCATCTATTGGCCCTAAAACGCTCTATCCCGTACTCTCAAATGATCAGACTCAGAAAAATCGACACAAGTGAGGATGATTTTATCAGGGATTGTCAAAAAATGATGTCCACCTTTAGGAAACATGGTTACCCAAACAAAATCTTAAAGATTGCCCTGGCAAAGGCCAAATCCCTACAAAGGGAAGTAGTTCTACATCCGATGCCAAAGAGCCCTTCAAATACAATCACCTACACCACTGAGTACAATCCCAAACACACGCCTATTGCGACAATCCTGAAGGACCAAGCGCCCATCTTAAAAGCCGACCCTGTCAAAAATGAAAAACACCCACCAAGAGCGATGCTAGCCTATAAAAAGGCTAAAAATGTCAAACTGTCACTGGTACACACACCACACCCCCATGTCACCTTACCACCAGGGAGCCAACCCTGCGGAAAATGCACCCATTGTAGAAGGATTGAGACAGCCACTAGGATCACTAGCACTACAAATGGTCGCTCTTTCAAGATTGTAGGTGCCACTAACAATGTTATCTATGTTCTCACTTGCATGAGATGCCGTAAAAAAAGCGGCTAGATCAACACCTGGGAGGGATCGACATATTCAGTTGAACAAGAAACACCGGTGACTGAACATTTTAACACCCAACGGGGATGCGGGCCACAAAACATGAGAATGACCATTATTGATAGCAGCGCCACAACCGCCGCGGCGTTGCTAAGAGTTGAAGAAGCATGGATACCGGCAGGGATCGACGTCAAGACGTGACTATGTGACGTCAGAGGACGTTCTCTCAGTGACGGTGAAGATGGACGTAAACAAAGGCTATGGCTGCAGCGTGTGCGATCACATTTGCCTAAACCAGGGTTCTCCACACATAGGAAGCACACAGGCGGGCCGCCCGCGTGCTTTTGCATGCCGCTCGTGTGGTTTAGCTGTAAAGCATCCAGCTCTCTGTGGGCTTTCTGTGGTCTTTTGAATTTTGTAAATCGGTTCATTAGAAGAAAAGTTATCCAAAATTTCAACCAATGTTCAATAAAACCCCTTAGAATGTACCATTTTGCATCTAAATTTTCAAAAATTTTCTTGGCTTTGCTTCGCTAGTGACAATGTGTTTTGTTTGCAACGCCGGGCTGTGCTTGGCCGGGCACCTCTCCGATAATTGACCTGCGTGCTTTTTCATCCTGTGGAGAACCCTGACTAAACAATTACTGCGACTACATTTAAATTCCAACCACGGTCAAACAAAGGTAACCTGCACCTACTGTGTCAGTTATTTGATAAGAAGTCAAATTTAAACAGACATTTGAGACGCCAACACCCTGAGGATCCACCCGACCATGGAATCCTTTACCTACCACCACCCAAATTACAACCATCTGGCGCTGTCAACAAGAAAACAGTCACCTATAGACAAGGAAAACCAGCCCTGAAGGCCCAAAAACGCCAGGAAGCACTAGATAAATGGAAATCATTCAACTTCAATCAAAAGCCACTACCAACGGTCAAATTTAATGTAATACCGGCACCAGACCCCTACCAATCTAAGTCGCCACCATCTCCAATTTACCTAAATGGTATGTGTAAACCCAACATAGGTCCATTCAACCATCCACCCAAGCCTGCACGACCTAGAAAGGATCCCAGGATCCATCCAGAAGCAGTGTTCCTACCCCCCGTTGTACCGGTATTCAATTAAGAAATAAATTCATACATGGAAGATGTACATTTACAAAATGTGGCTATTAAAAACTGATAGACCAGAAACAAGACATTGACATGAGCACTGAGGGAAAAATAACTACCGTAAACTCCCGCGTATAAGACGCGTCCTCTACGCCAAACAAATGCCTGGGGGTTCTTATAGGATTTTTTCAAGTTTGGGGTGCGTCTTATATGAGGGGTAATTTTACTATAGAAATGTACTAATCTTACAAATTTCAGCCTTAAAATGTGCGTCTTATACGCGAAAATGCATGTGCTGAGTTGGGGGTGCGTCTTATACGCGCAGCGCGTCTTATACGCGCAGCGCGTCTTATACGCGGGCGTTTACGGTACCACATGTAATACCCCCTTAGGCACCCCAGATATCCTACTGCCAATGAACACTTTGTCTAAGGCAGACTTCGTCCAGTTAAAGACACGGAGTTCTTGACCATAGACCTGGACACTGCGTAACAAGAACTGGGCCTACAATCCACCGCCACCTTAGATCCAAAAAACCAACAACCAACACAACAGATCCAAACCCCACCCTAGACAAATCTTCCGGCTGTGATATCTTAGACTGGGTGGAAATACCCTGGCCTGAAAACGAGTATCCACCTGTTAGTTTGACAGCCCTACTCTACCCAAAGTAACTACGTCAAGGGAATTCAAGAGAACATTTAACCCGATACTGGACTGATACATTCCTGTGATACATTATTAGCCATGTTAACTAGGTCCCACACCTAGGGTGAACTTTCACTTGTTTTTTTCTCTCTAAATCTGTTTATATATAATATACGGACTTAGCAGGTTTAATTATTAGCCAATGAGAGAACCCCAATCTATTCACTGTGGTCCTTCGGGGGTCATCTGGTACCCATCTGATAGGTCTTATCAGTAGAACTTGCTGGTAACAAGCTCCAGCAATGGCCGCGCCCATGGGACAACCTGCTACCTCGGAATATAAAAGGGTCTCCTTAATCAAGAGCCATCTACACATCTAGCCATGATTAATTGCTATACATCCCTACAATTGGGAGTCATTTGTTGTGTTACCACCCATGTGCCAAATTTGTTTATCGTGGAATATCTGAATGGCCTGAAAAGGCTCCCAAATACACCTCAGGCAATTTTAAATCAGAATAAAATAGCCTTGATAAATGTCTGAAAAGACCGAAACATGTCGCCACACTAAAAGTTTATATTCAGGGTTAATTCTATCTTTTTCAGAGACAAAAATTTAGGAAGTTTTGGGAATATTTAACACTATTAAATATTTTTTCCAGAAAATGATGCGGGCGGAATCCATTGACAAACTATTTTTCAATTAAAAATAAAATTTCCATTTAGGAAAATCAGGAGCGGGAAATTCCATAGACCAATGTTTTAATTTGGTGTGGCCTAAGTGACTGGAGGGCAGTGCACTAACTAACTGATCAACCTATTGATAGGCTTTCTTGCAGCCTGATAAAAGAAAAACTGGGGGGGAAATCTAGATATCTATTTATTCATTGTCCTTTAGCTGGAATGTTGTTCATTCATACAAACTTGCATTTCCATGCTTTTCATTTTCAGACACCATGTTGCCCCGGGTAATGCTTCGTTCTGCTCTCCAAGCTGGCCAGGTCCACCGTAACTTCAGTGCCACTGCTGCACTTGCCCGGCCAGATGCCGTGCAACAACTGTTTGTAGACAAGATCAGGGAATATGCAAAGCAGAGCAAGTGAGTTATCGGTTCTGTGTTGTATCATCTTAGTGCACTGCATATCACATTTTCATTTGGCATAGAAAGACATGTTTTCATAGCCTTTTATTGATTTTTTTTTTTTTTTTTCACCAAGAGAAAAAATCAGGGCTCGAGCTGAAGATTGACTGTCAAAATTCAGTTCACTTTTACTACATGTATGATCAACACTTTGAAATGTGTACAGTATTTGAAACTGCTGGTAACAATTTAAATTTCTAAATTTATAATAGACACAACTATGACAACAAAACATTCAGTTCAGTAGTATTTATTGAATCATATCAATTATAAAGATCACAACGTTTCAGCTTGTAGTAGCCTTCATCAGGTGATATAATTGTTAAGATAATATAGTATAAGGTTACGCTTTGAGCAGGCGTAGCGAGGCGTTGCTATGGTAACAGACAATGGGGGTCATACAAAGGTCATGTAGAGGTCAAGGTCAACATTGAATAATGCTGATGGTACAACAAGATTATCATTCACAATTGGATATTAATGCAGTATTGAGATCTTAGCCAAATTTCTATTCAGCTGTTAAGATTTCAGTTTGATTGAGCCCACCTAGCCATGTCAACCTCGCCTGTAAAGTAATGTGTACCGGTAGTAGTTTTGAAAACCTCTTTCACTTACACAAAATATTAACAACTAACATTTTGATGCATCATTGTAGAGCGGCAGGCGGAAAGCTGGTAGGTGCCACACCAGATGTGGAGAAGAGTTTGGCTGACCAACTCGACAAAATCAACCGACAGTACGGTGCAACTGGACCAGACTTCCTCAAGTTCCCAACATTCACATTCGCCGGTGAGTAACAGTTAAACTTAAGTGTGGATATCCTTTATGTCCACCAATGAATGTCTTAACAAATTTTCCTCTAGGAGGAATATGACTTCGTGTTAGCCATGTAAAAGGAAAATATAATGCAGCAATGTGCATTGCTTGTAACTCAAAAAAACAATTAATGACACTCCTAAGCTAGATCAGCATTATCAGCCCCCCCCCCATACTCCTGTGGAATGGACTCATCCAGGTAAGGCCTGTCTCCATGTGTCATTGTCCACACCATCAACCACCCCTCTCCCTGTAGAAATTCAGAGATGCCACTTTTCCTGGTTTACCAGGAATTCCTGGTTTTTATTTCTGTATTAATAATGTTAAATTCCTGGGAAAATGTGTCCAAAGTCCAGTTTTCCTGGTTTTTGTTGGCCAGTGAGTGGCATCTCTGGAAATGGACTATCCCAAAGCTAGATCAACATTATCACCCCTAAATTCCTGTGGAATAAACTCACCCAGGTAAGGCATGCCAACACCAACCACCCGTCTCCTTGCAGAAATGGGACTGGCCCAAGGGAAGCTTATGACTCACTATTCGCATAACTCCTGTCAAAACTGCTATCTTCGCACCCATTTGCATCATGCTGGCAAAAAGAGCGGGAAAGTTGATCCATCCAATACATTCTCTATAGAGGCCTGAAAGTGTCTTAGTTCTACTCCTACCTACCTTCTGATACAGATTTCTGAAAATCTACAAAACTTTGTAATGAAATCTCATTTCCTGCATGATCTCTACATGTAGTACTTCCTCACTGTTATGAGTTTTAACCATACTTGAATCATTTTCACCTTTTATTTCCCACATTTCTCTTCCTGTTCGCACCACCTGAAATGACTGAAAATCAGGTGTCCCTCCCTGTCTCCTATAATTCGTTTTTCGAGTTAACCAGATTTTGACAAATTATTTAGGTCTTGATTTCCCATTAAAATATCTCACCTCATCTGTAACACACTTCTGCAGGAAAATGCTCTCAACAATCCCAATGCCTTCAATAGTCCCAATGCAATGAAAGATGCATTACAAAACTCGGTATGGTCTGTTATGCTGAAGATAAAGAAAAAAAGTACTTTAATTTGTGTTCAAATGGGTTTGATTAACCTAACACTGCCAGAAATGTCTTACGTTTGATCCATTAATTTCATCATTTTGTTTCTTTAATATTGTAGATCAAACGCTAGAAGCACCCGGCATCAATTTTGAAGCCAAGGCTGAGGCAGAGGCGCATGCAGAAGTTGTAGCTGAGGAGACAACCAAGGAAGTAGAGCGGGAATACTGGCAGATCTAGATCTCCCTACGGACCACTCAATCCATTTGTACATACATATATAGGAAAGTCTGTTCCAGGCTGTGCCCAAGTTATACCAATGCTTCTTCTGTACTACCGCCCGGGGAGAGCATGATGGACATGATGGAAACCTTAAATAGGATGAAAGTTGTGAATGAATGTAACACCCAAAGGAAAAGAAAAACACCAATCAGCCGAGGGTTTGCTTTGTTGAGATAGAAAATGGAGCAAAATGTTTCTAATTGTGATTAAAGGTGTCACTTGTAGAAAAGACTTGTTTTGAGTTATTACATCATCAACAATTCGTGCAACAAGGTTGTATCTGCATATTTCAAGTTTTGCAGGAGAGGCAAAAGAAAGGTTGGAAAGATTTAACGTGTGATATATATCACATATGGCCCAGGGTCTACTACCCACCCACCCCAATATAGAAGGCTCAGGGTAGGTACCATAAAACCCTTTATCAACCCTGTAGGGTCACAGGAATCAGCACTTGCGAAATATTGACTAATTACTTACAAATAGAGACTATTATCTATACATGTACTGACACCAGTCTGGCATAATCTTCTCTTACTAAACCCCTTGGACCGCTGGCCCCCTGGTGTGCTGGCCCCCTGGAGACCTAGCCCCTGGCCCCCTGGACACCTAGCCCTCACAGAAAACTTTATCCTTAGCATGCTTAGTTTATCGCTCAGTCCCCAATGTGTATAGCTTGGACACTGTAAACATTGCCTGCTGAAAAAGTGTCTCACTTGGTGATTACCCATAGGACTCAATGTGCTAATTTCATCGCCAAAATCTATCTGACCCATAGACCTAATGGTTAAAGAACTTGTAGTAAGTATAGCTCCCAAAAACATGACGTAAGAGAAAGACATCACCCACCATAAAGGACAAAATGTTGTCTGATAGATGAGATTTGAAACTTTCCTTTGGCTTTTGAAAAATGTGTAAACTAACAGTATATCACTGAATGATTACACCCTAAAGGTGGTGATTACAAATTTGTAGCTCTGACTGAAAACCCGGCTCCAATAACCCAGGGGATACCCTGGGCCAATTACTGTACCACTAGGTTGACACAACCTCAAAAATCAATTTTGCCAAAATGTCAGTAAGTTGCAACCTTGTTGCACTGAGGCAACGAATTGTTCTAGAGGAAGAATTCCCCACGAGTCCGCTGTGTAGTCATGTTTACCAACCCGGTGCCTGTAAATTTTGAGGGATGATTACCTTTTGCCCTTAGTCTGATTTTGTAGTTTTTATCCTTTGGGTTATTTTATTTAAGAAATAAAGCTTGAAAAGTGTAGGTTTTATACTGTTCTATAAGGTTAAATGCCCTGCACCCTGATTTTAGGCTCATTCTATAAGCCACCGTTGGCTCTCACATAAGCCGCGGCTTATATGAGAGGATTCACGGTAGTACATCTTCATTTAAAACCTGCCAGTAAAACACGATTAGAACATGACGAACAGATAAAATTTTGAGTAGGCCCACCCCTTGTAAATGATTGCAGACATAAAAATGTGGGTGCATTGGACAGCGGATGAGTAAGGAATTGAGAATCCCTGCGAAATATTGATGGTACTTAATCAGATTTAAGAGCCGGACACTAGTTTATCATTTTGCAAGGGAGTCCGCAATTTGGTAGGGGATTAGACCCAGCGGGGAGCACTTCCATTTCTTTTATACGGGTCTGTGGCTTAAACATACTCAAAGACACAAGTCATTATTCCTTAATTCACATTTTAATATACAAGTTCAACAACTACACAAACAAACGACAAGTGTAGGTCCCAATTATTCAAGGCGTTAATACAAAGCGGATCAATCTCCCAATAATCATAAAGCAAACACCTGCGGTGTTAGATCTCAGAATATGTAAAGCGTAGCACCAAGTGCTTGTATTATGGTCCCATCTGTGAACAAAATCTCACGTAACTGCACATTGGACCCAGCCATAAGTGCTGTCTCTCAAGCCACTGAGACTTTCTCCATTGTACTTTATTCAGTTTCAGTTGGTCACTTTATAGAACAGCATCGTTTTGATTCTGTCATTAATTTAATTAATACGTCGTCATGCGTAGGCTGAGGAGTATATGCAAGGATGACCTCACCTGTACCTCATAGGATTACACCAACTCAGGGAGAGCCTTATAGACGAGATATTTATTATAGAGAGCAGTGTCTTAAAACTTGAAAAGAAATCAAGCTCAAGCTACTCCCTTAGGTTTGGCATGATTGCAGGTGGCCTAATATGCAGGGGGTTACTTATGTGCGAGATTCAACATAATCAATATGGTCCCCACCATTAGTTTTCGGATATTAGCTCTGAGACAACAAGGATCTCAAGGTAGTTGCCTCTTGTATATTTGACACATCTTATACGCGAGAGATTAAAGTTTGTATATGCAATGCAAGAATTGAGTTCCAGTGATAGTTCAGTGACTGTTGCCATGGTATACTGCCAGCATGTCTGGCGCCTGTCTGCAGGTTTGACAATCGATACTTTACCTTTGATATTATTAGTGGTTTTAAGGCATTGCGATAAACTTTACTCCGCACACTCAATTAACAGCAAACTTTAGATACAATTCGTTAGCTTTGTACAATAAAGGACAGTAATGCAAACTTTGCAATGTTTGCAGCTTGGTGCAACCAAGTACTAGTAGATAAATGTTTCAGCCAAAAGCTTTGCAAGGATTGCAGCTTGAGGAACAACTCATACTTTGCACCATGACATGAGGCTGCAAACTTTGTAGTTTGGGCTTTCTGTTTGGGTCCTGTTCGGGCAGGGCGTGGGATTTGTTCTACAAAATGGGAAACCACGCTCAATTCTATCAAGCATATCTTCTCACCTCCAGATTATATGTGTAATGGCCTAGATAAGACTTGTTTCATACAAGTAAAATTGATATATTTCAGATTAGTATTTAGAGTTTCAGTACATTTTTATGTCTTTACTCTTCAAAACTGTAGTCATCAATTCATGATCAAATATCCTGTTCGCGGGGTTACTGTTCCGATATCCTTAGACACAGGTTGTTTTTCGGGTTATAAGTCGTACAAAGCGAATATGCTGAAACCTCAATAAGTCTAGATCCAATAAATGATCTGACAGGTTTTAAAACATGAGATCTCAGTCTGTAGTCTATGCAGCATACGCTGAGGTCTTTGTTTCCCCATCCGGTTCAGTGACTGCAACATCTACGCCAAATCCAGAGTCAACATGTACCATGTGCAGAGCATCACATCTTAGCTCTATACTGTAAATCCGCTCAATGAAAGACTTTTGTTTAATAATGAAGATAGCCACATGGGCTGTTTTGTAAGATGACAAGGACCGTCAGTGTTATACCAAAGCACCATTATCTGGTGTGGTCCATAATCCTCATTCCTGCAAGTTTCTTAACAACTGTTTGCGGCCGGCCTCATAGTCGTCTTCATCGACATTCACCAGCAGCTTTATGGCCTCGTGTCCCACAGCCTGTTTTAATGATTCTGAGGGAAGAAAAGAACAATACAATTTAGCAGTGTAACATCAAATATGGTCCTGTAGAGTCAATGGTGGTCACGATGCTGATGACAATACAATATGAGTCTGTTTTACTTCAGGTCCTCAAATTCTGGCATTACCGTAAATTCCCTCGTATAACCCGCACCCTGAGTTTGAGAGAGGGCTATTAGCCAGATCTGGGGCTTGAAAATTTGACAATTTACTACTGTTCTATGGTGTAAAAAACCCTCTTATAGGCCGTATCCTGACTTTGGGCTGACCCTATATGCTGCATTTTGATTTTGGGTTCTGGTATAAGCCGCGGCTTATATGAGAGAATTTACAGTAGTCGATGGGCTGCTCATCATGGTAAATTATTGAGAAAATTGTATGAAGTAGCTTGAAGAATAGAATTTTCACACACAAAAAACAGTTTACTATACATACCTGTTATAAAAACACCCTTGAGTGCCTCCAACAAGGAGCCATTTATATAATCTCTCCAGAAGGCATCGAGGTATGTCAGCTCCGAGAATTTAATGTCACAGATGATGGAGCCGAGGTCGCGTGACTTGAGTATTGTGTTAGCCTGCATGAACTTCTCAAATTGTCGCTCAAGCAGCTCGGGTTTGTTGGAGAAGACGTTTCCCTGTAACGCACTCTCATGGTGGCAGTACTCTGCACGGACACGCAGCCGGATATCTAAAGGGAGCAAAGAACATAGGTAAGGTTTCAACAGGATCTATATCTAAACATGCTTCTCAAAGCTATTGAAATTGATAATCACTACATGTAACACAGAATTTATGGATATAAACACTGGGTTTAAAAACATAGTAACTTCATCATGGTTACTGTTACAAATTCTGTAGACCCCCCCCCCCCCCACCAATTTCAGCGAGGCTAGCCCATTGAAAAAGATGTTGCAGATTTTCACTGCAAAGGTGGATCACATTTGCTAAATGAAACTGCAAAGTCCAGCAGAATTTTTTTTTTTATCTAATTCAAACGAGGGTAGCCTCTTTCACAAGAAGTTGCAGATTTTTATTGCAATAGTGATATACATTTGCTTATCAAATACCGTAGGCTGTAGAAAAATAAGGTACACATAAAAGACTCTGCTTACCACAGGTTACTTTCTTTCTAATCTCCTGGTGCTCTTGTGATTCTCTTCGAGATGGGTGACTGTTCAGTAATGGTGCCCCTCCTGTGACCACACTCGTGGGGTTTGATACCTCTGCTGATGTTGTACTCGCTGGTGATGTAGCTGATGTCACAGTCGCTGTTGGAGACGCGCGACGCCGGCAGCTGCGGCGTCGTTTTGGATCAGTAGGGCCTGACTGCGAGGTACTTGAATATGGCGTACCTGACACATTGCAAGAACCCGCTTGGTGACAAGATGAATGCTCCACGTCTCCATACATAGCCGCAGAAGAGGAGGGGCAAGAGACCCCTGGTCGGGAGACAGGAGACCCAGTACATGCCTCTGCATATTTCCTCTTACCAGATGATATGCGTGCCGTTTCCTCCAGATATAAGTCCACTGGGTCCGGCTCAACTAAAATAGATAGACATTAACGTTAACTTTAGTCATGTGCTGGTGCCCTTATTCTTTATGAATTATGTCTTCAATATTAGCTTTATATCTCTCCCTGAATAAATAAAAACATGTACTAAAAGATCTCAGTGCGCTTGTTAAAAACCTTCCTAATGAGCCAAACCCCCACTTTGGAAAATACTAGAAATCCCACTTTAGTTGAGAAGTTTGCATTTGATCTGTAGGGCCATGTCAAAAGTTCATTAGATATTATATTCACTTGTACAACTGGTATCAAGCCTGCCCTTTAGTCATTACGGAGTTTGTATCTTTGAAAAAGCATTTGATAAGTTGAACTTGAAGGGGTCTGAACTTTGCACCCCCCCCCCATTTGATAGTTATGCACTGGCTTTTTGTCCAAGAGATGAATTTTATTCTTCTGCCCCCCCCCCCATCTCACAGAATAGTATGACATTTCCCCCCCCCCCCTCCCGAACCGATATCAACCCACTATTATCTTGCCTTGCCCCTAGGCCTAGGATCTGGTTGTCAAACTTCAAGTTCAACTTATTGAAATACGTACACTCCCTTGACCCTGCTATTATTCCTGTAAAAGGGCGTCTAGCACAGCCAATACTACCCATCTTTATAATAGCAAATCACGTAACCACCCCATGACCAATCAGGGCGCCACAATTCCTCCACTTGCTCCCAGGAATATATGAACGATCTTTGAGCAAGTACCCATATTTATAACAGCTGTGCTAGACGCCCTTTACTTTAAGGGTCGCTGCTGCATTGATGCGGAATGACACACTCCCGGAGGTTGAGCATGATGTAGCAAATAGATTGATTAGTGGGGATCCACTGCTGTGTATTTTTTGTGACTTGTCCTCGCTGCGAGGACGTCCGAGAGCAGTCGCAAGTATCAAATCTTTTTGACTTCTCCAAATGTTGTCCTAGGCTGCTCGGAGTTGTCATAGACCGATCGGACATTGCATGTAAAGGAGGAGATCCACTACAGCGGATTCCACCCATGCTTGTATTCTCGGCGAGAGCAGTCGTAAGTATCAAATCATTTTGCTCTTTGCAAATGTTGTCGCCGCCACTCTGACGTCACAGGAACATAGTCGCAGCAAGGGATCCACTGGTGGAATGTTTTCTGCGAGAAAACATGCAAGAGTGCAAGTCGCGAGTAATTTATCGTAGTGGATCCCGAGCAATAAGTTGTCGTTGTCGCAGCAGCAGATCCAATGCTAGCCACTCTCGTAGCCCTACCAAAGTAGGTGTGAACGGCCAACTCGTGACACAGACGAAACTCTAATCCAATGCTGGAACGTTTTCTGTGTGACCATGCACGAGTACAATTCCCAAGAAAAACATGGCAGTGGATACCCTGCAAGAGAAGTGCTGGCGAGCAGACTTGCACTTTATATTCATTGCTACATCAGTCATCACATCACTCAGTCTCAGGCCGACAACCATGCCATGTCCATGATAGATGCAGTCCTGCATTAGACTTAGGACTTAGCAGTCTTTAAAATTGAAGGGTTACTTTAAATAGGCACTTTAACAACACTGCCGTGGTGAGTGAGAAAAGATGGCAGGGTGCAGTGACACTTTTTGCAAGCTGCCAATACGGCCGTTATTCGCGGTCTCGCGTTAATCGCAGATTTTTTATATTAATAATCTGTTTCCCATATACTTTGATAGCTAATCTGATAGTTAAGGGACCAATCTACCCACCAGCGAAATCTGGGAAGAAAAATGCCAATTTTTAACCATTTTACATCCCATCGAATGTGGAGGTGATTTTCAAGCTTTGAAAAACATATCAAGCACTAAAGACACCAAAAAAGTAACACCAGACACAGTTTTAGTGAATAATAAACTACCAGCATGTGAAGTTTCATGAATCAATATCTTTGCCCACTGATACTTTTGAGAGGACCAAAATATGAAACATGGAAAAGTAATGGCCTATGCATTGCCCCTAAGTTACGATTTTTAAACGACATTTTACCCCTACATACAATTAATTTGGGATCTATTTGATGATACAAAAAGCTTAGATTCTGAATATAATAGAAAACTAAATTTCATGTAGATCTGATCAAAGGAACACTGTTAATCGGGTCCTTAAATGTTAAGTAAAAACACAGAATAGTGGCATCAGTGTGTGCTGCCCCATAGTGGTCCAGTATGCAGCTGTCTAGTCTAGATCTTCTCCGATATTTTAGGCGATAAGAGTTTTAACACCTTTTGCTAGTACATTTCCTATTTAATTTGACCCTTCATGAGGATTGTTATCAGTAGGGAGATAAGACTGATAAGCCATAAGGGCCGCACCGGTTGCTATGACATCACTGCTGCTCCCAAGAATCGAATGTGATCACAAAGATCTTTCAGCATTCAGTTTTAATTTTTTTATTCTTGTAGCTGACAAATGAGCACTCAAACCCATTGCAACACTACACTGGCACTCTGCACTGTTATCTCAAGTTACGGCGATGTCACAGGTGAGGTGAGACGTCACAAAGACGTCAGACATTTTTGTGGGGGAGATACCACGTTGCGGGGATAGAAATGTATTGAAAAAGGTGTAATTTAGCAAGAACTCTCTGGTATCTTCTCCCTAAATGAAAATTGAATCGAGAAAACATATACTTGGTTCCAACTCCAGGCAGATTTACAAGGTTTTGGACTCAAAATACTACTGAATAGGCAATTTCAGTGATCTGGGCGTTCATTGAGAGTGTATCTTTACCCCACCAAAATGGCAGCAGGTCAGCGCCCCCTACATTTCCGTCAACATCTCGTCTGAAAGAATTAAAGTAGGCACTTACCTACCCCTAGTGCATGGTTCTGCTGCAGTGGAGGTGTGAAACTGTGACAAAGCTGAAACTGGGGAGTGCTAAACTCTCCTTTTTTGCAAGCTCATTGTGTAGCTATTTATTGGAGGATCTTAACAAACATGGACTTATTTTAAAGGGATTGATTAGGGGTTTAATAAGAATCTATTTGAGAAATAATTGATTCAGATAAACATCCCATTCTCCCCAAGTGAAGTTACCCCATAACTTTGAAATCATTTTTTGGTATAAAGGCCAAATCTCACATAAAAGTGAATAGTTCCCACACTTTCTACAGAAAAAAATGGTTTACAAACTGTCTAGGGTTTTTCATTTCATAGGCGAACAGGATGTTTGCCAGACCCCACAAAAATTTTAGCATGCTATTCGCTATCACCCTTCCACCAGCTTCTCCATGTTAGGTCCTTGTCTGTTTGCTAGAATCCAATCCTATGTATATCATTTATATAGCAAGGATAAAGCTGATACAAATAAGTGGATTTCCTTTTTAAATGAAGTCTTTACATCAATTTAAAGGGAAATTCTGACCGATTTAAGATCTCATATCAACTCCATAATTTTGCGCCAATTCTGTGAGATCCCTAAACCGCAGATTATATTAGGTCAAGATAAAATCCCTTTAAATTGTTAAATTTTGATATGATACATTGAGTTTCAACCTTTTATGGGGAACTCTTCCATACATGAAAAGAAAATAGTCCAAAATAATGATTTAAGAGATGTAGCCACTCCTGTATCAGATATGCTTGATCACAAATTTGGCCCCTTTTTAAACTTCTAACAGTGGCAGAATTTTAGGTTCGATTTGGGGTCTTTGATCATTCATAACTTCCCTTATACTTGGCATAAAGACTTCATTGAAAGAGCAAATCCATTTCTTTTGATGAGATCTATCCATTGCTAAAAAGATAAAATGCATGGGACAAAGTCTTGAAAAAATCGGTAAGTGCCTAATTAAAGTGCCTACTTTAAAGTTTAAACTTAAAGTATGTAGTTAAAGAAGCTCATGCAGGACTTTTGATTACAAATTGACAGATAGGAAAATAACCTAGTTATAGCACACTCGTTTAAAACATACCAGTTTTGCGTCGTCTGAGCGTAACAAGAGGGATGAGGTCTTGACGTACAATAATCCTCAGCACATTTATTATGTACTTGAAGTTTGACGTATCCACCCTCCCGATCCGCTCCAGTGCCAGAAAAAATGTGAAGCCATCGTTGATCTTGGCCCGCAAATCATCTGGAAAGACGCCAGTGTACAGAAATTTCAACACTCTAACATCTCTGGGTAACAATTGGTCCCCTAAAACTCTAAACATTTCATGCAGCGTCAAATTTTGATCGGGAGCATCGCCAAAATTGCCGAATGAAGTCGCCATCTTGGTTTCTCTATGGAACAGCTCCGCAGAAAATAGCTACGTGCAATTTAAATGGATAAAATAATGTAGGTGTTTCATATACTTTTTTTAATTGAAAGCACTCCAAACATATAGAACTAACATAATGAAAGCTAGAAAATGGGAGATTTCCTCTGGAATGTACGGTTTTCTGACTTTCATTAGGGCTCTCAAAATTCTGATCATTTAGTCACAGGGTAAGACATGATGAAAATATTTGGGTGGACTAGAATCTTTGCAGACCTCACCCTCCTCCCCCCCACACACACACAGAAAACAAATAGATTAAAAAAAAAAAAAAAACACAAAAAAAAAACACTCCCTAAGGCCACTCAAAATAAAAAGAAGTTTCTCAGCCACCGGCCTGGTTAGAAAATATTCATCATTAAATTTTTGAGAACACCTTTATTTTTAGTTTCCTGATACCGGTATCTAGTACATTGTCATTGAAAAATGGACTAAGGGAGTGGTCATTATTTATCAACAGGGGGGGGAGGGTGGGTTTGAGGGGGGGGGGCGTAAAATTTTCAGACCCCTCCCGAGGGGGGGGGCTAAAAAAATTTTGACCCCTCTTGAGGGGGGGCTAAAAAAATTCACCCTCTTTTTAGCAAAAAGCCAGCGCGCTACTATAGATCAAAGAGGGGCGCAAAAACGAGTTTTTGCGCCCCTCCGGCTCGGGGGGGCGCAAAAAATTTTGACTGCCGTCGAGGGGGGGGGGCGTAAAAAATTTCCACGCATCCGCGTGAAAACCCACCACCCCCCCCTGTTGATAAATAATGACCACTCCCTAAGGTAGTCAGTATTGGTATTAAATTAAAGCTTGCCTTAGGGCCTCAGCAATGCAGCTAGCCATTTCAACACCTTTGAAATGTTGCTGCTAACTCTTAGGCCAACTAACCCCTCTCAATAAAAAAAATAAAAAAATAAAAAATGATCACTCCCGAATTTTGATTCGTAAATGTGGTAAAAAGAATTACCACATACCCGGTACATGTAAATGCACATTTTCTAACATGGGATTTACGTCTTTGACTGGTTTTTCATGGGCGTGGAAAGGAGGGGCGACATTTTGGTCATTTATATCCACAAGTTCCACCTCAGTTATTCCCACCTTGTCGCTCCCCGCGAAATCTTTGAGCAACTTTCCGAAGGCGAGCGACATGACCTCGTTTATTTTCGGCAGTAGCCGCTTCAGCGGGCACCAGCCTCAGCTTTCTCCACCTAAGTACTTATTTTTGAACCTTCTGATGCTCCCAATGAATTTCCCTTGGATTTATAGGAAGAATATAAGTTGCTTCGAGGGAGAAGACTTAGGAGAAGTGCATTTCCTTGCGCGATAGGTTCATGCATACTCAAGGTTCATTATTTTCCGTGTCTCTCCGGAGAATAATTGCTGGATTTTATTATTCAAAATGGCGGAGCCTGTGTCGTCCCCAAATGAAAAGCCAGGTAATAATGGGTGATTTTTACATATTCATATTTCAATTTAGCATAATATATGCCTCAATGTTTGTTTAGAAACCAGCTCTGATGACGTTTGTTGATGTTGACTTCTGACAGGGCTAGATCGCTAGTAGAGGGGCATTTGATAGGGAGTGTATTGGGAGGTTTTTTGTTGAGAGTGGGTTTGATTTTGAGCAGGTTTTAGTTTTGTGTTGTCTGCAGTGGGCTGGAGGAGTTTGTGTTGGGGACCGGGGGAGTGACCGGTTCCGTGCCGTCCCTCCCCGGCCATGCCTACCCTGTAGGGCCGGCTGCAGGGGGACCGGATGCCGGGCGAATCGGCCAGGCAGGGGATGACCCCCGCCCGTGACAGGGGTGGATCGGACAAAGTACAAGACAGTCAGGGCTCGACAAACCCCTGTGCCCAATGCCCGTGACTCAGAAAAAATTCACTGGGCACAAAATATTTTTCAAGTTGTGCCCAATGGGCACAGCTGTCCAAAAGCTACTTAAGACATCAGCACAATGCAACGCTGCTGAGATTATCTGGGTGTAGTAGTCTCTGAAACTTTTTTCCCTAGAGACTCTAGTAGGCACTTACCTAATATTTCAAGACTTTATCCCATTAAACCTATCTAATGATCAATGGATGGATCTTGAGAAAAGAAGTGGATTTGCTTTTTAAATGAAGTCTCTATGTCAATTTTAAGTGGAATTACGACCGGTCAAAGGTACCAAATCAGACCTAGAATTCTGCCATACTTAAGAGTTTAATTTGGATCTAATTTTGTGATCAAGCAAGATGAATCCAAGGTATACTAGATCACTAAAATGAATATTTTGGGCAATTTTCTTTTCAGATAAGCAAGATATACCCTCAAGAATGTAAATAATGAGACATTTTATCATAATCAAACAATGTAAAAGCAAATTTTTGATGTCATCTTTTCTCTTGAACTGTGCGCTCTGACAGAACCATGGCAGAATATCATCTTTGACTCAGGATGTATGAATGATCATAACTTCCATTTAAATTGACATAATAACTTCATTTAAAGAGCAAAACCACTTATTTTTATCATAGCTATCAATTTCCCACCATATAAAATACATACAATAAGGTCTTAATTGATAGGTAAGTGCCCAACTTTGGGGAGGTTGGGATAAGTGTCTAGAGATAATCTCGCCCAAAAAGTTTGCAGGGTCTGTCAAACATACTGCAGCCCCTTAGAAAAAGAAAATGTATACATTTTCTAGATCATTTTTAACCATAGAACAGGTGGGAACCATTTATTTTTAGGTGCTCAATGATCTTCTCATCATAAAATAGTTCTAAACTTTTGGTTGAACTTTGATGGGGTCAAAGGCAAAATTCCCTGCATTCAATCTTGTACAAAAAATAATCATTTTTAAGGTCTAGCCAAGCCTGTTAAAATGAGCCCTTGTTTGAAAAGATCCTCCAGTAAATAGCTTCAGAATAAGCTTGCAAAGAAAGGAGAGTTTAACACTACCCAGTTTCAGCTTTATCACAGTTTCACACCTCTCCTGCAGCAGACTCACACAGTGGAGGTATTTCAGTGCCTACTAGAGATGGGATGAAATAAAATCTTTTTGTTTATCATAAACTATATGTGTGCCATTTAGCTAAATATGTAATTTTGAGTATAGAAAGAAAAGGTCCTGGGCACAGAGCTCGTCTGCTGGGCGCAACTTTTTTTTGCCCTTGTGCCCAGTGGGCACACAGTCTCCCAACTGATTTGTCGAGCCCTGGACAGAAGCACAAGATCGTCGGTTTTGTCAAAAGACTTTTACTAAGAGTTACTAAGTCTTAGACTTACTGTTTGGACAGACAAAAAAGATGTGATGCCATTGCCACAGTATTAGGCCAATGGAACTCATATTACAGTTTACCGTCCACCGCCCGCATGCATTTAAAGGGCCGCATGAGAAAATTTCATTATTCATTATCTAAAAAAACATTGTTTAATTTCTCAAAAATGTATTCGGACATGGTAGGAATGATCAAAGGGGGCCATATTTGGTATCAAATTAAAGCTTACAGTGCAAGGAATGTCAATAACATGGTGGCATATACAACCTGGAGATTTCAGACAGTGGTACCTATATAATGAATAATGAAAAAATGCCTCAATTTTCAAAATAGCTCGGACGGTAAACTGTAACCTGAGTTCTCATGGCCTTATTTGCTATCCATAGTGTCAGTTGTCGTGATTTGACATTTTATTCCAGGTACCACTGGTACTACCAGGCTACCGCAAGTATACCGTATATAGGCACTTACCTAATTATATTTCAAGACTTTATCCCATTAAACCTATCTAATGAGCAATGGATCGATCTTGAGAAAAGAAGTTGATTTGCTTTTTAAATGAAGTCTCTATGTCAATTTTAAGTGGAATTACGACTGGTCAAAGGTACCAAATCAGACCCAGAATTCTGCCATACTAAAGTTAAAAGTTTAATTTGGATCCAATTTTGTGATCAAGCAAGATGAATCCAAGGTAGACTAGATCACTAAAATGATTATTTTGGGCAATTTTCTTTTCAGATAGACAAGATATACCCTCAAGAATGTAAATAATGATACACTTTATCATAATCAAACAATGTAAAAGCAAATTTTTGATGTCATCATTTCCCTTGAACTGTGCGCTCTGACAGAACTGCAGCAGAATATCGTCAGAATGTCTTGTTTGAATGAACATAACTTCCATTTAAATTGACATAAAAAACTTCATTTGAAAAGCAAAACCACTTATTTTTATCACAGCTATCAATTTCTCACTATAAAAAATGCATACAATAAGGTCTTAATTGATAGGTAAGTGCCCAATATTGGGGAGGTTTGCAGGGTCTGTCAAACATAGGAAGCCATTTTCTACCATAATCTCTTGCGTAGAAGGCGCACCCCCAACTCAGGGAAGGCAGATTCACGTAGAAGGCGCATCTGCTGCTCCTGAGTCTAATATTTGAAAAACCTGCGTATAAAGCGCACCCCTAACTCAAGGAGCATGGTCCACATAAAGGACCCAACCCAAAGGGGCATTTCAAATATTAACTACAGATATCAATACCCCATCTGGTCATGTATTTTCTTTAACCAAAGAAAAGGTGTAGTTGATAGCATAGTGCTCTATATGCCCATAAACTACTGAATGAAGCATACCATTCTGCTCATCAGAAAGTACATTGGGAAATATATGTACACCCCACTCACTGAGACCTTTATCAATTATTCTATTGACCTTTTAATGAAGAGAATCCATGCAGCCTTATAATAAATACTCCTGCCCTAGTGGGTGCTGCCACCTGGTGTTATTATAGGAAACACTTAAGGACATACAGAACATAACACCAGATGGCAGCAGGACTACTATGACAGGAGATTTTTTTGATGCTGCATCTTTTGATTCTCTTGATTAAAAGGTCAATAGTATAATCAATAAAGTTCTCAGTGAGTGAGCTGTACATATTTTTCCAAAGACTTTTATGGCTAGCAGAATGGTATGCTTCATTCATTAAATCATGGGTATATAGAGCACCATGATATCAACTACACCTTTTCTTTGGTCAAAGAAAATATATGAGGGTGTGTACCTGATTCTGAATTGGGCAGTCGGGAGGCGTGGCGCAGTCGGTAGCGCGTCCGCTCACAGGCCGTAAGGTCGTGGGTTCGGTTCCCGGCGTCTTATACGCGCACTGCGTCTTATACGCGGGATATTACGGTATTCATTTTAAAGGTCTGGCCAAGCCTGTTAAAATGCCCTTGTTTGTAAAGATCTTCCAGTAAATAGCTTCAGAATAAGCTTGCATAGAAAGGAGAGTTTAACACTACCCAGTTTCAGCTTTATCACAGTTTCACACCTCCACTGCAGCAGACTCATGTAGTGGAGGTATTTCAGTGCCTACAGTATAGTCGTGTTTAAGCGCCGGTGTCGTATGCAAAATCTGGTCCATGCGCAATCTGGTCGCCGAAGTTCAATTACTTCTAAAAAAATATAATTTGTTCGCTCACCTCAATTTCCTAGCAAGGATGCTAAAAAATTCTTTTAAAAAATCCAAAAAAAATCGCTCACTCGCACCATTTTTTCAAAACCAAAATCCGTAGACCAACTTATTTTTTTTTGGTGTGGCCTTAATATCGACATGGGACATGAATAGCTAATAGCATTGACAGGGCACATTTGGATAATACCGTAAATTATCTGGTATAAGCCGTGGCTTATACCAGAAACCAAATAAAATATAGGCTTATAGTAACAGCCCACAATCAGGGTGCAGCTTATATGAGGGTATTTTTACACTATAAGATAGTATTGAACTGCCAATTTTTAAGCTTTGGCTATGGCTCTAAGCCTCTCCCAAAATCAGGGGTGTGGCTTATACCAGGGGTGCGGCTAATAGAGAATTTACGGTAAGTGACATGATCATCTCTTAAACTTTCAAGTTTATAAAGGGCGTCTAGCACGGCTAAGAGTAAGACTGTCTTAGCAAGTCATGTGACCACCCCTTGACCAATCAGGGCATCCCAACTTCTCTTGTTCCTGCAAATTTGTTCAAAGCTTTGAGCAGCTACCCATACTAAAATTCGACTGAGCTTTTAAATTCATATGTGACATTTATTGATCTAACAAGGAGAAAAAATGGAAATTTGGTGCACCCTCACTCACATTGAACGATACAGAGACTTGTATATAGACTTGTCAATATCGATAACATTCTTTTCACAATAATCTAGTGTCATCTTCATGTATTTCTAGGTTTGCAATGGGAAATTGTTTAGGTGACTTGTAACTCTCTCTGAAATAAAGATATTTGAAACTTGACTTTGAACTTAGAGAATGTCTCAAGACAAGTAGTAAATGTAAGTCTGAAGGTGCTCCAGTGGGAAGAGTTGTGTTCCTAAATGTCACTTAAATTCATCTGATTTTAGCATGAGAAACATTAAGATTGACAATTGTGTATAACCTCAGTTTGACCATCAATAGGAAGAGAGTTGGAAAAAAGAGGGAATTCAAAAGATCCCTCAACCAGTTTCAGTCTCGGCCAGTATTTGTCTTTCCAGAGGGATAGCCTTGGAGTAGACCCAGAGGAGAAAATAAAAAGTTGCTGTTTTGTCAGCAATTTTTGTACCACAATGATGCCACTTTTCTTAACTTTTTTTGAATTTCGACTTTTTCATCTGTGTTAGCATTTCCTATTGAAAATTGAAAAAAAAAATAAGAGAATTTCCGAATTTTTAGATGGCTCCAAATGCATTAGCCTTTAACCAGAGTCAGCTTCAATAAATAACAATCAATGTTGAACAAGGTAGCTTTTATCATAATAACCCCTTTGAACTATCCATGTGTATGGGGCCATTCACAAGTGACGTCACGCTGGAGGGGGGGGGGTCAGGCTCGGCATGACGGTATTAATTTTCCTAATACCTTCAGCAAAAAAATGTGACGGGGGGGTAAAAAAGGTTAAATTTTGCGTGATGTCATTTATGGATGGCCCCTATTGCCCAATACACACCCAGCTGCTGAGATCATAAAGCCAGGATTGGGTTACTGTAGCCTCTGCCAGCGGCTATTGGTACCAGTTCAATAGTCTGGGATCAGCTCTACATTTCACTGGATGTATATTCTAGTTTAATGTTTTATTGTCACCTTTGATCTAGATAAGAATCTGATTGAACCTGGATGTGTATTTACTGTCCACCTAATGTTAGGTGTTAGTGATCAGTAGAGCCTGTGCTGGGAGAACTACCGTAATCTCTCGGGTATAAGACGCGTCTTCTACGCCAAACAAAAGGCTGGTGCGTTTTATAGCATTCTCTCAAGTTGGGGGTGCGTCTTATACGAGGGGTAATTTTACTATAGAAAAGTACTAATCTTACAGAATTCAGGCTTCAGAGGTGCGTCTTATACGCAAAACAGCCATTGGCTATTTAGGGGTGCGTCTTCTATGCGCACTGCGTCTTCTACGCGAGAGATTACAGTAGTTCTCCGCCTGGGCGTCGATGACAACCCAGAGTAAGGTCTGAAGCCAGCCGGTACTGTGACGGGCTGGAGAGGATGAGCCTGGGGTTACTGCCCAATGCAGCTTGGGAAGAGTCTTTTCTTTTTTCTTTTTTTTTAACCAATCTGGTGGCACGAAGGTCAAGAATACCTCTGCTGTGAACATTAGAGGGAATTATTAGCTGGCTTATGAGATTGGCCCAATCCTTATCACTTTTGTCCTCAGAATGAGTTCGTCCAGAAATCTCTAGATGGCGGCACAGAATGCCATATGACTCAATGACTAATCTCCAAGCCCAAGTTCCTTCTTCTACTTTTAGTCCCTACAGTCTGGATCTGTGGCAGGAGAGGGACTGTACTGTTGACGTACTATAATTGAGTACACGGCTCAGCAGTCCTTATGCATAATTCATAGAATCATTTACATATTTATAAGCAGGCGCCCAGTTGGGAGGTGGCCGCAGGGATGGTGCATTTCTCTATTATGTATGCGGCACCTTGGGCTGGTGTATTGTGTGTGTGGGGGGGGGGGGGGGGACTCTGGCTACATCATATTACATATACACTGTCTCTGTGCTAATGGGTGTGCGGCTTAAAAAATACAGAACCTTTCCAAAGTCAGGGTGTTTATTGCCGTTCATTCTTAAGAATGAACGGCTATAGGAGGGGACCCATTCTTAAATACAAGCTCTCATAGTGGTGCTTCCTCGCTCTCCATGTATAATCCTCTCATAGGTACAGTATTGAGTATACCTATACCTGGATTAAAATCTGCAAATCAGTCAAGCATAGAAGTGGTGGCAGTGGTGGTGTTGGTGGACCTGTTATTGTAGACCCTGGGGACAGTGGTGGTAGCCCTGGACACAAGGCAGAGCCATGGTATATAGTATATAGAGCCCCCCCCCCCCCACCCACCTCTGAATGGTGGTGGTGGCTGTGCTCCTGGGGTGGCCCCATACCTGCCTGGCACCACCTCCCCCAGCACCATGTGGTTCTCTTCTGCTGGTGGTGCGTTTCTCAGCACCACTGACTATTAACCCACTAAAGGCCACCTACATGTATATTTATGTATACATGTACAAATAAGTATGATGCACTTTTTTAGGAGTTTTAAGTGGCATGATGAATTGATGCACATTTAAACCTTTATGGATGGCATGATGCATTGATGCACACTTAGACCTTTATGGATAGCATGATGTATTGATGCACACTTAACCCCTTAGGGATGTATTGATGCACACTTAACCCTTTATAGATGGCATGATGCATTGATGCACACTTAACCCTTTAGGGATAGCATGATACATTGATGCACACTTAACCCCTTAGGGATGTATTGATGCACACTTAACCCTTTATAGATGGCATGATGCATTGATGCACACTTAACCTTTAGGGATAGCATGATGCATTGATGCACAATTAAACCTTTATGGATGGCATGATGCATTGGTGCACACTTAGACCTTTATGGATAGCATGATGCATTGATTCACACTTAATCCTTTATAGATGGCATGATGAATTGATGCACACTTAACCCTTTATGAATGGCATGATGCATTGATGCACACTTAACCCTTTATAGATGTATTGATGCACACTTAACCCTTTGTAGATTGCATGATGCATCGATGCACTCTTAACCCTTTATGGATGTATTGATGCACACTTAACCCTTTGTAGATTGCATGATGCATTGATGCACACTTAACCTTTAGGGATAGCATGATGCATTGATGCACAATTAAACCTTTATGGATGGCATGATGCATTGGTGCACACTTAGACCTTTATGGATAGCATGATGTATTGATGCACACTTAACCCCGTTAGGGATAGCATGATGCATTGATGCACACTTAACCCTTTATAGATGGCATGATGCATTGATGCACACTTAACTCTTCATGGATAGCATGATGCATTGATACACCCTTAACCCTTTAGGGATGTATTGGTGCACACTTAACCCTTTATAGATGGCATGATGCATTGATGCACACTTAACCCTTGAGGGATGGCATGATGCATTGATGCACACTTAACCCTTTATAGATTACATGATGCATTGATGCACATTTAACCCTTCATGGGTGGCATGATGCATTGATGTACACTTAACGCTTTCGGGATGGCATGATGCATTGATGCACACTTAACCCTTTATAGATGGCATGATACATTGATTTACACTTAACCCTTTAGGGATGGCATGATGCATTGGTGCACACTTAACCCTTTATGGATGGCATGATGCATTGATGCACAATTAACCCTTTATGGGTGACCTGCTACATTGATGCACACTTTAAGCATTATAATTAACCATGACAAAATAAATCACCACGGCTATGCCATGCTTAACTGATTTCCTTAATCCATCAAAAACACGCCTCCTAGTTGTTTTCCATGTGTGTCGGCCATCTTTGTTTTAGGAAACACAGGGATCCAGCTCATATATTGTCAATTTTAATCTTCAAAAGTTATCAGATGGATGTTAGTGACCATTGGGACACCTCAACTAGCTAATTTTATTGTTCTCCATATATGTCGGCCATCTTTGTTTTAGGAAACACAGGGATCCAGGCCATATATGGTCAACTTCGATCTTCAAAAGTTATCAGATGGATGTTAGTGACCATTGGGACACCTCAAGTACCTAATTTTATTGTTTTCCATGTGTATCGGCCATCTTGGTTTTCGGAAACACAGGGATCCAGGTCATATGTGGTCAATTTTGATCTTCAAAAGTTATCAGATGGATGTTAGTGACCATTGGGACACCTCAACTACCCAATTTTGTTGTTTTCCATGTGTGTCGGCCATCTTTGTTTTAGGAAAAACAGGGATCCAGGTCATACATGGTCAATTTTGATCTTAAAAAAAAAGTTATAGATGGATGTTAGTGACCATTGGGACACCTCAACTACCCAATTTTATTGTTTTCCATGAGTGTCGGCCATCTTTGTTTTAGGAAACACAGGGATCCAGGTCATATGTGGTCAATTTTGACCTTCAAAAGTTATCAGATGGATGTAAGTGACCATTGGGAGACCTCAACTACCCAATTTTGTTGTTTTCCATGTGTGTCGGCCATCTTTGTTTTAGGAAACACAGGGATCCAGGTCATACATGGTCAATTTTGATCTTAAAAAAAAAGTTATAGATGGATGTTAGTGACCATTAGGACACCTCAACTACCCAATTTTATTGTTTTCCATGTGTGTCGGCCATCTTTGTTTTAGGAAACACAGGGATCCAGGTCATATGTGGTCAATTTTGATCTTCAAAAGTTATCAGATGGATGTTAGTGACCATTGAAAGACCTCAACTACCTAATTCTATTTTTTTCAATATGTGTCAGCCATCTTTGTTTTAGAAAACACAGGGATCCAGGGCATATATGGTCAACTTTGATCTTCAAAAATTATCCGATGGATGTTAGTGACCATTGGGAGACCTCAAATACCCAATTTTATTGTTTTCCATGTGTGTCGGCCATCTTGGTTTTAGGAAACACAGGGATCTAGGTCATATGTGGTCAATTTTGATCTTCAAAAGATATCAGATGGATGTTAGTGGCCATTGGGACACCTCAACTCCCTAATTCTATTGTTTTCCTTGTGTGTCTGCCATCTTGGTTTTAGGAAACACAGGGATCCAGGTCATATGTGGTCAATTTCGATCTTCAAATGTTATCAGATGGATGTTAGTGACCATTGAAAGACCTCAACTACCTAATTCTATTGTTCTCCATATGTGTCGGCCATCTTTGTTTTAGGAAACACAGGGGTCCAGGTCATATATGGTCAACTTCGATCTTCAAAAGTTATCAGATGGATGTTAGTGACCATTGGAAGACCTCAACTACCTAATTCTTTTGTTTTCCTTGTGTGTCGGCCATCTTGGTTTCAGGATCACAGGGATCCAGGTCATAGTTGGTCAATTTTGATCTTCAAAAGTTATGAGATGGATGTTAGTGACCATTGAAAGACCTCAACTACCTAATTCTATTGTTTTTCATATGTGTCGGCCATCTTGGTTTTAGAAAACACAGGGATCCAGCTCAAATATGGTCAATTTTGATCTTTCAAAGTTATGAGGTGGATATTAGTAGTCATTGGGATACCTCAACTACCTAATTCTATTGTTTTCCATGTGTGTCGGCCATCTTGGTTTTAGGAAACACAGGGATCCAGGTCATATGTGGTCAATTTTGATCTTCAAAAGTTATCAGATGGATGTTAGTGACCATTGGGACACCTCAAGTACCTAATTCTTTTGTTTTCCTTGTGTGTCGGCCATCTTGGTTTCAGGAATCACAGGGATCCAGGTCATATGTGGTCAATTTTGATCTTCAAAAGTTATCAGATGGATGTTAGTGACCATTGGGACACCTCAACTACCTAATTCTTTTGTTTTCCTTGTGTGTCGGCCATCTTGGTTTTAGGAATCACAGGGATCCAGGTCATATGTGGTCAATTTTGATCTTCAAAAGTTATCAGATGGATGTTAGTGACCATTGTGACACCACCACCACCAATACCACCACCACACTACTCCCAACCCTCACACACATTCCTTATTTGCATATTTTAATCCAGGCATAGGTTTACTCCATACTATAGCAATGGGACAGGATTTTACATGGAGAGCGAGGAAGCACCACAATCAGAGCATATATTTAAGTATAGGTCCATTCCAAAGGCCATAGAGTTCATATATAATGATCTTTTTTCCTTGGATCATAATAGGAATATGCACGGCATTACAGCATTGCTGTGTTTACTTTCCTGAAAGTATGTTATAGATTAATAAATTGCAAAACACACAACATATGAAGGGCTTTTATATTCCGTATTAAAATAATATTTGTTCTGGAAATTTTGATCTAAGATCATATTAAAAATGTTGTAAATCAATTCTATACTTCTTAGAACATGATATGAATATGCACGGCATTACAGCTTTCCTGTGTTTACTTTGCCGAAAATATGGGATAAATTTCTAATCCGGGAAACGCACTGCAATTTAACTGCTTTTAGAATTGATATTAAACTCAGAATTGATCGTCAAATTTAAATATGAAATCCTAATATCTTGATCATAGATGACAGATCCTAAATTCAATCCTCTCAATTGCATCCTTAACACGGGCCTCTTGATCATAGATCTTAGATCCTAAATTTTCAATTGAATCCTTAACATAATCTCCTAACCATTGACCCCTTGTTGATATTTAAAGTGAGGTACCTTTTACATTGAATATGCACGAAATCAAACTCAGTCGTGCAAATTGGAAGCATGTAAGTAAAATCTGTTCAGCTTTTAAATACATTTTAGACCATGCTCTAAGAAACAGACTATTGCACAGGGCTGGACAGGCTATATTTGCTGGAGTTTGTATACTGATGACTTAACGGGGCTGGGGGTTGCATGTCCACTGAGGTGGGGTAGAAGTTTCCTGGCTGCATACATGTATGATGTGAAAAAATGCATTATGTGCATATAGAGTGTGTATGGTCACAATGGCAACTCTATATCTACATGTATTTAAAAGTATAAGCACACTTAGTCACTGGAAAAAGGATTGAGATGGGGGTGAAAATATAAATTTGAGGTCACCCAACCATACAGCCTAAAAGAGTTAACATGGCTTTATTTTAGAAATATTTTTGTAAGATATCAAAGTTTGGACTCTCGGGACTGCGGCAAAAATGTCCTTAGGCCACACCAAAAAAAATGAGTTGGTCTACGGATTTCCCTCTCCATATTTTCGGAAATACAATTTTTTTTTCTTTGAAAAAAATCTCGTCTATGGATTTCACTCACTTCATTCTCTACAAGTTCTCTTTGTGATGTTTGGCAAAAATATTTTTTAAATAAATTTTTTTCGATCGCCTCACTTTTCCAGCAAGGAATCCATTGGACACCAAAAAATTCTTTAAAAAAAAAAATCGCTCGCTCGCACCATTTTTTCAAAACCAAAATCGGTAGACCAACTTATTTTTTTGGTGTGGCCTTATGTTTCTGATACCAATTTACTGAAGAGGTGGAGAGGATTGTGAAAGATTGAAAGGAGTTCATAAACATTACCTGTTTACCTATAAGGCCTTGTTGAATACGGGCAAAAGCACCTCTGGGAATACGATGCCAAAATATTCCATGATCGTTGACATTTGCTTATGTATCCTCTAAGTGAGTGAGTAATAGATGTTTAACGCCATTTCGACAGCTAAGGTTATATTCATGGCGAGAACTATATTACACAAATTCACAGAGGAATATGTCGGTGCCCGCGCATATGTGCACCACACACATCCCGAGGGGATAGGAAAGATGAGAAATAGACCCTTTTAAGTGGGCTAGGGAAGCCGGATGTATCCTCTAAGCTCGGATCATGCGGTACCAATAGTATAGCAGGGGTAAACTTATATTTTGAGGTGCAAGTCAGCCATACCCACAATCCTGTCAAAATCCATGGGGCAAGTGTATAAGGATATATGCTATAAAAAATCAGAAAGATCAGACGAAAGGTATTGTCTGCCTTTCCCGGAGCTTTTCACTGACATTTTAATAAATAACCTTAGATCAGGTTGTACATGCTCATTATTGAAAATGATGAATTATTTAACGCACCCGGTATGTATTTAACAACAGAACTGAAGTTCATATACCGTAAACTCCCACGTAGAAGACGCGCTGCGCATATAAGACGCACCCCAAACTCAGCACATGCATTTTCGCGTATAAGACGCACATTTTAAGGCTGAAATTTGTAAGATTAGTACATTTCTATAGTAAAATTACCCCTCGTATAAGACGCACACCCAACTTGAGAGAAAGCTATAAGACCCCCCAGCATTTTGTTTGGCGTAGAGGATGCGTCTTATACGCGGGAGATTACGGTAGTTTATGAATTAAAGTATATCGATACCATCTTCCAATCACATTAAGGTTTATAGATATGAATAAATTGCATTTGTTCCATAGTCGTGGGACGCAATCTACCCTTTGCCTCAAGCTGTCAATAATTAGCATATTTAATTTCTTGACTGAGGGGGGGGATTTGATTGCAGAGTAATGTGTCAATTAGTATTCAGCATGTCACAGTATCACAGATTTTGTATATTTTGTTTATGTATTTTTTTGTTTAAGTTGTGATATGGTGTTTTATGAGAGGAAATGTGTGTGGATAGTGGTATGGATATATGCTGTGTTTTATATTCTAATGAGCATGGATACTGTATGCATTTATAAGGCGTATAACTCTGCTGCATACATAATGTTATCACTACCGACATGGTTCATGGTAATATCCTAACCTATAGGGGTGTAGCGATCGCCACTTGTAGGTAGCCATATTGTCCCCTGATTTAGTGATCGGAATATCCTAGCCTATAGTGATACAGTGATCACCGTGTGTAGGCAGCCATATTACCACCCATCTTGCCCCCACCCCCGATTTACAGGAGCGAATATCCTTACCTAAGGATATAGTGATCAGCCTCTGGAGGCAGTCGTATTGCCTCCCCCTCCTCCACAACCCCACATTGACACCGAATTGCTGCTTGTAACGTTCAGACCCTTGATGCAGCGTAAATCAGCTTGCGGCTTATACAAGGGGTGTTGCTTAGGTAAGGAATGGGCACCTTTTCAGACCCCCTTCTGCAGCTTATAGTTTTTTCATAGGTGCGCCTTATACACAGGTGTGGCTTACATGTGTGGTTTTACGGTCCTACATGATAGCTCAATTAAGACGTTTTGGCGCCTTGGGACATGGGATGGAGCGTGGAGTGGATAGAATATTCATTAACCATAATTATTGATTAATAGAAGCTACACGTGTATATATGTCTGTTAATGACTTGAGACCGGACCGAACCGTGAGAGAGTTACATTGATGGCCCTGCCGCATACCTTAGTAACCTATAAACACATAGGCAATGGTAAACATTCGTATGGTGCATTAAACCATTATGTCCATTGGTCACCAATACAGTAGAGGCATGGCAATTTAAGGGTAAATCATAACCCTCTTGGCCCTTTGCACCTTTCTCAAATCGTTAATCCGTTAACCCCCCCCCCCCTTCCTAAAAAAAAAACAAACAAAAAAACACCACTACATGTACAACCTTTACGTTGATGAGTCAACACAACAACAAAAATTAATAGCTACTTTCTAATCTATGGTCATCCTACTATACTATGCCATTGCGTCCTCTTCTTTCTCACTTTCCCCATCCCCTTTCCTCATGCCACCCTCTTCTAAGCTTTCTGCCTTCCTTTCCTTTTCCCTTCCCCTCCCTCACTGATAAACTCCCATAGACCCCTCCACCCACCCACCCCTCCCACTGAGTGAGTAGTCGGCTACAGTAGCATGGACAGTTCCCATAGAGCACGGACACACGTTGGTAGTAGATGGGTGAGCATACACGTGGTCGGTGCTGCCAGACTCCATGTTGAAACAAGACACTGTGTTACACAAGGAGATGTGCACACTAGTTGACACGATCTCATGGTGAGCGAGTCTAGCAAGAGAGCAACATACGCAGAGTGAAGGAGTAAGAAAGAAACAGCAATAGAAATCTGCACAGAGAGACAGAGCTGTACATGGAGAGGATAGTGCACCTGGAGAGAGGGAGAGAGATAGACAGGCATATAGTTGCACAAAGAGAAAGAGAGCTGTGCACAGAAAGGATGATGCACATAGATGAGAGACAGAGCTATGCACAGAGAGGATAGTGCATATATAGAAGAGAGCTGTGCACAGAGAGGATAGTGCATATATAGAACAGAGACAGCTGTGCACAGAGAGGATAGTGCATATATAGAAGAGAGCTGTGCACAGAGAGGATAGTGCATATATAGAACAGAGACAGCTGTGCACAGAGAGGATAGTGCATATATAGAAGAGAGCTGTGCACAGAGAGGAAAGTGCATATAAAAGGAAGAGAGACAGAGCTGTGCACAGCGAGCATAGTGCATATATAGAAGAGAGAGAGCTGTGCACAGAGAGGAAAGTGCATATAAAAGGAACAGAGACAGCTATGCACAGAGGATAGTACACAGAGAAGAGCGACAGAGCTCTGCACAGAGATAGAACACAAAGACATTAGACTACTGGATAGTACATGTACACATAGAAGAGAGAGACAGATAGATAGCACCTCAGAGGGAAAAAAGTACCGCGACAGAGAGAGCTATACACAGATAGGATAATGCACATAAAAGAAGAGGTGCATAATGGAGAATTATTGTTAACATGATAGATGCAATACACAGGGAGGGACCAGTACAGGCTACAAACTACAAGGATATCCACCATATAGGGGGACATGAAAGTTGACGCTATACCACTCAAGAATTGTAGAATAGGGGAACGACAGTCAGTGAGTTTTATGGAAGCTTAAGGATGATAAGGTTTACAAGTCTTTTTTAAAGGAAACTTACTATTCCCTAAATAAACTGTCTCCAATGGTCGTTAATATGGAGACTGGTGCAGCCTTCCAAGGTGCAAACCACAAGGTGCCAAGTTTATGTTACCAAGCTGCAAACTGCCAATATACGCAATGCCAAATGACAAATTACAGAATGGGGCTACCAGTATGTCAGTGCCTTCCGAGTTGTGTTCCAAGTTCAAAGTGTTCTGTCAAAGGTATTTTTGATACAAAGTTCGCACCTACAGGGGCTTATGGTGCAGAGTTTGCATCTGCAAACCACCAGGATGACTCTCATTTAAGCCTCCAGGGCCAGTACTATGAAAAAACAGCAAATGGAAGTTATACAATTACAGGTAATCAAGATGCAAACTGTAACAGTTTCAGCAAACAAGCTGCTAACCAGCAAAATCAACATGATGCAAAAGGCCAAACTGCAAAGTTTCTAGGTGAAAGCATGAAAGAAGCAAAGACTGAGGGTACAAATCAGCAGAGATGTACCTGTTATGATAGACCCCAAGGTACCATTTTGCAGTTCCTTTCAGCTTTCATATTTATCTCCAAAATTGCTCTTTTCAATAAAAAAAATATGAGCATATTGTATAACAAAAGTATCAAATATAAGTAGAAAGGGATCATATTTTTACTGTGACCAAAATTCAAAGAAAGCAGATTTATATTTATTGGAACAGGCTCTAGCCTGTTCCATTGCATTCACATGGGACGTCGATTGCACACGGAATCGGACAGTCCAACTTCCCATGAGTCGACCTGTGCTATTGTATCAATAAATAGCACTAATAGCACTGACTAACTGCTGATAGATGGGCGATTTATGTCAGTTTACCACAGCCCAGTGCTGCGTCCGGCTGGGTAAACTGCCATAAATCGACCATCTATCAGCAGTTAGTCAGTGATAGACTAATTGCTGATAAATTGTGAGTTAATACTGATATATATTGACTATTTGCTGACAAATAGTTAGTAATTACCGATATATATTGACTAATTGCTGACAAATAGTGAGTATTTGCTAATATATATTGACTATTTGTTGACAAATTGTGAGTAATTACCGATATATATCTTGACAAATACCAGTCAAGGTAGGATGCACAATTGAATCAATGGCTATTTCTCTGTTATATATATTGACTAATTGCTGACAGATTATGAGTAAATAGTGACATGTATTGATAATTGCTATAGCTAGTTATATAGTTACTGAGTACTGGCATATATTGATTAATTACTGACAAATAGTGAGTAATTACTAATATATATTGACTAATTGCTGATAAATAGCGAGTAATTACTGACATATATTGACTAATATCTGAGAAATTGTGAGTAGTTACTGACATGTGTAGACTAATTACTAACATATATTGACTAAATACTGATAAAATGTAAGTAACTACTACCATGCATGACAGCTAAGGTCATATTCATGGCGAGAATGACATTACACAATTTCACAGAGAAATGTGTCAGTGGCCGCGCATATGTGCACCACACATATCCTGAGGGGATGGGAAAGATGAGAAGTAGACCCTTTTAAGTGGGCTAGGGAAGCCCACTAAGTACTGACATATATTGACTAATTGCTGACAAATTGTGAGTAAATACTGATATATATGTTTTAGAGTGACTAAGTACTGACATATATTGATTAATTACTGACAGATAGTGAGTAATAACTAGTATATATTGACTTATTGCTGATAAATGGTGAGTAATTACTGACATATATTGACTAATATCTGACAAATTGTGAGTAGTTACTGACATATGTAGACTAATTACTAACATATATTGACTAAATACTGATAAAATGTAAGTAGCTACTACCATGCATGACTAATTGGTGACAAATAGTGAATAATTACTAACATATATTAACTAATTGCTGACAAATAGTCCATAGATACTGACATATTTTTACAAATACCAGTCAAGGCAGGATGCACAATTGAATCAATGGCTATTTCTCTGTTATATATTGACTATTTGCTGACAGATTGTGAGTAAATACTGACATGTATTGATAACTGCTGTTTTAGAGTGACTAAGTACTGAGTGAGTTAGTAATAGATGTTTAACGCCATTTCGACAGCTAAGGTCATATTCATGGCGAGAACGACATTACACAATTTCACAGAGGAATGTGTCAGTGCCCGTGCATATGTGCACCACACACATCCTGAGGGGATGGGAAAGATGAGAAGTAGACTTTTTTAAGTGGGCTAGGGAAGCCCACTAAGTACTGACATATATTGACTAATTGCTGACAAATTGTGAGTAAATACTGATATATATATATGTTATAGAGTGACTAAGTACTGACATATATTGATTAATTACTGACAAATAGTGAGTAAAAACTAATATATATTGACTAATTGCTGATAAATGGCGAGTATTTACTGACATATATTGACTAATATCTGACAAATTGTGAGTAGTTACTGACATAGGTAGACTAAGTGTTGTTATGAAATTAGGCAAAATAAAATTTTGGACTGGGATAAACTTTTGTCAAAACCCCAAACAGATGGTCGATTTATGGCAGTTTACCCAGCCGGACGCAGGACGCATTGACCGTGCGTCCCCATCTTTAATTGGCTGACGGAGTGGCGTGATCCGTCACCCTCATGCATACTCGCCGTTTGATTGGCTGTTGGTAGTGGCCTGATCCAGTTTCTTCGCGCCAAAAGCCACGTGTTCGCTGGTACCGCTGGTATTGCTGCAGTAGCTGCAGCACCAGCAAAAGTGTTTACCGCGTCCCCGTCTTTAATTGGCTGACGGAGTGGACGGAGTGGCGTGATCTGTCACCCTGGTGCATACTCACCATTTGATTGGCTGTTGGTAGTGGCCTGACCCAGTTTTTTCGCGCCAGAAGCCACGTGTTCGCTGGTACTGCTGCAGCACCAGCAAAAGTGCTGTTTGTTTACAATGCAGCGATGTGTCCGTTTTTGGCCCAAATGTGATGTTATTTGAAAGAAATCTTGCTTTATTGTCGCAGTACACATGGATTATTATCACAACTCGTCCTTGTTTGCCGCATGGTACCGAGAAATTGCAGGAAATTGTTCGATTTGAACAAATCATGACACTGCCTGCTGCGCGGCCCCATTGGTGGTCCGAGAACAGGTCTGTATCATTCTTTCATGAATACCCTCAAAACATCGCTGTAGAGGCCAAAAATGCTGGGGAAAGGCCAAAAAGGCCTGAAGACAGAGAGACATCGTTGGGCGATAATAGGGTTCCGAGAGAAAAACGATTTTCCAGAGGAGTCCATAGCTGTTTGAATTTTTTTCCTACGACAATTTGGTGGAAAGTTATGGCCATTTTTGTGATGTCATAGCTTTAAAACATTGATAACTTTGTCCCCATTGTGCAGATCTGAAAATAAAGACCGCCATGACGTTCGCCAGCTCGAGCTACCCTTTATCTATAGGTCACACTATGGGAAACTCCTATTATTAAGGGAGATACGATTTATTTTGTAAAACTGCCAGTTCTTGGACCTCTCTGCCAGTGCCTGGACTGGCGTCTGCCCCCGCGTCCCAAAAAAGCCTATATTTCGATCCATTCCTTCCTCAAACTTGCCCTTTTTCGCCGGTGACACTTAAAACAGATAGGTTTTGGCAGGAGGTAGGGCGCAGGTGGACCGGCCCAGGCCGAAAAGGCCGCTAGTTAAAAAAATTATTTCGCTTATTCTTTTCTGAAACAAATTTTTTAGGGGGGTATGTTCTTTAGGGGGACGAAACACCCCAGATTGATACCAAACATTCCACATCCATGCATATTATTTGCATAATTAGCATAATTATCCAGTATCTTCATACTTTTCCATATGTATAGATGTGTGTCATTGCTCCCTTATAGAATTCATATGCTTGCAATTATACACTACTGACACCTATTTGGGGTTTTGACAAAAATTTGTCCCAGTCCAAAATTTTATTTTGCTTAATTTCATAACACTTAGTCTGCATATGTCAGTAACTACTCACAATTTGTCAGATATTAGTCAATATATGTCAGTAATTACTCGCCATTTATCAGCAATTAGTCAATATATATTAGTAATTACTCACTATTTGTCAGTAATTAATCAATATATGTCAGTACTTAGTCACTATATATATATATATATATATATATATATATATATATATATATATATATATATATATATAGTGACTATCAGCAATCATCAATACATGACACTATTTACTCATAACCATAATTATCCAGTATCTTCGTACTTTTCCATATGTATAGATGTGTCATTGCTCCCTTATAGAATTCATATGCTTGCAATTATACACTACTGACACCTATTTGGGGTTTTGACAAAAATTTGTCCCAGTCCAAAATTTTATTTTGCTTAATTTTTTATTACACTTAGTCTACATATGTCAGTAACTACTCACAATTTGTCAGATATTAGTCAATATATGTCAGTAATTACTCGCCATTTATCAGCAATTAGTCAATATATATTAGTAATTACTCACTATTTGTCAGTAATTAATCAATATATGTCAGTACTTAGTCACTATATATATATAGTGACTATCAGCAATTATCAATACATGACACTATTTACTCATAACCTGTCAGCAATTAGTCAATATATAACAGAGAAATAGCCATTGATTCAATTGTGCATCCTGTCTTGACTGATATTTGTCAAAATATGTCAGTATCTATGGACTATTTGTGAGCAATTAGTTAATATATGTTAGTAATTGTTCACTATTCGTCAGCAATTAGTCAATACATGGTAGTTGTTACTTACATTTTATCAGTATTTAGTCAATATATGTTAGTAATTGCTCACTATTTGTCAGCAATTAGTCTATGTTAGTATTTGCTCACTATTTGTCAGCAATTATTCAATATATATTAGTAATTACTCACTATTTGTCAGCAAATAGTCAATATATATATATATCAGTATTTACTCACAATTTGTCAGCAATTAGTCAATATATGACAGTATTTACTCACTATTTGTCAGCAATCAGTCAATATATGCCAGTACTTAGTCATTATATAACAACACTTAGTCCATATATGTCAGTAATTACTCAAAATTTGTCAGCAATTAGTCAATATATGTCAGTAATTACTCGCAATTTGTCAGCAATTAGTCAATATGTCAGTATTTACTCACATTTTGTCGGCAATAAGTCAATGTACCGGTATGTCAGTACTTTGTTATTCCTACACTGTAAAAAATGTGTGTTGAACTTACAGTGAGTGAGTAATAGATGTTTAACGCCATTTCGACAACTAAGGTCATATTCATGGCGAGAATTACATTACACAATTTCACAGGGGAATGTGTCAGTGCCCGCGCATGTGTGCACCACACACATCCTGAGGGGATAGGAAAGAGGAGAAATAGACCCTTTTAAGTGGGCTAGGGAGGCCCGTGTTGAACTTACACTGTCTTGTTAAAATGTCAGTGCCTAATCATTATTTGTTGGCAATTAGTCAAAATATATCAGTAATTAGTCACTATTTGTCAGCAAATAGTCATAATATGTCAGTAATAGTCACTGTTTTTCAGCACTTAGTTAAAACATGTCAGTACTTAGTCACTATTTGTCAGCAATTAGCCAAAATATATCACTACTTAGTCACTATTTGTCAGTAACTAATCAAAATATGTCAGTAGCTCCATACTATCACTGACCACTTGTCAATTGACAGTTGACATTTGACATTGAAGCCTGTTCCTTAGGACTGAGTCCTTCACCTGTGACATTTTTCATAAAAATAAACTTCAAAATGTCACTGTAGAAAACAGCTGAAAAGCAAACTTTTTCGTTTCCCTTTGAAACCTATATATAAGCCAATTTCTTCTCAAGTCAATTCCTCATAGAGTCCAATAGTAAAGGTTCCAGGATGAATGCAAAGTGTCTGAAATTAAGACGCTTTGCCCTCTGTGAGATGACAATTTCTACTCCGAGATAGAAATTTTGAAATTGACGCGACAATTCTTGCTCTCGTTGATTCTGTGCATGCGTGAGAACTCTACTATAAATACAGCAATCCGCCATTTTAGTAACCATGCCTTGTGGGGTATGGATCTGCAGTACTTTTTCCCTCCGATCGACCTTGCACCAAACAGCGACTGTTGCGAACATGCCCCCTACACCGCATGTTGACTGTCCACCCACTGGCTCCAGCTGTTTCCATCCATTTCTACTGGAAGCAGTGTATGTTTAATAGTTGAATAGTCGACTGTGTCCACCAACTGTTAGCATAAACACCACGAGTCTTAAAGGGAGCGCAGATGTGCATGTTTAGTCCTGGTACTGGCATTACCGGCATGTTTAACTTGACAATTGATATCTCTGTTAATAATAGATCATCATCTTATGGCATGATATTAGATCATTTTTCAGTTTTGAGCAATATTAAAAACTTTAGTGTACAAATAGATAGAAAAAAGGGTTTATAAAGTGATTTTTGTGATACAACACATTCAATCTCATGAGTGTTGGAGGTCTGGTACATGTATGGACATGGATAGGTACTTGTTGTGTTGTGTGGGTAACTGACCCTGAGCCATGTGTGCAGACACAACGTCATTCACTCATGATCCAATCACACCTGCACTTGTTTACTCAATGTCTGCGGTGCACATATGCCCAGGTACCGAAACATTCCTCTGTGAAATAGTAATGTAGTTCTCACCATGAATATGACCTTAGCTGTCGAAATGGCATTAAAAATCTATTACTCACTCGTTTACTCATCCACTCACTCGACACACTTACACGCTGTATGCTGCACGCAGATTCACAAATGTCGTGGCTTGTTTGTCTTGTGTGAGTAACTCAATTGTACAGACTAACTCAGTCCCACTACCACTGCTGGGGGTGGTATGGCTGATGGGGTGAGGTGGGGTACATGGCCAGCCTACTGATAGACAGGGGCAGTTCTAGGCATTAATCTTGTGTTAACCCTACAACCCTCTACTCTACAATCCTGGGTATTAGAGCTGAGAGCTGGGCTTCTGATGTGATACATTATAATTGTAAGACTCCAACAGAGGAATGGACAGGGTTATGGGACATTGGGCCTTATTGGGGTATTGTACTGACTTATACTCAACGTTAATACAGGAGGGCTCTTGGGAGCCCAAAGGCATTTACAGGAAGGCCCTTGGCTAGTCTACACATCCCACATTTGACATGAATTTTAGAGCAAAAAAAATGTAATTATGGTTATCTCCCACGTATAAGGCACACCTCGCATATAAGGCGCACCTAGAGTTTTAGAATGTGGTAAAAAAAATCATATCTTTTGCAGCGTTCCCACAGGTCAGGGAAAGTCAGTGAACTTTCAAAAAAAAAGTCAAGAAAAATCTGCCAAAATGCAAAACTAGTGTTTGATTTTAGACAAGTCTCCCCTGGGCCATGAGGGCATTCAAATATTATTTCCAAAATTGGCAATTTCATTTCTGAAAGTAAGGTTTTGATTCACTATTGATAACCTAAGTTGAATTTATAATTGTTGTTCTAAATTAGACCCTTGGTATAGATTTACGGTTAAATGTTGGTATTTCATATTCTGTGATGCCATAATTTGGTCAGGGAAAATGATTACTTTTGGTCAGGGAAGGTCAGGGAATTTCAATCTGTGATTCTTGTGGGAACCATGTTTTGTTCTACTGAATGGATTTTGAAAAAGCTAGGTGTAACTAAGGCACCCCGGAATCTCCTGAACCCCCCTATCTCATATTATGACTTAGTGGGAGGGTAGCATATCAAAAGAAAGATCTTGGTGACCCCCTTGCAGATGCAGGGAGAACTAAAGGATTACGGTGGATCTTTGTTTTCTTTCTTCTTTTTTACTGAAAAATCCCTGGCTAGGCCATACAAAAAAAAAATAAGTTGGTCTACGGATTTCCCTCTCCATATTTTTGGAAATACAAATTGTTTTTTTCTGTGAAAAAAATCTCATCTATGGATTTCGCTTGCTACACTTTCTATAAGTTTTCTCTTTGTGATGTTTGGCAAAATCGCTCGCCTCACTTTTCCAGCAAGGGATCCATTGGATGTCAAAAAAAATCTTGAAAAAAAAAATTCGCTTGCTCGCACCATTTTTTCAAAACCAAAATCCGTAGACCGACTTATTTTTTTGGTGTGGCCTTAGTCTATACTGCCACTGCTAGATCTATATATAATAGGCCCTTGGCTAGTCTGCAGCCCATAGAATTTTTTTTTTTTTTACCGGACAGACACATGCAGCTAAGGTAAATATCTCCTGCCTCTGCTCCAATGTCATATACTGCATCTCCTGTCGTAAATGCAGTAAACAATACGTGGGTCAGACCAAGCAAACATTAAGGCAAAGGTTCTATCCTCACATTGGTAACATCAGAGAGAAGAGGTTGAGCACAGACATGGGCTCACACTTCAATACTGATGGACACCAAGGCCTCAAGGATGTGGAAGTCCACATCGTGGAGTTCGTAAACAAGAACCCACACTCTGATTACGCTGAAAAACTCCGTAATAAATTGGAGAGGAACTGGATACTAAAATTACGTACCCAGGTCCCCAATGGTCTGAATCTAATTGACGCACCGAACTTTTAGATCAGGTTTAGACTGTCAGAAATGGGAGACCATCCCTAGGCTCCATTCAAAAATTATTTTGAATACCGGATGGCCTCCGCCTGAAGCTACACTAAGTGTATCCCTTTATTTACACAGCATATATAGTTTTGTTTTTCAATCATCTCACTGCTATGGTAAATAAAATAAAAAATCCTTGGACAGTCTAACATCACCTACCTACAGATATATTATGATAATCTTTTTCTTTATCACCAGAATATATCTAGTCTCCTTCCTACTTTATGTGTTGGTCTGTATTCACACATAAAGATTTACCCACCCTAAATATATTTGAAAGTGGAAGAAACTGTAACAATGATTACAAGCCTTGATTAACCTCAATAACACCTGATGAGACCCTAAGAGGTCAAAACCTTGATAGTCACCCATAGCAATCAATGATGGCTATACTCAAAACAAATGTTTGGAGTTTAGGTCCAAGGGCTGGAGAGTGTCACTCACCAGCACCTGGAGGCACCAGCAACCAGCATGGATGTCAAGGTGACAATGCAAATCTGTGTATAGCAACACTGATTGCCCTGGAGACCTACCTTAACAACGGAAGTTGATAAGGTGAGGCGAGCTTGGCAACCGTGCCAGTAGCATCAAGGTAGTGTTGAGGTGAGGAGGTACAGACAGCCGTCTCCCGAGCCCATAGAAATATGTAGTAGTATGTGTCTGAACCACTAAATTTGAAATGGTGACATGGGCATTTCTTAAATTCAATATGTGACATATGGCCATTAGTGAAATGAGGAAAAAATAAGTGACATGACATGGAAGATTACTTAATTTGACATGGAACATGGTAGATTCGTGGTGACAGGGTACATAGGGGTCAAAGTGACATGGTCGTAAAATCGACATGACATTTGGACCCCCCATTCAAGGCTCCAATAGTGCCCTTGACTCGTCTTCACCCTAGAGAAATATTAGCAGGGCACATGATTTGACTAATGGTGATAGTCAAACATCCAACAATTCTCAATCTTTCCTTCATTTGCTTTGCCAAAAAGTATATTTGATCACCAAAAGATGCATAAAAAGTGCATTTTTCGGGTGTAATAGGTGGTTTGTTTTGGGTTTTTTTTTGCCTCTGGCTGCTGGGAAATTTAGTCTTCAAAACACAACTTTTTTTTACCTGTGGCCACCCAAATGTCTACTCACTGTCCTTGGTAGAGGAAATACAATCTTTGTGCTGGCCCTGGTGTTATGATTCATGAATACGGCAGGGCTCTTGGCTAGTCGAAAACCAAGAGGTTTATACGGCAGGGCCTTTGGCTAGTCTACACCCCACAGATCCATACGGAAGGGCCCTTGAATAGCCTACACCCCACAGATCCATATGGCAGGGCCATGGCTAGTTGACAACCAAGAGTTTATACGGCGGGGTCCTTGGCTAGTCTACAACCCACAGATCCATACGGAAGGGCCCTTGAATAGCCTACACCCCACAGATCCATATGGCAGGGCCATGGCTAGTTGACAACCAAGAGGTTAATACGGCAGGGCCTTTGGCTAGTCTACAACCCACAGATCCATACGGAAGGGCCCTTGAATAGCCTACACCCCACAGATCCATATGGCAGGGCCATGGCTAGTTGACAACCAACAGGTTTATACGGCGGGGTCCTTGGCTAGTCTACAACCCACAGATCCATGATACAGTAGGACCTTTGGCTAGTCTATTGATCAATATGTTGCAGGCACATTGCCCTCACATCAATATGTATGGAGAGTATACTGGCCAAGGCCTGGAGAGCGCTGCCTGCCGACTGCTAATGCCCCTGCCTGGCACTCATTCATATGCATGAACAGGGTCCAGTGAGTTGACAGCAGGGCCCCGCCACATGAATAGTAATGTTCTCTAGGCGCCCGATATGGACATCTGATATGGAAATGTCGTCTGCCACGGATGTTGTGGAATGTCTGTCAAAATATTGACTGTATCGTGCCAGAGGGAGAGGGGTGGGGAGGTGCTGGGGAACTAGATTGGTGGGAAACTAAGGGGTAGGGCAGCTTGATGAATGAGATAAAGGCACTGGTGGAGGAGAGGAAACTATGGAGATTAGATAAAAGTTAGGGTGTGGCTGATTACTTTAATTCGGATAATCCACTCCTTGTACTCCTTCACTTGTTCCCCCCGGTGTTCCCCCTTTCCTTTCCTTTGTTCCTTCCATTTCTACGTACCCCTACCCTGCCTATGGTCGTGAAGTAAAGTGGATGGACCTCAGTGTTGCCCAAATGCTGCCAGCACGCCTTCAAAACCGGCATAGAATCTTAATGGCCGGTGCAGAGCCTTCAGACGCAGACTAAAATGGCCTAGCATGGTCTCAGTATTCTAACAGTGAAAGATTTTTTTTTTTCAAATCGGTCTATTAGAACCAGAGATAGGGCAATTATTGTGAATTTGTTTTATATTCAATTTTCTAGTTTCTTTTTAGTTACAATAAAGTTTACATGTAAACCTTAGAATGACGATGTTGATATAGCCTGTGAGAGAGGAAAATGACCTGCATAAAATGCCAAGACGCAGGTCATTTGATATAAAGTTTTCAGCAACACTGCGGGACTGTCGCCAGTCTGCATCAACCGCTGTTTCTCTGATCCACCACCTCTGTCTTAACATCATAAACCACTACATCATTAATGTTAAATGGTAATACTAATAAAATATCATTTGGTGATTTTCAGGGCCTGCAGTTAAAGTAGAGAAAAGGGGCAATGCCGACACCAAAACGGGTAAACTTCAAAGCCCTCTTTAAACTTTCCGAGCTTTTATTTTAGCCTTGTTCTTTTTTCATGTGAAATGTTTTTTTGAGTTTGGGTTAAGACGCATGTATTTATGTAAATAAGATTGAAGTCAAGTGTTGGTCCATAATGCTTAGCCTTTTTGGGCCGCTAATGCACCATGCCCATCAGTGATCAAGATGTATGAATGCAGCCCTGGTGAGTAACTCGCCAGGGCTAGAGTAACTCGCCAGGGCCATATTCATACCGTAAATCCCCGGTCATAAGCCGGATTTTTTTTCTATTTTGGGCCCAAACCGGCTTCTAAATTTTTCCCAAAGTCCCCCCCCCCCACCCGGCTTATGACCGTTTTTTTTTTGTATAGATTAAAGAGAAAATGGTAAAAATTTGACCCAAAAACCGGCTTTTATTTTTTTCCTGAACTCACCCCCGGCTTATGACCGGGGCCGGCTTGTGACCGGGGATTTACGGTACATCTTGCCAACCCTACAAGGTCAATACGCTCCTGGAGGGTCAGCATGATGCACCAGTATCATTGGTGCATCATGCTGACAAGTGGGTATGATGCACTCCTACATTAGCGACCTTTAAAGGGTTAGAGATACATTATCAGTTTGAGTTGTGCTGTTTCAGCTTTAAGTCCAAGACTCTAGCATGGATCATGTATTGCATCCCTAAGTAATGCATGGTTAAATGTCCAAGAGGCCTCGATATGTCACCCAGTGAAGGTGTCATCTGGTACTATAATTTGTGCTGGAATAGAATGGTAAAGTAACTGCTGGATTTAGGTGGCCATGATATAGACACAGCGATTGGAAAGGGTTTCCGTGAAGAATGGGGTGTGGTGGAATAGGATGGTAAAGTAACTGCTGGACTTAGGTGGCCATGATATAGACAGCGATTGGAAAGGGTTTCCGCAAAGAATGGGGTGTGCTGGAATAGAATGGTAAAGTAACTGCTGGATTTAGGTGGCCATGATATAGACACAGTGATTGGAAAGGGTTTCCGTGAAGAATGGGGTGTGGTGGAATAGGATGGTAAAGTAACTGCTGGATTTAGGTGGCCATGATATAGACACAGTGATTGGAAAGGGTTTCCGTGAAGAATGGGGTGTGGTGGAATAGGATGGTAAAGTAACTGCTGGATTTAGGTGGCAATGATATAGACACAGTGTTTGAAAAGGGTTTCCGTGAAGAATGGGGTGTGGTGGAATAGGATGGTAAAGTAACTGCTGGATTTAGGTGGCCATGATATAGACACAGCGATTGGAAAGGGTTTTCTGTGAAGAATGAGGTGTGGTGGAATAGGATGGTAAAGTAACTGCTGGATTTAGGTGGCCATGATATAGACACAGTGTTTGAAAAGGGTTTCCGTGAAGAAAGGGGTGTGGTGGAATAGGATGGTAAAGTAACTGCTGGATTTAGGTGGCCATGATATAGACACAGCGATTGGAAAGGGTTTCCGTGAAGAATGAGGTGTGGTGGAATAGGATGGTAAAGTAACTGCTGGATTTAGGTGACAATGATATAGACACAGTGTTTGAAAAGGGTTTCCGTGAAGAATGGGGTGTGGTGGAATAGGATGGTAAAGTAACTGCTGGATTTAGGTGGCCATGATATAGACAGCGATTGAAAAGGGTTTCCGTGAAGAATGGGGTGTGGTAGAATAGGATGGCCAGGTCATTGTCATTTAAGCATCCGGGGGTATGAGGGTCTTGAAATATAAGAAGTAGACCATGAATAAACGCATGTCTTGTATAAGGGCAGGTGGTAACCCTCCTAATCAATAAGGGCCAGGCAGTTATTAAGGACGATGTGATAGGACCAAACTGTCTGGTTACGGTATACACGTGAGGAACTACGTCCAAGTACATACTGTAATACTGGTAGTGTTGTTTTACCTATCCATGGTTGCCACCTGTCAGGGAAATGTCAGGAAATCAAAAATTCTTTCCAGGTCAGGGAAATGTCAGGGAATTTCAAATTATCAGGGAATCCCAGGTTTTGTGAAAATGTCAGGCATATATAAGGCTAGGAACTGGAGCTGCTCCCCAAGCTAACCCTAACTTGAGGCAAGAGCAGGCTTATAAATAGGGCAGTAAGGTACCATAGTGTGGTAAAAACGTCAACTACCGGTAGTATGAGTGGGATTCGAAACTGGTACCTCCCGCATGCAAAGCAAGCATGGAACCACTGTACCATCCCAGGTAGCAAGGATACATTGGGCCCATGTCGGCTTATATTGGGCCAGTGTCGGCTTATATTGTGCCAAGCATGGACTAGCATGGCCCAATGCTTCATTGCTGATGCGATAGAGTCTGGTAGCATGCGCAGTCTTTGAGATGCATTCATTGCCTCCCCATTTTCTGAACTTTTTTATTTCAATCATCCAAAACTTAATAAATATGCGTGGGGCCATTATGTTCATACCATGTTTCCTGGATAGACAAATTTTAATAAAACATTTTGGCAGAGTTAAAAGGAAATCTGACCACCTCTCACGGTGATTTATTAAATCTTTGTGAAACAACCCTATTTAATCTTACTATAATGCAACTTATACTTAGATGGAGAATATCTCAGAAACAAGCCTGGGACCCCCCTTATTTTCTTTGGATATTCTAAAACTACCTATATACCCTTAGGGCAATATGTTGAAAGTTTAAGGAAATTCCAACCACTTTTAGTCTATCCCCGCCATCCACCTTAATGTTGTCAGGGAAATAGATCGCCATGTCAGAGAAAAGTCAGGGAATTTCGAAGTGCCATATTGGTGGCAACCATGCTATCGGTAATAACAGGGTTGGTCACTCCCAAACGTCCCCTTTGTCAACAAACCCCACCTTAGTACACATGGCTACTTGAATATGGATAACCCTAGGTACCCAAACACAGTGCACACACTGTTATCAAGGTCGTTATTTGTCCCCTGTTTGCCTCAGATGATTGCTTGTCTTGTCTGACTCTCTGTCTAGCCTTTACTTAAGTTGACCATTGCCTAGCCCTGTGTCAGATGAGTGGTATGGTGGCACCTTGATTGATTGATTGATTTGTGTTTTACAGCACTTTAGCGGCACTAAGTGGCTATCCCGTGCTTCACAGGTTGATAATTTAACAGAGGAATGTGTCAGTGCCCGCGCATATGTGCACCACACACATCCTGAGGGGATAGGAAAGAGGAGATATAGACCCTTTTATGTGGGCTAGGGAAGCCCGGGTGGCACCTTGAATCATATACATCGTACATGTATATATTCAAAGTAGCCATGTGGATTAGATGGTTTTTGTTGATAAAGGGGGGAGTAGGAATTTGGATGTGACCAAATCAATTAGGGAGAACAACGCTAAGTCTGTGCTTGTAGTAGGTCCCTGCCTGCAGTTTGCAGTATCATATTAGTCGTATGGGAACCTGTATGTGTGGAATCCCGGTTTAAAAAAAAATATATATATATTTACGGTAACTTAAAAAAAAGTTTTTAACGTTTAAAACGTTTGGCCATGATGGGAAATAATAGGGAAACGTTTTGTAACGTTTTTGTTGACTTGTTCACATTATGTTAAGGAATTGTGTAAATTTATGGAGAATGCATGGGGTTGTACTTGAATCAGTGTTCTTTAGTCCTTTTCAGGCTTTGCATGTTCAATAATACGTGGTGACTAAATAAGTGTTCAGACTACTGCTTTTCACGCAGATCAATCCTTTTATAATCTCCAATATGACAAAATAGTCTCCCTTGGTTGCCCATAAAGAAAACATATCATTGTGTGTTAATGTGTTCTGAACAAGGCCTCTATATGTAAGAAGGTTGCTATACGCTTAGCTTCAACTATCCCCACATATTTCGATTGAATAAGTCTTTGCTTCTAAGTTTTGCCACATCTCTGCCAAGCGGGCTTCATTTCTTAAGTATATTTATACCTACCAAGATGAGCAAGTATTCTTTTTTTGACATCTGTGATTTTGCTTAAAAACCCTAAACGTTGGTGTGTATAACGACAAAGTTCATGTTAAGCAACCTTTATTCAGTATCTCAAGGACCTAGCAACGTATCGCTAAATACAATCATACAACCACAATACATACTCAGACGTTTTTAGATGACACATATGGTAAATATTTCGATATGTGACTGTCTATCTCAGTTTAAACCATTAAAAAAAATTGACCAAAACTTTTAATGGTTTTCAGATCGGGAAAGCAGTTAAATGATTGAAAAGAGGCTAAGAAATGAGTGGACAGTGGTAATATTGTAATGTTGTTGGTTCCAGATGGAGTGCTTAATGGGGAGCTGCGGGTGGAGCACGGAAATGGTGACGTAAAACCCCTCAATCTGGTGAGTCCACAGCGCGCCACCGTCATGTCACAACCCAACTTTATACAGGTAAGGGACACTTCCATGTACATGTATACGCATCAAGCTATCATAGATAAAATATTCAAACTCATCTTCTTTTTTTTGCTTCAGTCAAAACTTACCGTAATCTCCCGCGTAGAAGACGCGTTGCGCGTATAGGACGCACCCCCTTCTTGGTAGAAGCATTTTCGCGTATAAGACGCACCTCTTAGGGCTCAATTTTGTAAATTTAGTACATTTCTATAGAAACATTACCCCTCATATAAGACGCACCCCCAACTTGAGAGAAAGCTATAAGACTCCCCAGCATTTTGTTTGGCGTAGAGGACGCGTCTTATACGCAGGAGTTTACGGTACCTTAAGGCCACTTGTCTACGGATTTTGCTCACTTCAGTTTCTACAAGTTTTCTCTTTGTGATGTTTGACAATTATTTTTTTTTAATAAAAAAATTTCGCTCACTTCACTTTACCAGCAAGGAATCCATTGGACGCCAACACATTCTTTTAAAAAAATGATTTTTTTTTTTTCAAAACCAAAATCAGTAGACCAACTTTTTTTTTTTTTGGTGTGGCCTAAACATAGTTGGCACTATATTTACGGGTAATAAAAATCATAATCATACATGGTATTTAATCATTTGATGTGCCTCATTTATAAGCACATATGAGGCAAAACATGAAATATTATATCACTGACAACCTATGCAGTAGTTCTTACTTTCTACAGTAGACTGTTTCATTTCTCAAATGAAAATTGAATCTAACTTACCTGTATGCTTAGTGATATGATTAAATCTTTTGGATATTTCTAGATACCTGCTAATGCAGTGCAGACCTCAGCGGGTCAGCAGGCGTTTGGACAGACTCAGTCCTTCCTCATACAGAACGCCTTCGGACAACAAGTTATATCGGTAAGAAATGATATTTATTTATCTCTCAAGATTTTCAAGACATTCACATATTTTGTCTAAAATTGTTTATAAAATTGAAATAAAAAGTTTATGGTATTAATTTCAGTTGATGAAAATTGTTGATTTCACATGTATTTATCTTCACATTTTTAGCTCCTTCGTCATCAAGGATTGTATTACATCGCAAACCGAGTTGCCCTCAAGAATGTATTAAAATTGTATAAGAAGATTCATGTTGTAAATACTTAGCAGGATTTCACAGTTACCTTTTAACTATTGAAATACATCAGAGAGTTTATTTTCTTTTTGTTCTTTTCTGTTTTCAATGTTTTGTTTCAATGTTCAGCTGTTCGAGTTGCAATTCCACCTACCGGTATCATACATTCTTAAATATGCCACCCTTTGACTTTGGACATATCCTATAAAGTTTCAGTAATGATCTATATTCTTGCCGTAAATATCTTACATATATAAGCCACACCACGACTTTGGAAAATCTTAGGAGAAAAGTCCTGATGTGTCTCACCACAGTACATGTATAATACGCGAGAATGTATGATACCAGTACTGTGGCAAAAGCTCTTTATAATGTGTAATATTTGCCCAATGATAATAATGTACTGTATGAACATATACTCATGTTGGCTCAGTCAGATAACTTTAGAAAATATAAATTAACAACCGGTATTAGATACCTAAAAGGGACTGATACCTTGGCTAGATAAATGCACCTAGATAACATCGGTCTCCTCAAAGTTTATGACATATGTGTCCGGGGGCCAGGTGTCTGGGGGGCCAGCACACCAGGGGGCCAGCGGTCCAAGGGAAGATTATGCCAGACTGGTGTCAGTACATGTATAGATAATAGTCTCTATTTGTAAGTAATTAGTCAATATTTCGCAAGTGCTGATTCCTGTGACCCTACAGGGTTGATAGAGGGTTTTATGGTACCTACCCTGAGCCTTCTGTGCTTCAATGCACAACGCCCAATTTTTATATTGGGGGGGGGGGGGTAGTAGACCCTGGGCCATATGTGATATATATCACACGTTAAATCATTTTTATTGATATTCCAGATGCCGATGACGACCGGAGGGATCCAGTTAACACAACAGGATCTGCAGGCGCTACTTCAACAACAAGTGCAGCTACAGGTAAGCACATGGAGAAGTATACCTCACCTATACCGAGGTAGCGGGATGTCCCATGGACGCAGCCATTGCTGAAGCTGATTATCTGTGAGTTATCAGTGAAAACCGTTATCAGGTGGGTACCTTCTGCCCCCGAGAGGCCTGCAGTGAATAGTGGGATTCTTTGATTGGCTGATGATTACTCCCGCTATGTCGGTATAGCGACCAGTATGGATGATGCATGTGCATGACAACTCTGATCTTATGCCAAAGTTGCCGGCCCAGCATTGCGCCATTGTTAACATTGTGGTAACCAGCTGTAGTGCGAGATGGGTGCCGAAATTCACTGATGTCAGCACGTCTTGTTCCGTGGAACCAGTCCATCCAGTTAGAACATTATTGTAAAGATTCACCATGCCGATAAGCAGCACTCCTACATTGTGGCTTTGTCATAAACAGGAATGTGATTTCTCCTCCAATTGGAGGAAAACCTCCAATTGGAGGAAAACCTCCAATTGGAGGAAAACCTCCAATTGGAGGTTTTCCTCCTATTGGGAGCCAAAAAGTCGACCCTCATGGTTTTCCCAAATCCATTGAGAAAATATTTTACTGGTGGGAGGGGGGTCTGGTACCAGGGATGTAAGTTTTCAGAATTTTTTGAACAATATGTTTCTAAAAGATTACCTTTTTTGCATCAAAGTTTTAATAATGCTTTACACTATTAAAATGCAGGATTTCTAAATGTGTCTTCAGAATTTTTCAAACATTATGACTTACATCCCTGTGGTACTAAACAATTGCACCATTTGGCCTCTAGATGTTCAAAAATTTCTTGGGCTCCTGGGGGGATGCCCCCCAACCCCCCATCATATTCGCAAAGATCCTTTTCCAAGTATATTTTGTGCCATTGAAACCCTATATTGGGACTTATAAAATCTTCCTACCGTAATCTCCTGTGTATAAGGCGCACCTCGCGTATAAGGCGCACCCTGAGTTGAGGAGAATGCTATAAGGCCCACCTGGGTCTTGATTTTTGAGGGTTTAGTACTTTTCTATAGTAAAAGTACCCCGCCTATAAGACGCATCCCCTCCTTTGGGAGCTTCTATAAGGTGCAGTAGGGCTTTGATTCATGTATAAGACGCGCCTTATACGCGGGAGATTACGGTACATTTGTGCGATTTTCAAATCACATCCCTGCATAAAATGCACCCAGGGTTTGGACACATGAGATTACTGGTCTAGCTTGTATGTGAAGTACTTCATTACATATTGCAGTTTTACTTGAAATAAGTATGGACCATTGGGAATTTCAGCTGCAGCAATTACAGGCACAACAGCAACAACAACAGGAGCAGCAACAACAACAGCTACAAGAACAACAGCAGCAACAACAACAATTACAGGTAAGACTGCTGAAAATGTAACTGGTGTTGTAGGTCAATTTTGGTTGAAAGTTTCCAATTTACATATTTTCACTGGGGAAAAAACAAACTTTTTCACTGGAAACGAAGGAAAATCTATAAAGAGCATAAAACCCAAGGTTACAACTAGAAATATCAGGTATGAAATAGTTCACCAAATAAATTTTTCTTAACTTTTCTCATCCTTGAATTTTGTGTCCCTTCTTTTAAAAATCCTTGATCTGCCAGTGACATAGCGCATCCAATCATCCTGCTGCATCCTATTCAAATATTAAACAATGATTACCCATTGTAGGTATCGCAGGCACAGCAGCTCATCCAGGCGCAGATCCAGATGGCGGCCGCAGCCGCCACAACGACAACAACAGCCGCACAACAGGGTGTAGTGCAAATGGCTGCTGCACAGCCAACATTAAGTATGCCGGGTTTGGGCGCTCCAGCACAGGTCCTCATTGCCTCCCCACAGGCCGCTAACCCCACGCAGGTAATCAAGGTAAAGATAGCAGGTGATGGGGTAGATAGTTATTATAGTAATGGTCATTTCTGTTTAAATTCCTTGCATTGCAGTATGCCATATGTCGCCGCTTAAAGTAAGAAGGTTGTAACTGATGTTTTGGCAAAATTGAGTATTCTCTTATTTCAACATATTGACCCTTATCTATCTACTATGAAAGTACTGATGCTATGATATATGTACCTATAGACAATATTGTTATATCAGCATGCTGCTATTGTAAATGACATGCTTCTTTTGCCTCTCCTCCAAAACTTGAAAAATGCAGTTACAACCTTCGTTCACCAAGGCGACGATATATTCTATTATTACTATTTGATATTATTGATTGCAATAGTTTGAAGCTAAAAGAAATTGTATTAAGGCGTGTCTCGGTAAGGCATATCCCTTCTGCTGAAGCAGCCAAAGCTAGGGGAACGCCTGGGATTTTAAATACATGTAGTATCAAAATCAAATGTTCATAGTAACGCTGTGTAGCAAGCACAGCGACCTGGTTAGTATATATTCCTCCAGGTAGGGGGCAGCACTAGCCCCAATGTAGTGCAAAGAAGTCCCTCCAGGGGGAGTCACTTGTTTCTCACATCTATTAAGCTTATGGCTACAATACACGAGGTGTAGCTTATGCATTGGGCATTAAGGTAATTACAAAACATTTATCAATACAGGAGCATCGGGTTCATGTAGAATGTAGAAATCATTTCTTGTAATGGCCCCTTCCTCTCCTGTAAACATTGCCCACATACATGGAGGGACAAATAGAAATACCATATTCGCTCTAATAAGCACCCTCTCCCTAATAAGCACCCACTTTCCCTTTTGGAGCATTTTTTTCACCTAGATAGGGACTTAAATTTCACGATTTTGGAATCAGTTAAACTCTTAAGTACTCAGCTACCAATTTTCCAGGGATGAAAGTCTTGAGGAATTTCCCTGATTTCAGGGGTTTTCAAGTCCAAAATTCCTATACTTATATTTACAAAATAAATATTTAGATGGGTTCTTATCGAGTATTTCAGGGATTTTTGGCCTTGCTTACTTTCATCCCTGATTTTCTGAGCGCCCCTGGTGATAATTAGATAGAATACTTTATGGGTAAAATTAGCCTTATTTGTTTCTTGCAGGGTCTACCAGCAGGTGGGTTCTTCCAGATAGCAGCGCCTGCACCAGTAGCCCCCACGGTGACCACATCTCCTGCTGTTACTACTGTCGCTGCCTCGGCCCCAACAGCAGCTACGACAGCCGCAACCACCACCACCACATCCTCACCGGCTGCACTGCAGCAGTTTACCATAGCGCCATCTGGGGCACTCACCTCCTCACTCGGACAAAACTTGGGTATACCACAGGTAAGTGTATTCCTTCAGGAGTGAATCGATTCTGAAGGATTAGATTGGCATATTGCATTTAACTATGTAGCCCTAAAAGGGTAAATTCTAGTCTTATTGTTGTCGGCTGAAGGCGTCTTTGTTCAGTAGGCCTCTTCAAGGGCAACTCAAAGGAAATGATTGTGTAATGTTTGCCTTCCCTCAATAGGGCCTGTTAAAAAGAAACAGAAGAATTCTTAGGAGATGCAGCCTACAAGTATTAAAATTTGCACCAGGTATATCTGCCTTATATAAAGTCTCATATTGACCATATAGTTCGGTCTTCCTTCAATAGGTGGCAAATATAGGCGGACAGCAGGTGATCCTGATAAACCCGACACAACTGGGCGGTAACCTACTCGTACAGAACCAGGTAAGTGTAGACGCATGGCGGGGGAATATATGTGTGTAGGACAAGATAAAGAGCTAAAGACACTGCAGCCTGTGTGTTCACTTCTCATGACTTTGGCCAAATTTATGTGACGCTGCTCAACATTATTGCTATCCCTATACCTCACCGATGGGGGTTGTGTTCTACTGGTAAAACCCGTTCTCGTCCTGTATTTGGCTAAACTCATGAGAACTAACTGTGATTTTGTCCTACGGTCCCACATAGAATCAAGTGTATGTCTTTGAGAGAAAGGATCGCCCGTTCTCTTGTTTGCTGTATGAGAGTGGAGTGTGTGTTTGTGTCCTGTCATTACTTTGTTCATTGTATGGCTTAGACTACTAAAGAAAAAGTTGCTGTGTTTCTGGTAATGTTTGGGAAAAAATGTAGGCTCATTTTGGACAAGCCATGATAGCCCGCTTGTAAGGCACACCCTGCTTAGAAGGCACACGCTGAGTTCAGTAACATACCACAAGGCACATCTTGAGTCTCATTTTAGCCGCTTGTATTACTCAGTCTGGTCAATGGTTTGAAAATCGTCGTGTATAAGGCACATCTCTAACTTAAGCAGGTTTTATACGGTGCAGCGGGGAAACATCCTCGTGCATAAGCCGTGTCGTCTTAATAAGTTTATTGGCATCAACTGGTGTCAATACAACACGATCTACCCTAACAGTCAGAACAAGATGTGTACATGTACAAATAAACAAGAAATTTTATTTTTTTCTTTATCATTATTAGATTTCAAATCTTTATAACCATGAGACTTCGCATATACGCCTTTTAAATATTTGTAAAAAATATTTGTAAAGTAAACAAAATCCGGGTGTCATTATGATGCCCAAGTTGAGCACCAATTATTTGTGGGGATTTTCATATCAGATATATTTTAAATGGGAGAGATTACTAGAAACACAGCAATTCTCTTTGTATGCATTACAGTAATCTCCCGTGTATAAGGCGCACCTCACGTATAAGACGCACCCTGAGTTCAGGGGAATACTATAAGGGGCACCTGGGGCTTGGTTTTTGAGGGTTTAGTACTTTTCTATAGTAAAAGTACCCCGCCTAAAAGACGCACCCCCTCTTTTGGAAAGCTCTATAAGGTGTGTAGGCTTTTGATTCATGTATAAGACGCCTTATACGCGGGAGATTACGGTAGTTGACTGTGCTGTTAATACCTTGCGAGTTCCATAATTGTGTTGTCTATTAGTGTATGTATGTGTTTGTCTGCCCATTGACCTGCTTGTTTCTCTCCTCGCGCGCTGCATGTAGAACGATAACGCGTCCCAGATGCAGTTTGTGACCTCTACACAGCCACAGGTGAGCTCCCCGCATGTGCACATTGAGTTAATCCTTGACATTTTAAAGGCTACGTAGTACTGTAATGCATTATGTCCAGGGTCATTATGATGCCTGGATGCAGGCCTGGTGAGGCTATGTCCCAGAGCTGCATCCATGTGTCATGCTGATACTTGAGTGTATCTGTCACATAAGCCATGAAGCATGAATGTAGCCCTGGTATAAACTATCCAGGTCTGCATATATACTGTATCGTCATGATAAACCACCCGATGCTAATACATTTGAAGGGATAATTTCCCCCGGTACTTGTACAAGACAGGCCGTTCAATGCTTAAGAGTGAATTCACACCCCTTTATCCCTCATGCTTATTCGAGACCGGCTCTCATTCAAAGCCCAGCGCTTTATCGTGACAAAATGGTACACCCCATTACTAATGGGTCAAGTGCAGTAGTGTACTACGTGGGCCATAAAGTGTTCAGGGATTTATATGACGTGCATTGTGTAGGTTAGTTCGTAGTCTGTAGTGACCTGCTCAGGCTCAGGAAGATTCAACTCAGGAAGTGAAAGACTCAAAGGAAAAGAGTCAACTGACTGTGGTGTATTTCGAGCACAGATTTGTGTATAATGGTGGTGGTGTAAGTTTGTACGTTATAGTCTTAGGTTTATTAAAAGGTAAATGGGCTATTGAGTATTATACACCCTTAAGTGTCTCAAGATTCAAGCATGCCTGTTGAAAAAGTATTTATAGTTTTACGTTAGTTTGTCTTTGGGGGGTTTCATTAGTGGGATTTTTTTCAAATATATTCAAGTGTTTTCTTTCCTTTTTATTATTTATTCTTTTTTTTTAAATTTTTGAGTACATCTTAATCATGAAGATTTATCTCTGGTCACCTCAATTTAGTCATTTAAGTATAAGTACAGAAAATGCCTAGTTAATAAGAATTAGGTTTTATATCCGTGTTTTCAGATCAAAAGCCCCCAAATATCTAGAAAAAAAAATTCAGCATTGTTTGATATTGCGTGTATATACAAAGAACTCTTGAATATATCTAATAAAATTGCATTATTTTTATTATCTTTCAGGTGTTGCAGGGACTGACACAGACTGGGGTGCAGTCTGCCACAACGCCAACCGCTCTTGTCGTCAACACACCTCCCACCCCATCATCTTCATCCACACCTGTAGCACGCCAACTCTCTCAGGCACAGGTTAATACTCCACAAACTTATAAACCCTCTTACCGTAATCTCCCACTTAGAAGACGTGGTGCGCATATAGGACGCACCCCAAACTCAGCAAAGGCCGTTTAGCGTATAAGACGCACCTCTTAGGGCACAATTCTGTAAGATTAGTACTTTTCTATAGTAAAATTACCCCTCGTATAAGACGCACCCCAACTTGAAAAAATCCTATAAGACGCACCAGGCATTTGTTTGGCGTAGAGGATGCGTCTTATACGCGGGAGATTATGGTAGTTTTGTTAAGGCAGCAGAGCGTTTAAATGCACTCAAATTTATCGCAATGACTTGTGAATGTATCCCTGGTAGGTGATGATGCTTTTAGAGATTTTGGATCTCGAAATAATAATACCCAGTTAAACCTTTTATTTACTTGGGGGGCTGGGAGAAAAGAGAGAAAAAAACTGCATTGGATAATTATAGTCTCCAGCATTTTATGAATTCAGCACCTATAATTACACTATATATAAAAATGGGTTAGTAGATCGGTGGTTAGAAATGTTCGATTTGTGACTGCTTCAGCCTACAGTACCCTTGGGGTACCAGATGAAGCAAAATTTTTAGGCTGTCCATTCAAATTTTTAGGCTATCCATTCAAATTCATAGGAGAAATATTTATATAATTAAATTATTGATTTCCTCCTTTATTGCCGTTCATTCTTAGGAATGAACGGCTATAGGAGGGGACCCATTCTTAAATACAAGCTCTCATAGTGGTGCTTCCTCGCTCTCCATGTATAATCCTGTCATAGGTACAGTATTGAGTATGCCTATACCTGGATTAAAATCTGCAAATCAGTCAAGCATAGAAGTGGTGGCAGTGGTGGTGTTGGTGGACCTGTTATTGTAGACCCTGGGGACAGAGTGGTGGTAGCCCTGGACACCTCAGGCAGAGCCATGGTATATAGTATATATACCCCCCCACCCACCTCTGAATTGTGGTGGTGGCTGTGCTCCTGTGGTGGCCCCATACCTGCCTGCCACCACCTCCCCCAGCACCATGTGGTTCTCTTCTGCTGGTGGTGCATTTCTCAGCACCACTGACTATTAACCCACTAAAGGCCACCTACATGTATATTTATGTATACATGTACACATAAGTATGATGCACTTTTTGAGGAGTTTTAAGTGGCGTGGCATTGAATTATTTGGAGTCTTGGGACCGTTTTCCATCTTGGTTTTCGGCCATCTTGGTTTTCGGAAACACAGGGATCCAGGCCATATATGGTCAATTTTGATCTTAAAAAGTTATCAGATGGATGTTAGTGACCATTGGGACACCTTGTTTGCCATGTGTGTCATTTGTCATGTGTGTCATTTGCCAGGTCATTTGTGGTCAATTTTGATCTTCAAATGTTATCAGATGGATATTAGTGACCATTGAAAGACCTCAACTACCTAATTCTATTGTTTTCCACATGTGTCGGCCATCTTTGTTTTAGGATACACAGGGATCCAGGCCATACATGGTCAATTTTGATCTTCAAAAATTATCAGATGGGTGTTAGTGACTATTGGGAGACCTCAACTAGCCTATTTTATTGTTTTCCATGTGTGTCGGCCATCTTTGTTTTAGGAAACACAGGGATCCAGGCCATATATGGTCAATTTCGATCTTCAAAAGTTATCAGATGGATGTTAGTGACCATTGGGGGACCTCAACTACCCAATTTTGTTGTTTTCCATGTGTGTCGGCCATCTTGGTTTCAGGAATCACAGGGATCCAGGTCATATATGGTCAATTTTGATCTTCAAAAGTTATGAGATGGATGTTAGTGACCATTGAAAGACCTCAACTACCTAATTCTTTTTTTTTTTTCAATATGTGTCGGCCATCTTGGTTTCAGGAATCACAGGGATCCAGCTCATATATGGTCAATTTTGATCTTCAAAAGTTATGAGATGGATGTTAGTGACCATTGAAAGACCTCAACTACCTAATTCTATTTTTTTCAATATGTGTCGGCCATCTTTGTTTTAGAAAACACAGGTATCCAGGCCATATATGGTCAACTTTGATTTTCAAAAATTATCAGATGGATGTTAGTGACCATTCGGAGACCTCAACTAGCCTATTTTATTGTTTTCCATGTAAGTCGGCCATCTTTGTTTTAGGAAACACAGGGATCCAGCTCATATATTGTCAATTTTAATCTTCAAAAGTTATGAGATGGATGTTAGTGACCATTGAAAGACCTCAACTACCTAATTCTATTTTTTTCAATATGTGTCGGCCATCTTTGTTTTAGAAAACACAGGTATCCAGGCCATATATGGTCAACTTTGATTTTCAAAAATTATCAGATGGATGTTAGTGACCATTCGGAGACCTCAACTAGCCTATTTTATTGTTTTCCATGTAAGTCGGCCATCTTTGTTTTAGGAAACACAGGGATCCAGCTCATATATTGTCAATTTTAATCTTCAAAAGTTATCAGATGGATGTTAGTGACCATTGGGACACCTCAACTAGCTAATTTTATTGTTCTCCATATATGTCGGCCATCTTTGTTTTAGGAAACACAGGAATCCAGGCCATATATCGTCAACTTCGATCTTCAAAAGTTATCAGATGGATGTTAGTGACCATTGGGACACCTCAAGTACCTAATTTTATTGTTTTCCATGTGTGTCGGCCATCTTGGTTTTTGAAAACACAGGGATCCAGGTCATATGTGGTCAATTTTGATCTTCAAAAGTTATCAGATGGATGTTAGTGACCATTGGGAGACCTCAACTAGCCTATTTTATTGTTTTCCATGTGTGTGGCGGCCATCTTTGTTTTAGGAAACACAGGGATCCAGGTCATATATGGTCAATTTTGATCTTCAAAAGTTATCAGATGGATGTTAGTGACCATTGAAAGACCTGAACTACCTAATTCTATTTTTTTCAATATGTGTCGGCCATCTTTGTTTTAGAAAACACAGGGATCCAGGCCATATATGGTCAACTTTGATCTTCAAAAATTATCAGATGGATGTTAGTTACCATTGGGAGACCTAAACTAGCCTATTTTATTGTTTTCCATGTGTGTCGGCCATCTTGGTTTTTGGAAACACAGGGATCCAGGTCATATGTGGTCAATTTTGATCTTCAAAAGTTATCAGATGGATGTTAGTGACTATTGGGGGACCTCAACTACCCAATTTTGTTGTTTTCCATGTGTGTCGGCCATCTTGGTTTCAAGAATCACAGGGATCCAGGTCATATATGGTCAATTTTGATCTTCAAAAGTTATGAGATGGATGTTAGTGACCATTGAAAGACCTCAACTACCTAATTCTTTTATTTTTTTCAATATGTGTCGGCCATCTTGGTTTCAGGAATCACAGGGATCCAGGTCATATATGGTCAATTTTGATCTTCAAAAGTTATAAGATGGAAGTTAGTGACCATTGAAAGACCTCAACTACCTAATTCTTTTTTTTTTTTCAATTTGTGTCGGCCATCTTTGTTTTAGAAAACACAGGGATCCAGGCCATATATGGTCAACTTTGATCTTCAAAAATTATCAGATGGATGTTAGTGACCATTGGGAGACCTCAACTAGCCTATTTTATTGTTTTCCATGTGTGTCAGCCATCTTTGTTTTAGGAAACACAGGGATCCAGCTCATATATTGTCAATTTTAATCTTCAAAAGTTATCAGATGGATGTTAGTGACCATTGGGACACCTCAACTAGCTAATTTTATTGTTCTCCATATATGTCGGCCATTTTTGTTTTAGGAAACACAGGGATCCAGGCCATATATGGTCAACTTCGATCTTCAAAAGTTATCAGATGGATGTTAGTGACCATTGGGACACCTCAAGTACCTAATTTTATTGTTTTCCATGTGTGTCGGCCATCTTGGTTTTCGGAAACACAGGGATCCAGGTCATATGTGGTCAATTTTGATCTTCAAAAGTTATCAGATGGCTGTTAGTGACCATTGGGACACCTCAACTAGCTAATTTTATTGTTCTCCATATATGTCGGCCATCTTTGTTTTAGGAAACACAGGGATCCAGGCCATATAGCTCACATAGCCATTATCAGCTGGGGGCCGCCATTAGACCCCGACGGCACTATGACTAACACCTTCAGCCCCTGACTCCGCAGTATATGCCAGGGATGCCTCCCATTGGTCAATAATACAATAGCCATGTGCCGTATATGGTCAACTTCGATCTTCAAAAGTTATCAGATGGATGTTAGTGACCATTGGGGGACCTCAACTACCCAATTTTGTTGTTTTCCATGTGTGTCGGCCATCTTTGTTTTAGGAAACACAGGGATCCAGGTCATATATGGTCAATTTTGATCTTCAAAAGTTATGGTTAGTGACCATTTGGACACCTCAACTACCCAATTTTATTGTTTTCCATGTGTGTCGGCCATCTTGGTTTTAGGAAACACAGGGATCCAGGTCATATGTGGTCAATTTTGATCTTCAAAAGTTATCAGATAGATGTTAGTGACCATTGGGACACCTCAACTACCTAATTCTTTTGTTTTCCTTGTGTGTCGGCCATCTTGGTTTCAGGAATCACAGGGATCCAGGCCATATATGGTCAATTTTGATCTTCAAAAGTTATCAGATGGATGTTAGTGACCATTGGGACACCTCCACTACCTAATTCTTTTGTTTTCCTTGTGTGTCGGCCATCTTGGTTTAAGGAATCACAGGGATCCAGGCCATATATGGTCAATTTTGATCTTCAAAAGTTATCAGATGGATGTTAGTGACCATTGTGACACCACCACCACCAATACCACCACCACACTACTCCCAACCCTCACACACATTCCTTATTTGCATATTTTAATCCAGGCATAGGTTTACTCCATACTATAGCAATGGGACAGGATTTTACATGGAGAGCGAGGAAGCACCACAATCAGAGCATATATTTAAGTATAGGTCCATTCCAAAAGCCATAGAGTTCATATATAATGATCTTTTTTCCTTGGAGCATCATAGGAATATGCACGGCATTACAGCATTGCTGTGTTTACTTTCCTGAAAGTATGTTATAGATTGATAAATTGCAAAACACACAACATATGAAGGGCTTTTAGATTCCGTATTAAAATAATATTTGTTCTGAAAATTTTGATCTACTATCATATTAAAAATGTTGTAAATCAATTCTATACTTCTTAGAACATGATATGAATATGCACGGCATTACAGCTTTGCTGTGTTTACTTTGCCGAAAATATGGGATAAATTTCTAATCCGGGAAACGCACTGCAATTTAACTGCTTTTAGAATTGATATTAAACTCAGAATTGATCGTCAAATTTAAATATGAAACCCTAATATCTTGATCATAGATGACAGATCCTAAATTGAATCCTCTCAATTGCATCCTTAACACGGGCCTCTTGATCATAGATCTTAGATTCTAAATTTTCAATTGAATCCTTAACATAATCTCCTAACCATGGACCCCTTGTTATCATTATTCTTTATTTGTATTTTGTAAAGAAAAACATCATAGCCTCAAATTTCTTTTCAAACTGCAATGGCCGCCATCTTGGGCCTCCATTCAAGCAGATCAGAACTACCCATGATGTAATCTTCAATTGTAGCTACTTAACAACACAATATCTAGAGAGTAATCATTGATATCTTCATTTTGATATATCATTCATGAAAATCTGATGAGTAGTTCCAGAGGTATTCTCTAGAATTCAGTGTCCGAGAGTATCTGCTGGGAGAGTGTAGAATTGTTTGAAGTTGCTATGATACATATCATTGCTACATTAAGCACCGCTAAGATAAGAGCTTTTAGACACAAGGGGGCTGCACCTACAGGCCCAGTATTAACCTGCAGGCCATTCCTGCAGGCCACTTTATAGTTAGACCCTACCTATTGCTCCACACTCTAGTGGCGTAGCCACTAGTGTAATCTAAATAGCCAGAACTAAATCAGGTTGCCAAAGCACATGAGTAATAGTAAAGAGAATTAATCGGGAAGGTCATGGCATGATGTCTTGTAAGTGTTGTGAGAGATTTGGTAGAAATGTTTTGAATGGTAAAGCAATAAAGTTACTAAAATATAAAGACAAATCTTTCATTTGAATTGTCTTTTCATTTTCAATACGAACCTTTCCCTTAACAGCAACAAGAAGAGAACATTGACCTTGAGGAACTGGAACAGTTTGCAAAGACCTTCAAACGACGGCGGATTGAATTAGGTAAGTGGTGTACTTTAAAAAATAAGTCCATAACCAATGACGATATAATAAGCGGTCTACATAGTTCCATGAAACCAGCAATTCTTGAAAGAAGCAAGTAGAAAAGCCTAAGGAAGAAAAAAAAGTAGTTTTGTGGGTTTTGATGAGATTAAGTCTTGAAATGAAGCACCTCTTATAACGACAGCACCTGTTTGTTTTAAATTGAATATTTATAGATTTGAGATAATACTCTCTCATTACTAGAGTGCCATATAAAATGTCATGTGTTGTTATGAACTTTAATGATTCCCTCCCCATAAAAGGTTTCACACAAGGCGACGTGGGTCTGGCCATGGGGAAGCTGTACGGTAACGACTTCAGCCAAACGACAATCTCACGCTTTGAGGCACTCAACCTGAGCTTTAAGAACATGTGTAAACTAAAGCCACTGCTCCATAAGTGGTTAGAAGATGCTGACTCCATGACCACCAACCCCTCAGCTCTCAGCGGCTCACCCACAACCGCTGATGCACTCGGGAGGAGGCGCAAGAAGAGGACGAGCATCGACACATCAATACGTGTGGCGTTAGAGAAAAGCTTCTTGCAGAACTCTAAGCCGACATCGGAGGAAATCTGCATGTTGGGTGAAAGTCTGCAGATGGAGAAAGAAGTGGTTCGGGTGTGGTTCTGTAACCGCAGGCAGAAGGAAAAGCGAATTAATCCACCATCGTCAATATTATCAGCACAGATCATCAATTCTAGCAGGATCATGACAACCGGCGCATCATCGATGGGTGGGAGTGGCGCCATGCAAGTGGTTAGTGCTACAGGGTTAACATCGACCACATCACTGAATTCCTCCAGTGGGAATATCGTCATCGCCCCACAGCCCTCAATGTCCGCCTCTGCCTCTCTTGCTGCAGCGGTATCATTACACAACAGTGCTACTAACAGCGCTAATAACAACTCAATGCCCAGTTCAACAGCACCCTTAGCCCCCATCTCTTCACATGGCCTCGCAAATTACAGTTCAAATAGCGAGACAATAACACTACCTGGTGCGGCCCCATTGAGCGTCATCTCAGCAATGCCCGGCGCCACGTTCAGCGTGGCTTCATTAGGTGCCGGGTCCCAAACCATGGTCCTTAAGAATGGTTCATCACAGGAACAATCAAGTTCACTTGACTCCACGTAAAACATGGCATGTTGATACACACACATTATAGTGTTCACTGAGTTTTAGCATCTCTGTTATTTTATACATTTTATCCTGATTTCATGCTATGATATCTAATGGTAAAACTGTATTATGTAGTCATAATTTACGGCAGCAACTTTAACAGGGATAGATATAGGCGGGAAGGGTAGCAGCAGACTACTGTAAAGTTTCCAGGATGTGAGACAGTGAATGAGTGAGAATTGTGTATGAATGGCTGTAAAACAGTAGAGAATGGTACTTATATTGTAACATATTATACTTGTATAGGCAGATTGTATATAGATGTCTTTGATACAGTAGGCATTAACTGAGGCCCAGGCGCTTAATAGATATGTATGCAAAAAGAATACAGATATCGTAATTTAGAATGCAGCAAAGTCGAAGACAATCAACAAATGTCTTTCTTGTAGCGAGGCGGTTTCTCCGTTTAAAGTTGTGCTGTCACTAATAAGGGGTCTTTAATAATTGCTATTATAGTACTTATAGAAAAGCTACATGTAGACCCTTGATGACAGTACTACTTTAACCATTTAAGGGCTGGTTAGTGCTTTAAATCACTATGCCTATTGGTTGTGGTAATGGGTAAGTACCGTCCTGGCCAGTACTTGGTTGTGCATCATACCGGCTCTATGGGGGCGCAATCTCGTAGGGTCATTATGATTGACACCGCATTGGTGCATCATAATGACGACCAATGGGACGTAAACCTAGAGTCACTAGCTGCCCCCAAAGGTTAAGGTTTATAAACTAGCTTCTGGGTTTTACACTCAACGATGCTACATTGTTATAAAACTATGTTTTTGTATGGCTACACCTTTTTAAAGGTAACTAACTTACTGGTTTTACCGAGAAGGTATGCTTTTTTTTTCAAAATGAGATATATTATAGATGATATTAGATGGTCGAAGCAATTTGTCATTTGTAATACCACAATACCTTGTGTTTAAGGCACACCTCTCATATAGGGCACAATTTCTCGCCTATAAGTTGCACCTTGACTGCAGGCAGATTCTATAAAGCTCATCATGGGTCTCGTCACATACAAAATGTGGCTTATACACGACGTATTATGGTATGTCAGTTTTCTGGATGGCTATTTTCCCAAATTGTTTCTGGATACATTCATTCTTTACTAGGGTTTCTGTATCACATCTCTAATGTTGAGGTTTGCAAATATTTTGATGAATATGGTTTGCCGTCTTTGGTGATCTGAACAGGTGAGGATGTAAAGGGGAATATTTTTCAAGTTAAACTGTGGTTGAGAAAACTCATACTTATATATCGTTTCCCATATACCTTCTTATCGACAGCAAAAGTAATGATAAATAGCTACAATATTTGTAAAAATACAACTTATAGTTAACTTGGAAAGTTTACTTTTCCAAGTTTTCAGAGACAGTTGGTGGCCATGGCGAAAATTAAGAACTCAAAATGGAAGGGACTCACTTTGCCCTCATATAACATCAAAATGCTAAAATATGAGAGAAAATGAAACATGTCATGAGATAGTGTACATATTCAGGATCCTAGAGGTGTAATTGTTACCTGTGATCTGGTCCTTATCTTTCTGATATTAAGGTTTCAAAAAGTATGTCTCCTCAAAATGGGTGCAAGACAATTTGTGCACTCAATGCTTTTCTATGGAGGTGTCAGCTTAGGGTGTCAGCTCTGGGCGGATCGGGTGTCATATACATGATGGACTTTGAATACAAAATCACATATTGCATGTTATTTTTCCTTGTATGGTTATATTGGACATTCCCTATGTTTCTTATTTAAAAACATAACAATAAAATCATTCTAGTAGCATAATTGTCATGAAACGATTTGCGTTCGTCTTGGAATGTTTTTGCCAAAAACCTTCCGAGCAGTTAAACTTTTACGACATTGCGAGTGCGTGTCACTTTGATACAAACATGGCGGATGTTAAAGAAATCATAATAATATATTATAGTTTACGAAGAAGAAGATGGATCCATGCAAAAACAGACCTAATAATAATAATTTGAAATTTGTGAGAAAATTAGTTACGGATAGGATGACCAATCTAGCCAGTCTACGGCAAAATCCAAAATGGCGGGTGCACAATAAGTATTGAGTATGTTTCTTCATTGTTTGGGATATTTCTTAATATTAACAGCTACTACATCTCTATATAATGGTTGGTAAGTGTTCCGCATTGCTGTCACTATAGTGCCAAAATGGCCAGACCTGTACTTTCCAAGTTACTTGCGAGTTCAATCGCTTCAACACTCGTTTTTCAATAAGGACCTGTCCACGGGTACAGAAGTGTTGAAATACCTGTTCGGCAACAGAAAGTAGACTTTAAATGAGACCTGGGTTGTTATAAAGTAAGGGTAGTCAATCCTCCAAATCTCTTTTAAGTTTTTTCAACAAATTCTGATAATCGCACTATCGTATCGTGTTAAGACCTGTGAGCCATACTCTTAGTTTGGGTTGATCATATAAGACGCACCTACCAGTAAGTGCTAAGTTAGCTTAATAAGTCAATAAGTTGTGGAAATACCGCAATACCTTTGTTATAAGGTCTCATCCATTACCCATCAATTACAACATAAAAATTACCACCTGTAACTGTTGACATAATATGCCCATGATAACTAATGACAATAGCTGACAGTTGTGATACGACACGGTCTGTCTGTTTCATTTTGAAAAGTTGCCCTAAGAATTTTCATCTTCGAGAATCTCAGAGACCTGCAATATCATATATGTATAATCTAACCGAAATATAAGCCACTTGTCCTATATCTAAGAATCAAGCATATAAGTAAGAATAATTATATACACAGAAATTAAAGATGGGTTATGAGCTACCATTCTGAGATATGATAATTGTCATAACTGGTATTTTTGTATTACTCTGGATTAGCGCCTTTTCATATCACTGCTATAGGCTGCCAGTTTCAGAAGTTTGAGAAATGCTTATCACTCTAACACATTTATTAAGATTTATTCTTTATCTTAAAATATGAAGTAAAACGTTGGATCAATTTACGATACGTAAAGGGTGCTTGTCTGAAATGCTGAAAAGTTTGGCAATTTCAGTCACAATTTTGCAAGGAATTTACAAGAAATCCCCGTAAAAAGGAATTACTTATTAGCATAAACTAGTAGTATCATGATGAAATAGCTAATACCGTAATCTCCCGCGTAGAAGACGCGTTGCGCGTATAGGACACACCCCAAACTCAGCAGGAGCATTTCCGCGTATAAGACGCACATTTTAATGCTGATATTTGTAAATTCAATACATTTCTATAGTAAATTACCCCTCGTATAAGACGCACTCCCAATTTCAGTACATCCTATAAGACGCACAAGGCATTTGTTTGGCGTAGAGGACGCGTCTTATACGCGGGAGTTTACGGTAGTTGAACAACGTTTATTGCATTCCATGATTTTTAAGGTAATTATTACATTATAAAAGATTTACATTTGAGTTAGACATTTATTTACAGACAGAAAGTAACTTTATTGAGTTATCATACATACGATTTTAATTAATGTACAAGCAAGGTCTGGATTGTACAGATTAACACCAGGGTACTCATAAAGCTTGGTCGAAAACATTGTCTTGGGGAATTCTCTCCAAGAGGCGATTAACTCTCTCGTTTCATTGATGTTGCTTGTGTCTAGATTACGGTATGACATTTATGCAATAATTATTTAGGCAGTCAAAGAAGAAATTTTTTGTGCCAACTCAGAAAAGGGCTTTCTGATGTCAAGAACTATCCCTTATAAGGCTACATGTTGCTATCATAATGCAAGGTTGTCCATTATTGAAAGCCCTGTTCTGATCCTTCATGTTGTCATTTTTTAAAGGTTTATATCAGTCTTATTTCATTAGGCCACACCAAACAGATAATTTGGTCTACGAATTTGGGTTTTGAAGAAAAGGTGCAAACATGTGGTATTTTGTCTTCTTTTTTCGGTCTGAAATAAAAATAAAAAATGCTGGAAAATGATACGCATGAAAGAAAGCAAAACATCTTAAAAATTATTCATGAAAGAGAGTGATTCGTAGACTATCTTTTTTATTTGTGTGTGGTCTGAATACAAACAATGATTATAGTGTGTGTGGTCTGAATACAAACAATGATTATAGTGTTTGTGCCATAAATCTTTGATGTCACCAACCCTCAGAGGCTGACCCTGTACACCGAATGCAGATCATAAGACACATATTGGCCAATTTAAACTGCTCTGGACGATTAAGCACTATAATAAAATCCTCCATTATAAGCCAACCCTTTTTTATGAAAGCATTTGTAATTCTTCGAGCGTCAGAGGGGATGCATATCACAAGACTGTGTTTCTAAGAGTAAACCACTGAAATCCTTTACCGATGTACCATGTTGACACAGAAAACAAATTGTCTAGCGGGGTGAAACAATTTTTTCTTTGAGTCATTAAAGTTAATGGTTTAGAACTGAGTATAACTGTCTTGAGAATTGAAGATGTATTTGATATAAAACATTCTGACTAGTTCGTTTTGGTTGAAACCATATAGACGAAGACTGGCTGCAAGGGGAGGGGTTGGGTTTGATATATCTGTATTCAGAACCTATTATGCTGTGTGCTACAAAAAGGTGATAATAATGATATGAGTTGAATTGATGTAGCGCACTGGAGGTTGTGAGGGTGGTGATAGGCCACGCCATTTGACAATGTTGAATCTGAATATATACCTCATTTTTGTAGAAACCGCCAGGGCCCACACTTGAACAAGGCTGCACTAACCATTTTCACCGAATGTGAACATTCATTTAATTTTTCACTCGTTAAATTATTTTCCCTGTGGCAGTTTTCCTTCTGTTTATGAAATGCATAATTTTCAAACTTACCTGTCACTTTCTCTCTTTTTTTGTTTCTCTGTTGTTGTTTTTTTTTCTTTCCCCCAAAAAATGGGTTCTTAAAGTATTATCGCGACTTAATGGTTGACTGCCTTTGAGCAGTTTGCATGTACATAGTAGGATGTAATTCCATTAATAATAAATGTACATTAGTTGTCAGTCGCTGTACTGATTTGTATCATAAATAAACAGGCTTCCACATGATTAGTAATCCATCTCATATTCTGCCTCATTTATTACAGTTGAACGTGTGCCAACAGTTCAACACAGACAGCTGAAATAAGGGTGCGGTCATCTTTCAACAGCTGGGGGAGACAGAAAAATTGAGATGTCTCGAGGGAGGGGGTAATTAACACCTTATCAATGAAAAACCTCTGCGTTATCAGAGAGCAAAAGGAGAAACCGAAAAATTTCAAGACCCCTCTTCTGGGGGTACTGAAAAAAAATTGGGCATCCCTCCCTCCTCGTTGTTAAAAAACGAACATACCTAAGACTCAGACAATACTCAGTCTAGGACGGGGGGTGGGTGGTCAATATATGGATGTCCCCCAAAGATGTTGCAACTTTGGTGTGGGATCTATAGTTACATGCATATCAGTAGTATAGTATGTATCGGAACGGGACTATAGCTAATCTAAGGATATTACTCACTGGGCATGCAACCAATCAGAGGCCTCTCATTTGGTGGGAAATTCAAATGTGGGGTCACGTGACCTAGACCCCCCGTGGTGTGGCGTCAAAATGGACCAATGGACCTCCCTTTTGGCAGGAAATTCAAAAATGTGCCGCCCTCTGATTGGCTGGCTGTTAGGTCACGTGACCTCTATTATGCAAATAAGGTCACGTGACCCTAATTTGAATGGACCAATCAGAGGTCATCATTTTGGTGGGAAATTTGAAAAATTTGGTGACGTCACTTTTTTAAATTTTTTGCCAAAAAAAAAAAATTAAAAAAATGGAGACCTCTGATTGGTTGGCTGACCGGCTGGCTGGCTGTCCACACGTCATACCGTCAGTCAGCTGTATGCAGCAAGCAAGCAAGTAGTTACGTGGTGACCTTATTAGCATAAAGAGGTGTGGTTAATCATGTAGTAGATGAGGGTGCGAGTATAGTGAGATTTTTTACATGAATAAAAAAAAGGCAAGCTGAGAGCATGCCAAGAAAAAAAAAAAGCCGGGAAATATTTAGGGATGAGGGGCCCTTGGGGTGGGGGGGGCCTTTTGGGAACCATTGGGTAGCGGGGGTGGTACTTTCTGGCTAACCACCCGAGAGGTCTGGTAGCCAGGCATGTCCAGTGCCGAGACCTGCTGTCCAGACTGGCGACGATCAGCCGGGTTGGCTGGTTTGGACTGATCTATGGCGCCAGAAGGGCTCACAGATCGGTCTGCTTGGGTTCCTTTCTTGGGTGTGGCTGAGGATTGCGCCCCAGCTGTTCCCTTCAAACGAGCCTGCTTGTCCTTCTCGCGTTTGTCGTCGCCCCACGACTTCTTCAGTTTCAACCGGAGGGGTTCAACGCAAAGTAAGTGGTAATGTTGCCACTCTTCCAGGCACAGAACTCGGGTTCAAACGCGAGCTTTCTCACCTGGTTCGCTGGGAGTTCAGCCCAGTTCGCTAGGAGCTCGTTGAAGCACCTCACTGCACGCTTTCTAATCTCTTCCAGGCCAGTACCATGGGCCTTTTGCAAATGCAAAGCCATGTCTCTGCGCCTGTTGGTCACGAAAGTGCCATCGCACAACTTGCTGGGTCGATCACCAGGGATACACCTCAGCAAGGGCTTATGGTGCATGTGATGCTCCACGATATGCCTGGCGTACCGAGGCTTGGTATCGAATACCTTCTCTCCAGTGAGTGCTGACAGGACTCGAATGGGCACTTGCGGCGGTTGCCGCTGGGTCCCCATTGGGTCATAGCCCACTGAGCCTTAGTTCTCGTCTCGTAATTATATACCAGATCTAATTTGGATTTCAACTGATCAATCCAAATCAGGTAGAACTTTCCAACTGGTATATCATGAGGGCCGGACTTCATCCACTCCTCATCATCACTGTCACTGTCCTTGTTTACAGCGCCCGGACATATATAATGGATTGTGTCGTAAGCACAATCGGCAAAGCAGCGAGGGACACGGCTGCATTCTTCCACATCCATTTCTGGTTGTCATCTTTGGGAACGTCTGTGGTTATGTCCTCCCACGTCGTTACTGACTCCAACTCAGATTTGGCAGACTCGGGCAGCTCCGGATCGCTTTCGCTCTCCGACTCGCTGCTCGTGTAGATGTCTGCCCCCTTGGTTCGGACCCGACTGGTGGTAGTAGTACCAGTCAAAGTCACAACCGAGGTGACAGCGGACGACCCGCTGGTGGTGACAGTGGGTGCTACAGTAACCACGGTGGCCATGGTGACTGCCGTGGTGGTAGGAGTTGGAGCCCCTGGCTGGCCTTTATCCCCCTTCTTTATAGAAGTAGGAGTGGGCACAGCCGGACTCTTTCGCTACCTTCTTCTCCTTCCGTTTCTTGCCTTTAGCAGGCTGCTTTGGGGCCTCAGGGCTATAATTCGTCTTACCGGACTCCTTTCCTTTACCTGGGTGCTCCTCCGGCTAATGGTGGTAGAATCAGGATCCGATGAGGCAGCCAACTGAAGCTGGGCCTGCTGCTTGCGCTGGGCTCGGCGAACAGCAGTCAGCTCCTTCTGCTGGGCAGTAAGCTCACGGCGCTTAGCCTCCACAGCAGCCTGTTGACGACCAATGTCCTTATCCAAAATCGAACCGGCTGCCTCTGGGATGTTGGCACCCGGCTCACTCTCAGACTTGGACCTCTTGATGGCGATCCGAATATCCTCGTCCTCGAGGTCCGACTCGGTCAATGGTCCCTTCAGTGTGGGTTTGCAAACTAATTTCTTAGTTCGCCTGGCGTCAACAGACTGATGTGTTATAGTAGAGTCAGTGTCCATGTCGGATTCCGACTCCCTCAACTGTGTTGCCCTCCGGGTAATCCCTTCGGATAACAACACAGCCCGTGCTAAGTCTTCGTCTAGCATCATGGCTCCGGCCAAACGCCTATAGTTGCGAAGCCATGATACTGGCATACTTTCTGCCAGCTCGTCATAGCACGAGTCAATGACCAGTGCTTTGAAGTCATCGGGTATTACTCCCGGCTGTCCAGGCACCTCGGCCAACACACCACATCCAAACATGGCTGGGTGCATTGGGATGTAGGTTCCCCATTTCGTATTCCGATTCCAGCTTCCTCGTCTACGTGGGCGAGGCGTTCAATCCTCGTCTTGAATCCCGGAGGATACAATGGGATATCTAGGATATCCGAATCTCCTGCCGTCAGGTCGGTTGGGTCCGAAGAACCCCACGCGGAAGCCACTGGACCCGGGGGTGGTAGAGGAGGCATCAGATCCCTGTCTGTCGCTGCTGTAGACAGTGCAGCGAGACAGTTAGCGGCCTCTTCGACTTCTGGCTCTCGTCCGAGGCCAGCATTGAAGGTCTCCATTGTTTCCTCCACCTGAGACACGGCTGTTGGGGCCTCGTCTTCGTCCAACTCAACATTGACGGCTTGACGCACGGCGTCAATTGTCCCCTGTGCCATTATGGCGGGACAACTTCCAATAAAAATTGGTAGTAATAACGTTGGACTCCTCGTCCAACCAAATAAAGTTGTAGGCTACAGTTATAAGCTCCGGAGGATGCAAAAGTAACCAGAGCAAAACCAATGGCTGCACACCACGATTCCGGCCTAGTTATAAGTGGGTCAAACCAACATGGCGTCATACCTCTCGCCTCGCAGGATCCCACTGTGAGATATCCGGTGACCTAATTGTACATTCTCCCGCCACAACCGGTGACTAGGTCCGGACTGGGGTTCGGCTCGGTATACGAGACACATGTTACTACCGGGGTACTATCATCAGGAGCTTGGTGGTATATACATCGCTAAAAAGCGAATGCACCGGATAATCCAACCACCACTCACGGGATATGCCACCCAGGGAACATACATTCGACGCCCGACTGCTATAACATATGTCATTCGCCTACGGCGAACCACACACAGGTGCTCGTTGTGTACTGAGTTAGGTAACGGCACCCCTGGTTGCTATTCACAAGAGGCTTCATAACTTGTTTCAAAGTCCTGTTGAACCTCTGCACCTGGCTATCCGATTGTGGTCGGTATGGGTTGGTTCGGGTCTTACATATAGCTAAGTAATGGCACATTTCCTGCCATAACTCCGACTCAAACCCCCCTACCTTGATCACTGTGCATCATAAGGGGTACACCCAAATGTAGCACCCAGCCTTTTACAAATGCCTCGGCACATGTAGCGGGCTTGTGATTCAGAAGGGGAAACACCTGAGTATACTTTGTATAGTAGTCGGTTACGACCATCATACATGTATTCTCTCTAGGCATCGTTTTTAAATCCACTAATGATGTCGATTGCTACATGAGTGAATCTCACACCAAACAGTGCCTGGGTCAAGGGTAACTTGCCCAGGCCGGGTCCTGGCTTGTTTCTACAACAATCAGGGCAAGTTGCAATCCACCAAAGTAGGTCACTCCTCATCCCTGGCCAGTAATATCGTATTTGCAGATGTTAAATGGACCTTTTCTTCCCAAAATGGCCACTCGTTTGGACAATAATACATGATATCCCTTCTTATCGAGGTAGGAATCACGATTTGCAAAAGCTTATTGCCAGTGGAAGTAGTCTTCCATCTGCACAATATGCCATCTCGGATCTCTAGTCCATTGAGCTATGAATTGCCTCGTCTCTCTGTCTTCCAGAGATAACATTGGCCTCACCAGCTTAATACCTTTCCGTAAGTACTCCAAGATGTGTGCAGTGGTGGGATCTGACTGTTGTCTCTGAGTGACATCATAATCTGCTAGTGCTTCGAAAACCGTTTTTCAAATTTTGGTAGATTCCACCTACGTATTTCAAGGCGACTTGTCTGCAAGGAAAAAGTTGGTTCCTGTGTCTTTTCAGTAAGAACTTAGTCATGAACGCAGACTTACACTTGGGACATTCATAGATGCCAGCGTATTCATTGAAATCCGTAACGAGGGACACGTGCAAACCGTGTGTCGCGGACAGGTGTAGGTTGACTTTACCTTGGGTGGCAGATGTTTTGGAAGGTGAACTGATCAGGGTAACTAGGTTTTTCAGGTTCTGACCCCTCACTTTACGGGTGGTGTAAACCGCTATTTGTATATCAAACAAGTTCTCTAACATGGGTAAGTCCCTGATGATGAAACCTGGAAAAGTTTCAGGTTTTGCAGTGGAATCGAACTGACACAACAATTTTGAAGCATGTTTGCTGGAAGTGACAGTGTTTTCCATGAGGGAGAGAAGCTCTTCCAAAGTTTCTGAATTAGTTATGGTGGGAAGGGGTTGTAAAAGAGTCTTTTAAAATTAAGCCTACTGACAAACCCACTTTGTACCTGAATCTTTGCGTGATGTGAATCTGACACATAGTATCTACAGCGTCACTCAACTCACCGGTTGGTAGTCTTAAGTTTGTTACACTCACGCGACTCCCGTCTGCCCTGACTCCTGTTTGTATTGCTGGCCAATTCCTGGTGAACATTTCCTCACCCTCCGGTACAGTGCGTATTATCGGAGGAATAGTCACTCCGTCGAGAGATTCGCTTCGACAGGTGATTTCTTTTGCAATTTCCTTCGCCACATAGAGGACAAAATTTAGGTATTACCCTATATTTTTCCACGTGTCTGTCGTAATTGTAGACCCTTTTAAATATTTTGAAACACTTTTCACAGATGTGATGATCCATTTTCACTGAGTTACTTATATGTGAAGAGAATTTTTTTCTTTTCAATATTTTTCATATCTATCTATCTATCTATCTATCTTTCTATCTATCTATCTATCTATCTATTTACCTGTACACCTATATACGCAACATACCTACACAAAGTATATACACCTACATACAGGTCATATAAAACATACATCAACACTATCTCACACACAAGGATAATCTCTTTTTTGTCAACCAGTTCTTTCAGTGCCTTAGTCGAAAGCGTCACACCGTCCTGTGTCGGAGTTTTCTGGGGTCCTTTGCACCTGCACATGTGGATGACGTTCTTACCCTTGTAGTAGCTGACAGCAACATACAGCGCGCTTTCCAGATCCAGGACGACAAACCATGTGTTGTAATTGGGTAGTCCTTGGGAAACCGCTCTGTCGCGTATTCGTACCTCCTCTTAGCTTGAGGAGTGTGTCAGTGGTGAAGTTTAATTTTCTGGTGGGTGTCGAGGTGCACTTTACGGGGCTGTAGCATTCCTTGGAGATCCTATCCCCGTTAAGCCAGATCTCCAGCTTGAAACTGGCGATGAAGAACTCCAATCTGGGGACTGTGGAAGGTGCTGGTGGTTCAGATTTCACTACCGCTTTTCTCTTCTTTGATACCTGGTCACCACTCTTGGTAAAACTCCTCTTGATACCAGTAGAGGGTTTCAAAGTAAGAAGAGTAGCGCCATCAGTGTGAGCTGAATCAACAACAGAACCAGCAACAGGAGCAACGCTCACGTCGGTATCTCAGGACTTTTGAAAAGAGGATAACCATGCACCGTCGGTCGTGGTTGTGAGTGGTGAGTAAGTCGGGGAGGTAAGAAAAAACTCGCTCCGACTCTGCTCGACCTCGGTGTCCTCTGGTGGATAGCAGAAGCCGGTGGTTCTTAGAGACTTCACGATAGCGGTGGTGGGTAGATCGGGTGGTCTTTGAGCAACCGCTGGAGAAGTCAACTCTTCCTGCGTTTCCTTTTCCTCCTCCTCTCCTCTTCCTCTGTTTCTGCCAAGTGGTGGGTCTCCAAATAATCCATATGACTGCAATTGTGTGTGTCTATGTCAGCTGTAGTTGCACCAGCACGGACTTCTCCAGCGTAAGGGTGATAATGCTCAGCATTAGCATCAGCATTAGCATCAGCAGCAGCAGCAGCAGCAGGAGAACCAGCAGCAGCGGGGTTATAAAACATTGGTGTCCAGTAAGCAGTAGCAGCAGTAGCAGCACCAGCACCAGCAGCACCAGCACCAGCAGCGGGGGTATAAAACATTGGTGTCCAGTAAGCAGTAGCAGCAGTAGCAGTAGCAGTAGCAGCACCAGCACCAGCAGCAGTAACACCACCACCCGTTACACCATGTGGGTTGTAAGCAGGAGCAACTGCAGTAGCATCATCTTCAGCAGCAGGAGAAGACAATGAACTCTTGTTGGTCCTTCTCGTCTTCCTTAAGAGCCGTAGCTTAGACGGGTTAAAAAAACGTTTTTTTAACCTGATATAAAAATGTTTTTATAAAAATGTCAAAATAACGTTTTTTAAAAATGTTTTTTATCCAAACCAAATAAAAACGTTTGCAAATGTTAAAAACACGTTTTTTACCAAGTGGGTCCTCAGAAGATAAGTTGCTTAGTGCAGTTTGAATAGATGAAAGGAGGCTTTGACGTCTCTTAGAAAAGAGGATTGATCCTGTAGTCACAGAAGAGACCCTCGCTCGGTAGGACTCCTATAAATCCAATTTCACCTGTCCTCCACAGGGGAAATAAACAATAGGAGAATCCAGATAAAAACTTCACTCCATTCTTAGATCATCAAAGGGTAGGTGGAAAAAAAAAGTTCCAGAAGGATCAAAGTCAGCTTTTGATATCTTTTAGAAAATAGCTCTAATCCTATGATCACAGAGATCCTCACTCAGTAGGGTATCTATAAATCTAATTTCACCTGCCCTCCACAGGTAAACCAAACCGTAGGAGGATCCAGATGAAAGTTCGTCTAAATAGGATTAGAAAACTTCAAAGAGTAGTTGGTCGCAATTACAAGGGGAGAAGTAAAAATTAAGGAATCTAATAATACCTTAACGAGCGAGCCTGCCTCACACCTGTAAAGCAGATTAAGCTAATTATTACAGTTTTAACTCCCTGTAATCCCACCAAAATACAGTTATCACAATACCTTTCCACCTGTTTTATGTCAACAGATCTAAAAGATAAGTCGCTACACAGAATGAAAGCAATCACCCCTAATCTCACCAAATACACTTGTCACAGTGTCTTTCCTCCTGTTTGATGTTAACAAATTCAAAAGGCTCATGGTGATAAGTCGCTACACAGAAAGGTAAAAGCGGTGGGAAGTATCCAGCTGGAAATAGGCTTAAATCACCCTATATAAGGCACCTCAATTTCTCTTGGAAGGATATATCACTGCTGACCACTACAACTACCACGCCTACCCCCACTTCCTTTACCATCACCAGCACCACCTACTCGCCGGCTGCCTGCCTATATGCCCGCCTACCGACCTTCATCAAGTGATTTCTGAAGTTTTGCAGACGAGATGAGTCTTGAAAATACTTCCTCCCTATCTGGCTCTGACTTTTGTGATGTGAGTGTACAGGATTACGGTATCATGTGTGAAATGAATTTTACATATAGCGATCATTTGCTTCATGATATAGGAAGGCTGTTAGTTGGATCTTGGAAGAAATTGGGATTCTACTTGGACATCGCCTATGATCTTCTGCAGTCATGAGATGGTCGTTATCAAGACAGTGCAGGATATGTGTATGGAGATGTTTCAAACTTGGTGGTCTAAAACTACGCCTCATGCCAGATGGGGAGAACTCCACCATGCCTACATGAGTGTTCATCGACAAGATCTGTTGCTTCAGTCGCAGAACTTTTTCAAGACGTACAAATTGGATTACAACCCCGACCAGTTTTTAATGGACAGGAACTTTGTCACCATGTCTGAATCTCTATCCAGGGAGTGGAAAGATATGGGGACGTATTTAGACTTGACGTCTGAAAAGCTAAATAGTATTGCTCAACAACAGGAACAAGATATGTCTCTCCACGCCTTCAGAGTGTTGAAAATGTGGCAAGGTAAACCCAACAGTACACATCATCAGCTGATTCGAGTGCTGATGGATGACATGAGGAGGTTTGATGCGGCCAGATATATATTACTTCACTTTGAAAACAAAGAAAAAGAGATGAGACGTGGAGGGTAATTGTGGAAGGGCGTGGTGAATTATGTAAAGGAGGCGGAGGTGTTCACCACAGGAATCAGATCTTAAGTCGCTACACAGGAACATGGTGGTCACGTCTCTAGTGTCTCATTTACCACCTCGCCTACCACTGGTACGTCCACACTCGACACAGCTACTACCAACGTCGTCACTGCTCCCACCACATTACCTACCTACCTACATACCTAAGAGAATGATCAAATATGTAGGTTTTGTCAATTTATCAAGGAGAATTAACACTTTGGACACAATTATGTGGAATAAACCCCATCCTTTTACAGAGAAACTTGCCGCCCGCGGATTCTTTTACATCGGAGGTAAGGATGTTGTTCAATGCTACCAATGTGGAGTTGCTATACACATATGGTTAGAAAGTGATGACGTTGCCATGGAACATTTCAGACATTCTCCTACCTGCCCATTGGCCTCGGAAGGTATGAACCTAAGTCCACAGAGCAAAATTTTGCTGACGGAAATGGTAAAGAAATTGAACTCTCTGGACAACGAGTTGCAGCTTTTCAGAATGAAACGTGGAGGAGTTTTTCCTTTTGGACAAACATCTTCTGTGTATTTTGACGCTGTAACGTCGGAGGACACAGTAGATAAATGGGAAAAAAAAACATATATATACCAGACACCACCGTAGATTCACCAGGGACAACATATATGAACCGGACAAAGACCTCCCACAATGTATCACGATTCATGTATAGATAAGACACCAAGATAGTTTGTATGTAAGCTTGTATTCACCGACTTGAAAATATAATTTTTAAAATGTGTACTGTTCCATGTGTGGGTTCTATGGATTCCTATGCTATATTCAACTATGGTATGTAGAGAGTGTAGACTTGTATTTAATGACGTGTAAATATAATTGCTCGAAAATGAAAAAATGAAATGAAATTATAACAAATAAAAGTGGAATGTGTACTACTCCATATGTGGGTTCTATTGTATTTCTATTTAATATTTAACTACCTTATGTAAATTTTATTTTTAGTAAACCCGCCCCTACCCAAGGGGCAGGTTTCCAAAAAAAAGGGCCTCCCCCTAAAAGGCCCCCAACCCCAATGGCCCCCCAAAGGTCCCCCCACCCCAAGGGCCCCCCAAATATTTCCCTTTTTTTATTTTTTCTTGGCAAGCTCTCAGCTTGCCTTTTTTTTATTTATGTAAAAAATATCTCACTATAGTCACACCATCATCGACATAATAAACCACACCTTTTTATGCTAATAAGGTCACATAACTACTTGCTTGCATACAGCTGACGCTATGACGTGTGGACAGCCAACCAATCAGAGGTCTCCATTTTGGCAAAATGACCACATGACCAAATTTTTCAAATTTCCCATCAAAATGACCTCTGATTGGTCATTCAAATTAGGGTCATGTGACCTTATTTGCATAATAGAGGTCACATAACCTAAATAGCCAGCCAATCAGAGGGCGCTATTTTGGCGGCACACCACAGGGGGTTTGGGTCACATGACCATTTTAAATTTCCCCCCAAAAGGGAGGGTTCTGATTGGTCCATTTTGGCATCACACCATGGGGGGTCTAGGTCACGTGACCCCACATTTGAATTTCCCGCCAAAAGGGAGGCCTCTGATTGGCTGCATCCTCAGTGAGTAATATCCTTAGATTGGCTATAGTCCCTTTCCAATACATACTATATATACTACTCCCCCAAAAAAGGAATTGCCCTGCCCCTCAGGAATAGGTTGAAGAAAAATGACCCCCCCTCTGAATATCTCTAAAAATTTTGACTCCCCCTCATTTGCTCACCCCCCCCCTGCCATAAAAAATGAACGCTCCCTTATGTGATTCAATTTGTCGAGACCAAAAGTCCTGTTACCAAGGTGACGCTGCGACATCCGCGCCGAGGGTGCAGGCCGGGACAAAGTGCTTCTCTGCGCTCTGCACTCCCTGCTTTGTTTCATTGTATAATGCCTACACTGGTGCTTTGTGCATCTTTGAAATTCAGATTACAGCCATTCTACTTTAGAATATGTATGCCACAAAATCATTTTTTATATTACTTTATGCTGCCTTGCTGGCATTGCAATGAGTGGCATATAACTTTGGATAATTTGAAGATTGAAATAGACTTGTGGTACTGATCATATCGAAGCACACAAATCTGTCCCCCACACAATATGGCACGGTCCGACGCATCGGGCCAATGTTGGGCCAACGTTGGCTGCCCAGCGGGCCTACATATATAGGCCCGACCATGCAGTGGCATTTGCCAACCAATTAATGCCAACATTGGCCCATCGTTGGCAGGACATCGGCAAATGGTCGGCCAGCCGATGTTTGCCGACCAAAAGCCTATGTTGGCATTTGGTTGGCACCCAATGGTTGGGCCAACGTCGGCCCAACGTTATGCCAATGTCTCTGTGCTACCTGGGTACCGGTAGACTATGTCATGCCAATTGCGGTTTGTGGTTTGACCCAGTTGCCATTTGCCACTTAATTTTGATATAGACTTGAAATGATAGCCGAAAACTTTGAAATGGTACAAAAGGAACTCACGTACAGCCCTAACTGGCAATTGGCAAACCCGCAATTAATGAATGGTTATTGGTAATTGGCAAGCTACAAGTGACAATTGACAAATGGCAAATGAGAATAACAATTGGCAAATGGCAAGAAGTAGATCTAAGTGGCAACTGGCAAATGGCAACCCTAGAAACAATTTCTTGTGAATTCACATGAAATTCACGTGCTTTCACAAGAAAATTTGGTGTAATTCACGTTATTGATCATGTGAATTCATGTGAATTTGTGAGCAGCAATTCATGTGAAATTCAGCAGTCACATGAAATTCATGCGATTTCATGCGAATTTCACATGACTTAATACACATGTAGGCCTACATGCATCTGACAATAAAATGTGAAGAACTCGTGAAATTCACAAGATTTCACAAGAATTTCTGCTGAACCAAATTTTCACCAAATTTACTCGTGTCAAAGTGGTGAAAAGTTGTTCCTTGTTTCCAGGGAAATGAGAATAACAATTGGCATATGGCAAGAAGTAGATCTAAGTGGCAAGTGGCAAATGGCAAATGAGATTAACAATTGGCAAATGGCAAGAGTAAGTGGCAATCGGCAAATTGCAGATGGCAAATGAAATTGCCAGAATTGGCAAATATGGCAAGATGTAGATCTAACTTCGCAAATGGTTATATTTACAATTGGCAAATGGCAAGGCATAAGTAGCAATTGGCAATTGACAAATAACAAATGGCAAATGGGATGTCGCACCGGCCTTTCATAGGGTCCGTGCCTTTACCCTAGTCTTGTGAATTAATGTGCAACATAACTTTATTCATGAGACTGAGAGTTGCCCTAACTTGCTGCATGCGTCTATAGAGACGTTGTTAGGTGACGTTAGTTACCGTCAGGGTAACCCATGGTCACAGGACGTGCCCATGGCGTACCGTCACCATGGAAACGCGTCACATCCTCCGTCACGTTACAACGTCCATAGAGACTGCAACGTCCCAATGTCGTCTACGTAGGCCCACCGCCTCTAGTAGGGCCGTGAGAATTGTCAAGATAGGAGAGCCCAGAGATAAATTTCTGTGGATATGCAAGTCATTGGAAGATAGGCCAAAAGAAAAAGCAACGGTACGTTTTTCACTAGGGTTCATTTCCTGTTTAGAGGCCTGGTGGATTTTTTTGTGTCCCTGAGTTCCGGAAAAAGATTTTTTTATCCGTCAGCTCAATCTAGGCTTCCAATCACCAGATCTTAGAATGTGATGGCAATTTCATGCCATCCCCGCTTACAATGTTCATGACAAATAAAAATATTTTCCTAAAAAAAAAAATTCCCCCTCCCTCCCTCATGCAGTCATGGGTCTGAAAATCCCACCCTCTGCCCTGGACAGGAAACGCCCAGTGCCAGTGTAGTGGAGGCGTTTTGGCCTTTTTCTTCCGTTTCACAGAAGAAAGATTTGATAATAGATCTAGGCCAAGAAAAAATAAAGTTGTGTTTCCAGTAACATGACTTTTTTTACATTGTAGATAATACATCAATGGATGTATCAAATTCTTTGATTTCATTATGGGAAAATGATAAAGGGGCTGTGTACTTATAAATGACACATTTGTAAATTAAGGGCGTCTTACCCCACCCTACCCTACATGAAGAGAGTATAGCAAATTGAGATGGTTCAAAGGGACATGTATATATTGGATTAACCTAATGGTGTTGGAAACAGGTGGGGCTTTTTCCACCGTTCCAAACCGTGCTGGGCTTATAATGGGTGTGAATTGGTAAGGCCTAAAAAAATCAGGTAATGGGTTGAAAAAAATTAGAAGATCTAGAAGCGCCTACCTCAAAAAAATTCTCAAAAAAAAAAAGTTCCTACCTACTACCTACCCTACCTTTTTTTCGACCTTTATTATATCCATTGGGGTAAATGGTTTGGGGTAGATGTCTGGGGGTAAATGTCTATGGGGGTAAATGGTTTGGGGGTAGATTTCTGGGGGTAAATGTCCAGGGGATAAAGGCCCTGTTACCTCACATCCTCATGAGAGGTAAAGGAAAGGAAATAAGAGAAGAAATCAGATCTAGCCAACAGTTACAATGGCTTCACTGAATTACAAGTGTAACATTACAAGTGTGGTAATATGATTACACATATTTATACCACGACTTCTGTGATTTTGGGTGCTTTTTCTGGATATTGCCATGCACATACCTGTCGTTATACCACGATTTCTGGGTTACTCAGTGCTTTTTGGTGGCTATTCCCATCCACATATCTGTCGACATCAATTTTGTAAGGCGTGCGGTTATCCATGGATAACCTGTGCCCGGTGTGGGTTATCCATGGATAACCGCACGCCTCTCATGTCCTTACATGTCATATGTTACATGTTAAAACCCACGAAATATTCCAGGCCAGGGTAGGGATCGAACCTGCAGCCTCACATCCCAAATCCAACTCCCTATGCACTGCGCCACAGGGACTGACCAGAAACGCTCGGTTCGAACCACGTCTGGATATGATACAAAGCCGTGTGCGCTGTCGCTGTCCGCTGCCGGGCGACGAGGTGTATTATACACAAACATAACCGCAAGACGCATTCAAAGGAGGCGACGCGGTGGTCTAGTGGTTAGCGCATTGCGCTCAGCCGCGTGAGGTACGCGGATCGAGGCTCGGTCCGGGCGCATCTTTTTTCACCGTGTGTGCTGTCGCTGTCCGCTGCCGGGCGACGAGGAGTATATCTAGTCTAACAGTTAGTAACACGGTCCGGGCACATCTTTTTTCGCTGTGTACACAAACATAACCGCGAGATGCATTCAAAGCTTTAGCTGTCCGCTGCCGGGCGACGAGGTGTATGTACCGATCGTGTACAAACACTATTTTTCGCCGTGTGCCGCTGCCAAGGCTAGCCGAGACGGGCGCTGTCGCTGTCCGCTGCTGGGCAACGAGGTGTATGTACCTGTACACACACTATGGCTTGCTTCGAGTCCCAGGGAGGGTTGTCCGGCGGGCGCTGACTCTTACCTAACGGGAGAGTCCTTAACTGAGTCGCGCACAGTGACTAAGGGAGGGGGAATAATTTTTTTTTTCAACTTGAATTTATTGGTATTATATTGATTATTTATTGGTTTCGTGGTATAAAATAAGTAGTCAATGGATAATTCATGACTCTTGTGTGTTAGCCTACGGCCTCGTGTAATTAGCCTTTGCTAACACACACAAGATTACTTGTTCAATAATTAAGATCACACTTACAAAGCAGTCATTTTACGGTAAGGAATATAAGGCATAACCCGTAGAGTCCCATTCAGAAAAAGGAGAGCATAAGTTGTTTGTTTCCAAGGGAGAGTTCGTGACCTCATATTAGATATTGTGGTTAGATGGGGGATAAGGGTAAGTTTTATGCAAGTATCTGGAGTGCATTGAAATTTTTCATTGAAAAAATGAACTTTGTGATTTCAATCTGCGGTCTTCCCGACCCTCTGGTGCACTCAAATCTGAACTTAATGACACATGTCAGGGCTCAATGCAAAGGTTATTATGTCCTTCTTTCTAACAAGACCAAGAGCTTTAGGTTGCACATAAAGTAAGATAGTAATAGAACTTAGGGACTGACCATACCTCTTGAAAAGTGGTCTGAACCTGCACATGGATAATGAGCAAAAACCGGTAGTGTATCCCAAGATAATCAATGTTACCCACTTGATTCTTATCCAGAGGACCTAAGGAACAAAAAAAAATACCCCTTACGCTGGGATGTGGGGGGGGGGGTGCATGGTGAGCCCCCTCAGCCCATGGCCTAGTTGTGCAGGGACAGCTCTCTGTTATAGCATTTTAAGTACAATTGATATTGGTTGGATATTATTTCTTAGAATTTTGTTATCAAGTATACAAGATTTCCTTTCATTAACTCGGAAAGTTTACTTTTCCGAGTTTTTAGAGACAGGTCTTTTATGGCCTGTTTGAGAGATGGGACTGTCACTTCACCCTGAAATAACATCAAAATGATTAGATATGAGAGAAAATGGAACCTTTCATGAAATAGTGTACATATTCAGGATCATGGAGTTGTAATTGTTACCTGTTATCTGGTTCTTATCTTTCTGATATCAAGGTTTAAAAGAAGTAGGTCATGTCAAAATGTGTGTAAGACGCTTTGTGCACTCAATGGTTTCCTATTGCGGTGTTAGCTCTAGGCAGGTTGGGTGTCATCCACATGATCATTCGTATTACCTATGTTCTAGACTGGCTGCAGTTATTGGTAGAACTCTACCACACAGAAAAAAAATCCAAGTTAGCAAATACTAATTTAACTTAGACAAAACCACTGATTAGGCAAAATACCCAATGTGTTAGTAACACATGTTAGTAGTATTCACTAACCTATACCTACAGAATAAGATAATAAGTTTATATGTTATTGAAAGAGCGAGGAAGAAGAATGAAACACCTTTTCTGTGGAAATTTAATTTACTCACATATATCCACATCTATCTCCCTATGAGTCAAACCCAGAACAAGTTAGTTCAGGGGTTGCAAATGAAAATGATGTGAAGCATTAAACTTGCTTCTCAAATGGAGAGGCTCTGTAATGCAAGTAGGCAAGTTAGAAGAAATCAGGCAAGTCAGGCATTTTTCCTAAAGCTTATGTGTAAACTCCCAAGAAAACTAACTCTCAACTTGGCTTAGCAAGTCCAACAAATGTTATCTAAAAGACCTAAGATATTCACATTTTTTGTGTGTGCAGGCTCTTTATACCTTTTCGAGTTACCTGTGATATAAATCACTTCAACACTTAGTTTTGGAATTTTAGGTCAACTCTAATTGGTTAATTAATTACCTGCTTAATTAGGTCAATGTCTAATTAAGACTTCATTATTTATATGAAGGAATGTTTCAAGTAACTATTTAAAGAGTTAGGAAATTACCTAAACAGCTAGTATGCCAAATATGAATCAAATCTATCAATGCAAACATAGGTTTCTAGGATCCGGAAATTAAAGTGATTAATTAATTTTGGGCAATTTTCATGGTTCTCCTGGCTTTTTTATTTAAAAAAATCCATATCTTCGCTTCTAGATGTCGGAAAAGCTTCATTTAAACAGCATTGTATCCGTAATGTCATTGGCTTTCAGGAAATATATGGTTTATCTCTTCTCAAATTTTGCCAAAAATGTAGCTAAACGACAAAGAATTCCTTATTTGTATAGTTTAATTTCATGACAAAAAATTGCCCAACCTTGTCTCACAAAAAACCTCAATAACCCACCCAAAAATGATCCTAAAATTAAAATTAAAAAGAATGTTACTTCTCACATATTTGTGGAAAGGACTGTACTAAAAACCAAGAGGTCTCATGCATTTGAAATTTTTAGTCACATACATACATGAGGGGAAAAATTAGTGACATATACTATGATACTGATATAGGTCCTTCCTTAAATTTAACACCGGACATGATGGGCTCTTAGAGGTGACAAGGAACATGGAATGTGACATATGACATGAGCATTTCTTCTTCTTCGTCTTCTCTCTCTTTTTTTTTTTTTTGGTATGAAACACATGTGACTCATCAAGGTAAAATTTCTCTAAAATCATTATAAAAATATGTTAAGCTAATTTTTTATGCAGAATTCAATGGTCTCATTTAAATGGTATTTGGATGGTAAAATGAAAATCAACCTATATGCCTGTTCCTGGTTGCCATAGCAACCATTCCAATTATCAAAATTTGCAGATTTTTATGCTAATTTTCGGGGTTATTCACCAAAAACCCAAAACTGAAAACAGAAATGAAAAATTCCTTCTATGTCAAAATCTATGATGAAAATCACCATATTGTTATGTATTGTTCATGAAAAAAGGCTGATTTATTGTGTTTTTAGACATTATTATGGTTAATAATGTATTTAGATTTTAATCCTCAATTTCAAATATGAATAACAACCTATGTTCAAGGAGGGGTTCTGACATAACTACTGGGAATATTTAAGCCAATGATGTCTTATTTTAAAGATCTTGATATGAACTTTGATAATGAATTTTCCTGCAGAGGGGTGTTTTTGCTTGCCTGGTCACATGTCATAACTGGGCTTCCCTAGCCCACTTAAAAGGGTCTATATCTCCTCTTTCCTATCCCCTCGGATGTGTGTGATGCACATATGCGTGGGCACTGACACATTCCTCTGTGAAATTGTGTAATGTAGTTCTCACCATGAATATGACCTTAGATGTCGAAATGGCGTTAAACATCTATTACTCACTCACTCACTCTCACATGTCATAACCAGGTTTATTGCCATGATTTATCGTTTACATATTATTGCGACCGACCTGCACCTGAGGGGGGGGAGCACAGATTTAACATTATAAACACGTGAGGAGTGTAACATAAATCAGTTTGACTTAGACTAGAAATTCATTGGTGGACACAATATATCTAAACAGTAACTTGGTCCTACATGAAGTGTCAAATATGGTCACTTTTGGCTGCAAGTGCAGACTCTCAACAAGGCAGATGAGATATATACAATGAGATGAAAGAGAAAAAAAATAAAGGGGGAGGTGGGTACAGGAGGTGGTTAAGCACCAGAGCTCTAAAGGTTGGCTTAAAAAGCCAAGGCCTGATATGGGGAGGGGTGAGGGGCAATTTTATTATGAATGCATAGGTCGGGAGTCACTGGGAAAAAAAATTATTTAGGGAGCTGGGTGTCTACGTGAAAGCACTGCTTTTCTTCTACCTAGCAGGAAGGTACCGTACCATTTCTTGATCATGCTTTTGAACGAACAATTATTGGGTGCCTGTTGTATTTTTCAGGGGGAGTTTGTTCCATAGGATTTTTCTTAGATAGGGGCAGGATTTACGATATGATTGGGACTTTGTCCTTTTTAAGGGAAAGTTTTTCTTATGATCATTCCTAGATCTTCTGCTATTGGGGGATCTAGGATGGGGAATCGTTTTAGCTTTTTTGTACATCAACGCAGTGAGGAGTTTGTTGTTTTTTTTTTGCGTTGGGTGAATTGGTAGGGGGTTTCACAAAGGCCATGTATTGTTTGGACAAGTTCATACCAGACCCTAATTCCTAAAGCACAGTGCAGAATTCTATTTTGTGTGGCTTGAATTTTGTCTAGAAGAGTCTTTGGGCCAGAGGATAATATGAAAGAGAAAAATATTAAAATTGACATGTGACATAAGGAACCCCCATCCAGACCCCCTAGATGGCAATTTCTTAAGATTGACATGACTTAAAATTGGCTTTAGTGAAACGAGGTTGAACATTTGTGACATGACAGAGGTGCTTTCTTCAACATGAATGGTTCTTAGAGGGGACATGAGGATAGAAGTGACATGTGATATGAGCATTTCTTAAAATCGACATGTAACAATGAGAAATAATGCTAAAAAACAGATAAAGGTATAAAGATCTAAGAAAGCAGTATATGACAAAAGCCACTGTTACGGGGAAGACTATTGTGGGACTCAGCATGCCCATAATTTAGATAGATTTGTAAGGTTATTGGAAGATCAGTAAGGTCTAAGTAGAGGTACTTGAACTTTGATTGCCAGAAGGGTGGAATGCTAAGCAATATGAGATAGATAATGGACTGATGTGCTACAAATAATATTAGTGTTACAAGAAAACAATCGAATTGAAGATGGACATCCCATGAGTGCATTGAACAGACTCTTACACACACAGTTTGTCGTACATTGTTAAATTTATTATTTTCCTGGCTGTTTTGGGAAAGGCTCACTTGTGTGTTGAGTATTATGGCCAATAAACCATTTCTCAACTTAAACTCATGGGTGACCCCCCCCCCATCCAGACCCTTAATACATTCTATTCCATATTCAAAGCTATCACTCTGTAATTTGATGGCATACCAGAGATTCTTTCCTTTTCCACAGTAAGATCTTACATTCCTGTCACTCATAGCCTAACTCTTGTCATAGTTTAAAAATCTCAAATGAAGTTTTTTTTTCTAACCAAGGTGATTATGAGAAACAACTATGTTTTTATTGGCCTTTAAAAGTTTTTTAGAGGTCTATCGGTATGGGTCATAACCACTGAAGTATCCAATGAATTGGGTATTCCTTGATTATCCTTTTGGAAACCCTAAATGGTCTAATTTTAGAGCCTTTTCAATTTTCACCTTTGTGACTCTAAGATAAAAAGGCATTTATTGAACCCCAATAAGGAACATGCATTATCTAATGGGGAAATCAGCATTTCCAACCCATACATCATTTTCTTTTCCTTTCTAGGACTTCTGCAGGAATTGGATCAGATGCTATGGAAGCAGTGATACTCTGATGACTTTAAGCTGAAAGTTCAGTCACGCAAGGATAACATTTGACATCAAAAAAGAAAAAGACAAGAAAAAATCTTAATAAATCATGTGGTCATTGGGATGTGTAAAATTGCTGTATGTGGCATTGGTGCTCCTGTATATAGCCTCCTGTGTGTTTATATCGCTCAACCCCGAGTACCTCGCACAATCAAGGACACCTATTTACAAAGACCCCAGAAAAGAGGGCTTGAAGAAAATAGTACTGTGGAACTCTTGGTTTTCTGACACTGATTGGGAAGTTTTGCTGGGAAAAGAAATTGAGACAATTATCAACTGTGGCCCAAAATGCGTCCTATCAACAATCAGAGATAACCCTCTAAGATATGATGTACTTGTGTTTCATGGAGCTAATGCTCAGGTCCCTCCAAGAAAAAGAAATCCCAAACAATTATACATTATTCTGCTTCATGAGTCACCACTTCACACATTGAATAGATACAGTGGAAGGCATGGCTTTTACAATTGGAGTGCTACGTATAGTCTCGCATCAGATGTTCCGATTCCATATCTGAGGTTCCAGAAAAGGGAAATGCCAATTGAAAATTTGCAAGAGAAGTTGAATGCTGAATTACCTCAAATGAGCTATCAGAGACAGCCAGGTGAGGCTTGGGTTGCTTGGGTGGTTAGCCACTGTCGGACTTACAGTCAACGCGAGGAATATGTACGTTTACTTCAGAGGCACATTGGGATAGATGTGTTTGGATGGTGTGGCAAACAATGCAAAGGAAACTGCAAAGAGAGACTTTTCAAATCAGGCAAATACAAGTTCTACCTGGCCTTTGAGAACTCAGCCTGCAAGGACTATTTCACAGAAAAACTATTTGACCCATTAAATTTAGGCTGGATTCCTGTTGTGTATGGAGGTTTAACGTCACAAGATTATGTCGATTATCTACCATCAAATTCCTATATAGATGTGCGCAACTATGAATCTCCAAAAGCGCTTGCGAAATACCTTCACTATCTGGATCAAAATGACACAGCCTACTTGGAGTATTTTAATTGGAAATCAAGGTATGATGTGAAACGTTTGGATTTGGAGGGTGGTATGTGTGAAATTTGCCGTGCAGTCCAGAACGTAAATCAGTCTCAACCTAGTACACTTGATTTTAAGGAAATGTGGAATCCCAAAACTCAATGTGACACGAATGTCATAAATAAAGTAAAGGGTATTTAGGAAACGGTGACTGATGTTTTATTTCTATCCATTGGAGTGATATTCCAGTATGCGGAGAGCCAGAACATTTATCTAAGTATCAAGTACAATTAAGAATGATATCAGCGTTTTCAACGCAAGAAAAACGTGTTTTTTTTTGTTTATTTTGTTCTTTACAAACTCTTTTATCCAAACGAAGTCCAAATGTTCCCTATCATTAAAATGGGGAGCATTTCCATAGTTTGAAAACGTTCAAAGGCGTTAATAACAAAAGTGGTTATATTATATTAACACATGATATCTTCATAAAATTGCAGCCCTTGCTTATCATAATATGATAACCACGTTTCTACAATTTAGCAGGTCACATTAACTTTGTACTATAGTTGTCACTTGACTGGTATTTCCGGGCTGGTATTTGGAAGTGTCTATGTGGGGCCAAAGCCCGATACATACCCCACCTTGTAGCCACTACCTGAACCATTCTTATAATGATTATAATAACCACCAGGTAATAACCCCACCCAGTGAAGTGTTAAGGCATTGCTCTGATGTAGAACCCACTCGATTTACCCTGCAGGATGCAACTTGTTACGTTGGACTATGCCCTGAGGGCATGCAGCGCCGCCCCCATGGTGATGCATATATTTTTGGGACCGCCCGGCGGGATTGGGCATGCCCTGAGGGCATATTGCTGGCCTTTACATATCAACAATTGACCACTTCTAGTGTATGCCCTGATGGCATTGTGTATTGGTCCCTGAGGGCATATTCCTGCTCTTTTGAAGTTCTGAGATTAACCATAAGCACACACATGCCCTCAGGACAACACCAGCATTGTCTAGGCCACTATCCACACTATGATTGACCAAAGCATGCCCTTAGGGCATTACTAGTGTATGAAAACCCTTGGGGCATTACTTTGAAAACCCAAAACTACACCATCCTTTAATAGGTAGGGAATTTACCTGGGGAATTTATAGAGAAAAGACAGTCCCTGGGGGCA